>MU393990.1:1765579-2015872 GCA_022578575.1 Hypoxylon sp. FL0543 | reverse complement strand
ATTTAATACGCCGCACTTGCTGCAAAAAACAACACAGATAACACCCATTAACCCCCACCACCGGCAATGTCCCCCCCCCCCCCCCCCCCAGCACACACACACCCTTATTCTCATACTTAACCTACAGACAGTCTAATCTCGTTGGCTAAGGCCACCCCATTTGGTCTTATCATAGACTCGCCTATTGAAGAGGAAGACCGTCTGCCTCACCTCTTCTTCTCCCGTTTTCTCCGTGGGATTATGAGCAGTTTACGTTCGTATATGCTTACATAGAGCGAAGGTAGCTATGGTACGTCGTCTGCCTTTATTCCATTATTGAAAACCAATCTAACATGTCTGTCACGTTTTCGCTAGCCCTGGTTATCTCAACTAGAATCCGGGGTGATTGTTACGGGATAAAGGTCCTTACGTAGAGGATGATTTCCGGACTCATGAAGGCGCCGACCGACGATGAAACGGAAGATAACGGAAATAACTAAACCTTATTTCAGAAAGTAAACTGACTTCAATGGGTAGAGGACGTTGGGGCCACCCCAGCCCCCTTACACGGAGAATTTGCATTACTTCATGGGAATTCAAAATGAATGAAGAATAAACCTGGCCTCACATCACAACCTAGTATTTCTCCGCACCTTTTAGTGGCATAAAAACAACGATCGAATTCTATACCATCTTTTGTTTCCTTTGGTGTTCCGTACGAGTTGCCGGACGCCAGCCGCTACCCCTAAGAAAAGCATGACTAGCAGGAATAGCCCTCCTGCTATTTGGTTCACGGTGAACCCCAATGACTTAACGAATCCAATACGCATCAAAATAGGTCGGGGGTTCCGTGATGACCGATACAATGTATCGAACAGTAGGACCTTTATCCCCCGACAGAATTCCTTGATCGATGACTCCGATAGATCGCCGACAGGACTACTTGCACACGGACATTAAGTCGCCTATGATCAGCTGGGGGAGGCTTCGAGCGACCTCTCCTTCGGCGGAAATTGCCCGCCTAAACACTCAACCGTCATAATCAGACCACGGCAAGGTGATGCCCAGCATAACGAGTCTAGATCAACAGTCTCCTCGCATAAAAGAGGCAATATTTACAAGATCACGGTTCTCACTCGACACGAGTGGCAAATACAAAGTTGCGTCTATGGAGAAGCACAAGAAAAGGGGGGTGGGGGTGGGGGTGGGAATTCTCCCGTTTTGGCCTCCCTCGAAAACCTTCCCCCCGATGGACTTGTGGGAGCAAGATCACAAAACGAGAGGCTAAGCCTTGATCATCACGCCCCACTGCTCCGGAAAATCAACAGCCACATATATATACCCTACACTAACTCAAACAGCCAAGGCCACGAGGTCGCAGACCACCACAACGTCATCTAACGTCCCAAGACTAAACCAACATTCAATGGTGATAACACCGATACAAATCACCTGCATGCCATGTTACATTCCTATGTAACTCGACCTCGATGGCGGTCCTTAGGACCTTCACGCATATGCTACTACTTAGTTACCTGAAAAGGATGCATAAAGGGCAATAGCTTGCTCACCACGATGGCCTGGATACACGTCAACGCCACACATCAAACACTCACCATGGAATCAGCATGTCCCGCGAAGATGCCATTGGACTGTTTACAACCGGGGCCTGCGAACTGGCTAACGCCTCCTTTTCTCCACTTCACGCTCTGCAAAAACGCCAAAGAAGACGCCAACCAAGGCGGCGCATGCAAGGACATACATACCCAGGTACCTAGGTCCATCCTATGGGAATACAATAATCCTATGATTATCACTGAGCGACGTCCGTCTACGTGGACATGAGCAGACGCAACCATGTTGCATTTTAGCACGAGAAATTGGACGGCCGGCTGTTTAGAGGCGGTTTGGACCAACCGTGTCTTTCGACAAAGAACGACGTCGCATTTGTTGTCGAGGAAGCGCCTGCACTACCAATACTCATTCACGCTTCACTGTCACCTTTTTCCAACTCTAATTTCACCATGAATTTCATAACCACCTGTTAGTCGTCTCCGAAAACCCACTTTCGCCGGTTCATCGAGAAGCTGGTCGATGCGCGTGCCACTTACAGTAGCTGCCTGAGGTTTACGGCTTGGCCTAGGAGGGCAAACTCAAGTCAGACGGAAGGCTTGCGAACCATAAGCATGGATCAAGTTGTGCCTGGTAGATAAATGCGTAGAATAAACATAAATCAAACAGCCTACATTGGCGAAAGGAGACCTCAGGTAGATATTGTAATGTTTCTGATACAATTCCAGCCACTCTATTCACTGATGAAACCCCACTTCCTTCAAGCCTGCTGTCGACCCCTGAGGGTGGCTCACTGCGTCATTAATATCACGGGTAATGAGTGTGTTGGGATATCTTAACCATGCTCCATTCGACAACCATGTAGGTCACTAGTCTACCTCCTTAAAATCTAAAGGGTCTCTGCATCTTGTCGTGACTCAAAAATATGTATCTGCTGTACTGTTCTGTGTTTTGTAAGATGATAGACCCGTCTTGGCCATGGCGTCTCAGACTCTGCATAATCCCCTGGCTCGCCCGTATCCCTGAAAGAAGCTATTTCGTGTGAAATGCCTTGTGTTCAGCCGTAGCACTGAAAGCGCGTAATTTATAATGCGCGATTTCAAAAACGCCCTTGTCTTCCATGTGGTCGTACAATTCAGGGACAAGATCATCGTAATAGTCCCAGCCCTCGGGATGTTTGAATTCTAGCGCATAGGGACACGCATCCTGTGGTGACAAGCCACCGACCGCATTCACCAGGTCTTCCGGACTCATCTTCGCTAGTTGGCCGTAGGTATTTCTGGAAAGGAACTTGCTAATCTCGGCCCAGAATATACTCGAAGGGCCGCTTGCGGGGTAAACGTACTGGTATCTCAGCGAGGGCGACTTGAAAAGTTCGGCAGAGATCCTGGAGGCGAGGTTCTTTCTGACCGCGTTCTAGTTCGGCAGGTCCTGAAGCCTCTCTTCGTGGTTCATGAGGGAACATACTTGAAAGCCAGAGTACTCGAGGACGAAGTCCGGCCTGGAGGGCCTTTCGACGAAGGTCGTGTCGAGTCGGATGATTCGCGTATCTTTGTCGCCGACGCGCCTATTTGCTTTTCTGCCGAAGGGTGACTGTCGGCCGGGAAATACATCGTATGTGATGGGCTGCGTACGCATTCGCCAACCTCGTTTGCTGTATTTCGAATGCAGACGGCCATAGTGTTCGTTTACGGGTTTGAGGGGCATGGTCTCGTGGTAGATGAAGGTTGCTCTCGGGAACAATGAATAGGCCTTGTTCCAAGATATGAAGTTGATAAGGGCCGTAGTGTAGTAGGTTCGTAGAATAGCAAGAAGGGGTATACAATGTGTCACTGTGAGCTGAATTTTGCTCTTCGCGTCTTTGCTGCCATCCAAATCGGCATCGCCCGTCTTCATATACCTATATGTCTGTACCTACAACGCTAATCAGTTTCTAGCGCAGGACGACCTGATTAGCAGTCACTTTCTAAGCTTACCTCCTTTATATATACACTTGGATTGTATTCGTGGGGCTCCTCTTCGACCATCTTGTACCTCTCCACCGTTGTTAAGTACTTTGACAAGCCTTCCAGGTTCACTCCATCTTGAACCACAATGTCCAAATCGGAGTCGGGCCACAGAGTCCGCTCGAAGAACTGTAGGGCGAAACTTCCCGATATCAAGGCGCCGGAACGGCCCAGTTGGCTTCGGAATTGAATGGGATATTTGATGAAGCGCGATAACTTGTCGTTAATGTCCCAACCGTTATCTATGATACTGTGTCGGATGGTCGAGGCCGTCCGAGCTAGGTTCAGAAGGTCTTCTGTATTTAGGTGACGCAAAATTCCCTCACGTATCGGGCGGATGCCGACTAAGGTCTGGAGGATAGAAGAGGCTCCGAACATAAACGGTAGCGCCATGATATTCACCTGATGCGACAACTGATGCAGAATAGTCGAATGATGTCAACTTAGCAATTCGTTCATATACTTCCCACGTATCTAAGGCAGGGAATAAAAAGGGTATTCACAGCAAGGAAACGTTCAAGTTAGGTCTCTAACGGAGCAGTCAGCTGAGTTGTACAGTTTGAAGTGAGTGGCGAGCTTAGCCCTTGCCGATTAGTCGAATGCCTGCGTACCTCTCTTCTGGTAGGGGCTTCCTAACTGAATGCATCACCCCAAGGGAGAGAATGACGTGGTGTGCTCTGCCTTCTAGTTTCGCATGTGGCAGTCATATGCGACTTCCATAGCTTAGGTACCTCCTCATATAGGGGGGCATGGCCAGGGGATAAAGGCAGTTGCAGGCCATGGATAAGATACATTGGGTACATGTACGTTATGGTAGGTACCTACCACGGTACCTACAAGCTCATCACCAACTTTAAGCATTTTATCATCCCTTTGGTGATCACTTTGGAAGTTCTCGTACCTGAAGTTCTAGAATGACACAGCGGGAAGGCAAATCGGGCGAGATGGGTGAAGACGAGGCTCGATTTCGCTTAGAAATTTGTTGCAAGCTATAGAAGTAGACGTATGTAAAAGAAGATATGCCAATATATCTGATGACCAAAGGCCAATTACTAAGAACGTTACAGATTTAAATATGTCCAACCCATCTCCTCGCGTTCCTGCAACCGAGCTGGTGGACGTCTATAAGTACCCCAAGCCGCGCCTCTTATTAGTAAATGAGCCTCGTAATCGTGTGAACCCGTCATCATAACTCTCTCGCTCAGGCAGACTTGCAAAGGAGGGCATCGCCAAGGAGGTTAAGCCCGCAGCATTCAGCCGTCATGCCATTGGCCGCGCAGGCAGAGGTGAATTCATCCATGTTGGTGACATCATCGCCAGCTGGGGGGTGTCAGTACGTGATCGTGTAAATAATCGTAGCGAGCGTCAGACTTACGGCTGGAACATGTCAGGTCAAGGAGACCAGCGACGTCAACCTGGCAGCAGAGAGGCTATTCTACTCGTTAGTATTCATTGTATCATACCGGTCACTCGCAGCTCATGAAAAGAAATTGAAGAGGGATATTCAACGAAAAGGCCTGGTGTCACATACGGCGGTAGTTCCGGGGCAGATTCCAGCAAGTCCACTGCTGGTCTGGGAATCGGAACTTTCGTCTGCTGGGGCTGAAGACGGGTAGCTAGATGGGGTGCTGGATGGGGTGCTGGCAGGAGCGTGTGCCGCGTACGTGATGGTCGGGTAGTCGGATCTCTTGGTCTTAGCGTGCTTGTGTGCTTCCTTGGTCTTGTGCTCCTTGGTCTTGTGTTCTTTCTCCTTGTGCTCCTTCGTCTTATGCTCCTTTTCCTTGTGCGACTTAGTCTTGGTGTGCTTGGTGATGGTGGGGCTGGGAGAGGGAGTCTCAGTGGTAGGAGGTGCTTGCTGAATGGTTGGGGTGGTAGTAGTCGTAGAGTAGGTCGTTGGGGCGAGAGTAGGATAAGAGTTCTCCGGGGTCGAGACAATAGGGTGAACCTCAGGAGTAGAAGTAGGATAAGAGTTTTCCGAGGTAGAGACAATAGAGTGAATTTCAGGACTAGACGTAGGGTAAGAGTTTTCTGAGCTCGACAAAATGGAGTGAATCTCAGGAGTAGAAGTAGGGTAAGAGTTTGCCGCGGTCGAGATAACGGGGTGAACCTCAGGAGTAGAGGTAGAGTAGTGAGTCTCTAGAGTGGAAGTCGACTCCTTCATCTTCTTCTTCTTCTCAGTGGTCGTTGGGTACTGTGCAGGAGTGGCGGCCTCCATGGTTTGGTGCTGAGCTTCGGGAGTGGAGGTCTTGTAGTTGGGGTTTGCTACCGGGCTGGCCGTAGCCACGGCAGCTAGAACAACGGGAAGGAGGGTCTTGATCTGCATTTTGGTTGTGTGAACGAATTATTTAGTAACGAGCGGAAGTGTCTAAATGAGACAGGTGTAGATGTGATCGTTGTTGATGCTGATAACTTGATACAGATGTCGGCGCTTGAGTGGGTTCTTATAAGTTGCCATCAACATGGACGTCGTTCACTTTCGCGTCTGACTTCGGAGATCCGGTCACGCAACGGCGAACTAGCTACTGGTAGCCTGTAGATCTAATTTCAATACTAACACGCCATCTAATGATTACCTCTAAGACATCAACTATGGTCCAGCCTTGCAGTTATTGATTCATAGAAATTCGGCCATTCACAATCGGAGTTGCAAGCCACATCAAAAGGTACCATCAGATAACTTACGTACCTAAGGTATCAGAGGGCCGCATAACCGGTAACCAGGATCTCGAACAGACACCCTCATCCTCTTAGGCTATGATTCAACTCAGCGATTCTACCCCTAGATTTTAACGACTGAAGTGTTTAGTACCCTTGACTCATATGCGTGGCTTAGTTAATAGTGCAGGGTCGTCGTAATATTTGAGAGGCAGTCGAGTTACGAAGCAGTCAATTCTATTGGGATTCTGTGGCGTGCTAAGCTATTTCGCCGCCATACGGCCACTGTCCGGAGCCGACAAGCCATTATGGTATTTAGTGGCAAGCCAAACACCTAAATAGAAGGGCCAACAATATTAGATATCCCACTGGAACAGCTCCCACATACGAGCTAGCTTGCCTAGTAGAGCAAGACTGGGGTTCTGAGACAGGTCTTAGAGCGATCGACAGAACCACACACACGGGATGAAAGGGGGAATTTCCTATTTAGGCAATCGCTATCTTGATTTGGACCACTAATAACGCCAGACGGGCTATTGTGTACGATCTTGCTTTTGGTATATCCATAGCCCGGGTAGCACGGCCTCTGCTGGAACGGGTACCTGGGGATCCCAGCCCATGCGGAGGACGCCGTTGAGATTAGACTGCTTTTAACTGTATCCTTTCTTCAAATATAGGAGCTAATTGATGACTGCCGGCCGCGCCATCTCGATATTCTTACTGCAGGAGGTGAGACAGGAGGCGCCAGCTGGGAAGCGCTATCACGTTAGGCGGCCGGTTCGAGACAGGATTGGGGGTTGATAATTTAGCCCATTGTAATGCTTCCAGATGTGACGTGAGCAACCTAGAAGACGACCACTGAATTTCAGTCTTGAATTTAGTGCATGCACTCATCTCATATGCTCTGCTCTTGTTAGACTTCAACTCATATACCCGTTTCATCCTCGCTCACTATTGAACCGTGTTTCTTCTCTTGAATAACGGGCGGAAAATTTTGAATTTAAGTCTCCTAGAGCCGAAGACGAACTTGTCGACTGTGAGGTTCTAGACGTCGCGAAGAATAGTGGGGAAAGCCTCGAAGCTGAGTTCTACGGTGAGTAGCTGTTAATGCCCATGTACTCTCATGCAAATTTCATGTTGCGTACACTGACTACACAAGTTGCAGGATACATTTTGGCTGCTGCTCTACTGAGCTGACATGACTCATGAACGGATAGTAGCAGATCTCCTGCTAGGTATCATGGCAGGTCTTCAAGAAAAGAACACAGTAAAAGAACATAATAATTATCAAGACAATATTAATACACATTTTCAGCTTCTACTTACATCAATCGCAACGCGCATATAAATGATAACCAAAGAAGTCGCACAATTCAAATACACCCCCTCAATGCACCGCAGGTCCTCCGGCTTGGCCGAATTATAGCCTCGATCGGACACGTTATGGAAACGACAGGTTTCTTCCTTGTTGAAATCAAGATTCGAAGATGATGCCATCCTCGGGAAGTGTCAGGTCGAGAATATATCTTTCGATCGCTGTTTTCGTCTGTCCACCAGGGGCATCATTCTGCTCGTATGAGGGGTGGCCACCAGCATCTTTCAGAACCATGACGACTCTGTCCTTGCCAATCTCTTCTCTCAGTTGCATTCCCCACACCAGCGATGTCGCGTGGTCATATATGGCGTCAGTGATGAGGATCTTGGGTAACGACTTCGTCCTAGGGATAGATATCGCGTGAGGTGGGTTCCTGGTGGTGTTCGGCCACCCAATGCACGATACCTCAAACCTGTGGGGCGTAGCAATGCCCTTCATCAATGAAGACTGGGCTTTAGCCAGGATCTCTTTCAACTTGAGGTCCTCGGAAGTGTTGTCATGGTGCGCCCAATCCTGACATACAACAGCCAGACCACCGAACTGGCCAGAGTTGACGTAGTCCACAACAGCCGAGGTACCATTAGAGGCTTGCAGATACAGCTTCGCGAAGGAGCTCCCGTCGTTTTGAGTAGAGGTGTTGTAGATCGCCTCGCCAAGGTTACCCCAGTTCGGATCCGGCATGTAGAGGTAATTCGTAGCTGCGACGCGAATCTCGTCGGCGGTGATATATGAACGTACGCAGCTCGCACCTCCACAGGGCAAGGGTTGGTTTTCGGCTTGCGTGATGATATCCGTCCACATTTCCAAAACGGTGCGGTGCTTGGAGTCCTGTACAGCGGGACAGGCCGTCGCATTTTGCCCCTGGCACCACTGCGCGAATCTCCTGAATGCTCCGTCCGCGGCGGAAGCTCCGGCAAGGAACTGGGAAATCTGTGCTTGAGACTGCGACACCACACCATCTAGGGCCATAGACCGAATCTTATCTGGGAAAAGCTCCGCATACTGGGAGCCCAACTGCGTCCCATATGAGACGCCTAGCCAGTTGAGTGGCTCATCTCCTATTGCCACACGTATGGCTTCGTAATCCTTGGCAATACTGATAGAATCCATATAGTCGATGAGGTTGTATCCAGTCAAGTCCAAGCAGCTTTGACGCAATGCCAAATTGTGTTGCACACGCTCCGCAAATGAGGCGGGGTCGGATGGGTAAAACGGGAGGCGAGCGTTGAAGAGGTCAACGTCGCATTTGATCTGATCGCTTAACCCCGTGCCACGAAGATCAACCCCAATCATGTCAAAGCGATCTAGGATATCTTTGCCGACTTCAAGGGCGCCGGTCGACATGTTGGCTACAGAGTTACTGCCCTGATTACCCGGGCCGCCTGGCTGGAAGAAGATGTTGCCGATTCGGTTCTATTTCCTGTCAACCATGCCGAATTCAAAAGTTTCCCTATCGTATATGGGTGACATACGTCTTGATCTCTTGCAGGGAGCTTCGCAACCCCGACATATATATGACCCTTCTCGGGTGCGTCCCAGTTAAGCGGAACGGACAATCTGCCGCATCTCAAAGGCGAGTTCTCAGGAGCTAACCAAGTCGGACATTGCTTCCATTCCAAAGTCTGCGTATTGTTGGTTGGTATTGCCTGTGAGGAGGTGATAAAGATACTAGCGATGAAGAGCGCTGTCGTCTTTTGCTTGACACGCATCTTGAAGACGATTCGATTGTCTAGGTAAAATCAATGATGGAATAGCGGTTGATGGTTAATTAAGTTTGACTTTCAAGTCTATCCGTGTGCGCACTGGTATATACATGCGAACTGCGCCATGAATATATAGCGATTATTGTAGCGTTGAGTTAACAGCCGGTCAGGCTGACTCGGAATAGACGGAACATCAACCGGAGATCCCAATCATATTCAGTGAGGAACACATGTCAGAAATAATCTTGTATGCAGGTCAAATCCACTCAGTCATTATCCTCCATATGGTAGATGGTTACGTATAGGTCATTATTTAGTAGAGCGTCTGATTAGTAGTCGCTGAATGATAACAGAAATGGAATGATACAGTTGAGGTAGGACACTCAAAGCTGAAAGCAGCTGATGCCTCATGCTCTAAGTTAGGCAGTGTAAGTCCAGACTGATCAACAATGCGAATTATTAATTTCGGCATTCGCTGCTGAGCTATGCAGTGTGAGTTGCCTATATGGGAGATAAGTTGCGGTGTTTACAGGTGTGTAAGTGTCAGAGGCCAGGAGATCCGTCTCTCCGCCTTCTCCTATATAAGCCTCTCACCATCCGCCCATGGCTTCCTAGTTAGACTTAGCCGCTTATACGTCACGTTCTGTTGTCCTCCCCCCATCGATATCAGCAGCAAATGGGACATAGGTACCTCGCGATGACGTTGCAGAAAGACGATACTTGGTAATACAGCGACGTCTTCAATGAGCATTCATTTTGATTTAATAGTCTCCAAGCCCTACCCTCCTTTGACGTCAACTGGTTCTTCGCTCAATACCGACTTCCCAGACACTCTGTGTAGGCTATTGCGGAGGAAGTGTCCATCCCTTCTAGCCTGGGTGCTCCTCTTGACAAGATTTTCGCTAAAGAGACGCCTGACCTTCGATGAAATGTCATACTGATAATGCGCATCTTCCGACGTCACCAAACCCGAAAGTCTACCATCCTCTCGTTGATAATCATGCACTGGTGGTAAGGCCCACTTCTATTCAACATCACGGAGTGACAGTTAGGTACCTGGTACGTAGGTTCTAAATAACTTTATGAGATACTCTTGGGAGAGTTTACGACACACAAAAAGAGGATTGGAATGAGTATGGTAGATTTTAAGGTCTTTGCCTGGTATTGAGATCGCATAGCTTGTATCATATTACTGACATTAGAAGATCTCCGTCTCTGGGAGCCAGCATACTTCAACGTATGTCAGGACAAGTCATAGGAATTGGCCAATAATTCCAATCAATGCCAACTACACATCATTTCTCTAATTTATTCTTCTTAGAATCAATCCATGTTGTACGGAATGTACGACTGGCTTTGGCCTAGAACCATCGCTAACGAGAACTGGGAACGCAGAAAAAGTGCCAAGCCAAGCTCGCCATCGTTCCCACATCTCGCGCATCCGCGGTTCTCGCCAATCGTACACCCGGAAGTAGGCGCTCCTCCCGGAAACTATGCCCTGAACCACTTAAGCCCGTGCCGACTGGAAGCGATCCTTGCGGCGAGCTGCGCCGATTTAGGCTTCGCGCCGTAACGTAGTAGCAGGGACGTGTGATGCGATTGATAGGGAACAGAACACGGGTTGTTGGTTTCTTAGAATATAAGACCGCTGCAGTAAGCATGTATCCTGGGTTTCTTCTGGAAGTAGCCGAAGTCGAAGTCCACTTCAGATCGATCTCAACATGGTCGAGCCGCCCCCTTCGGCCGCCCGCGCGCCGCCGTCACGGTCTTTCCGCTCCTTCATCTGGGACACGGACACGCACCTAAAGAGCCGCGAGGAGAGGAGACTTCTGCGCAAGCTGGACTGGTCGATACTCACTATTGGGTGCCTGGGGTTCTTTATGAAGTACCTGGACCAGGGGAATCTGGCCAACGCCTACGTCTCAGGCATGCAAGAAGAACTCTCCATGTACGGCAATGAGTACACGTACGCTGGGACGGCTTACACCTGCGCGTATGCCGTGATGCAGATCCCCAGCACCCTCATAGTGCAGAAGATCCGACCGAGTATCTGGCTTGCGGCCATGGAGGTTGGCTGGGCTACTTTTACATTTGCGCAAGCCGGCCTTCGTAACGTCGGCCAGCTGTATGCCTTCCGCTTCATGGTCGGGTTTTTCGAAAGCTCCTTCTTTCCGGTACTGTTGTACGTCCTAGGCAGCTGGTACACGAAGACGGAACTCGCGAAACGGGTTGCCCTCTTCCATATGACGGCCCCTTTGGGGTCTGCATTCGGGGGATATTTACAAGCGGCTGTATACACAAATCTTGACGGTGTTCATGGGTTAGCTGGATGGCGATGGCTGTATATCGTTTGTGGGGTGAGTCGCCAATCGCATTCAGATATATCGGCGCCTGTATGGTTGACCATTCCTACCTATCTCAGTGCATGACCTTGCCCGTCGGCATAGCGACTTTCTTCGTTCTGCCTGATACTCCTTTCACTACTCGCTCCAGGTTCTTGACGTCTAACGAATGCGAGCTGGCTCTCGAACGCGTCCAAAAGGCAGGAAAGGCTCCGCCAGCGAAGGTGAGCCTGCGCACTTTTAAACGGGTGCTGACGCGTTGGAGGTGGTCGGCGTTCGTCTTGGCGTACATTGTAGGTTCTCCGGAGTCCCACGCATGACATGCGCTGACCCAAATTCCTTCAGGTATATGGGGAGTCTTGCCAGTCGAATTCATACTTCGGAATCTGGCTGAAGGCAGAGGGGTACTCTGTCGTGGACAGGAACGTCATTCCGACCGGCTCGAAGCTGATCAGCGCAGCATGCATCGTGCTTTGGGGGTTCTTATCCGACTACACCGGCAGTCGATTCGCATTGATCATTGGCCCGTTGGTAAGTGATGTCTCAAACCCCTACCGATACCTTGACCTGACCGAACCTGTAGATCTATGCACTCTTGCCAAATGGCATACTCGCTTTCTGGCCGTCAAGTACTCAACTCAAGGAGTTCGCGTTTTTGACGAGCAGCGCGCATCTTGTGACAGCTATTTTGTCAGTCATCTAATCGATATGCGCATGCTTGTCCTGAACCATACGCTGACCTAGTAATTTGACAGCTACACCTGGGCTAATGAGGTCTGCGCCGGCGACAATGAAGAGCGGGCGCTCGTAATTTCTAGCATGAATGCCGGCCAATATGCGGTAGACGCATGGCTGCCCATTGTCATCTTTCCCCAAACTATGGCTCCGACTTTCCGTAAGTTGGACTACCTGTTTTATTCCCATGGACAGCGGTCTTGGATAGCGAGCATCCAGCTAACCGAGACAACTTTAGGATACGGTTTCCCCGCGACGTTTGGTTTCGTCATAGCGGCGATTATTGCGGTTTTGGTGATTCGCCTTCTGGTTTGGAGAGATGAGCATCGGAAGGCCGCTACAGAAATCCTCGTCAACCCCGACTCTTACAGCAGTGATGTTCCACCGGCCGACCAGAATAAATGGCGGGTTGAGACACCATGATGGTAGGCCCATTGAGACGAGCGATCGGGAGTGGTGACATAATGTGTACACTGGAGACAACTGGATATGCCAGGGATAACGTACAGCTCACGAGATGAGTTATGCACGGAGTGAAAGTAGGGAGGCTGAGACATGCTGCTAGGCAGTATCTAGCTATGTGGTAAATAGCGATGACCCCTAACGCATACTCCCTTGTAACCCATGGGTGCGGTGCACCTCATTCATATAAGCCTGCAGCACCTAAGCCCCCTTTTATACGCTGGCACTCAGAGCTCATCGGCCCATGAGAACCCAAAGTTTCGATCGTATAATCTCGTCCGTCCATCTAGATTCAGAGCTCTTTTTATAGCCGTCCGACTCTCTCAAGGAAGCGAGGAGGAATTCCTGTTCGACGGGCCCCGCTGCCGTATACGATACGCACAGCGAGCTGTTGAAAGCCACCGCACAAAGCGGTCTTAGCGACTGGCTATATCGACAGGTCCGCCAGATCCGACTACTCCAGTCGTAACATTCAGCTTCTAGCATTGGATCGCTTATACCTTGCATCTTGTTCAGCTCTTGCCTAAGCCGATTCACGACAATGTTGAACGTGTACACATTGGCGAAATGCAGTGCCGTTATGCCGTTGGGGAACTTGTAACTCGTGCCAAACGGTGACTCCGGATCCGCTACCTCATAAATCATCTTGCTTTCTAGCAGGGGCTCAATGGTGATATCATTAAGGGCACGAAAATTGGCGCTGAGTTCGTCGATGGTCGCGGAGAGTTCCTGGGTTTCCTGTGCGTCTGGAATATATGAGGGGCTTTCCCAAATCTGCGACATTCGTCTTGTAACGTCTGCGACTACTGTTGCATGAGTGAGCAGTTTAGACATTTCGACTACGATTGGTGTCCGAGTCTTGAATTGAGCGAAGAAGCTTGTCAGTGTGTGGTTCCACTCGGGCTGGATGTAGAAATTTTCGATGCCGCCGGTTAGAAGCAATCGGAACTGATGACAATATGGTTAAATGGGCTATCAAGAAATATACACAGGGGTAGTCACCATGAATCCAAATGAATCGAGGAGGAGCTGGCAGCCGAAGTTGTCCCCTGGCTTGGGTACCCCTTTTTGCATTAGGATGGAGTGGATGCCGTTGGAATGAGATATCTGATTGACGCCTCTTGCGTAATCGAATAAATACTATCCAATTATTAGACATGTTGGGAGACATATATTGGAGTAAAAGAGAGGTCTTGCCTCTGTCATCTGCAGGTATATAGTTGCAGCAAGAGTGGAGTGTGATATCTGCTCATCAGGGTCGTTGAGGACCTTCTGCAAGCTGCGAAGAGCACGGTTGTAAGATCTTAGATCAAACAGCTCGTGGGGGCTGATTCCTTGGCAAAGCTTCTGCCACGTGGATAATAGAAGACTAGTTGCATCGAACAGAGCCTCATTCCTCTCGAGTAGCGGCGGCACGTATACCAGCGTGGTGAGGAACATGCTGATGCTGTACCCTGTTCCCTCGCCGGACTTTAGGCAAGTGATTACCCTAGCTCCGAGGAGATCGGCTTCAGTCCCGGGCGGGTTGCTCGGTATTTGCGGCTTTCGGTTATATATCCTGAGCTTAGAGAATGTTGCGCCGTTGGCCATGGTCCTATTCTTGATATTTAGGAGGCTCCCCGTGGAGTCGGTATTCGATGATGTCTCATCCGTCAAATTTGTATCGAGAGAGTCTCGAGTCAGGTCCCCTAAGTGATCCCCTACTCCTCGATGTTTTCCATTGTTCACGAACTTGACGCGCTTGGAGGGGCCAGAGCATTCCTTGCCAGCCTTCTTGCAGGCCCCGCATGTCGGCCAGTCTTCATCGCACTGTCATTGAGATGGGTCAGCAAACAGAAGCCCGATATCAAACGTTGACTAGATTATCACTGCATGAGTTAGCACTGATGATCCCGTACTCACCTTGGTCTTTCTTCGCCTGCAGAAGTCGCACCTGTTGCTCTTCGGGATGCCAACCATTACGACGTTTTGAGAAGCTTGTCGCGATTGCAGTCATCTCGCGGAAATCATTCTGAGTTGCCGCATCCGACCAATCCGTCTGAAAATTCTTATATGTCGACTCCCAAGCTATGTTCGGGGGCACCGTTGTTGGCCTCGCCAAGATTATCATCGTGTTCGCATCATGAGCCATGATTTGAGTTTAGTTTAGTTTCAGGTATCTCCAGGGTCTCGCTGTTCAGCTTGGAGCAGTTGTGGCTTGGGGGCGATCGTCCAACCACCGTCGCCTGGCATTTGCTTAGGTACGGTGGCACATACGGTGCTCCATTAGTGCGTAACCGACAAAACGAATTTCGCGGATGAAAATTGGTCCGATTTATTTAATGCCCTGTAATTATAAGGCTTTAAGCGTTATAACCTACTATATTTTTAGTGAGCTTTAGTGCATTTAAGCGTTAAAGTTTTAAGGCTTTTTTAAAAAAGTTTTTAAGCCTTACACCGCTTTTTAAAAGAAGTAATTTTAAGTGGTAGGCTTTTTTTTTTTAGTTTACGCACTTACCCTTTTTAGGTTACACTGCTAATGAAGTTACCTTATAACAAGCTTTAAATTAAAATAATCTTTTTTTCGTACGTACTTTATTTTTTTTTTTTTTAAATGCCTTATATTATAACATTTATATTACTTATAATGTTATTGCTATTATTATTACTATTATTACTGCTATTATTATTGCTATTATTATTATAATTTACTTAAGATTAAGGGTTTTTTTAAGTGTTATAAGTTGCGATTATAAGTTTCTTAAGCTTTAATTAGTTAAAACTAAGTAGTTTAGTTTTTTAAAAAGGTTTTATCGGTTACGCATTAATAAAGCATCGTAGGCACAGCATATTATTTAACCTTAAAATGAAGTATAATGCTTCATTAATGCGTAACCGATAAAACGAATTTCACGGATAAAAATTTATCCGATTAACTAAAAAGTCTTCGAATACCTTTATTACTACCATTAAAATAAAAAGAAATTTAAAAATTAAGCTTATATAAAAGCTTTTTTACTAGATATTTTAAAATGCTTTATCCTAAGTTTAATATAAATTATTATAAAGAAAAAATTCTTAATTATTAAGCTATTAGTGAATTAATTAACTTAATATATACTTATTTATAAGAATATATTAATATTATTTAATGCACTTTAAAAAAGAAGGTTATAAAAATAAAAGCTTTATTAACGCTTTTATATAAAAATAACTAATGAAATATTAAAAAAAATTCGGTTCTATATTTTTCATAATGAATATAATAACTTTTTAATCCTTTAAGATCTTTAAAAAAAATATTTATATTAGCTTAAAACTTTTTTAAATTATATAATTAAAATATAATATTAAGTAATGTTATTATATAAATAAAAAACGTAAAGTAATATTACGTTAAGCTTAAAGATTTATTAAAAAGTATAGCTAATATAGCTTATTTATTAAGCATTATAGGTAAAATTATTTTTATAAATTTATATAAGCTAAAGTAAGCCTTTTTATTAAAAAGCATTATATATATTAAATCTATAAATAGCTATATTTTATATAGGTTTAATAATAGCATAAAGCTAAATAAAATAATTATATAAAGTTTATAATCCTTAAACTAAATTTCCTTTAATCTTTAAATAGGTATATAAAGCTTATAAACTTAAGGTTTTAAGTATGGCTTTATATAAAAGCTTTTTATTTATTTTAACCTTTAATATATAAATATATGTTTATATTAATGCCTTTTTTTATTTAATTATTTAAATTTATATAAAATGCTTAATAATTATTACTATAAATACTTTTAAGTAATACCTTTATATAATACTTTTAGCTTAAGTTAAGCCTTATTTTATTAAGGTAAATTATAACATTAAAACACTACTTTAGGCTAAAGCTTAAGCTATTTTAGCGTTTAAAAATAAAACTATTATTAATTTCTTTAATTATAAAAAAATTATTGCTAATACTATTAAGGTAATTAATTATTATTTGTTTATATTATAGCTTTTAATATAAAAAACATTAAAATAAAGTTATAGTTTTTATGCTTTTAAAAAGTAGCTATAAAGCATTAAATTATAAGTATTAAAATATAATTTTTATATAAAGCTAATATATCTTAAAAATATAAAAATAAGCTTATTAGTTATAGCTTTTTAATTAAAGAAAATCTTTTTAATTTAATTATAATATATATAATATATAGCTTTATAATTTAAGAAAAATTTACCAAATTTATAAATATTTAAAATAACTATTATATTAAGAAATAAAAAAAACATTCTTATATATAACTAAATGTTCTTTATAACCTATATAATATAAATAAGGTCTTTAATTAAAATACTTTTATTAAAAAGGGTTTCCCTTTATATAAAACTACTAAAATAATATATAAACCTTTAAATAAAATCAAAATTAATAAATTTATAACCCTTAAAATTACTTAATAATATAAAAGCTAACTAATAGCCTTTAACTTTAATAAGAAGCTTTATATAAATAAAGATTATATTTAGCTATATTTTTAAACTTATATTAAGCTTAAAGACCTTATATAAGCTTATATTAACTTTGGAAATAAGCCTTATCTATAGCTAATTAAAGCTTTTATTAATGGTATTAAAAAATATATAAGTTTAAGTTAAATATTTATATAATATTAATTAATATATTTATATTAAATTTTTTTTCTTTAAAAAAACCATCCTTTATTAACTATTAGTAATCTATATAGCAATATATTGCTTAATAAAGTAGTTATTAAAGTTAAAGAAATATAAGAAATAAATAATTATTTAACTAATAAATAAGATTTAATCTTATATAAATATAATATTTTAAAAAATAAGATTATTTTCTTTAAAAAGCCTTTTAGGTATAAAAAGCTAGCCCGTTTTATACAGGAAGCTTTTTAATAAAACTTTAATTTAAGCTTTTATTTAACTTTTATTTTTTTTGTTTTTTCTACTTTTTTTATTATTTTTATTATTCCTATTATTCTTATTGTTTTTATTATTCCTATTATTCTTATTGTTTCTGCTTTTCTTTTTTATTTAAATAAGCATATTAAAATCTTTTAGTTATATAAGGGAAGGAATTTGTTTTAAAGTGCTTAAAGTACACTTAAGATTATTAATTACTAAAATCTCTTAAAAGTAAAAAAGTAGAAAAAGGTTTAGGTTTCTTTTTTAGCTATGGTAAATTTTTATATAAAAAGAATTAATTTATAAAGTTTATATTTAAGATAACAAAAAGCTGTTTAAGTGGCTTTATTTTTATTTAAACGTTTTTTTTATTAGTAACTTTTTACTTTAAGACTTTTTTTATATAAAGGCTTTTTTTATTTCTTTTATATAAGACATAAAAGTATAACGTTATATTAACTTTTTTAAACTTTTTTAGCTTAAATAAAAAAGTTAAAGGGTAAAATAAGTTTTATATTATATAAATAAGCCTATTAAGTAATGGTAAATTAATTAGCCTTTTTTTAAAATAAAACTTTACTAATATAATATTTTAGTGTTTTTTAAATACTTACTTTAAGATTAGATTAGTTAAATATAGTTGTATAAAATGATTTATTTAATTAGCTTTAGTAATGTTTAAGTAATCTTAAAAGTAAAAAGGCTAAAGCTTAACAATTTTTAAAAAAAAGGTTAGCTTTAATATTAAAAAAAAATAAAAGTAGGTATTATATAAAACTATTAAGCCTAGCTAAAATATTAAATATTATTAATAATAGTAAACTAAATTACTTAAGTATATATTATTATTATAATAGTATATTTATTTATATAGCTTATTTTCCTATGCTTTTTAGCTAGTTTATTTATCTTTTTTAAGGCGTTTTATATATTTTTTATAATAAATTATAAGAAATAATTTGCTTTATTTTAAATAATATATTAAGTTATTATATAAAAAGTAAAAATATATAATAACTAATTATTTGTTTAGTTAAGTTTATTAATAATTATTAATTATATTAATGAGAATTTCCTTAATATAATGCATTAGGAAAAATTTATATAAAAGCTAAAAGCTATAAAAAAGTTATTTTTAAAGGAATCTTTATTGTTTTTATTAATAATAATAGTAATAGGCTAAATAAACTTATAAAAAAATATTTAAAACCGTTAAATAAGCATTATATTTTTATATATATATAAAAAAGTTTATTATTTTTATAAAACTTAAGGTAATAAACCTTTTAAATATAGGATAATATAATAAGTAATATTTTATATAAAGTAAGGAAAAAAGATAAAAAGAAAAAAAAAAGAAAAAAAAAAGGTAAAAAAATAAGAATATATTAAGTTAGTTATTTTTTAATTAATATATATAGTAATTAAAGCATTATATAAAGCTTAAAGCTTTTATATAAAAGTGCTTATGTAAGTATATTATTATATAAAAGCCACACCGTTATAATTAAAAATATTAGCTAGCTATAAAAAATTAAATTAATTTTATACGTAAATATAAAAAGCTTAATAATTTTCTTAAGTAAACTTATTAAATATTATTAATGAATTACATATATAGCTTATTCCTTTTACTTTAAAGCTAAAATCTTTCTTTTTTTCTTTTATATTTTTTTATATTAAATATTAACATTATAGCTTTATATAAACCCCTTTTTACTTAATAAAATAGCTATTACTAATATATTTATAATAATAATAATAAAAAGCATGCTTACTATAACTAAAAGCGTAATTAAATATTAGTTTTTTAGCTAAATAATTAACTAATAATAAGCCTATTTAATTTCTTTATTTATATAATAACTAATATTAAGTAAAGCTTATTTTTAAGCCTTTTTTAAAATCTTAGGTTTATTTTAACATATTTATGAAAAATAACGTAAATTTCCTTATTCTTTTATTTATTAATAGCTATAAACTTAAACTATTTCTAATAAACAGCCTTTAGCTTATTATGCTAGCCTTACTTAACACTTATATAATTATTATATAAGGCTATATAATAGCGGTATAAATAATCTTAAAGCGCTAAAGCTATATTAACTTTTTACTTATTATAAGTAAAAACACTTTAACTTTTATACCTTATAAAGCTTACCGTAAATAAACCTTAATATATTTAAATAGCTATAGTTATTTAATGCTTATATGTATTAAGCTAAAAGGTTATTTTAATGGTTGTTATACCTTTTATAAGTTTTAGGATTATATAGCAAAATGCAGTATAAAAGATAAAAAAAAAATAATTAAAAATTATTTAAAATTACTTAACCGTAATAACAACAATTAGGATAATAAATAAGCTTTACGGGTACTTATGTAAATTTAAAGGCTATATAGCCCGATGCTTTATATAAAACTAAAATAATAATATAGAAAAAAATAAAAAGGCATATATATAGCTAAAGCGGCGTGCCTTACCGCCTTTAAAGTAAGTATTATATAAAAAAAAAACATAAAGAAAAAAAGATATAAAAAATAATTAATATAACTGCCTTTTATATAAGCTTTTAATATATAAATAAATCTTTAATAAAGCTTTTATCTGGTGGACCTATTTATCGAAAAGGGTTTTATTGGTTACGCACTAATGGAGCACCGTAATGGAGACGAGCTAGGGGCTCAGCCCACGTCATCAGCCCTATGGAGTGTCCCCAGCAGAACGGGCCGCAGCAACCCACCGAAAGCAGCAACCAGGCATTCTAGGTATTATCTTGCTATAGGTAATAAATAATACACCCTGCTAGCCGCAATATGATGCTCTCATATGGCTCTTCATTGCTCACCTCGGAAAACGACCACTCGTACTCACCCGATTCAATGCTGACTGATATGGTTGCCGAATACGCAAAGGACCCTCGTTGGCTCAGAAGCGATGACCAAGGTGCGAATTTACCTGATAGTTATACATATCATAGGATGTGTAGTACGAGCACGGGACTTTTAATATCCTATGAGCACCTGCATCCTTTATATGCCAAAATTACCCGGCCTCACACAGGAAGCCAGGGGAAACACTTGGCAATATCCTACCAATCTATGCTCTCAAACAACCAACCGAAGAGCCTCTATTACTTAAGAGATATTCAAAAAGTCTAAAGGGTAAATCAAGAACCAAATCATTATATAATGTTCCGTGTCTAATCCAACGTCACCGTACGTCTGGGTATCTCTCCTCCTTCTCGTCTTCCTCATGTTCAATCGGAATACCGCGTATCTCCGCGCTCGCATTATCGTCCTCATGTGCCTCGCTCTTGCGGGCATGCTCGAGGGCTCGCTCAGCCTTGAGCTGCTTCTCGGTGTCGCCGTGTTTCTTACCCCGCGATCGCAGCTTATCGAACGCCTCACGCGTCAGGTCCTGGCGGAACATGCGCTCGACAACGTCCTTCTTCCTCGTGCGCCGGCCACCGATACTGATTAGGATCCCCGCCGTGATGTTCACAGTGATAGAGCAACTTAGAATCGTCGCCGTCAACGCCATTGGCCGCTTGTTGTAATCGATGCCCCACGTCGTCGCGCCCAACGCGATTTGCAGGCACGAGTGGAGGTCAAGTAGCGTCACGATGGCCACAAGCCAGTTAAGGGGGAACGCATAGTGCGTCTTGGTCTCGTGTGGCTTGTAAAACGTGTGCGACTTGGCAAACTTCGTCTGGTGGTATACTAGCCGGGCTTCCTGCTGTGGCGTTAGGACTGAGATTTCGTCGCGCGCCGCCTCGAGGTCTGCGTTCGTCGGCAAGTCGTTCTTATCTCGTAACTTGCCCATTCGCTTCTTCCTACGCAGCTTCCATGTTAAGCGGTGATAATGTGCGATGTAGATCATGTGGTACGTATCGACCGCCCGAAAGGGAGCGAGACCGTCGCCGACGATAGCGAAGAGCGCGACCAAGACATAGTCGATGACGTTGATGGCGTAGACCTGTTTCTCGCCGACGTAGATCCAACCAATCAAGAACAGAACCCACGCCAAACCGAAAAGCGTGATGAGCGTCGCGTACAGCGTCACCAGGAAACCGAGCGGTTTCCTGACGTACTGACCGAAGGCTTTCATACTGCGTTTGAATTTAGAACGTCGTGAATGCAGCATGTGGCGCACGTAGTCGTTTAGCTCGGCCTTCTCTGCGTCGGTCCATCCGTCTAGGTACACGCCATCGGGGAGGACGGCATGTTCGAAGGTGAACCTTTCCTCTTCGCCTCCTTCTTCCCGGATGGCGGGTTCCTCGGGTTCTATGGAGAGTTGATATGTCGGGCGCCTGTTGACGAACCTGCCCAAAGACGGTACAAAGAGAGAGTTTTGGATATTAGTGACGTTGTTCAACGTGGATACCTGAGGGTCTAACAATGGTATCGGCAGTTAGCTCAGGTTCCAAGTATGCGACTGTTAACGTGATGAGGCACCTACCGACGACGTCGAGTAAGTCGGCGAGATTCTGATCTAGGTGGGTGCGTCCATTTGGGCCATGGAAGAGAGCGGTGCTGGTCATTTTCATATTTTCAGGAATCGAAGGCATTCCCGAGCCGTTTGTTTCCCTACGAGGCCGTATCACCGCCAATCCTGGTCGCTGGCGTCCCCGACCCGTGGGGTCGGAACTTGAGCGACGTCGTCCAACTCCGACATTCTGGTGTTCGCTCTGTTGTTGTTGAGAAGCCGACGCGGTGGCTGACCTCTGCAAGTCGTAAGTGTCAACACCAGATTCATCAGACATTGTAGTCTATGTACCGGCCGCGACGCATCCCAGGAAAACTTTTGGGTACACGAGCATCCGACTTGGCTCGGGTCATTTTGGCATTGGAGACGGGGTGCTAGCATGGGCTGGGTGGCCTATTGTATTCCAAGTCGACAGCAATGACATCATCATTGCCCTTTGCCGCCAGGGGTAAAACCTTGGCTGTCACCGCACAAAGCTTGTCCTTCTTATCTCCGCTATCTGATGGGTCCCCGATCCCCTCGATTTAAACCTCTTTCCGTGAATAAGTATCTGTAACTGCATATATATTTTGCTAGAGATTGAGCGTTTAAGAAACCGAAGCCCGTGGAATCATTCCCGGAAATCATTCGGTTTTTCTAATTCTCACAGACACAAAATCCAACCAAATGTACGGGCATCAGCATCAGTCAACGTCTGTCACTGATTATCAATTAATTGATTGATGCATCAAGCTTCACATTGGTGAGCGCCTTGAACTAAGAAATGGTTATTCTATTCTCGTCCAAGTTATGATTCGAGGCTCGCGAGTGAGTAGGTACTTTACACCCTATCAAGGCAATCAATCTCCGAGTATGGATGCTTAGGTATGTAGCTAGCGCGCTGATTACCGAAGATGATCGATCCTCGGCGAAACAGCATATCTTGAGACTGCGAGTCAAGTCTCAGACGGTAGGGCTCAGAAGACCAGGGCGCGCGACGTCGCGTTAATTTCTGATTAGTAAGCATCTTGTCACCCCGGGACCATCTATCGCATTCGCTCTTCTCGTCCGTCAAGCCAGCTAGTACAATTCACGCACCGAATCGCCTAGATTGGTCAGACTCATGAAATCCCAGCAGCTATTGTGAAAACAGAACCACGAACCTTCGAACTGACACTCTTTTTACAGTATCGACATTTGATGGTATGCTTGATGATTGGGTCATGCGACAGCGATTGGTACAAACTTGCCAGGCCGTAAAGTGCGAGACCGATGCCCAAGAAGTTGACGACGCGACTGAGAAATACACTAACACGCCTAAAGTCAATTCGCGGATCTCTACATAGTGATAGGGAACTTGGTTCACCATACCCGTAAGCTAGAACAATGGCTCCATCGTTCTGCGCTTGTTCCAAAGTGTTGTATCCGTCTTCATCGTTGTAGTTCGGTCCCGGTCTCAGCACTGCGAACTTTTCGTTCATGTTTCTCCGTAGCGGAAGGATGACGGAGAGCGGTGGCAGGAGAATATCGCTCACGAGCGACGTGGTAAGCCCCGTAAATGCTGTTGCTAATCTGTTGAAGACACAAGTTAGCGATCCGATTCGATTCTCCAAAATGTGAGAAGTCAGACTAACATCAAGCCGAATGCAATTTCGAGTATGTTTCCTGAAAAAGCAAAGTCGATAAAGCCGGAAAAGAAACGCTGGGCTTTCTTTTCTCCCTCTTGAAGCAAAGTCCGTCTCTCATCTTCTGGCGCAGAAGCCTCTTCGTTGAACTCCCACGGGTGAGGCATCGTTGAGGAGTGCTATAGGCCTATTCGAAGAGACTTGAGATGATAATTATGTTGTTCTCTATAGGTAGCGCGGTAGCCTTACAAGGAACTCGAGTAAGTTTGGGATCTCTAGGGTTGAAACAGCAGAAATCTGGTTACACGAACTCTTCTTCCTCCATGCCCGCTCTACCAACTCATGTGGCCCCCTCGTGGGGTGCAGTAGCGACCATCCGGCACTGGGGCGGACTGGGAAGCATCCAATTAACTAGAAGAGTAAGAGGAACCCCGAAACCACATATAGATTAGCGCAATCTACTAGCGAAGTTCAAGCTCTTCTCATGGATTGGAAGCAGCGCTCAGCTGGGGCTAAACGACGTCACTTGCAGGCCATTTCATGTATCACTTTCCCTTACACAATATTAAGACTTTGGGGAACTGACTATCCTCTTACTGTTAGTGCCTTCAACGCAATCTCAGGCCTAAACTCTACTAACAATAAAGAGAGTAATGATAAATGGCTTTTTTACTACAGTAGAACTGAACAGTCAAGACTCAGAAAGCTAGCTTATCGGATTAGATGCCGGCACAACCTAAAAGCACAAGAGGCTTCCATAACTTAGCCCTTCAACTATATACAGATATCGCCGGGGTCGATTGATAGTTACATACATGTAGTAAAAGTTAAGACTGAGCTTCGTCCTTGATACGGGTACCTGTTAGATAAGATAAGAGATAAGATAACAGATCTGGTGTATCAGGTACTATCACGTGGTCTCCCACGGATAGAGCGTTTACAAAAATTCTCTCTTTGTAGAAGAGATAGATCCTTGCTTCCAGATTGCATAGAGTTACTTGATTTACATGTGGTTAATAGGAATCGCAAGTGTTGCTCAGGTGGTAAATGAATATTGGCAAAAATGCCACACACAGCCAATCCATGTGACTGGTACTAACGAATAGGGGGAAAGGGGGATTGTAATCCCCGAAACCACCTAAAAAATCTAGATCGAAACGTTGAATATAGAAACTACTAAGCAGCTATAGTATTTCCATAGTAAAATATGGCAATAATTCAATAAGCTGCGTACCCTTCAATGGTATAAGAGGTGGACTTGGGGATGTATCAAGTTGGGTCTTACGGGCGCTGGGCTCATTACCTGCCTAAAGCTCGCTGATTCCAATCACGCACCCTGCGCAAGATACATGTATGTAGGTGAGGTACCTACAAAACCTTTTCACGACATTGTTGAATACCTAGGAATGTCTACATTCTTGGTTCATGCTATTGCATTGTCAATATCGGCTGATGCCTTTACCCCGAATACCAATACCCGAGCTCGCCCCGCGTCATGAGAGCGAGCTGGCCGGTCCCTCTTCTGAGGAACATAGGCGCCAGCTAAATGGATAACTTGGCTCGTCCGCCGCGGATACCTCGAGCGAGCGGCGTTACCACAACTTCGAAAGCTCAAGCATCTTCCCATTTTCAATCTAGTACGTATTTTAATCAACTTCTCTAGGTTACGTTTGAGCCGTCTGCATAAGTCATCACAACACATAAAATGGTTTGAAGAAAGGGGGAAATTTGAGGAAAAGTAGGTAGCTAAGAGGCAACCGTGATCAGTCGTACCGATAGAATGATGGCGGCCTATCTTCACTCAGGAGGTAGGGAAATGTTAGAAAGACTCGGAATGTGGATAGTACTATGACTGACCTCTTAACGAGCCGGGTGGGATTTCGAGCCAGCAAAAGTGGCCCAAAACCGCCAAAACTCACCATCTTTCAACCCCAACATCTAGCTATATTCAAGAGTAACATAAATCTCATTTGTACTATTAGATTTATTGAAACAGTCTGATCATCTTGATATTTAATTTGAATTTTTTGGGCTAGTATTACGTAAGATATTAAGGAGGAAACATGGAGATTTTTTTTGTATGGGAAACACACCAAATTCAAAACCACTAATAACTTAATAGAAAGCACCCATAAACAATTGAAAAAATAACCATTAAAAAGAGAAAAATTCGTACATCATAGTGATATATAATATTATATATAAAACGTACTGTGTTGTATTGTAAATTAGGGATGAATATACCTCCATACAAATTATGTAGTTTTATGTAGTTTTTTTGTATGGGAAATTTTCAACGCCGCAAAATGCATGCCTATAAATTTTCTACCATAGAACCATATCTATCATTTTAATGTACAAAATATTCTCTTTCTAATGAATATCCTTTTGTATTTTTAGGAGCACTTTTCATCAAGTTAATGGGGGGGTCAAAATGGCCTTTTTCCCATACAAATTTAAAATTATGTTTGTAAGCAAATAACTCCACTAATATCATAGCTAGCAACACCAAAAAAACACTATTATATAAGTTATCTTTCTTTCTATCTATATATAAAGTTTTAATTTAAAGCAATTAAGTTTGGTTAAAAGACATGTAAGTAAAAAGGGTGAGTTTTGGCGGTTTTGGGCCACTTTTGCTGGCTCGAAACCCCACCCGGCTCGTTAAGAGGTCAGTCATAGTACCCCATTAGCGAATGAACTTCCTCTCTGAAGTCCTAGCCCTAACTGAGACAGGAGACTTCTGTTTGCCGTAAATCATCACGCTACACGTAACCCCCGATCGGACTTGATGCCCAGATCCGCGGTGCGGCTGATGCCATCTTCCAAACCCAGATAGACTCCACACCGTCCATCCGAACCTTGCAACCTTACGAGCAATCGACACGGCGTGGGAAGTGTATCAATTCCATGTGACTCTCACTTCAATTTTGCCATGCTTTCCCGTAATATACTTGTTTTCCGACTGCAAGATTAGAGGATCGAACACCGCGACTCCGTTCGCTATCTCGTCGTCCGGACTAATGGTGTCATGATCATAAAGGACCGCCTTGATTGTGAGGGAGCGATTCATCGGCACAGCTATCGCAGACCGCAGAAGTGGAATGGCTTCACCGGGGCGTACATCAATGTGCTCAGAACTTGCCTTGCGGAAAAGTTCACTCCCGCCGTAGGTCGCGTAGCCGTTGTCCGCAGTGATATTCCCATATACGTCGGCGGGGTCCTCCCCGTCTCCATCAATCAGAATGACTTCCACCAAGGCTTGCGCGGCGTTGCTCAGAATGACGTAGTTCAGCGTTACGTTGCCATACTCGCCTTCGACCTGGCGTATTATGTTCTCGTCGTATGTGTTGTCTGGGTCGTAGACGTTGAATGATATGTCCCCTTGAGCAATGCCGTGGTCTGAGAGCCACGTGTTCTTGTTCCAAAGATCTACATTCAAATTGAAACTATCGGCGGCGGAGATGGCTTCGGGTGGGCCAGTGAGCAGAGCAAATTCATCTGGGTGGATAGGCTCATAGTTGTCTTTGTCTCGGCTATAAATATGTTGAGAGCCTGGGCCGTCGTCTGCTTTGACGGTGCCATAGAGGGAACCGAGATTCTCTCCGTCGATTTTGTTGATGCGCATCCAGATGACCTCGACCAAAGCTCGGCCCTTAGGATAGTCGGGCCAAGGGGTGTCGACAGCACGGGTGGTGCGTGAGGATCCTGGAAGGCTACGGCGCACCAACATGGCAATTGCACCGGCCGCGGCACCAACTGTGTGGAACTCCAAGTTGTTATCTACCCGATATCGAAAGACATGAGTGACTGTATCCTGTTCGGCATGTAGCAAAGCCTCGGAGAGACCTCCCCAGGCGTTTTCGAGATTGACCAATGTGCTTGGCGGTGGCGAGCTGGTACCCCAGTTGTCGGCTAGGTGTCGATTGATGGACTGGAACCTCATTGATTCGCATATCATCTGTATGACAACCATCAATTGGCGTGCTCTGGCCTGGTCATTTATATTCGGGTCCACGAGCGCGTGCACGGCATTGACGAGCGCCTGTTGGCCAAGAGGAATAGCTTCCCTTCCTTGTCTTGCGACACCCTCCAAGCGGGTGTAACTGCCATCAAACCGTAGCATGGTGGAATTCGGGATGAGGGATGGGCCACCATGTTGGAACTCAAACCAAGTAGAGCCCACTTGGTAGCCGTCCAGGTAGAGATTGTCGCTTCGAATCCGTAACGTCACAGCCCGGCCCCCTGCACGTAGTACGACGTCGAACCATCTATTCGGCACGGATGATTGCCGAGCGAGGACCGGAAGATAATAACAGACATCCCCAGAGGCCACATTATCACGCAATCTCTGGATGAACTGCGTGTAGTCAGCGCCATCGCTGTTCTCTATATCGAACTCTTCTGCCATAGTTCTGGGGATAAGTGCGGTGGGCAGAAGTGAACAAATCCAGAAGCTTATTTTTCTAAATTGGTCGTCTTTGATTCTAGATAGAACGAAAGGGTAATTGATGAAGCATGAGTTATATACCTAACGTAGTGATTTTGTACTTCTTAGGTCTTGAGAGCTAAACATATTATACAAAATTCATCGCCAAGCGTAGTCCTACTCGGGACGATGTGCCGATTCAACTTGTTAATAGGGTGTTACGTTACGCTAAGCTGCAAGCACCTCGCCGATTCCGGAAACACAAAGTGGTTTCTGAAATCTTTTCACCGGAGAAGACTTTCTAAACGGTCTCGATGGGCTCAAGTCCACGAGGCTGGCAAACGTAGGTATGCATCGGGTTACAGCTGTACACAGCCATCTCGCTCTAGCTGAAGCGACGATCGTTTGACCAATATTGCAACCTCATACATCTAACCCCGCTTAACTTTGCCTTGTTAGTATAGGTTCAGAGTTGAAATGGATGCATGTGTAGCTGAACGTCAGTCCTACCCCTAGGGCGAAGATGAACCACTTTACACGCCAAATACACGGACGGTATTGGTACCCTACATATGCAGTCTCCAAGCCTACGACGCCGATGTTCTACAGCATGTCATATATGCAATGATTTATGCATCATGTCATCTTAAGGAGCAATCTCGGCTTGAAATTCCACCTACACTCTCTGCGTACTTATTTCACATGTAGAAGATATAGTAGCACTCTATAAGACGTGAACATTCAAGTGTGCCACGCTTAAAATAGCTGTTAGGAAGTAGAAAGCCAGAAAGACAGGCCGCGGGCAGAGTGACAATCAGGAGACTCGACTCGCAACTAACCACCGATGCCCCTATATGGCCCCACTTTTACCCCTTTTCAATTCAAATTCAGCCTAGTAGCAAACAAATATCACCATATCTGAGATGCGAAAACATTGTGGATGATGCGACACCTACCCTACTATGAAATCATACTAACTGAAGCCCATACTATCTAGTGGTCGCGAAATGTTGAATTTCGCGGTGACATACAGAATGTAAATTTCACTGAGTTTCGATATGAATGCCATTCATGGGCAGATTCAAACTGAAACCCGCCAATGACATGCGAAGAAATTGACCATTGATTTGAGATCACAAGTTCTTGGTTGAGAGTCATTCATCCTTCAAGTAGCAGGTATAACCATTCAGGCAGCTGCGCTGACCTTGATGCTGATTTCGCTTGCCCGTACAGCCAGCTTGGGGGGCGCAATGGGCTTCATTCGAGGAGGAATACCCTGGACATTGAATGACACCGGACCATGGATGCCAGGCTTGCTTGCCATTAAAATCTTCGTGGTGGGTGCGGAGGCAAGTTTGGGTGCATCAGGGGGCTCGGCACTAGATTTTGGTTATCGCACGTCAGCAACTTCTCCTACAATATGCATTGAAGTATACCATTACGAATCAATCGAGTCAAGTACATAGATTCGGAAAGACTTCGAATTCTGATGAGCAATACGTACCCGTTGTATGACAGTGATACCAATAAGTCTCCCCGGTTATTGAATTTGGGATCCTTCATGAGGAAAGTGCCCGAAGCTGGGAGGAAGAGCCTATCTTGACCATCGAGGGACCTGAGCAACGCGTTTTGGATCTCATGGGTGTCATTGTCGATGTAGCTGTTGAGGCTGTTGCTGAAACTCTGCTTGATGCTTTCAAACCCATGCTTCCACCTGACGTCGCCCTGATCCGCGTCAACTGTGACGGTACAAGGCTGCTCGTTCGCTGCCTCTGGAATGCGGGCAAATTGGATGCCGCCGTCACTCACGCTAGAGAGTGCCATTTTGAAGCGCCATTCCGATGTGATCTTTAAGTGGGAGGGCTTTCTAGATATAGTGGAATGACATTTTAGTACTTGATAGTAGGTACTTCTGGATTGTAGCCTTGTGTGAGATTAAACCAGAAACTAGAAGAACTTACCCCGACTGGGCGCCGTCCCAATTGAACTGCACATTGAAATCGAATACCGTTTTCCCTTTCATGGTTACTCCATGACCGCCCTGGTCGAATGAAAGTTCAGTGGAACTAGTGGCTATAGTGCTATGTGAGCTAAGCCCAATATGCGGTGTATATATCTCGTCCCGAGTTCGAGGAGCATGGCTTCTGGATTAACTTACAAGTCTGTGACACAACATGTGTTGTGTGGCTCCCATCAGACAAAGTCTTGGACGAGGTCTTTTGATTGCCACTCCACGTCCATGTTCCGGGGCGCCAACTGCTCTTGGTAAAGGCATAGTAGGGTTCCTTTGTTCCATGGGTTCCACTGACACCTACATGATACCGCATGCCGGAAGCCCAGTGGTAACCATCACTTGGATTTGGATAGTATACGTTCGTCGGCTCGTCGGGAATTATCTCTGCTCCCTTGTTGAGACCTTGCAGCAATGGTAGCAGCCAGTTGTCCCAAAATATGTTGCTATTCATAGTGTACAGGCCTCCGCCGTTTACGAATGTGCCGCTGTATTCGAGACCAATGCGGGTTGGTGGACCGGTAAAGTCCGACATCATTAGATAGCAGAGGGCGTTCTTAGGAGAGCCATCCGTGAGCCGTGGACTGGAGGAAGTTGGGTCCTTCCAGGGATAAACGAAGTAATCAATGCTGGTGGGCGGGAACGTCGCAGCGTCCACCTTTGCTGAGAGCCAGAAAATGTCAGCACGTTCACCTTGAAAAACGACTTGATAGTTGTACTTGGATCAGGCTTCTTGGCTTGGATAGAGTAGCCAATGATATTGCAATCTGATTTACTCATTATATTCCACCAGTTCTGGCAGAAACCCAGGAAAGCTGCCTTGGTTTCAGGCGTCTCAGACTTCCAGTCATATGAACCATAGCTGTTGTACTGCTCGTTATTCTTGGTCGATGCTAGCGGCCAGCATCAGTAAGTCGGCCAAATTAAATGCACAGGGAATATACCTACAGGAGACGTCGAGATACAGTTGAGCGAGAGAGTACGTATCAGGGGAGAAACCTGACTGAGTCACCGCAGCGGAGAACTTAGGGTCCTTTTGTTCCACAGTCTTACTGGCTTTGATATAAAGATTCAGTGTTAGCTTAAATATCGGATCGTTAATTTACGAAAAAGACATAATGCTTACCAAGCTTGACTGCGAAGCCAAATTTCCAGCCAGTGACATCGAATTTCTTCTTGGTGTCATCATCTGGATCTGAGCTGACATAAGTTTTGATGCTTCCCGACTTCATATTCAACATGAAGTAGAGCTGTGGGTCTTGCTTCGTAGTGACCATCAAGTTGATCGTGGGAGGATCCAGCTTGATGTCGATGTCACCTGTTCGATAACTTTTCTTAAACTCACGTAGCGGTGGGGGATTCTTCTTTGGAGTGAGAGCCCACATGTTGTGGAAAGCCTTATTAATCATCTCCTGGCTTAGGAAGATGACTTGGTTGTATGGATCTGGGTTTGTTTTCTCAACGAGGCTGCGAGTGAATGCGTCCGACATGATGGGCTATCGCAGTATAGTAGTGGTGGTCTAGGTATTTTCGTAGCCGATGCCAATGATGAGTTCAAAAACAACGAAGAGGACAAGGCCTTGTCTTCACGCAGAAGAAGAACTAGGAGAAGTTACAGATAAAAGTTCCTAGCGAGTTCATACTATAATTCAAGACCAGTCGCCATTAAAACATTCTAAGTTAACAGGTCTAGCCGGCATTGCCGAGAGCCTCGTCGAGTAGGACTCCGCATTCTTCTAGAGGAGATATGCGTAACTTCCAGCTGCATATGGATTTTATGCTCGCCAAATCGAGATTGATTAGAGGAAGCAGTCGAAGTCGTATGCACTCAAAATTTAAAGGTAATGATCGTCGCGTACATGACAGCTGACTTATAATGGCTGCCATGTAACCTCAGTATGAGCTGAATCGCCATTTTAGGCTCGCTCAACAGGATGTCTGCTCTATATCTGCAGGGCAGAAACACCGACGGAGCAACGTTGACTGACTCAAGAGCCTGCTTCTCTTATATTTGTGACAAGTCGAATTAATTCATTAGTTCAGCCTCATGCGTGCGTCCTCGTAGGACTTTTCTATGCGACGTTAGAGCTAGGACCTCGGTAGATACTCCAAATAACTCGTGCACAACACAGTCACCGCTTCAATGAGGCTCTTCCTCATGGAATTATTGATTCCGAGAGCTATCATATATTTTCCGCATGAAATCTATGGTTGATACTCGGTTTTCTATGTCTCGGCCCATTGTTGCTATCTTGGTACCTTCACCACCTTCAACTCACCCACGGCCTAGCACCCGATACACTTCGTGTAAATCGCAAATATGATCACAATCAAGCAAGACTCTGAGTTGATGACCAATTACATACCGGCGAACCCGGTTCCTGCGGGGAATCGGTTCGTCGGTATCAAAGATGCTCATTCACGCCCTGCTTGCTTCAGCCTGAGCAGTGACAAGAAGCTCAACTTGATTATCCAAAGCGATGATGCTGCGACTCTAGTCGACTTCGGAGAGCTTGCTGGAATACATGGCAATGTGCAGGCTTTTGATGTGCAACAGTCGCCTAACTCAGACCTCAGCCTGTGCGTGGCCACCGACGAGGGCGACGGCACTTCTTCCTTTTGGTTTCTTGATAAACTTCATCCTCGTAACCTAACAGGAAGCGTCCCCGAGAACAAGATCGTTAAGGGGAACGGCTTTCCCTCTATTCACCACCTTTTCATGGTAAGTGGCCCCATGTACGAAATTTTCTTGGCAGTTAAATCACAAGAGTTATCTAGATGCACTTTTTTAATTTACTACTCAGAGTAACTTTGGAACCGATGGGTCGTCTACAGCTCCTCTAGTATTCGCTGCGTTTCAGCCTACAGACCGTATTACGAGTGAGCAGCAGCTCGGCTTCATCAACATCGCCGGATCAACGGTCAAGTTGGACACCTCTTGGTCACTGAGCACCAACGCCGAGAAAATCATCGACATTGCTTTCGGAACTTGTGACCTTGGCGATGGCTTATTTGTGCTGTATGAGGTTGCTGGTAAGCGGAAGATCCAGTTTAAGATCTTCAAGGGCGACGGCGATGACTTCGTCGTGGAGCCCAAATGTCCACCAGGTGAGCTACCATATTAATACGCTCGTAACCTATTGAATTACGTCTCACAATGAGTGTATAAAGATGTCCGAAGCATTGCTACGTTCATGGATCCTGAACTCAACGAGTCTGTGTTGATAACTGGTGGTGACGTCCTTAGCTCCTACTCATCCGACCAATACCTTTCTACCCAGAAAGAAGGTGACACCATAGCTTCATCAGTGAACGTCAAAGACTTGCACATTGCACAAGATGACGACGAGTTGAGGATCTGGTATACTACCTTAGCCTCCTCCGTCCATTACTATACCTGTAAGGCGTCAGCGTTGTCCGAAGGTACTACTACACCTCTTCTACCTAAGGGCCGAGCGGGTCGCATATCTCCTCTTCTCGCGGCGCATGGTCATGGAAATGCGACTAGCTACGTACTTTCAGTGGGCAAGACTGGCAATTTGACACTACTCCAGCAAGACCCGGCTTCGAAGATCTGGCAGAATTACCCCTTTTATCATGCATCCGCCACCAACATGACAGAAGTGAAAGGCTACACACTTCGTATCCAAGCGACGTCGGACCGAGCACCTAGTGAAGGCGAGGAAAACGAAAAGGCTCTTATCCCCAACTGCTGGCTTAAACTTTATAGCTCGGGGATCATTCGCTGTCTTGTGAATGGTCTTGAAACCGAGCTATCCCGCGACGGAACTTGGTACAGGACCGACATGGATGGAACCCTACACGTGATCTTTGAAACGTCAGATGCGTCCTGCCACAAGGTGTTTGTAGATTGCTTCTGTGCTGGCACTTCGACTCCGAGGAGTTCCAGTGACCTCAGGATATTGAACAGTCCCCCGCTAGACCCAAGTGCGAAGGTCGTAGCAAAGCTCGCAAGCATCAAGTCCGGCGATGATCTTCTTGCCGCTCGGACTCAAAAAGGAGATCGCGTCCTAGGGCCAAACGTTTCTAAAGCCGACGCCGATAAAGCTGCAAGTGCGATAGCCATGCTGGTGGGCCACCTGGACAAGGTAGAGGTCCGTGATACACGGAAGTTTACTGTTCATATGTCTTCCCTCAGGATGGCACAGAAGACAAACTTGTTAGCTTTCCAACCAATCCAGCTCTCCATATGGGACGACATACTCGATGCTGGGTCTGAAGCATGGAATTGGGTTAAAGACAGAGTTGAAGATGTCGTTGACTGGACCTGTGAAATTGTCGGTGAGTTATAGCTCCCCTTTGTTTTGCCTATCAATTCAAGGTCTCTCCATCCACAGTTTTGGCTTTGCATTGAGTCGCAGCTGATAACCCTTGACTATCTACCAGATCACGTAATTGATAAGGTAGGAGATATCGTGGGAAAGGTGGTCCAAATGACGATTAACCTAGGCAATGAAGTATACAAGTTCGTTCTTGACAGCGTGACGACCATCGCCACAGGCATATCGTGGGTGTTTGAGAAGCTCGGCGCAGCTCTTGATAAGCTGATCGAATACGTTGGATTCTTGTTCCAGTGGGACGACATACTAACCACCACTGACTCCTTGGTGGCTCTTTTCAATTCTGGGCTAGATTATGGCCAGCTGAAAGTAGGCGCCCTTGAAAAGACAGCCAAGAGCTGGGTCGGAGCCACGAAGTCAGAGATTAAAGACGCCCTTGCTAGAATCCGCAGTCAGAATCAGAACGAGCTCGGCCAAGTTTCCAAGTCAGATGTCTCAGCAAAGGAAGACAATCCAATGGAAGGAAGCGTGGCTTTCAACTGGGTGGGTTATCAAATCCAGCATGGTGGAGTCGTTACGAACGCAACTATCACGCCCCCGGCTGGCGGTCGAGGTACGGTCAGCCCCCACTAGCACCTTTGTCGACACGACTAATATAATGACAGATACCAATGACAAAATTCTGGCTGAAATCTGGGATGAGTTTACAAATGAGTTCAAGGTTGCTGAGGATTTCGTGCAGAATCTCAGTGGGGACTTCATTGACCTCATAAAATCCAACACATGGGACGATGTGACAAATGTACTGAGCAAGTTCACCGACGATCTCATCGACTTGATCATGGACAGCATCGGAAACGCAACCGGGGTCATCCTCAAGATTGTCCGTTTGGGCATTGGAACGGTGAAGTCCCTTGGAAATTTCGAGATCGAGTGTCCCATCATCACGCAGCTTTGGCAGCTCGCCACCAAGGGGCGGCCTCTGACCCTGTTCAACTTCTGTGCCTTACTCATCAGCATTCCTACTACCATCCTAAAGAAAGCCGTCACTGGGAAGAAGCCTGCAGCTCTTAAGGGCAGATTGACCAGCGATACGTTCGGTCAGTTTCTTGAGAACGGCACCGTGCGCGGCGATTCTAGTCTTCCTAGCGACATCCGAGCCCTTGCAACCCCAGCGATCGTTAGCACCCTCTTCTTATCATCGCGCGTCACCGCACTTGGTCTCATATGGGAGTCGGTCTCCGGAAGCTTTAGTAGCTTCGCGATGAAGCTCCCAGTGGCCAATATGGCCAAGCTGTCACTCGCCTCGCCCGTCAGGTCTAGACTAAGACTCGCGGTTAGGCCTACGAGTGGTTTGCGTTTGGGTGCTAAAACTCCCTGGTACGAGAATGCATTCGATACAATTGCTCTCCTATTTGAGACGTGGGGCCTAATCTTTAGCTGGCCACCGTCTCACATGAACGCCGACTACGTGCAATGGGCGGATATGTTTAGGTGGGGCGTAAGTCCGCTGTTCTCTCAAAGCACTCTTCTTTCAACCCCCCAGTCTCCCTCCTAAACACGTCTTTAGACTAGCCCAGTGATACATACTAATTCCAAATCATAGATCTGGTTTGTCGACCTGACTAACGATGCGGCTATCGTCATCACACGTGCCATTGGCGGCGTAGCGGATCTCGCGCGTAATATAACCAAGTGGTGGCGAGCCGTCATAACCATGATTACTACGGTTCCCAAGTTCTTAATGGAGCTTGCGCTCGTCCTCAATGACTATGTTGTGCGAAACGAGACTGTGCCAGCTCTCATCCGGCACATTGTCGAGGCAGTCCTTGCTCTAGCTGCTGACCTTGGGTTTATCGTTGCCGCCGGTACTGACAAAGTCAAAGGTGCTGAGGAGTTCTTCTGTAGCGGTCTTGGGGTCTTTTTGGTCTGCTCCGGTGGACGTGTTGTCTTGAAGTTCTTTGACTACAAGTTGGAGGATCATAAGGCGGAACGCTAACTGGTTCGTGAATGTCACTCGATGCGAATATGAAGCCCCAAAGTAGCGGCAACATAGTACTTCCCTATCTTGACCGCTTTGGCCAGGTATCTCGTTTCAATAAGGCTTACCTGCATCGCTAACAGCACGCCAAGCTGTCCTTCACTATTACAAGTTCCATTGTTTGATACGGAGAGGTTGGCTCATTCTTATGTAACTTCTAATCTTCTAGGTTACTCTAGAGATTCTCAACCTGAGCTTTCTTTCCCAAGCTCCGCTGTGTGCATCTAAGGCTTAGATCTGCTCATCACCCTCTATATAGGAATCGATCATCTAAAGAGGAACTATACTATTTAAATCACCTTTCCAGTAATTAAGGTAGCAATATGCCTGACTTTAGAAGTAGCATCGCGGTCTATTGTAAAAGCTTCTCCATGGACGACTGGGGGTAAAAGTGGGGCAACATAGGTAGCCAACCCCTTTTCCCCTACACGGGATGATGAGGCAGCAGGCACGTTCTGTATATTTCAGTGATGGAAGAGTGCTAAGAATGAAATGGAATGAGTTCTGACATTTAAAGATTGTTATTGAAGGCCTTTATAGTGGCTTAAAACACATAATGAACGAGTGCTCATGATGGCATCATCTGCTGATTCAGTTATGACGAACCCATCGCCGGTTTTTTATAAAAAAAATAAAAAAAAAAATAAAAATAAAAAAAAAGAGCAAAATTCCTGGGCTAGGAGAAGAATGAAGTGTCTATATATAGATTATTATACAATTCCTCTATTCTCCAATTTCTCTAATGCTCAATTCTCCCATGGTCCAATTTCGTCATAGCCTGGTTCCTGTATGCGTCGCCTCAACGGACTGATCACCACTGTAGCTCTCGATCAAGGAACAAGACGTCGTCCGCAAAAGCCTCCCGGTATACCCTGATCGCGTTTGCCAGGTCATGTACTTGGTGAAGATTCCTCAGGAATCTTTTCATCCGTACCGACAGAGTGACACCAAGAACGTTCCTGCTGTTATCTAGAACATCGATCGCCTCCACAAATGGCTTCTTCTTCACATACAGATTGTGGGCAAACTGTATGTCACTCCTGGCATCTACCACGAGACGAGCCAGTTTGGACAGAATTTGGCGATAGGCGTCGTAACACAAGGCCGGTATATCAAGGTAGTCAGCGAGAATCATGATCTTTGCCATGTCCTTGATCTTCATGAGGTCCCCGGTCCACAGTCCAAAGGTATGGGAGGCTGCTTCGTGCCCTGTGTGAAGGAATGGTTAGAAGCCATTTCTTAATCATTCACAATGATTGCGATTATAACATCTGAAGGAAGTGACTTACAACCCTGGTAGAAGTACTTGACTACGAAATCCATCGCTTCCGCGTCTATTTCGTACAGTTCAAATATTCTTGTAGAAGATTCCTGAATTGAGTTTAGTCAAGAGTCTAGAAAAGAGAATTGGGGTCGCACTCACGAGGAATCCGCTTGCAATGGCTCTTCTGAAGTAATTGCTTTGATTTACAATTACTTGGACATGTACAGCCCATGTCTTTCTGGTTTCTCCGATTTTAATTATGGTGTCTGTAGGTCTGCATAATTGAGTTAGACAGGTGATATTTCCAGTCGTAACATGCGCCACTTACTGTGCGTTATCTGGGGTCTCTTCAGTGAAGTCATGCGTCGGGGGGACCATGAGTACTGCCCGCGCCGGCTTGAAGGGATGATATTGGTGGTAAAACCGCATTTCATGGTCGGCATCCATTCTGTAGGGTATGCCTTTAAGTCCGTCCTGGTGCGTCGTTGAGAGTGAGACGGCAGAAGAGAGGCGGTAGAAGAAAGCAGAAGGAAGAAGACGGATGCTTTAGATGTCGCGTGACAGGAAAGAAGGCATGCTCCTCGGGGGATGCGAAAAGTTAGGTATCTTCATATATAAAGAGAAGGCCTATAAAAGAGCTGTCCAGGCACCTCGGGTTTCGAGGTAGGTTTCTTTGTTTTTATAGGTATCCCAGATTTCCAAAGGCCTCAGGTGCCTCAGGTACGCCAGGTGCAAAGTTTGCCATAGGAAAAGCTCGAGCCACCGACCACGTTCAAGATGAAGTATTAGTGGCGCTTTGAAGCTCTTTGGCCTTCCCAATTGGGTATGATCTTGAGACTGTCACAGTGGGAATTGGTGACCTTGGATCCACAAAGATGGTATTGCTCCTCGCAATAGCAGTGAATGTACCGTACGGATAACAAGCTGGTAATAGTTGATAGGACCGCTAAAAAGGTGATTGATTTCGAGGGCTTTGATCTTCATGCCCCCAGTGCACGGCCAATCAAGCAAGTCACCATTTTTAGCGTGGAAGCAGAGGGCATCTTGAGCTATTCACTTATCAGGGCACTGGTACCCGACGTGGAATATGCTATTCTTTCTTGCCAATTCTGCAACTTCCGGTTCCATCTGAATGACCGAAACCATTGAAGTTGGAACGTTGAGTTGCAATTCGACTTCTTGCTGCTTGAACTCAGCAGCCAGGAGTTTGTTTCGAAGCTCCGAGGCCTTAGATCGGGCTTCGAAACATTCTAGCTGCTTCGCTAGCAGTTGCTGCTGTAGGCTCTGTATGAATTTCTGCTGTTCCTTCGCTGTGGGATCTTGAGTCGTCGACTACGCTAGAAATAGCATGCCGTAGTTAATAAAGTGGCCGGGACCGCCCCTTGTCCAGAACAAAAGCCGTGGAGCAGACCACTTAGGGTCACTCTAGGGCTTGCTGTCTCCTTCAGTGGTGCCTCAATAGAACGTTCGCCACTGTAATTATCTCTCTATGCTAAGCAAATAGTCCTTGGGAATCGCCCGGAACGCTTGCTCAATATCAGAAAGATCGTGTACACCGCGAAGTTTCTTCGAAAAGCTATCAATCTGCTCGACCATAGTTTGGCCAATCAAGGCCTTGCTATCCTTCAAGGCACGAAGCCCCTCCATAAATGGCTTCTGCTTGACAGGTAGATTAGGTGCAAACTGAATATCGCACTTAGCCTACACTACGAGGTAGGCGAGTCTGGTGACGATTTGAAGTAGGCCACGTAGCAAAAGAGAGGTACGTCGAGGTAATCCTCAAGGATCAAGATGTCGGCGATAATTTAGTAGTGAGGGAATCGCTTCTCCAGGAGCCTCTCTGGCGAGAAACGGCTTCGTGGTTTGCGATTGAACATGGCTTGAAGACGTGTCCTGAGACTGACGATAGCTGTCCTTATCATTGTAGAGTGAGTCACATCTATGGCGGAAGTAGATAACTGTGAATTCGATTGTCTTTGGCTTGAATTCGTACAATTTGGACCTCTCTGTATGTGATTACTGTATTCGATTAAGTAATACGGTTATTTAAAAGAATATAAAGGTAAGGAAATAAGGTCCGCTCTTACACGAAGTCCCTAGGCAGGAGCTGTCTAAGTAATTGCTTTGGCTGACAACCACACTGGATAGACGGGCCACGACTATCCAGGAAAAGAGGCACACTTGAGGTGTAAAGGCACCTTAGGTTTAAGGTTGCCATAGGAAACGATTGAGTCACCATCCAAATTAAAAGGATAGTGGGTAAGACGTAAATAAAGCGGTAATGTGGGCCTAGCAGTAAGACTATCATAGAATTTCAGAGGAGAAAATTGGTCGAATCATCCGCGGTCCAGCCCTCTCCAGAGTTCGCCCCGTTGGCAGCTGCCTTGGACGCACTGGTGGGGTTTTGGGCGGCGTCGCCGCGGGAGGTCATCGATCTTGCTGTGTAGGAAACCAGCATTGGTGATGAGTTCGATGCCCTTGAAAAGGCCGCGCTGATTTCTAAGAGTCACAGGACAAGAACGATGAGTTCCGCCGTGGCTAAGAACGCACGAGGTGGAGTTTTCCTTGATCTGTGATGTTTAACCTGAATGCTTGCTTTTGACATGGGAAATTCTTTTATCCGCAGCTCGAGGGGAATATGTCTAACATCGTGGAGAGGAACGGTGTACAATTTCATGTTGTCTAGATCCTTGAGCAGTGCCATCGCTGTCGCGGATTGACCCTTAGTCTGCCCGTATCCTTCTTAATCTTTTCGATCTCGTCGACAGCCTATTCGAATTCTAGTGGCTTAAAAAGTTTGCAATGACTGCCGGTAATGCTTAAACAGACTGCCAGAAGAGAAAAAGTAAAAAAAGAGATGATGATCGATTTTAGGGACTTTCAGCATTATATCCACAGCGCTGGGTCAGTTGTATATTCCAGACATGGAGTCTGAATGTAGAAAGCCGTCGAGTGGTTCTATGATCGGGAGACTGGTAATTAGTTTTTGAATCTTCCAGTTAAAGCCGGCGAGCTGTAGTAATTTGCAGGCGGTTATGCAAGTCTACATAGACTTAAGGTTTTGGTTATAAGGTTTGGCTAACAGGGGGGGGAGATAGGCAGGAGGTAACAAATTACTTCGAGCTTTACAACGAAGGAACTTGCCTTAAGTTTTCGTTTGGCATAAATTTGAAACGAGAAAACAACACTTATCTTACTAAGTTTGCGGATTCAATTTCCCGTTCTCTTGTAGCTGGCGAGGATGTGAGGTGAGAATGTGGCCCGAGAGATAAACTTCTGTTTACTCGTCTCAAGTGATAGATACCTAGACTCACATGGCCATCTCCATTAAGCCACTTAGTATCATTTGAACTTCTCAATTGCCAACTATACATAGCCAAGTCCCTAATTAAGGAGGTATATGAGCTTCTAAAGTGAGTATTATCATTCGTAAAGCATGAGACTAGTAAGAGAAGGGTTGCTTTTAAGTAGTCTGGTAGGCACATTTCTTAGTATATTCCCCCAAAAATAGCCTGGTTGTGGTAATCAGCTTGTAATAGTTTTCCTCATAGAAGTTTATACAATGTGCCAGAATAAAGGAGCATGAAGCAAATAGGGGTAAAGAAAGTGTCAATTCAATACCTCACGTCACGTGGCCCGTCTAACATAGGGGTACTGAAGACGTTATTCCGCGAGGAGCTCTAAACGTTCCAAGGAGGAATGGCCGTAATTATACATGGGACTCTCCTTCCTCCCAGCTATCTTAGACCCGATCTCCAGATCAACTCAACGGTTAAACTCCTAACGGCCCAGGTAGTACGTACGAGCTAGATCATAACCAGTTCAACTAGGTGAAACGCAGCAAACATGTAGCAAATCTAGGATTTTGGCTTGCCTTGATTCATAATCATCGGTATATCAAACACTGAAAAGCAGTTCGTTCCTACCTTATGTAGGTAAGCATCCAATATCTGCTTCAATCAATAAGAGGGAAGAATAACAAGAGCCCAGAATCCGAATTATGGCAACTCTAAGTAGTGCTCATATTCGCATTGAAGCACAAGAGGTACTGTAACAATCATGGTATCAGTAAAAAAACCAACCGCCGTCAACTCCTGCTAATCTTCATCATGCCCCTTCTCTATAAGTCAAGCATCCCTCCATACCGCATAACTAGTAATTAGTGTCTCCGCCGGAAGATCCCAAGCAAGCCACGGTTACTATCCGTGCTCGTCCGCGGCCCCTTCTCCCCGTACGCCCTCGTTGACTCTAGGCGTCTGCGCGGGAAGCAACACGAGGCGCTCCAGAACAACATCGTCACGAACATGACGGCGAACGCGACCCAGGAAATCGTCATGAACTTGGTTCCTTCGATCGCGGAAATGCCAACGTCGTCCCCCGCCGAGTTGATCTCGGATACCCCTTTCTTAGATATCGCCGTTGCGATGGCACTGCCAATCGCAAGGGACAACGTAGCCAGTGCGGCTAGTGCTAGGTTGACGACGATGGTGCCCCTCTCAATGCTGTTACGCCTGAGCGTCAGGACGACTATGCACGATAGGAAGCACAGGCCGGAAAAGGCACTTCCGAGCACGTAGAGGACGAAAGTCGCGAGCATGAAGCTGTTGAGGTAGTCGATGGTCTCCTGTATCGAATCTGGAATTGGGATGTCGGTAGCATTGATCTTCAGCGGACCGGCATCAATTTCCCTCTGGAGTACGTCGGTGAGGTTAAAATGCACTGAAAGCCAACGTTAGTCCGTGCACCTCCTTCCAATTGGAACAGAATGATAAATGCACATACCTCCCGGCGATTGCGCCGTGCAGTTGGTAGTATTGTACCAAGCACCCGGCGAGGTAGCATTCGGCGCAAAGTTGCCTTCGCAGGCTGTCATGACGTGTAGACTATACCACTGAGAGATGCCCAGCTTCTGGGCCAGCTCGTCGGCAATATCATTTGCAATATCGTTTAGCTGGTCTGTGATCTCGCCCTCAATATCGTCGAGCCCATCTTGAATGTCGTCCCAGCCGAAACCATCGTCGTTGGTGCTCGTGGGCTGGGATCCGGAAGACGTCACAGAAGGCACCAGGTCGTGGCCGAAATCAGACATGTTGATCTAAGCACGGTGAGTATATACCCTTCAAGGGGAGCCTGGTGGAGAAGAGACATACGGCAATGAGATGGTAGTCTTCTAATGCTTGTTGTTGAGATCCAGTACCAGCGAAAAGAGCCAGCATCGCCAGGACAAATCCCGCGATAGACAGGATAAGCGGGATTACCACCGCGAAGGGTGTAATCCTGCCGTCTCTCACGATGACCATTTTCTCTAAACTTGACGTCGAATCCCCAGGCTACTTAAGTGGGTTATCTTCTCTTATATTGAAGGTAGATAACTTCGTCCGTACGGAGAAAAGGAGGACTTTGCTGATACTTAAATCAAAAGTAACCGATACGAAGAACCAAAAAGTGAACCAAGATAGCGTGTTCATGAATATAAAGGATGGCTGAAACCCCCAAAACGATTTAATACCAGCTCAGATATACCAAACCGTACATACTATACCCTACATACTGTCACTAAACAGGTTCTGGATAGCTACCATCCAGCCTGGACTGCCTGGATTGAGTGCCTGGGAGGCCAACGCATCTTCATCCAATCCGGCAATAGCCAGAATTTGCCGCTTGCTCGGCGCACGTATGCGTATGATCTTTCCCCGTCACGGATTTTCAAGATACGAGAAGAATCAACGTGCATGCCGGTAGCAAATGAAAGCATTTCCATGGGCGGCATTCGAGCGGACAGGGGAATACGTCACAGGGTCGCTTTTGCCTCCTTTGGTCTATGTCCGCGACGGTGATTGGCTGCTTGCTAGCGTTGCGTCATGAAGACCCATCTGGAAAATACCCCTGTCAAACCGGTTCGCGCCTTGTCAGCCAGTCAACCCCTGCCGATGGTCTCAATATCAATCCGAAACAATAAGACACTGCCTTTGCTGGCGTCTTCCTGAGATTTGTTAGTGACCACAGAGTGATGTTGCTTGGCAATACCCGAAACCGCCCTGCAAGGAATTTGCGATAAGATGCGACAAAAATTGAAGAGGTTCATCGTGGCTGGCGCTAGGTATTCTATGCTTACCGGGATGTTTCCAGAGTACATAGCCCGGCTGAAAGTCTGCAGCGACCCTCAACTGGGTGAACACTATTCTGAGATATGTAGTCCTGCGTTCTTGAAGGTAGGTAGTAGTAGTAAATAATCTCGTATATACGCCAGGCCATTGAAACTGTATTAAGCGTTTCTCGACATATTCCTTTGTATCTCAGGAGTACGGGGTCTTCGATAAGCCCCCACGCTGTTCGGGATGTACTCAGGGAATACCGAATCACACTCATGGGTTAGGAATTTTATCCAGAACTGCATCTACTAGCTTCGATGCATAGTAGTATCTTCTACTAGATCTACTGACATCCCTTCTATATCACGTAGCCCCCTTTAGTCGCTCACTCTCCACAACCGCCTTCGTGCTCTCCGTAAGGGTATCTTTCTCCACCGTGATCCAGCGGCCCCTGCCAGATCGTTGTGCCCTGATATGTTTTTCTACTGCAGTTGCGAACTCGATCCAACCTGCAAATCTTAGGATCTGGCTCGTCGATGAATCATCTGAGATGGCATAGCCGGAGCACAGCCTCAGCGTTGTGATCTTTCCCCAGTCACCCACCCAGTCGACGAAATCAACGGTGAAATCTCCATCTGACGACCTCATTAACGCCGGGAACCAGTCTCCGCATCCAGTCAAGTCGAGGTACTCCAGGCTATATAGAGACTTGCTAAGGCGCTTCAGTATCAGAATCGCCTCTGACCAATCGCCATCCAAAGTGTGACTATATGGCCCCGTACCGCCGTATTGGACACTCCTTCCTGTCAGCCGTGATGCGACCTTGGCAAATTTCGCATTCGGAGTCAAGGACGGCTCGGGCCAGCCGGACAGATTGAGGTGTGTGAGAGTTGGCAACTTGCCAGCCAACGACAGAAGATGTTTCCATGACACAGCGGGCGCGTTTCTGGGGTCAACTGCTAAGGATAGCCGCGTTAAATTCGGCAGGAGTTTGGCGGGTCCCGGAACGGGTTCTGCGGCGTCCCACGAATCTTGAAGATCAGCCTCGGCCACGGCTTTAGGAGGATAGAGTAGCTCGCTTAGTTCCTTCAGCGTCAGCGATTTGCCCGCCGAGCCAGATAGATCCAAATAGAATATATCTCCATTCAAATTGTTTAAGTCGGGCTTATCAACCTCATATTGTGCAAGTAAATCATCAGAAGGGCCAGTGAGGATAAGTCGTAGATCCTTGATGGATAGCCCAGGTTCGTATAGCTCGGAGACGTAACCGATTAATGCTATCCGTAGATGATTAGGCAGTGTATATAAATAGAACTGGTTCCAATCGCGTTGCTGTTCCCAATCCAGTGCCATCTGTCGGAGTGCCTGATCTATGAGACTGTGCGGTTCAGGAACATAGCCACCTGGTAACGGCCAGTGTCGTATACGTCCTTCGACGTCAGCCTTTAGGTCATTAGGAGCATGTCGCGACTGTGCTAGCGATATCCAGCTCCGTGGAGGCGGAGGACCCGGGGGTGCTCGTCGACCGTTCGCGTCCCGACGTAAAGGTCTACGGGGCACGGGGGCGGGAGTCTCGGGAATCTGCAGAATTTGGCGGATCGAAGGGGGAACGGTGGGAGTCGCGGTGGAGAAACTCGTCTGAGCACCGTTTCGCTTCAAGCTAGTCCGTCGCATTTCTGCGAGGAGCTGGTTGACTGAACGTTCATGTTGTTCTGCGCGCTGACCCTTAGCCCATTATGTTCACGACCTAAGATTGGCGGCGGGGTTAGCTTACCGGGAGTCGTCCGCGACGAAGACGACAAAGCGAGCGACGGGGGAGCTACAGAAGGCGGCTTCGAATATTTGTTATTGTGTCTTTTCTTAGGCATAACAGTTGAGGATAGCGGAGACTATCTCGACTGTCTGCGAAGAGGGCGATTCGCAAATATCGGGCATACAAGCAACTGAAATAAAGACGCCATAGTGCATGAGGAAGATGCAAATTGGAGATGATTCAAATCTGAGCCTAATGAGTCAATCGATATTACGTAATGTGGGACTGGGTAGTTGGAGATGACGCTAAGCCTCATTCTGCAAGCTCTACCCTGGCAGCCAGGAAGCCTAGGACCGACAGTGGTCGTTACAAATCACCCATTCAGATTGTTCATTAATCTACATTATTTAACGTCTTGACCGCTCTCACTCATCGACTAACTAGTGTTATTTACAGTAAAGCGGTAACCCTTTACACCTCCGGCGGAGCAGTTGCATTATCTTGTCCGGGGTTTGCCTCCTCGTAATGGCAGAACTTCACGAACCTGTAGTACCCGGCCGCGATCAGGGCCCCCAAAAGAGGACCAACCCAATAAATCCAATGATATCCAGGAAAGCTGGGCGCAGCTACGGCACAGCCAAAGCTACGAGCCGGGTTCAGCGATCCGCCAGTGTAATACACGCCTGTTTCCAGTTCAGCTTGCTATCTATGTATCGTACCGTACGATCACTCATCAACTTACCAGGTATTTCAGCGACGAATAGCGAGAGTCCAATGCCGATGGGCGCGATGAAAGTGTCCTTGGATTTCTCGGCCGCGAGCATGAGGACGACGAAGACGAGGTAAGATGTGAAGAACATCTCGGCGAAGACGCCTTGCGCGAGGTTCATTCCGGGGGCCAGTGTCGTGTTTATCGCCGCGATGTCACCGGGAAACATGACTTTCACCACGGCACCGGCGCACATGCAGGCTATCAGCTGCGCCGGGAGCAAGAAAGCGGCTCGCAGCCAAGGTAGCTGACCAGCGAGGCACATGCCCAAAGTCACCTATCGTACACCGAGAATCAGCCACATCGCTCCTCTGCACCCGTGTAAGAGAGCAGTGTCTATGAGTGCTAGACATACAGCAGGGTTGAAGAGTCCTCCGCTAATCCTGTAGAACGCCCAGACAGTGACCAGCAGGGAGAAGCCATATGCAAGCGAGATGTAGATGATTCGCGAACCGCTTGAAGTCGCTTGGCCTTGGTCGAGCACCATGAGATGGCCTGCATATCCGAAGAAAAGGAATAAGAAAGTCCCAACGAACTCGCCCGTGGCGGCCACGAGGTGCTTCTCAAAGGGGTTGAGATGCCGATTGCGCGGTTGGAGCTGCTGCCGGGGCCGTCCGTAATCATCGGCGGGCTGGTGGCGCTTTTCCTGGAAATGCGGCATTGCGATGTTACGAGAACCAGCAACAAAATTAATCTTTCTCTAACACACTTATCTCTGTTTTGAAGTCGAATGTCTATGATTCTCCTTTGAACTTTCGAGGTTGACCCTATTTAACCTGCAGCCTGGGGATTGTCTTGACGACAGCTTGACGATGGGGTGGAGTATGCATGATGCAACAGACTGGTCAGGGACGCTACCGTCGGGTATCTAAGATTTACTAACTTAGACCACTAGCTGAGAGAAGAAGAAGGGGTTCTCTAGCACGGCCACTAATACCCAGTAGCCGCCGCCTAATGCTGGATATCTTACCTAAACGGGTAGGGGCCAAAGGAGCTGAAGCTCCCATCTTGTAGTGCCTTGGAAGTTGAGGCTCCGCACTCAGTGACAAACATCAGTTACCTGAGATCATACATTATACATCATCGTTAACTCGATCTTTCGATGATCGTTGACGCTGCCATTGGGCTTTTTCTCCCTCTGTTGATTGCTGGAAGGCCTATAGTCATGAGTTTTCGGATCTTCCCTTTGCCATATTCAGCTTACCGCTCCAGCTCTGAGGCTCTGTCAATGTGCTACCTCTATATCACAATTTCTCGATAGGTTCTTCTTTGGAATCTTAAGCTTTATATGTTAGAATAGACAATTTTCTAGATCCCGTATCGTCGTACTGCCCTCCCAAAGCCATATATTGCTGGAGATATGTGGGCGACAAGGTCAAACCTATACTAATCCACTCGGCTCGATCTTGAAAGACTACAGTGAAAGGATACGAAAAATTAGAAAATGCATGATAAACCACGCGTATTTTGTCTATCTCCCTAATCAGTAATAGCAATAACACCTGTAACCACGTAATGCTGATACGACTCAGAATTCTTGTAGATCAAGTTCTACGCCTTTATCGTCCCGCGAGAACGTTCAGAACTCCTCCGTCAACTGCAATAATCTCACCATTGACGTATTGATTCTTGGCAAGGTATAGCACCGTCATTCCCATTTCTTCCTCGCGTCCAGCTCTTTGGAGCGGAACATGTCCCTTATCTTGGATCTTCTCAGGTGGGACATGGCTCTTCTGTCTCTCGTCGCTGCTCTTCGCCGTCACTATAACACCTAAGGTTAGCTTTATGGTTTCAATATTACCCAAGATATACTTACTCTCACTGGGGAAATATCCCGGCGCAATGGAGTTAACTCTGATCCCAGCCTTCTGAAACTCCCCGCTCATGAGCTTTGTCAACTGGATTGTCGCGCCTTTGGCCGTGTTGTAGCTGAAATGGCCCTGTGCATGGCGCATGATGCCCGACATAGAGGAGATGGTAATAACAGAGCTAGAGAATGGTTCTAGAGGACCCTTGGGTCTAAGGCCGGCCTGCAGAAGCGGGAGGAAAGCCACAGTCGTGAAGTACACGGCAGTAACATTCGTGTCGAAGTTGGCCCGCCAATCAGCAGGGTCTTCATTATTCCAGAGTCGGGCTTTGAGGTCATCTGCTTCGGTGTGCTCTGGCTCCGCCTTCGGACCTGAGATGCCGGCGTTGCAAATCAGAAGATTGATGTACTTTTCCTTTTTGCTGATTTCCACAGCCAGCTTCTCGAGGTCGTCCTTGCTCGTCACGTCGCAGGGTCCAACGGGAATGATCTGGCCACTACTCTTCGCGGGCTGATGCGTCTTGGCTGCGTTTTCGAGTACCTCTTTCCGACGGCCCGTGATGTATACCTTGGCACCGTTGGCGGAGAGCGCCTGAGCGGCCATGAGGCCGATACCTGTTCCTCCTCCGGTGATCACAGCAACGTAGTCTTGAACCCCGAAGAGCTTACTGACGTCGAACTGATGTGTATCGGCCATGTTGAGAATGTGATGTATGTCAATCCTCTTCAGAGTCAGGACAGCGAAGGAGTGTGTGGATGGTGTGTGTGGTTGGTGGAAGGTTGGGGATTCTTGTGGATGGGCAGTTTTGAAATGATCTGGTTCTAGACTGAAATGTCTGCAAAGATGAGATCACGTCTATGTACACAATTTCTGAAGTTGATACAGAAGGTGCACCTATATGCCCAATGAGTGGTGACGTAAGGTATTCTGTACGTACTGTATGTAGCACATGCGTAACAGGGATCTAGCTCTGATGCGCGGCAGTTCCACCGCAGATCCAGGGACTTACAAAAAGGCAATTCCTTGACATCGATTATTTTCAACACCTGCAACGACTAATACAGGAGTAGATAGGTAGATTGGTATTCATACTTCCGGAAAGTTACTATAAACGTACAGATTGCATCGCTTGAATATGTCTAATAGACATCCATATGTTATATCCTTTACAACTTCGCCGTCATCTTGTAACCTTGGCTCAGCGCCGCGGAAGCGTCTCGAACGAACTCATCTACGACTTCCTTTGCAGATTTCCGCTCCTTTACCAACGCGGCGCATTGGCCCATAAGGTATGGTCGGAATTGATCCATCATGTCGTCTACATCTTCATCGCTAGAACCTTCTTTCGATACTCCAGGGACATCGGCTGTGCCGTTCGCGATCTTCTCCAAGTCGTGTTCGTAAGGGAGAATACCCTTGGAGGTCAATTCCCTGATCTCGTTTTGGCGTTCAGTCTCCCAGTGCTCGATATACGGGTTCTTCTTCACTCGCAGTGGTCGCCCAGTGAAAATAAGCGTCCGAACCGTATCGTCGAACCCGGCTGTCTGCACAGCCTCCTTATGCGACTCCGGTGCTCCGGCCTCTTCGGTCAGGATGAACCGAGTACCAACCCAAACGGCACTGGCGCCCATCATCAAGGCCGCTGCCAATAACTGGCCGCTGTGGATTCCGCCGGCGGCGACTACTTGGACCTGTTGTCCCGAGAGCGGGCTCTTCTTCCCCTTGCAGATCTGCACGCATGCGGGAATTAAGACGGTGGTCGGAACGTGTCCAGTGTGGCCACCGCCCTCACCACCTTGCGCGCAGATGATATCACAGCCAAGGTCTAATGCCTTCTGGACGTGCTTGGGGTGTCCGACCATGTTCATGTAGTAGATGCCGTGCTTGTGCAGTCTGTCGACGACGGCCTTCGGCGGCACGCCAACGGCGGAGACGAATAACTTGGCTCCGGATTCGATAACGACGTCGATCAGCTCGTTAAGTTTGCCCTTCGTGTAATCATAACTGCAGTTCCATGTGATTAGCCCCTGGTGCATCTAGATACCAGACACCTTGAAGGTGATGCCGCCGTCAACTTAGGGATGCATACTTTGTCTTTCTGGCGCTACCGCCAACTTGCGGGAGTAGCAGGTCAATGCCGAACGGCGCTTTCTTGTCATTCAGATACGACTTAAGCTCGTCGATTTGCTCCTTCAGCATCGCTGGGGTGTAAGATACACCTCCGATAACACCGAGACCGCCGGCATTGGTAACCGCGGCGGCTAGCTTAGGACCGGCAGCGACGTTCATACCGGCGAGGAGAATGGGATGATTGATCTTGAAAAGATCCGTAATCGGTGTTCGAATCTTCTCTGCGAGGTCATATTTGTCAGTTTACGACTACGAGCGTAGATTATTTGCATTGCGACGTACGTGGTGATGCCATCTTGACTGCCTGACGTGAGATGAAAATGGTAGAAAGGAATCAAATCGCAACTTGCTCCTTCAAGCTAATTCTAAAACAAGTAGAGTAGAAGAAGGTTAGAGAATAGGATGTAGGAGACAAGTCAATACCAAGATCAAGGCGTAGATAAGAACGTCTGGAATCGGCAAAGCACACGGTAAAAGGACATTACAAGAAGACAGCGGAGCTGGTGGAAATTGGGGCATGCAGTACGGGAATGCACCTAACGTACGACCGGCCAACTTGAAAAGCTGGGGGAGCCGAGGCATCTCGCATAGTAGGTAGTCTAGTCCCAGAAAGGACTAGGCACTGTAGCCTTGAAAGCAGGGCGGGCAGGGATGGGGGTGCAAGGGCGTCTTGAAATGGAATCGAGCCGAGGTTGACCTACTCCCTTTGTATGTGCCATTCAATGTTGTTGGATATGTACATTAGGTATGTACTCTGCTCTACCTCAGCCGTCAAACATCGGCACAAGACTTTGTCGTTAATAGTCGCATCGAATTCCTAGTTCCTGCCCATGCAATATCGAATAGTGTGTCTTATTCACACCTGAATGGGGTAAGCAGAAAGAAAGGTGAGGAGCGTTTTTATGGCTTTACATGTAGTGTAAGTCATCGTTTGAATGAGGTACATAAAACATGGAATGAACCCCCACAGGACGGAGATAAGTGGTGCCGTACACGATGTTCCCGAGATGTCCGATAAGACATGGTACTTAGGTACCTGCATCCAGGCTAAGAGGTATCAAGGCTGTCAGGGGTCCAAGTGTCTGTGGGAACTTTGCAATTTTTGCGGTCAGCTTCATCAATTTTGGGTGCCAATGAGGCAGTTGACTAGCGGCTGATTCCTTCGTTCGAGATTCAATGAGTGGGATCTCACCAGCGCTTCGAGCATGGGGTTTTACACTTCGCCGTGCTCCGGTATCACCATATCACATTTCTTCAATACGGCCCCCTATTTTCTCTTGCCAACGTCACATCATCCAAAGCAAAATCATGGATCGCAAATTCTCAGCCACTCCACCCAGAGAAGCATGCGGCTGCGCTCAGCGCCGCGGTAAGCGGACTGCCTATATTGCTCTGGGCAGCAATGTTGGCGATCGGATATCTATGATCGAGCAGGCATGCAAAGAGATGGATTCGAGAGGCATCAAGGTGAAGAGGACTAGCAGTCTCTGGGAGACTGAACCCATGTACGTTCTAGACCAGGATAGGTTTGTGAATGGAGCTTGCGAGGTGTGTCTCAGAAACCCTACATCGCGTTGGTCCTACACTAGCTAAGTGATGTACCAGGTGGAAACCGATCTGGAGCCGTTGTCATTGTTAGACCAATTACAAGACATAGAAAAATCCATGGGACGGCGGAAACTCATAGACAAGGGTCCTCGGAACATTGACTTAGATATTTTGCTTTATGAGAACGAGAAGGTCGACCATGAGAGACTCAAAATCCCTCATATTGGTATTCCGGAACGCGAATTCGTTCTTCGGCCCCTCGCCGAACTCATCCCGCACAAGTCAATTGACTCTTCCAAACCCTGGAAGCTCATCCAGGATTATCTCAACGAACTACCTCCAGCTCCAGAGCCACTCTCGACTCTGACGCCGATATGCGCCTCGGTAGAGCCGCTAAATGCCCTCAAGGCAACCCGGAAAACGCAAGTAATGGCTATTCTTAACATTACCCCCGATTCGTTCTCAGATGGAGGCATTCATACTCCCGACTCACTTAGGGACACGGTCCTGGCCTACGTTCGAGGTGGCGCTACGATTTTCGACATTGGTGGCCAATCCACAGCACCGGGAACTCTCGAAGTCAGCGCCCAGGAAGAAATGGATAGGGTTCTACCTGTCATAGAGCTCCTCCGGAGTCTTCCCGAGACACGCGATGTTGCCATCAGCGTAGACACATACCGGGCCTCGGTCGCAGAAGCCGCCGTCAATGCCGGCGCAGATATCATCAACGACGTATCAGCGGGCCTCCTCGACCCGGATATGCTAACCACGATGGCCCGCTTGGGGAAGACGGTGTGCTTAATGCACATGAGGGGAAACCCAAGCACGATGAGCAAGCTAAACGACTACCCGGAAGGACTCATTCCGACCATCGCTCGAGAACTACTTGAGCGTGTTGCGGCGGCTGAGGCGGCAGGTGTCCGCCGGTGGCGTATTATCCTCGACCCTGGGCTCGGATTCGCCAAAGTCGGTGAGCAGAATTTACATCTTCTCCGCCACTTCAATGAGTTGCGGACCTGGCCCGGACTAGAGGGCCTGCCCTGGCTCGTGGGGTCTAGCCGTAAGAGCTTCATCGGCAAGGTCACTGGGGTGCCGAAGCCAATGGACCGTGTATTCGGCACGGCGGCAACCGTCGCCGCTGCGGTGCAAGGTGGCGCAGATATAGTGCGCGTCCATGACGTCGTGGAGATGGGCCAGGTGGTTAAGATGGCGGATGCTATCTGGCGGTATTAAAGTCACCATTTAGGGCCCAAACCACCAAGATATTGCAAGCGTAAAAACCCGTATTCAGCAATCCTTTTGACCTAGCTATTCTCGTGATTAATCATCGCGTTCAGGTTACATTGAAGTTCAAGATTTTCACACCCCTGAGGCTTCCTCCATCATTGGCACCTTCGCCGTGGTTTCTTAGAAAATCAAAGGGGACCGTGTGAAATGCACTTGCTATGATCAGGGCTTGAGTCGAAACGTGGAAGTCTGAGGATTCTTAGCCGCTGAAGACGGAATATGTGAAATTTGCTGAGTGAGTAAGGGTTGAAAATGAGAGGCGATAGAATTGGGCTATCCATAACTAGGCGAGGAAAGGTCGGGATACAAAAGCGTCTTAACGACCTTCGACGCCATCCTATTGCACATCCTAGCGAATTCCCCTTGCCCTTGTCCTTGCATCAGGCTGCTTCGGCCTCGCCCTTCATTTCTCTATTACGCCCTCAACCATTTGCTTAAAACCCCCGGCTATTAGAAGCCCAATATGATCCATACACGGGCCAATCCCCATATACTTCAGATCTTGGAAGTTTTCGTGGATTGTGTTGAGAACAGGCTAGGGGGAAATGAGCCACAAGGAAAACCTCTCAGGCTAGCAGGACTTGCCGGTATACTCTACTAGCTATATAGAGGCCGGTAGCTAGATCTTGAGGTGCTTCCAGGACTGGGAAGTACTGGAGAAATTACTCGAGCTCGGAAGGGGTCGGATAGACCTCGCTGCGCTGCGATGTTCCCTAGGGCTAGCTAGGCGAACTGGGCCGGGCAGAGTCGGAGGAGACGGCAGGTTTGTCAGCAACCGATCCTATACAAGCCATTTAGCAACCATGTTCTGACGAGAGTCAAATCGTTTCTCTCTCAGGCTTAGATAGCTTCAGAAAACTTTTAATGGGAAGGAAAGAAGAGAAATGGAAAAGTTACTAACATTTAAGAGGGCCGTGCCCCCCACTCGTCGAACCTCCTGCTCATACTCAAAAGAAGTTTGTCCGTCATTGGTAGAGGCGGCATCGTCCGGCACGGGAACATTGTGCAGCGGAGGCGAAGACTCCGTCTCGTACTGACGAGCCTTGTTCACTTGTCGGAGCTTGTAGGACTCATGTAGTCCATTGCAGCTATATCCAGGGCGCCGGAGGGCTTGCTGGACTGGTCGGTCGTCGTGATGGAGTGTTGGCAGAAGCTGGCCTAACGTAGTTGGAATTGTTGACGCCGAAGAGGGACGCGAGAGTTTGGTATCCATGCCAACCGGACCCACTCGGCGGAGGGCCTCATACGACCACACCTCAACCCGTCGAGCTTGCGTGGGACGAACTACTACAATCAATATTAGCGAGATCAGTACGGGTTTGGACTCGCCACCAGTTGATCCGGAGGCGTGCTCGTCGCTATTAGGTACAGGTAGTATATTAACACGTCCGGCTCGGCCGACGTAGACCGCATCCCACATAGCCTCAACTTTGCCATGAAACCCTGACTACCGGACATTGATGGATGACTTACCGTCACTGCTGTGGCTTCGCCTGTCAGGCATGATGTACAGGTTATCCGGAAATACGGAATCTCTAAAGAAAGAGCATGAGAAACCAGTCAAAAACTACTCAAGGGAAACCGCACTTGAAAGAGCGTGTGGTGGTTTCTCATAGAGCCTGACATCTGCAGCGAAGAAATTGTGAAGGGAGATGGGAGAGTGGATTGTGGCATGGTTGCAAACCGCAGAAGGGACAAAGCATTGGGCTCGCGTGAATCCACCGCGGCTGTGAAGCTATCACGACAACATACGGCTCGTCCGATGATCCAAAAGGGGCGAGCGGTACCGCGGTTCTTTAATGACGCGGGTCTTATTTGCCGCAACCTGCACTCGCCTTCCTTCACCTCAGGGGCACCAACCAGGGACAGAGTTACTTGGAATAATCTTTCTGGTAAAATGAACTTGCTCTTGTTCGCTTTCTCACAGGACTCGACTCCACAGAACTCACTTCACTCCGTCGAGACTTGAGAAGCTCTACAACCCAACAAAGACTTTAAAGAGACTTGCACTCATAGAGGCGGTGTTATTCAAGCTCGGGGAAGGTCATAAATCAAGATCATTTCAGAGTTTACCCGAGACTTGACCAGTTGAGCCCCCCGACGCCTGATAGAAGGGCATGCCAAGCTTAAATCCTAATAATAACGTCTTCTAAGTTTTCCCTTAACAACAACCAATCCTCGATCACCATGTCCAAACTCCGAGGAATCAAGGAGGAGGTTTCGTCTCTCGTCAGTCGAAATATACGAAAAGCCAAGGGGTTTTTCAGGGGGCTACGACCTCGAGGCCATCGGACCAGGTACAACGTCCAGCCCGCCACAGAAAACACAAGCCAGGAGCCTTTACTACGCGCGGACAGCCCCTTATTTTCGATGGTTTTGGGCTCGGAAGAGACTTTAGCTTAGTTAAGACCACAGTAGCAGGCGTCAACGGGCAGGGAGTGGTGTTTGGGTCTCCTGGTGGTGGCCATTATATGAATAAAGGGAGTTAGATGACCGGTAAGTCTTGTAGATCTTTCCGATAAACCTCCACTAGACAGAAGTATTCTAACTCTGGTGTAGGTGGTGGATTAAGTTGTACTATAGGTAGCCCTTGGCTTCCCCATCATCGAACACGTTGTCCGACTCAGTTGAGATGTATAAACCAAACCTCACTTGACACCTACCAGCCGACAAAGAACTCGGAAGGCCTATGTCGATTCCCGCAGAACTAGGACTTGAAGGTAGCCTTTCTGAGAACCATGATGACGTCCACTTGGGGAAAGTCCGGCTCTGGAGGCTCAGGTCCACGACGCTCAGAGCCCCGCCGGCGGCGAATTCAACGCCACTGTAGTTTTGCGACTGCAGAAGATCGAACAGGGCAACTAACATGTAAGTAAGGAAATGTGAAGTGACGTCTCCTCGGACAGCAAGTATGCTTAGCAACCTCTTAGTCACCCACCCAGTCGCGTTGCCTCCGTCCTCCGGTAAGCGCCAGTATAGTACGGCCCCAAGACTCCTCTCTGCCGTCTCGCGTGTGATCGCACGCTACCAGAACAATAAGATACGTCATATGCCGTACCCAGTACCTGCTTACTTGCCGTACTAGCCAGTCGTAGTACGTGCACATATATCTGAGGTAATCCACGGCACGTCGGAATGTAACTCAATACCAAAGCGGTGGAATCATCTAATCTGAGTGGGTGCCCCCCCAATTATAACAGAGGATCGTAGTAGCAGCAGTGGTACTTCATGCCGAAGTACTGGGCATTCAAGGAGTTTCCCTTGGAGCATGGGCTAGTTTTAGTCTCAATGCATGGAAATCCATCAGAAATCCCCATGGCAAGGCGCATCGCATTTGGACGGGTTCCTCGATGTCCCCCGATGTACCCTGTGAAAAGGGATACAGGGGACGGGTTAAGGAGAACGACCTATCAGCATGTCATCCTACCTACTGTGTAGTACCAGAACGCGAAAAGAGGGTGTGTAACGAACGAGCCAATCCGTATTACTCGCCTGTTCCTCGTGCTCCTCCACTCCGCCTTGTTGGATCAAGATAAGGAGCCATCTGCTTCTGGAACCGTCCATACGCGTTCTCTGCCGGACGGGAATCCTCTTGCAAGGTTGCAGATAATTAACTGCGTCTACTACAGGGTCATACGACGATCCCGCCCACATCCCATCCTTAGGATCTCTACCACAATACATACATACATAGGTACAGCGGCCTAACCTACATGATTACCTACCTACCTACGCTAAGTTTGCGTCACCTTCATTTCCATAGGGTAGCAATAGGTAGTTAGCTTTGGTAAATCCCTTACAGAACAGAAATCTTCCGATTCCCTTGTAAGGGATAGATTTGCCTTACCTTAGGCGCCCAGGTGGATAGTCTGCTCCGGAAGCCTACATCGAGATCCGGCAGGGCTATCCAACGCCAGGGTCCGGCGATGATCAAACAAGGTATCAGCGCTCGATGCCCTCGGAATAACAACCGGAGTCAACGTTACACTATGGATTACACTAGATGCATCTCTGGGTACGTGCATGCTAGATTGCCCCAGCGCTCTGGGTGCATACATAGGTCTCGAGAGGCTAGAGCTGCTGGCCTGGGTGCTTACAGCATGAACTAACGTTATAATCTAGTAACACGAACCAGAGTTAGCACACGGCATATTATGTTCTCAAGTCAGATTTCCTGAGCTATCAGGCACGGAGTGCGTCTCGTTGTGCTCTTCTCCGCACGTGGGATCAGGTAAGTTAAGCCGAGGCTTGGAACCGCCAGCCCTCGAAATTTGGTACGGGCATCACATCATTAAAGTATAAAGGTGAATGAGCTTAGAAGTGCGTATACATGCAATTTGCAAGGATCAATTGTCAGATTCTAATATCATGAATAAGCCTAGACCGCTCCCGGCGGGCCTCGCACATAGATCACAAGCCTTGGGTATGGTGGATAACGTACCGAGGTAATGCGTAGGAGATAGATAACACGTAGTTAGGTAATCTTAAGAAACAATCTCGTGGGCGGGAACGAGATGAATAATACAACCTCGTCGGAAGCCAAGCGGCGAATCACGACGCAGGGAGCGCCACAGCAGCTCAGAGCCAATTTGCCTCTTGCCAGAATGTAAACCCCCCGCTAGGTATTACCCACGTGCAGATATTTGCCTAGGTATCTAAGGCGACCAGACGACATACGGTTTCGTCATACGTAAGCTGTCGTGCGGCAGCGAATCATCCACAATCCGCTAGTAATCTTGTCAGCCCATATGACCCCCAAGAGACAGAACACCCCTGGAAGAGCTCTGTATTACCTCGCGCTTAAACGGTTCGATTTTCTGGCCATTTCCTGACTAAGGAATAGGGGTTAGTTACACGGGCGTTTACATGGTTGCACCGCCTGTTGGGTGAGGCCGTGTACCGCGTAAGCCTTTCGTTGGATAACTATGATTGGGGAGCTACTAGGCCATGTAGGTAGTATACACCAAACATACTAAACAGCGGTGTGGATAACAAGCTCCATATCCCATAGAGAAGTCGTGAGCTGACAACAGTCGCAGCGGATCCTCCTATAGTATTAAACTTGGCTTAGGATGCATGGGTTAGCAATAACTCCGTAGAGATCGACGTCTCGCCCGTTGTCCGGGTTTGAGGGAGGATTCCCGCTGCGCTTAATCGATTTTACTTATCGAGTGACACGGCACAACCCAAGCAGGGCCATTGGAGCCCTGTCCCAAATCATGCGCTCCTAGTACGTACTGAATACGTAGTTAGAGACGGGACAACGTGCGGCATCTGCGTCGCAAGAAGCGCGGCGCAGTAGGTTGTGTGACTTTAGAAAGCGTCGCACAGGACGATGTGAAAAAATATAATCTACCCGTCCTGTACATGTACGGCGTGGATTTCGTACAACAATTATTTGACACCAGACGCACATCAGTAACGCCCCCTCTTCAGGGCCTGAATGACCTATCATATTTTCATTTGGACGTGAACACAGTGCAAGAACTTTTCATTCCTGCGTCAGAGCGTGAGAGCACGAGAATTGAATCGATCTGTCATTTCCGAGGGTACTTGGCGTGCGATATTCGAATTGAATAAGAGGTAGGTACCGTTGTCTGACTCAGCCCACTCCCACGCGGAGTCAAGTCTTGGCCGTTCGTGAGCTTCTTTCGACGCAAGTGGCACAGAATACTGCGTAGGGCTGAGCAGACGGAAGTAGTGTAACAGCTGTAGATGCACGTCAGGCACATCATCCATACGTACTGCACAATGTGACTGGGAGGGTACTCGGGAAAATCATGCCTGCTTATGGCGTCCATAGTTTGCGTCGCGAGTACGTTCAAGAGGGTGGAGTGACATCACAGCCAGACGGAGCCCCGTAGCTCTGAGACTTGGCTATAGTGTACTCCTGATCCTATATGGCGGCAGCACGGTAACATCGCGTGGCTTGCTGAAGGAGAAGCTGTTTGCGAATGGCAAGATGATCCGAGCTTGTCGTCAACCAACCATGGCCCAAACAAACATTTCAGTCCATAAACCCGCGGGAGACTTGGCCCCCAAACACAATCTGACCGACTGCCCTTGTTGGTCTTGATTTGCCGGGTCAAATTTTCACTTGGCATCATGGGCAGCCAATGCCGCTGGGATGTTCCCATGATGGTTGCCTACCGGGTCAGAGACTCTAGTGGTTTGTTCAAGTAATGTACCTAATGTTTGTGACCGGCCGACCAGCAAGTACACCCTACATGTACATACGGCTGCTGGACTCGACGTCGACAACATTGAAGTCACTTATTTTCTTGGTCGCTAGAACTCTGCGCGATCGAAAACGGGCTTTTCAGGAGGGCGTCGGAAAGCGAGGTGGGTAAGATTGAATCTCGGCACTTACCGGACCACGGAGAAGCAAATAATACTGTGTAGAGGTCCCCGCCTTTTTTTTTCCGGGGGCCAGTAGAAGGGGAAATGAAGGGGCACATAGGGATCAGTTGGGAGAAGATACATATGGGTCTTTTAGCTTGAGGGAATTTGGGTACCTAGGTAATGTAAAGCGCGTCAGATATAGTAAGCTTTCCGGTGAGACTTGTGCATTTAATGCCAAGGGCCGGGTATGCAGGACGACAGCAGTCAATGCCCACGCGTTGCGGGAGACACAGTTGCGTTGCCACTTGACATTCTATCCCGCCGCGGAAACTCGGAGCTCATTGCAACGCAGTCCAAGCAAGACCAGGCCTCGCGAATCGGGTATGGGAGGCGGGGAGTACAATAGGTCCTGGAGCGTATACCGGTGTATGCCAGATTAGAGACACCGGGACTGGGACTGCGCAGCTTCTCCTTTCAGAGCTTGCTCGACAACGGTCGACCAACGCTTCGGCGGAGTTGGAAGAAAGACGGATATGCGGCCCCCAACCCAACCAGTACCGACCAACGGCTGGTTGACAACGTGCGCCAAGGTGATATCGCCATCCCATCAAGTTGTTGCGGGTCTGTCACCCATGCATTGGTAGGTTCCGGATCCGCGATGGCGGGTCCTGCTCAAAATCTCTCTCCTCGATATGTCGCGATTGCGACTATGGGTTGCAGGCAAGATAATAGACGACGGAGCAAAGTCGCCAATTGGACTCGTAAACCAGTGCAAGACGCAGCAATTCACAACTGCTCGGCCCTCAAGCTTCAATGTTCCCTGGCGACGATCGGGGAGAGCTCCACAAAAGCTTAATTAGACGGCGTACTACATCTGTAATTGGCACTGGTTACGGTCGTGTACCGGTCATGTACCTCGGGACGTGGGAGATAAGTAGTAGAGGCGAATGGGGGAGGGCCGCGGACAGCGGACGGCATCTCACCCGCATAGGAACGACTCGTAAGCCGAGCAATTATCTATGGCCGGTTATGCTTATCCTACAATAGCCTTCTCGGCCGTACTCGCTGCCGCTGATACTTAGCGTGCCTTTGAATCTGACAGACGGGAATATGGGAAATCCTGTTGGACCGTCAGCGATACGGCTGAAATCGCAAGGACTTGACCGACGTCGTTGTTTCAACTGGTGGTGGAGTTTGTTGCCAGAGCTAAACGACCGGTGAGCAGCATCGCGCCTTGATTAGTGCGGTTGCATTGCACTTTGCTGCGACTGGAAAGTTATGGCCTACTCGAGTCGAGGTATACGCGTAGCACTGAGTAGGTACGTATGTCGGGGTGGTAAGTGAGTACCAAGACATCCGTCTCAGTATGTAATGTATGTATGTATGCGGGAGGGTTCTGGCATCAGAGGCGGCCGGTCTCCACACGGAAGGCACTGTCAACAATGATGGGTTCTTCAACGATGAAGAAGAGCAGAAAAAGAAAAAGAGAAAAACAATCTGCTCAACCCACTCGGTCCCGAAACTGAGTAGCCTAAGGTAGGCGTAGGTAGTTTGCAGATTAGACGTAATTGGTACACCTCCACGATCAAGCAGACGCTTCCATGAGATATGTAGGAGGTAGGTATGTAGACAAGGTCTTTAAGTACGTAAATGTAAGTATGTAGGTACCTAGGTATGCAATACTACCTACTCACATATATCGACAGGTGCCTTGTTGCATTATGTACGTGCGCAAGCAGTTGGATCGGGGTAGGAATTGACGATGCCGCAGTGCAAAGATCCATTCCTTGCTGTTACCTAATCTCTGCGTTTCCCGAGGTCCTCTTTCCTATCGAGTTCCGTGTCCCACTGTTTCGAACCAGGATTACTTGGATTGACTTTGCGCAGGCGCGGCATCCCACATATGCAATTTGCTGCCTACCTCACTAGAAAGAAGCAGCAGCGACCGTCAGGATAAGCTACTGGAGCTGCTACAGTCAACGAGTCAAAAATCCTATTTAAACTCTACCCTCTAATTGCCTCTACCTCTAGCGCACGGCCTATGTAGGCGTATTGTACATCGAGTGTGGGGTTTTCCATCTATTCCAATGTTCCAATGTTCCAATGTTCCACTGTTCACTTAGCGCTGATACCAAGGATCTGCTGAATCGCACGCGGATGTTAAGACCCCAGCTCGCCCAGAAGACGCCCCTGTCCGACTGCCCTGCTACCCAGTGCATCGCCTGAACCCCGGCTGAAAGCTGCAGAGCCGAGAGCCCTATGTTTCGCCTGGGCCTACGCTCCTATCGTGGGTGTCATGCTTTTAGTGCAACCTAGTTCCCGTTGTGGGGCTTGAGGCTTTGCAAGTCCAATTTGGACGACCGCCCAACCTGGCTGCCTGGATCTGGATCTGGATAAATGGCCAGCTCCTAACCAGCATAAGAAAAAGAAAAAAAGGAGATTTGAAAGAAAGAAAAATTCTACACCACGCACCTTGACCGCGCCAAGGTCTCTTCACCGTTGCACCCTAATCTGAGGATAGCCATTGGCCCAGTTCGCGCCCCTTGACCCCTTCGTTGATGTAGGTTTGCAATCGCCTACCTACCCCAGTAGAACAAGTTCCCTTCCCGGTTCTAACTATACTTACCTTTTATTGGCCGTCGCTTCGCGGTGGAGTCATGCGGAAATGAAAATGTCCTTGCTTCGAAGGGTAGGGCGCGCACTGGTCTGCCGTCCTTAGACAAGGGATCCCATCCCAGCAGCAGTAGAGACAATGAAATAGAAAGGAAGCTATGTTTATCTTCCAATTTGGATCAAGAAGCTACGAGAAGACAATTCCGAGCACATGAGCACCACCGGCAGAGACACCGAAGGCCTTGCAGCCTTTGTTTCTCATACTAGATCATGTTCCTCGAACCCCCTCGGGAGTTCCTGTCGTCTCACGAAACTCGTAAACACACACGTCCCACCCAAGCATCCATCAGCAACGTCGAATACAGGAGAAGGCGAGTTGTAACAGGTTCGTCTCACCAGGAGGACTCAGGCTACAAGCGAAAGCGGTTGCCGAGTTGGGGAAGATAAAGCAGACACCCTTATAAGCCCGTCTTTCCCAACGCCGTCCATGAATTTTTTTTCTTTTTGCGTAGTCTTCGTCAAGTTCCAAGGCATATGAATGAAAGTCGCTCGTCCTTCGCTTCTCCAACCATCTCGGAAACACCGTAAAGCATCGCACCGGGGTATCCTTTCCATTATCCCACCAGATAAAGCCCATGTTTTGTAGTATATCCGGCTGCCCCGCCCCGGTCGTAGTTCATTCTTCGTATATTTCTTGCGCCCGCTCAGATTTCTCATGCAAACTCGCAGTCGCCCAGGATTCTTCCCCATTCCATACGCCGCCTGGCCCGCCTCCAGCCTAGAGGCACGAGGAAGCCCGAACCCAGGGAAAACAAACATGCTTTTTATCTCCGATGGCCATGTTGGACGCCGCGGAACGCGACAGGATGGCTAGAAACCACCAAATAAATATGCCGCGTAGACGAGCCGATATGCGGCTTTGGTACATATACTAGTTCGCGTTGCCACTTGTTTCACCCGGACTGGGGGAGCATAGTGGGCATGGTAGGATAATATCCTGCAGAGGTCGGTTTTCCCTCGAATCGACTGCAGCTTCGAGGGTAGTAGGCACCTCCAGGGGCGTACAAAAGGCTCGGAAGGGGACCTTCGTACTCGTGCTTAACTTTCGAAGTTGTCGGGTCGACCGAGCCCGCCGAGGGCACTAGATTCTCCGGTTCGTTTCGGTGGGAGAACATCTCCACGCCGTGTCTCGCATCGGTACCTTCGTAGATCGTCGCAGGATAATATTGATATTCCTTCGTATTATCAATTGCCTTAGCCTCCTCCGCCGGTATGATCGGCTCTATTGGAAGATCATGATGGCGCGTCGTTCCGTAATGTCCTGCTCGGGTGTCGTATCCTCCACTACTGCCGTACGTGCCTGATAGCAATGTTGATCCACCCGCCCCGTAATCTGAACCGAGCACTTGAGAACTTGGGTATCCGCCCATCCCGCTCGATCCACCCGGTCCGCTACTAGTACTTCCGCGTCGCTCCGTCTGGTAATGTCCAGGAGAGCGGCCACGCACGATCATCTTCGCGGATTTTCGCTGCGCAACTTTTATGAACGGATCCTGGGATTGGGAATGGGTCCCCACGTCGGCGTAGAGCTCAACAACCAAGTGATAATATTGCTGAGCAGCTCTTCGCTTGCCATTGTTCGCCGTTGCTTGCTTGAACTGGATCCTTTCAAACGTATGCTCGCTCGGGTACGTGGCTTGAGGACTCTGTCCGTATCCACCTTCGTACAATGGTCTTGATCCGCCAGGCATGTTGTGATGGTCTTGATACAGCAGTGGATGCGGTGTCTGCTGCGGCTGCTTCGGGATAAGTCTCACCTTCTCCGGTTTCTGTACAGGTCCCTTGTCTCTTTTCGGCGTATGTTGCACCAGATCAATGGTGTGCGAGTCGCTGTCGGATACCACTGCAGAAATGCTCATCGCAAACCCTTGGACCTGATACGATGTTTGCGATCCATTTGGAGAGTACTGTATCGATGTGTTAGGGTAGTATGGCGACAGGCTGTACGAGCAAATGCACGAGAAATAATTCCTCCTGTAACACGTCCAATCTCCTTCCGACATAAAGAAGCCTTTGTCGATGGTCCCATGGATATCGATCTTGACGGGTGTTCCCGTCTCGCCGTAAAGTAGCTGGCCATTTGTGGTCATTGTCATGAGCGGCGGGATGTGTGATGCCGCGGACTTCCCGTACTGGCTGGCGTCCATTCTGACTGGACTTGTGAAACTAATACTAGGACTGGGAGTTGGCGATAGAGGATGGCGTCGCAAAGGTGCTGCGAAAGATGGCGATCTTGTGTGCTCCGTTGCTCTTCCGAAAGACGGCCTCGCTCCGGAGTAGAGATCCCTTACGTTGTATGCTGGATTTGGTAACGCAGCGGAGCGGTTGGCATGTGCCATGCCCGTGGATGAGGTGCTGCTGCTACGGAGGTAAGTATGGCAGGAGCTAGAACAATCACGATAGATGTGCTATTACGCGCCATAAGGAAGTGGAACGGGTGTGCGACTTACTTAGAGCTCAGGCGCGGTGGCCTGACGTCGATCCCAGAGAAGATCTGTGAGGCCGGGGAGTAGAACGATCCAGTATCAGGGGAGTACCCCGTGGTAGTGGTGTTGAGTAAAGGCGCAGAAAAGCCACCGAGTACAGAAGGCGGCTGAGGAGGGGTTTCTATCGTCAAGGAAGAGATATTGGAGTCCTGGTTGTATCTAGAAAAGCCATCAGCAGGGATTTTTTTTATTTTTTATTTTTTTTATTTGTTTTGGCAAATAGAACCTCGTGTGCGAGGCTCCAGGCAAGATAGCGAGAATACTTGTATCGCAGTTCCATACAAGACAATGTCCAAGTGCGACCAAGTGGTAGTACGGACAACGTTCGCGTACCACAGGAGAGCGGATACAGGATCGGAAACTAGAAACCATGCCACATAGCGGCGAACAGCGGAAGAGTCATAGGCCTTTTGTGTAGCTGCTACAGCCACCCATGCACCTCGTCTCCGCGCCTATGACGAGAGAGAATTACAGGCGGTGGCAGCAGGTGCAGACTGCAAGGTAGGTAGGTTATCTGGGGGGGGCACGCTAGCAGGGCGATCGAAGTAGCCTGACCGGCACACCTCCATAAGAGCCCAAATATTGTTATTCTCTCGAGGTAATGGGTGTGAAGGCTGGGAAAGTAGATGGAGGAGGAGAGCTGCGGAATAAAACGAAATTTCAAAGGATGATGAGAGGAGCGAGACAACAGAAACCTGATGCCGAACGAAGCCTCTTTTTTTTGTCTTGCCTTTTATACGAGAGTGCGGAGTGAAGAAATGCTCACCTCATATCACCAGTAGCTGGGATGTCGAGGTATTGATCCAGCCCAGGGCAGGAAGGCGGCGAGGGCTCAAAGTCCTGCTAGAAGGACAAGAAATGTCAGTAACGTAAGCGGTGATGACTGGATATTTAGCATAGCGGTGACGGTCTAATTAATAAAAGAAGTCCATTGGGTGCGAGTTGCAGTCATTACCGGGCTTTGGGCATTGCCGGCGAGAAATTAAGGGCTCGAGGGTTTGCGAGCAGGCCCTGTAGAAAATTCGGCGAGAATGTTAGCAGACGAGGTTGATCTGTACAGGATTGTCTAACAGCAGTTGAACACGGTTGGGACTTGGAAGTGCTCGCAAGCAAGTAGATAGGTACTCAGGTATGTATGTAGTGTTGTACGTAGGCTGATCGGGTACATGGGCAAGCAAGTTGGTTATGTAGATGGCTATGTGTGATGTAGGTATAGGTAAGGTAGGCAGGCAATAGACGTAGTGGGTGCGTGTGAGAGTGACCAGAGCGAATGTGTGTCAGTAAAGATTGACGGTGGAAATGAATGGCACGGTGTTTGCTCCCAGCAGCTTCCACCTCAGCAACAGGAAGGTACCTTGACATTCCGTGCGTTGCACTGTGGTACCGCCGAACATGGTGCAAGATACCTAGATGGGCTGACAGGGCAGGTACCTAAGGATTGATGTACCTTGAGGCAAGCATCTGCGCAGGGAAGTGGCTGTCGGGATCCACAATCAAGGCTTGGGTAGGAGGTAGGGGGGGAAATAGAGGTAGGTATGGATATGGGTTATGGATATGGGTATGGGTATGGGTATGGGTATGCATGGTATGCATGTACCTGAAAGAAGGAAGGCAGTGGTGGACAATTCCCATTTCCTTGGGGAAGTACCACGCTAGAAGACCCGGAGGAGTTTTTCTTGTACGACAATAAAGAAACCGGGGATAATCGATTGATTTTCCATCCAATCCAATGTGATAAGAAGCCCTTTGCTTCAATCATACGCAACCGTCGAGGCCGGCGCCGTAAGTCGAGCAACCAACCAAGGAAACATTCAAAAAGCCTCCAAGTGCATAATACGCGCTGTCCTCGAATTTTGTTTTCTTTCTCTTTCATTTCCATTCGATCTCTTCTTTCACGAATGACGCCCCTGACGGACAGTGAAGGGTTTGGAGGCCAAGGAGAAAATAATTGGGAGATGACTCTTCCGTACGTGTATATGATCTGTGTGCTGTGAATATATCTGCGCGTATATTGGGTGTATGCGTGCGCGCGTTTTATGAGTGTGTTTGCGTTTGCGTGCGCGGGCGCGTATGTGGGCTTGTGCTTGATGCGCGTGCATATGAAAGGAAAGAAGGACGACAGTTTCGAGATTGAACTGACCTTGGCTAGCCTGCTTCTTACTTGGATTTCAAGGCTTCAGCAAGCATGCCGGAGATGTCTTGGGACCATCGTCTCCGACTCCCTTAGCATTAACAATGCATGGCCCGTTTAATCCAATTGGCTTCCCTTAATTAAAAGCGCCCTCACGCAGACCGGCTCGGCGAAAGCGGATTTCGTCGACTTATCTTTTTCTTTTGTTTCTTCGGCAGGAGTTGAACGTAGGAGCAGAACAGGGAGGAGTGGTAAGAGATACGGGGGTGCATAAAATGAATGGAACGGATGATTGAACGAATTAACGGGTGTATGTGCATGTAATGATAAATACCTTGGGGTTTAGTTGTTGATTCATTCGAGGAGCCTCTCTATCTAAAGAGAGGCGCGGTTCATTCGGCCGAAACGTGGCTGATGGTACTAATAAAGCTGGCGACGAAGGGTTCGAGGACGGGTCGCGAATGAGCTGATCCAATAACGGTCGTTAGTTTCCGTATTTTTCGTAAGATTCCTAAAGGAGAAAAACCCGAACGCAAAGGCCTCATCCCAAAGCGCCGTATATTTTATCCACTGACAAGGCTTTTCCCGTCCAAAACTCAACGTCTCACTTGAGCTTGCTTGAGTCTGGAAGTCAACAGTACCTACGGGATACCTGAGATATATGCTATCCAAGGTACCTTAGTAGGTAAATGTAAGCCATTAAGCAGGGGCCATATGTTGATATTTTCTTCGTTCCCTTGTTTTCCCCTGTATTTTCGCCTCCGCATTTTGCGTTATCAGTGTGAACTAATCGATTTTCCAACTTATAACTTCGATCGGTACTAGATATGTACCAGGGTAGATGATGTTGAGGTGAGTTGTCGATGTATGTCACTTTTGAGAGGTAGGGTAGGGTAGGGAGTGGACGTGCTGCTTGCAGATATGAAAGGCCAGGGGGCCAGGATGTACACCGACCTTTGGATAATCCACTGTAACCATGAGCGCCAAGTGATTGATGCTTCTGCAAATACGTACACCGTCATGCAGCAGATGATAAATCTAGACAACTCGCAATATTCTGTCAGCTTTCACCACTCAATAATAATAATAATAATGGAAATAGAAAAGCCAGTGGAGAGTTAACGTAGATGGAGAAGCCAACGGAGAATAAAGGGGGGAAAATGAGTAGACTGTGCAAGCCAGCCAAGTTGTCAAGGACCCCAAGCATCATCTCGCAGAACCAACAAGACAGAAGAGGGATCGAAACCGCATCGAGGTAGGTTGGACTGAATTTGGTCAGGTTGAAGTCGAATCGGGGTCAAGTACCTAGATAGGCATCAAATTCGCCGACGAGTCGAGCTGAATCGACTATAAGCTGTTCGTTGTTACCGGTGAAGCCGTCATGGTTCGATGGGCGTCTCTTTCTGACTCTCTGTACGTATGTATGTTCGAAGCCCGCGATCTGCTTGGCGCGGTATGGTCTTGGATCGCGATTTCGTGCGTGGCGCCTGCACAATATCCCGACCAGAGCAGAAGGAAACTAGGTACCTACTTTCCCTATCGGAAAGGGGCGCTAACATGCGAATATCTATATTCTAAACGAATCGAAGGGAGGACCTGCGAATGTGTGTCAGCGCTGCCTCCTCTACCACTGCAGTCTTTTGTCGCAATCTGATTGATCAACATGGTGGAGGCTAAAGGACCCTGCACTCCAATTTGCCTACCGCCATCTTGGGTCAATGGCGCCATGCGTATCAATTTGGAATAGAGCACGGATGGCAGTGGAATGAAACCGTACAGGCGCCATTCGATCATTCCTTATGCCGCTTCGTGATAATCAGCCTCTAGAAACGTCGATAGCCCAGCATACCTTATTCTCCTATCCGTACCAAGCCTTAAATTGTCAATGAATCAGATTCCGTCCCGTCGCTTGCTAGGCATAGGGTTCGTGTAGCCAACTTGTAGTCGCAGAGGACCAGTTCTCTAGGTAGATTACTTCTCGAGTCAGTGTAAAGATGTTCAGATGTTGCGACGTCTTGAGGCAGTGCCAGGATAGATATAAGACATAAGTGCAGCGAGACTTGATGTGGAGGGGAATCTATATACCCTCATAGAATACGTTTTTGATACTTGACGCGGTGACTTCGAATCGTACGATAGCATACGCTGCGCAGGTCTAGGAAGGCTTGTAACAAGAGACAAAATGGTTGTGTGCTACAAAATAGTGTATGCGGGTAGAGCCAGCCTCCTCAAGGTCGCGGCAATGAATCCATATATCGGCCAGACCGCGGTGCTTGAGGCTTCAAGAGCAGGATGGAATTTTGATAGGACTGGCAAATAGACAAAGTGGGTATAGTGTATTCCCGCTTGGGGCCGCGTGAGGTGATAGTAGGAGTAGTGGTAGTGCAAGCTGGGGGACTTTTGAGACAGCTACTATTGTGGTCATCTGTAGGTTATGCGGAGAGCTCCAGGCGCATGCGGTCTTTTTTTATGCTAGCGGCTGGCATGTCGCTCCTTTGGATCTTCGATATGGCCGGCGGGATGCACGGTGATGTATGAGCTGGGCAAGGTATTTGGGTGTAGCCTTATGTGTCTAGCTAAAAAAGAAACCGACAGACGAGTATCTACAGAATAGGCAGCACAGGCCTGTGCCTTACTTCAGCGTTGGCATCGAGGTGGAGTCAAGCGAGGTCAAGTGAAGATTGTGCCAAATTAGACACGAGGCATCTGGGCGACTCTGCTCCATCTTTCCTCCTTGACAATCAAGGCAAGAAGCCGCTCGAATTGCAGGGCTTATGCTTCAAGTTGTTTTAGTTCCTCCAGCCTCAAGCCCAAACAAGTCCTGGGGTGTGGCCACAGACCCCAATCGGCTCGGTACTGCAATGATCATTCCTGAAATTAGAAAGGCCAGCCTGCTGCTAGAAGGGGTTCTGGTATTACTCAGACTACATAGACCGACTGCTCGAACATCCAGCGCTGTCATGTCAGCTTAAAAGACAAATATCTTCCTTTGCCACGACTTACCGTCAGGTACTTCCGATGAGCTCCTCGGAGGACGTAAAAAACAGGGCAAAGTGGATAGAAGTAATAGAAGCACCGAGACTCTGGGAGCTAGTTGATGAGGAACTCCGTACCCCTATGCATCATTCCTGCAAGTACCCTGCCGTCAGTGCTCTATGAGACGCCACAAACACCTTCTGGTAATTGGGAAGGAACCTGCTTGGCCGAGTTGTGGTCCAGTCTTCGGGAGGCTGCATGACAAGCCTACAACCGTTTGGCCGGTTCTGAGGTCAGTCCTCGCTGCTTTCACTTAGAAGCGCCCAATTGCCAAGTCTCGTTGCTGAGGCCCTTATTCACCATATCTCGTCGAAGGAAAACTGCTGCTGGTGCATTCCTCCCCTCCCTCTTGAGGTTGGGCTTGTGCGTGTAGTGCCGTTCTAGTCTGGGTATCACGTTTTATCAACTAATTAGTGCATTCCAAACATTCACTGTGTCCTTAATAGGTCGGGGATCACCTGTTAGGAGCTTTCACACTTTTCCTTCTGGGGAAGGACTAATTTCCCTTGCACGACTAAATAGGCAGTATCGAGACTTTGAAATCTGCACGCGTGGCTCGCCACGACCATGAAGCTATGCTGGTTTAGCTTTCGGCCCTACATTGTTGGCAATACGGCAATGCCCACGAGACTGGTTACAACGGCATCTCTAACGAAGCCTCGGCAGCATCCGACTAGCAGCGGCAGGGCTTTTCTGCATGCTTCTGGTAGGCCAGCCTAGCACTCCTAGTGGGTTGGATCCGCAAGGTACGGACGTAGGAGCAGATCGTCTGAAGCCACGATCTTGAATGTTTCAGGGCACAAGAGTTCTACTTTTCAGCAAGACCACACGTGAGAAATAGGGTAATCACCGACCCGGACAACGAACCTAGGCCAAAATTTGAACTCCTGCTCCTGGCGACTACACCAAAAACGACAGTAGTCCTCTCTAACTTCGCTACTTAGTTTTGGGGAATGTCATAGTTCTAGACGAAGGACGGTGCAATACATCTTTGCCTATACTTTAAAACTTATGCTGAGCTTCTACCGGAGTGAGAGGACGAATAAAGTTAACGTATTGGTAAAAGCTTGGTTCGCGATGGCTCCTCACATGGTAGAGCGCTCGACCAATGATTTCCCTTATTACCCGAGGTTTTGAGGCTGCGATCGGGAACGATAATTACTAGCCACGTCGATTAAATAGAACTAAAAAATATCGTTTAGTTTCCATGAACGAGAATAGGCAAGATCATCTTCATCGTGTCTTTCTTCATGCCGAACTATTAATATACTCATATAGTTTATAAGGAGTGAACTTATGACGCGGCTTGCCGTTGATTTAATGAATTTCAGGTATCTCCTCAACCAACATGTCGTCCCCCACGTATCAGAACAGAGTGTGTAAACATGCGAATTATTTCAGGTTGTGGCTTTCTTTGCTGGTGACTTAGGTTTGCTGTGTGTGTAAACGTCTCCTTAGTACCTGATTTTCATTCACTTTATCCCCCCTTTTGCCAATAAAAAAAAACATTGGAGTCCCCACGAGAATCGGATTAAAAATGCAGGAAAAGTATTCGGATACTATTAGTTATGGACTTTTCGATACATCATCATGATTCAACCCTTGGAGGATATGAAACGTAGGCTAAGGTCGGGACGCGGGGCCTGTTGAAAATAGTAATCCTCTAAGATAACCTTACTGACGCGATGAGGGTCGGCATCCCGAAGCAAGCAAGGTGGGTTGGGATGACCGTAGGCACACATAAGGGTTCAATTTCGTATCCGGATCGGGCCGCAGCTGGTATACTCGTTAATCTAAAGTACCTACCTATCTACTACCTGTGCAGCAATCTTTCACTGTCATGTCAATGCACATCATGATCTACAAGACGCAGCAGTGCCACGTTTGGCACACTTATACAGAACAGTAGCGAAAAGCCATGCTTTGCCTAAAGCATCTTGCTCCTGACTGAATGGGTGGAAGAAGGGTTGCGCAAGCCAGACGGTAGTGTCCACGCGGCGATTCTAGATCTTGTGCGAGGTGATTACTCACTGACAGTTCGAACGGTCTGGGTAGAGCCGAGAATCCAACTTACGTTATTGCCTTTCGAAAGACGATCAAACTTCATTTCACCAGCCACTGTTTATTACCTACCTAGGTAGGTAGTTTTCCCAGTTTTCCCCCGCACCGTCTTCCTTCTCTGGGGTTTACCTCTAGTCTCACCATCCCGAGAGATGACTGAGATGCAAGATGCAAGATCCAAAAAGTCTCGAATATGGTATGATCAAGATTGGCAAAACCCTATCATCTTCTTGTTCTTTACCATGCAGGAAGCAAGTCCGTGGCGGCGGCATTTCAATAGTATGCATGTCACCAAGCAGCAGGGGTAACACATGGTAACGGGCAAGGGAACAAGCAAGGTTAAGTGGTGTACGGGATTATCTGGGGTAGAGAAACAGTTTCAAGCGGTTGATCTCCAATACAGGAGACAATAACGCACCGTAAGTGGAGAGGACCTTAATTTCTCTATGAGATCGAGTTACGTTCTCATGATTATGCGACGTCTGGTCTTGAGACTTATTCAGGAAAGTCCACAAATTCTGAGCAAATAAAAAGCGAACAGCAAACATAAGCCTTCTACTAAAATTGATGTTAAATATTGCCTTGTACAGCTGGGTAGGCCTGACACGTGTTTTGGGAAGAGAAAAAGTACGGATGGTACTTACTTTGTAGGTCGAACTCACACTGTCCGTTTGCTGGCCCCGACCGGTGAAGATGAGCCCCTGTCAATGAGAGGTACGTAGATGGTATGTACCTCAGAAAAATCTGCAGGGCAGAAGAGATTTAATGTAGGGATACGCCGATCCCGCCAATCATAAGTACGAGGGCCAGTGAGCGCCCTTGTCGTACCAGGGGTCTTCCGCCAGGTAGGGGTCAATGATAGGTACCCACCAACTCAAAAAGGTGCATGGCATGTATATAGTACGTCCTCTTCGGGCAGTACTGTCGTACACCAATGACACTTACATATATGTAGCAGGTCGCTCTATATCGGGTGTAGAACGGTTACTTACCATGGCAACGCTCAGCGCGTCATGTCAGAAATGAATGACACTTGACTGTTGATACTAAATTCTCCTTACTTAAGTCGCGGAGACACAGTTAAGGAAGGAAGAGATCAGAATGGAACTGAAAAAGGGGGGAAATAGCCAAGTACAAAGGAAGCCATGAGGACGGGACAGATATTAGCTCAAGCACCTACAGAAGTAGGTATTTATATATTAATCAGGTACATTAGGATAGAAATCCGAAGATATCATAGTATTCGCTTAGGCATCGTTAAAGAAAATTTGAAAGCAGGCACCGAAGTATTGGAGGTAATCATACCTTTTGTTGCAGTTGACGGTTTCGAGGCTCTGTCACTGTGCAGTCTATTCATTGTTTTCTTTACTTATTGTCGATTACGCATCTGCAGGAGGGGAAATAGCAGAAGCATCCGTCGCGCTCTTCCTTGGCGGGCAATAACAGGCTTTAACTACCTGGTACTTTCAAGCCTCGCCAGGCAAGCCCTCGCTACTTATTACTTCTGCGCAGCCATACATGCAGTTAAGAGCTCCGCCATTCCCGGCCTAGGAGCAAGTACATGCCTACGGATACTCGACCGGAGTCTCATACATACATATACGTACACACATGACATGTACATGTAGACCATTAGGCTACGGACACCGTGCGAAGCTGCACATGAAAGCGTAAGTCGATTCATATTGGAAGATCAGGATTGGGACTTCGTGTTCATTGACTTAGGGTGCCATACTTCTTCTAAGCATTACCGGTAAATTAGGTACTCTGGGAAATGGGTGTTACCAGCTAAGGTTGCCGTTGGAACTTCCAAAGAGAACGAGCCACTCCTGGTAGCCCTATTCCAAAGAGCGTGTCACTGATGAGTTACGCTTCTCCAGCGATGACTATTCTTACCTCTCTCCGCGCCCACCATCAGGTAGGTATCCTGACTATGTTCGGGCTATGCCCAGAGCCAAAATCCTCGTCGGCTAGCTATTAGTCGCAACACAGAAGCACTGCGAGACATACGCAAAAGAATAAATAAATAAAAATATAATACATAAGTCCCATGCGGTACATGTATATTGGTCATATTCGATAATGACATGGTATTGTCCATGTTCGTTGGCGTCGTCTTTACCGAACGGGCCCTAGTCAAGTTTGAATCGATCGCAACGGTTAAGTTTAGTCGGGCTCAACCTTGGCATAGGTGGACCTCAGTCCAGAAGATTCAAGGAATATTTGAGACAGTCAGACACTCGGACTATGCCACTTCAGGTTCATAGCGTAGACTCGTATCTCTGGAACACTCTGCAGGGAATTTCGAAAAGGGGTGGCTAGACATGCGCTGCTCATGCAGCCACCCACCGTTACATTCATATTCTTATCTAATATGCTGTAGCAATCTGAATTTCTTCCTCGCGGCTCAGTAATTTATTCACATTTATTGCTCTATTTTCAGCACTTGTCCCCGGAAGTGCATTCCTTGAATGCATTTGCAGGGCCACATCATCGCACAAGCACTAGTCACTTACATGAGAGCTGTTTACAGACACATCAACTGCTGCGTGTGGGGCTGAGTTCTTCATTGATGTCTTTTGCCACTGACAACAACAATGAGACTTAGGTCGTCAGATCCATGTCCAGCGATAGAGGGTTAATTCTGAGAAGACTTAAGCAGGTAGACCAAGCTTTGTCACATCTCAACATCTACTCAAATACGGACCAAGTCACCCAGGCGACCAGTTGGGTACGACCGGGGAATCAGGACCATGTTCTTGACCGAGGCTGCTTGACAAAAAGTGGCGCACCTTGCATGCAAACCGTTGTACGAAGGGGCCTTACCCGAAGTCTTCTCCTCCACTTACCCTCTCAAGTATAGCCGGGCGTCCTAGAGCTTTAGCAAATTAAAATTTAAACCAATTGCATCATGGGAGCTTGGTCCTGTGGCATTGCTTGCGAACTGTCAGCGGGTTGACGCTCCTCCGGGTCTTGATCGACGCCAAGGATTATGATTCTGAGTGTGCCATATCTTCTCTAGTAAGTTGGCGCTCATATATCTCAATTCCGTGAGGAGTGGAATAGTCCTCGTATTTTTTTATATTTTCGCGTGGCTTCAGAACTATGTGGCGATGGGCCGTTCCCGCCAGCCTGACGACCTACGGGATATACGCTCAATTCCCCGGCCCCTTTTTTTCCATCTGCCGACCTTCGGACCCGCGAGGCCTCATTGTTCAATATGAGGCAGAGCTTTGACTTCAACTTTCCTCTACGTTGCTCAAACCCTCAATTTGCATCGAAACTAGCGCGCGTTCGAGTTTGACTTTCCGCATTTGTTCGCTTCCCATTTCCAGATTGGGGCTGTTGCTGTGAGATCATTTGTCAAACATCGTCCTTCTACCCCTGAGCCAAACTCGTCCGTGTTTCTAGTTTCTGCTGTGATATTTTCTAACGGGTTAGATGTTGGGAGGATCCAAAAAGAGCTGAGTGACTAGCTAGGATATTCCCCATATATGTCGTCTTACAGATAGGATTATGCTTGAGGCGAATGCCACACATATTCGTAGCCGGCACAGACCCTAGCTGTTGGGGGTAGATCAGGCCATAGCATTCTGCAGCCCACGGGAAAGATAGATATCAAAGGCCCGACAGGAAGCTCTTCCGAATGCGCAAATGCCGGGTAAAGATTCAGACGTGAGGTATCTTAAGTCTTGTAACGTAACACGAGATCCCTCCTATCGCTACTAGTTGATTTCTTTCGATTTTATTCACACCGGAGAGACAACAATGTATGCTGAAGGATCCAAGCTTCATGGTGCTCCCAGTTCCAAGTGTTCCGGTGGACAAGGAACTATTTCTTGAGGCTCTGCTCGGCCATCAGCGATGTCACGTTCATGGAGGATCGCACCAAGGGTATTCGACCCGAACCCTTCAGTTTTCCTAGGTTAGGTGCTTACGCATCTTTCCGATGGTTTAAACCCTGTTTACAGAGAAGGCGACCACCAATGGATGACTGGGAGTTGATGTCTGCCTAACAACATCACCTGTTAGGCCTCATCCTCCTCACCCTGCCCCAGGGAATCCGCCTCGGCTTGCAACTTTGAGAGGTATTTGAGGGATATATGATTGGAAATTACTCACCTCATCCCGGCATTTGTCAAAAGTTGCATTTCCGAGCGAAGTATTGATACAACTTAAGTCTTAACCATTCTGCTCCATCTCGCGGCCCCTGTCTGCATCGGCATGTCCGCTACAACCCTACGAGTCAAAAGCAAAGATAAGGCGGGTTGATAATTACACCAGTCAACTTTCAGAAAGTCGGTCCCTCTTTTGTGACAGGGACTGCAAGATCACATTTCCAGCCTTAATTGTTGTCCCCTTTCACATAAGCACCGGGTCCAATATCCGAGTAGAAAGAGAGAATTACGACATCAAGCAGTGTTGAACTTTCAATACCTCCGGAGACTCAGGTAACAGAGTCTACTATCGTCGAGGACCGACTCTGCCGCGATACAACAGTGTATTCTACTCTATATTATATTGTATTGTTGGGGCGCTACGAGTATTCAAGCATTGGAAGTGACGCCTCCAGAGTAGTTCTGATAATTTGCACCTCATTAAACGGGGTTAAAGGGGATTTGTCGTCGATGAGGCCATAGTCCATCAGGTGCTTACCAATGTGCACTTGGCTGATCTTAGGCCATGTTGGCCACTGTGTTACAGAATGCGAGAGCAGAAAACCCACCTTACCAAAGCTACTCCGTGCTACATATCATTCCAGTGACAGATCGCGTAGAAACTACCTTGGATAAAGGTCTCGATTGCTATCGTTACCGTCATTGTTTGTTTGGAGTCTCCAGCAATTGCCAAATATTCACTATTATCCCTTGCTTATTCTTGCTACTTTCTGGGCCCATTAGGCTCTACAGCCTTGGGGATGTCTCCTGAACCTTTATTTTCATAGGTACCTAGGTACCTACCCCGACTTCCTTGAGCACTTAATTATTGCAAATATATCCCAGACTTCATCGCTCCTAAGGCCGTAACAATGGACCTGCGTCTATAAACTTGAGGGTTATTCGCCGAAGCAGAGAAGTCATGGGTAAATAGAAGCTCGCTGTCTATTGGGCTCTACAAGTAACATTTTCCCGACAGTTCGACCTACGCATCGACCTACCTACATATCGAGACCTGCCGACACCTACCCATGCCTAATTCTCGAGTGAATTGAACGATTAGCGATCGACGACCGGACGGAAACCGTCGGAAGCGCCCGGAGAACACACACGTTAATTAGGATCACTTCCGCGACACGCATACTAGCCATGCTATTTGTGCCGGTTTCCCGCAGGATGCCCGTTGAAGCTTTGCCTCGATATGCATTCCAACCCTAAGGTCGGATATGCATATCGGTTGGTAGACCTTACATCTTATGCCGATCGACCCAAACACTCCACGATCTTCAATCGGCATGGAAGAAGACTACGGCGGCTAGGAGCTATACTCTTTAATGCCAGTATGATGTGATTCTTCGGAAAGGTCTCCTTGATCGCGATCCGGACGACAGAATGTCAAAGGGTCTCAGAATATGGGGCATGGTCGAAATGGATACAGCAGTATTCGGATCACTGTAACTAGAAGCGCTACGATTAGATTATACTGTAATAGGAGCAGGACTGTCCACGGAGACCATTAATATCCACGGTATAAGAAGTCAAATAGTGTATACAAGTTGTAAGGTATCGATTGCTTTGCAGACCATTGGGAGTGTATGGGTTGATCGTACCGGTTACATGAAGTCGCTGTTGGATAGGTACCTAGAATTTTATTCTTCTCGACTTGACGTCAATGCAAAGAGCAGAACTCGATCGCATCTGATAGTAGGCGACGTTCTCTCTATATGCCGTTATTCTCGTTGTCTTAGTTACATGGTGTCTATATCTTGACAGTAGAGCGAAAATAGATAGGAGAGTTCTACACCATGTCACCATCCCTTAGTTGCACGTCGATGCTAGTCTACAGCCTTTTCTAGTCTTATACAGCCCTTCCAGATGACCCCATCTACAGAAAGCCAAACCACAGTCAAGAGGACGTAGCAACAGGTGACCAACGATACAAGTGTATATCCGAGCCAACTTCCTTACGAGGCTTATGGTGTGCCTTCGACTTGAAACACCTTGGAGAGCTCAATATATCTCAGCGTAACCTGGTTGATCTTGGTACATTACTTCTCTACCGGTGGCAAGTATGTGCCAAAGATCTAGACAATTGATCTCTGTCGTAACCCGTATACCATCACGTGTTTCCTCGGTGAAGAGGACAGCCGGGTAGGCTTCTATCTTCCAAAGGACAGGCTTTTAAGGACTATCAGAATATACCTCTTACAATTAGACGACGAAGCAAGTTGGTTTTAGCACGGTAAGATTACAATCACCTAACCTACATAGAGTCTCATTAGAAATTTCGAATTCACCACTCAGGTACTACTTGAATCGCTACTGCTCGAGCTTTTGGGCTACAATCCCGCGGTTTCCCTCCCGACAATGGGCCCGAACGGTTCAAGCAGCATGGTATATGATTCAATACAAGCAATGATCGAGGAATTGCAACTTAAAATAAGGGGTCTCACTGATTTATGCATTAAATATTATCAATCCTTAGAACGCAGTCTCCGAAATATTTCTTTCTTTTCACTTAGTTGACTACAGGCTGGTATGCGGGAGCCTGTATTTGTACAGGTGTAAATGATCAGAACTCGGAAGCCTTGCCAATTCAAAAGTACCCTGGAAGGTCTAGTCAGGTAGGTACGTTTCTCGTTCAGCGATGTTCGAGACAATGTTTCGATACTATTTGAAAGGGGCTAATATATAAATGTATACGACGCCTGACAGTTACAAGTCTGATAATAGGGATAATTCTGAATAAGATATACCATATCATTTTTAAGTGTTTACATCGAATCTACAAGAAGGTCGCGGTAATTCTCTCCACGAGGAAGGCCGCGGTCATGGATATCTCGGCGCACGATAGCACGCCGCATTCACCGAAGCACAATGTAAGCTATGAGACTCAATAGCATATCTCCGCACCATGGATCATTATGACTTTTCAATCAAATAATAAACACTACTCCCTCGGGGCCTTATCCTCTACTGCCAAGGGACTGGGGACCTACTTTGACCCATTAGGGTCCAACCCGAGAAGGTCTATATATTAGAGGTACAATCCAGTTGGCAAGATATAGTCCATGGCAGCAAAGACTAACAGTAGTTTCTCGTATGTATGTCACAACCCCTAGCGATAGGTTTAGGGCATCGTGCACAACACTATCATTCCTAGCCCCCATGCAATGTCCGCATCGTGACATCTACCATATTCAGTAGTAGACCTCGGGATGACCACCTATTAGACCTCGTTCTAATTTGAACCAAGTATGCATTAGTATCTTCTTGTGTTCTAGTAGAGCCTGAGGATCGAAAATGGTTGCTTAAAGCTCAGCCATCACCAAGAATACAACAAATTGGACCTCTCGGTCATTCGTATCCTCCTCCATAGGGAAAATAAAGGTTTCCCTACCGTAGCGGGAATTTACATATCTACCTACCTAAGATAGAACTCTCTGGTCAACCCTCTGGCCAGCTCTCTGTACTAACTAAAAAGTTCGTGGGAAGAGCCACCTCTCAGATGAGCACCTTGCATCTCGTTCGGAATATACACGCTATCTTTCATCATGCTTACTGCTACAGAAACGGCAGGATCTACAAGAACTAGCGATTAGTAAGTAGGGCACATCGGCATCAAAGCTGTGGTATGGTGTATACGGTATTCCACTCGGGAAGCTTACAAGATTCAACGAATACGCCTCAGAGTCAAACCTCAGCTTATTGATACTCACTCTAGACCTGAACTAGCAGTTATCTCATTTTACATGCCTATATAGGAATGCACTCTTTGCTTCGTCTGAGCTAGAGGCAAACATTCGAAAACTAAGCAATTCGATCGACTCCTATTTTAGGTGAGTGACAGTTATTCCTAAAGACTCTTTCTATAGGATACGTACCATCTTGTTGTTAACCGTGAGTTGAATCCTGCGTCAGCCTCTCCCAGATGTAATTACTTAGATACCAGCATGTACATCTCTCCAACTAATCCAAACTTTGATCAAGTTTGTAAGTTCAGGTATATTCGGATAGACATCCCTTCCCTCGGGTTCGAACTATCCCGAATTTCAATTTAGCATAGCCCTGGATCCCTTGTCCACGTGTCGATCATGGCATGATTTTCCAACTCTATCGTCATCTGATTACCGACGGTAAGCCAAAATATCGGGTAGTGGCCGAATTAGGTGAAGCTGGGGAATGGCTCGGCGTATACTTTGATTAGGTTTACATGTTCTAGGCCACGTAAACCCTGTACATTCGACGGCATTCAGCAGTTCTGTGTCTCCTAGATAAGCCTATGGAGGCCTAGATCTACAAGATCTGTCACGGCCTCGTCCTTCCCGGGGTATTCTCAGCGTGAATTGTGGCTGGCTAAGTTTGCCTACGCCTTACGGCCGAGCAGATGACAAGCGAGCCTCCAGTCAAGTATTGAGGGTTTAAGCTTTGCTACGAATCGAGCCGCCCAGCCCAATGTCCAGAAAGGACCGAAGAGCCAGCAGGATTGAAACGGTTTGAAACACGTATAAGTCCTACCACTTTGCTGCGTCATGAAAGGGGAACCACAGAAAGCCCGACATGGCCCAGATCGGTTCTCGAGTGCCACGACACCATCGGGCATGACGAAACGAAACAAAATCGTTGTGCTACCTCACCTGTAGAAGAGTCCCGGGTCTTCCGTCCTACATTAATTACCTGGTTAGTGGTAATTGTAAGCATGGCTCGGCTTGTTCCAAATCAGCCTGACTCTTCACCTGATACTAATTTGAGCATCAAGATGCCAGCAGTAGGACTTCAGTCACATCGGCAAACATGACAAACTAGGTAGGTAGGTACTTACCTTAGGTAACTAGATTGCTCACGGCCTTGAAATTTCCTCTATGCTTACTTTTCTTGACCAACACTACGCCTTGATACTACTCCCCGAAGAAAATTTGCTTGTAAGTATGTTGAAAGGTACAAGTTGTACGACTTTGTCCTATATATGTACCGCCTTGGCGGCTATCTCCAGCTTTCGGGGGTGATCCTGACTTGTAATCACCCCGCCCAATAGCAGCCCAACAAAGTAGAACAGCCGTCTAGGCATGACGACCCAAGCCATGTATGTTTGATCTTTGGGCTGGGACGTACATGGATTTTCGATCCGGAACCCCAGGCTCGGTTCCGGGTCAGCATGAAGGCAATTCCAGGTGACTTCCCGTCTCTTCTTTCGCTATGAGGTAAGCTTAGCAAGATCCACGAGTCCTACGTGCAGCATACCGAGCAAGAGTTAGCGAAAACGACGTTGGGACTTTGCACTATGTTTCTACCATAGGTTCTTTCAATCATGTACCTTTACCCCCTATCTTATCTTTAACATGTATTTCGACCACGCAGTGCCAGCCCCCCTGCGTAACCTACCGTTTCTATGTTGACGGCAATACTAAAAAAATGCTATATTAAGCCCAACTTGATCGGAAACAACATATATGCCTGGTACTTTTGAATGTAAACGGGTCCACTCACATTACGAAGGAAAACTCTTCCGTATCATCACGCCTTACGTTGCCGACCACCCTCATTCAGAAGGCGATATTTTCTCTATAGGATTTCCCGATTTCCTGAAAGGGGAGTACGTATTGCAACCGGCCCGGATCCTACTTTGTCAGTTTCGTAAATGAGCTACGGATGTAATCATCCCAAAGCTTTCGTGAGACAGTGTCTTACCAACGAGAAACTTAACCGAAGTTGGGGGATCTCGCCTTGACCACCATAGAGCACCTACTGGCCGAAGTTCCTTGTCAACGGGTCAGCTGGAGGATACCGTGTGTGATTGGTGAAGAGAATTTCCGAAGTTTTCATCAAGGATATGCAGTTAGGACTTCCTCGCATTACTAGTTCCCATAGCTCAACAATTTCAGAATTAGGGGAAATGAACCACATACCCATTTCCGCTAGCGATATATGCATAACTAAGATACTAGAGGCTGGAAAACAACTCCTCGCAAGAGCGGAAAGTATGCCCTTGCTCTCAGGCACTTTTCTTCACTGTAGCAGTGACCAATATGCTGCGTGTACCTTCTAAACGGAAGAAATATTAGTTAAACTAGGTGTTAATGAAACTCATAATCATCTTGGATAAGGTTTTAAAGAGAGAAAGCAGCTCAATCGTGATGCAGAAGAGGCAACATACTTTAACGATACGCGTAGCTAGGAGTCTCCTTTCCCTTGAACATCTTACACAGCTAGTTCACGGCTCGACTTTGGAGCATAGGTTCTTTTACAACCAAGGAATAAGCCGAGGGCTCTTACTCATTCATTGCAACTGTGCGGCGAGGCCGCCCCTTTCCTGCGCTCCTTCTTGGCTGATCCTCTCCTCTCATGGAGGCCTGCCCAAGCATCAGCATGTTATCCTCGCCGGTCAGAGTGGAGCAATGTGATAGCACGTTTAGACCAACCAGACATATACGAGAGACACTTCATGCCCAACGTTGACTCAGTAAATCGGCAACCGTAATCATATGTAGCACAACGCCTTTGCGTCTGGTAGAATCCATGTACTCTAAGGCTAGGACATGATTTAGCATATACATCACCCACAATATCGCTAAGAATCGATGTCTCAAAAGATTGTCATCATCATGACTCCTTTCGCATAACTACTAGCATTATAGCGCTTAGTATGCAACGCCACCTTACTAACTCCATGTATCCAAAGAAGCCTGACCGAGCGACTACCACCTCTATTTGTCCTTTCACTAGCAGCGACCCAAACACGCCGTATTCGACGCCACCACCATGCCTTGCAGGAAGTAAATCTAGCCGGCGCTATTACAGAGACATTTATCGGTCAAAGTAGAGCTCCTCCATAGGAAATGACGTTAGCTCTACTTCATCGACATCATTTGGGCAATTTCAGCGTGGACTAAACCTGCTCACGGCCTTCGCCGCCTCGACAGTATTCGACGCACCACACGGCCAATCGGAGGATCAAGATGAACTGTCTGCGCGGAAAGGAGTGTTCCTGCTAGAAATCATATGCTGTATGCGCTCCGTGACGAAGGAAGACGTGACGGAAGAATATCTCATACAGCTCGCGTTCAAACCCCAAAAAAGTGGCGCACGGCCGCCGATCCGACACCGGGGCGGGTTGTCGCCTAAATTTCCGTCCTTGGCTTCCGGCCCGGGGTCGGACGTCAGTTTTAGATATTCCCGGTGCATAGTCGAAACTCTAATTGTGCCTGGGTAGCGCCTTCTCGCCGAGCTTGCCGTGTAGTTCGCATTGATCAGTCGCTGCTACCGGACCGGACATGGGTACTAGTCTGCCATTGTATAGCATCAATGTCGTGAATAAGAGCGCAGCTATACTCTCGCATTCATTGACAAATATAGTAGATGGTTATTCCCACTAGAACAGCCCTCTCAAATGGGATATTTGGGTTGTTACGTAATCTGGGCACGGCGGCGACATACTTGGTAAGAATATAGCCCTGACGCATTGATCGTCATATTTGGTTGATGATTCGGCAGCTGAAACCATCCTTATGGAAGAAGGGGGTGATATTTCTTCCGACAAGAATACTCATAAGCCTCATAGCTTCGACTCGAGTCCGGTGACTAAAAGTAGGAGGGCAAGCGTTAGTAGTTCACTGCTACTACACACCTACTATTTAGTGGATTCCTGTCACTCACTCTACGTCTGACCTCCATCAAGGGCTATCTCTGACATGTGTGCGAGTCTTGGTTCTTTGAATAGATCAGGATATCGTCAAGGTATATGATGCGTATGGTACCAACAAGTCCTAGAAGGCTAAACCTCATCAGACCGTCAATAGAGGTGGTAATATCCTTATGTCCTACCAATGGACTTGTATGCACCCAAGAATAGCAGGAAGTGGGAGAGTTGGATCGGAGGGTAGTCTTGGAAGGACTGTTTTATTCGCCCTATCTCTAATATGTCCGTGGTGGCATCCGGTATTGACCTGTTGACAAGTCTTGAATGTCCCAGGTTGCCTAGAACCCCAAAGGTAGCCCACCAAGTCTTGCACTCAACAGCCACAAATGCTCATAATGATGGAGGATAATCCTAGGAGTAAATCGTTCAGGCTTTCTCCAAAGGGGTTGTTCTTAAATAGAACTGTTTAAAACGCGAGCACCAACCCTCTAGACCACCAAAAGTAGAATGTTGTCAAGCCAGGAAGGCTACGCTCTTGCATCTCCGCATCTAGCAAAGAGCCAGCGTCATGCCATGCGACCGTAGTAATGGTTAATCATTATCATTCCGGCACTGTTACGTCCAAACCTACTGAATAGAAGAGATGGTCCATAACAGGTTTTCGCATATTAACAAGGGATGAGAGGACCGCTGCATAGGGAGGTAGTCATTAACGACGTTGTTCCCATGTGCTGCTCTTTGGACCGTTTCATCATACCTCTTCGAGAAGTACTGCCAAAGAACTAATTCCAGCTAACTCCAAATAGCTTGTACTTCTTGTTCTCTCCACTTGAAGGTTTGGCATCGGCATTCTCGAGGTAGATCCTTTGATGGCCTCTAACGTTAACACACAAATACTTGTACTCAAAGTCGTGGTGACCGGCTGGCTTGGTTAGGTGCGCGTTAACCACGCCATTATTCAATGGCCCCTCAACCTAAATGACGTTAGATACGCTGAGGCACTGCTTGTCGGCGTAGACCTACATAGAAGTGCATAATAAGATGCTGGTTACCCTGGGCGTCCGTATTCAAGGTTGACCTAATAGTGATTAGGTAATTAGCATAGTGGCCGGACAATTCTTGTCAAGGATCGCCATACGCAATTGGGCGAGCACGGCGCCACTTGTTCATGGTCTCCTCGCCGTGTGCTGTGATCTTCTTGCTATCGCCAAGAAGTGCGATACACTCCGGGTCTTTCTTGATGCGGTCGACAGCTCGGTTGAAGTAAGCTGTCTTGCTATCGGGCGAGAAGACATCTTGGTAGAGGAAATAGCCCACGCCACCCTGATTTACAGAGTCTTAGCATATGATTGCATTGTGAGCGCTGGACGGGAACTTTACCGTCAAGGCCAAGCCGACTATTACAAGACCGAAATTGAAGGTTTGTTGTGTGGCGCGCGACGCCTTCTCGCTGGCTGAGAGCTCGTGCCAAGGCACATAGCCGTCGTCGTTGAATGGCGTCACAGACTTCCTCTTGGAGGTGGCTGAATTATTCCCTAATCCATGCTGGGTCGCGAAAGTGCGACGGACGAGACCAGGTTGCAATCGTGCGACAGCAGCGGCAGTACCAGTCGGTCGGATCGTGAGCTTCATCACGGCGGTATCAAGTCCATCGGAGCCAGTATTACCGAACAGGGCCGTAGAAGAAACGAGATTTGCTTTTCGAAATGATCTGGAGGTCTGCGACGGGGAGGAGCTTCGAAGTTGAACGGAGTCGGTTCGAAGCTTCTGCAGATGCAGTGTAAATGTGGAGAAACGTATAGAAGGCTTGTGCACTAAGCCACTTCCAGCTTAGCTTAGCCTCTTTTGCGAGCATTGTGGGTCCCCCGTTGGCCCCATCTTGGAAGTTAAGTTGGTATTTTGGCGAAATGTGGCCGAACTCCTGATTTCGTGATTTCGTCGTAGATTTCCAAACTTCCGTCTCCCTTCTTGTTCCTCTGCACACGGCGTACATCCTCCTCCACAACGACGATCGCCTCTGCAAGACATAGCCAAGATGAGTGCGCTTGCGACCAAGCAGCAATCGCAGAAGATCTTCGAGAAATTGAAGACCAAGCCTGCGAACAGGGTGCGTGATAATCCGATCCCTTTCTCTCCCATGAGGGCGTACCTATATACAAAGATTAACGTCGCACGCGCCAACAGATATGTTTTGACTGCGGCCAGAAGAACCCTACCTGGACATCCGTTCCGTTCGGCATCTACTTATGTCTCGACTGCTCCTCTAACCACCGAAACCTCGGTGTCCACATCTCCTTTGTCCGCTCTACCAACCTTGACCGTATGCCACCACCCCCTACCCCAGCGATCGTTACGCGGCACTAATTATTTCTAGAATGGCAATGGGATCAACTGCGTATTATGAAGGTTGGTGGCAACGAATCTGCCACCAAGTTCTTCCGCGCCAATGGAGGTAGCGCCGCTCTCGCTAGCAAGGACCCGAAGACCAAGTACCAATCAAACGCGGCAACCAAGTACAAGGAGGAGTTAAAGAAGCGAGCCGCACGCGACGCGCTAGAGTATCCCGACGAAGTCGTTGTCACCGATATACCTGGCGACGCCGAGGGCTCGGCAACTCCTTCTAGTGAACCAAGTGACGACTTCTTCTCTTCCTGGGATAAGCCGTCCATCAAGCGCCCTACACCGCCTGTCTCTCGAACCAGCACACCCCCTGTTGTCGGTCGAACCGCGTCTCCATTCCTCAACGCTGGCTCCAATGGCAAGGAGATCTCCCGATCTTCGTCGCCTCTATCCAAGTCCGACTCTGCATCCGAGGCCAAGCCCGCTGCCAGCCGAATTACCACGTCCGCTGCCCTTCGCAAGACCACCACAACCGGTCCTCGCAAAGCCAATGTTCTAGGCGCAAAGAAGACCACCACTAAGCTTGGAGCAAAGAAAGTTACTGCAGACGTCATCGACTTTGACGAAGCAGAGAAGAAGGCCAAGGAGGAGGCCGAGCGAATTGCAAAGTTGGGCTATGATCCGGAGGCTGAAGAGGCCGAAGCAAAACAGGCCACCGCATCTAAGACCGAAGCTACCAACGTTATCTCACCCACACCAGTCAGCCCGCGTGGATATGGATCAGGCCACTCGCGAGAGAAGTCTGCGGCCGAGGTTGAGCGCCTAGGTATGGGCCTTGGGCGTTTAGGTTTTGGCCAGGTAGGAGGAAGCAAGGCTGCTTCTAGTGCCGCACCCAAAAAGAATGCTGGGGGCTTTGGCTCAGTCGGTCCGGTTAAGGCGACTACTGAAGGTAAGATACCATTAATTTCGGTCAGTTTTCGGAACATGGCACTAAATAAATCGCAGAAGACGAAGAGCGATACGCCCGAAACAAGTTCGGCAACCAGAAGGGTATCTCCTCGGACGAGTTCTTCGGAAAGGGTGCGTTCGATCCCAACGCCCAGGCCGAGGCCAAGACACGGCTGCAGGGCTTCGAAGGCGCCACCGCTATCTCCTCGAACGCGTACTTCGGCCGCCCGGAGGAAGAAGATGACGCAGATGATTACGGCGATCTCGAAACTGCCGCCAAGGATTTCGTTCGAAAGTTCGGTATCACTGCTGGCGACGACCTCGACAACCTAACAAGCGCATTGGGCGAGGGTGCCACCAGACTCCAAGGCGCTATCCGGAACTACCTCAACGGTTAGACAAGACGGGTGAATGAATGTAACCGAGTGACTAGAGAAGGACAAGAAACTCGACAAGGTCAAATACTTGAAATAGTGCAGGAGGGAAAGGATTGGACTTGGACTTGGCCTCTGCGTTACGAACTGAATTGGAAGCTACCAGGAAAGGTCGGTCGTGGCTCTTCTTGTTCATGACTGAGGACTGCACACATGAGACAAGACGCGATGAACGGCACAAGAGAGGCCATGAATACAACGGTTGCATCGGCCTACGATCAGGACGGTACAGAGCAATTGGCACGACACGTATAGTAATGAAAAATTGATTATTCCAGCCTTCTCGGAGCTTGACCGTGCTACAGTAGTCGTAGGTATCCAGATCCCTTGCGTACCTACTTACTCAATACGAATAGGCAAAGGGGCTTGCTTATACACAAGAGTAGGGAGAGTGGTCAGCTCCAGACCACTCCAACTATTAAGCATGGTAGGTACTCTAATACTCTTCACCGCCAACGCCGAGTATCACCCTTGTAGCTGGTGACGAAAGGGGTCGTACTCATTTCTACCTGGTAATCTAATCGTAATCAAACTCATCCTATGAATTAAATCACTGTTCTAAGCCCTACCTAACCAGAACCCCGGGGTCTATTCCGTGCCGTTTCGTTTCCGTTCGTTTTATATCCGCACATTCGTAAGAATCGTTCCTCGCATTATAGGTTAGGTTATCCCGTTCTTCTCATTTCCTCCTCTGTATATGGGAGTGCGTCTTTTCTCACCTCTCGCTAAACGCCAACCGATTCTTGAACTCCTCGAACCTCTCGTCGACCTTGACGCCGTTCCACGTCTCTTCCCCGTCTTCATTCTTCCCCAGCGCCGGAGTGCCTACTTGCTCAATGGCAAAACTCGCCGCGACACTCCCCCAGGCCGCAGCCTCCTCGAGGCTCTTTCCCCTCGCTAGTGCAACTGCTAGGCCACCCAGGAACGTGTTGCCGCCACCAGTGGGGTCCACAACCTTCTCGGGATCCGTGTGGTAAGCGGGGATCCAGCGCTCAACGCCGGGATCGACCTCAATCTCCTCACGAGCGATGGTGCCTTCGGGGTCCTGCAACAGGCCCGCGAAAAGGGCTTCCATGTCGGTGTCGGGCTGCAAGCCGCCGTGTAGTAGCGCGGAGGCTTTCTTGGTGCGTGGCTGGCCGGTGAGGGGAGCCTTGCGCTTGCGGCCGCCGTTGCGCGCGAGATAGCAACCCTTCTCGCCAGCGCGTACCACAATAGCGAAGGATTGAAGCGGCATAGACCCCAAGAGTTGTTCACAGGCGCGTTCAACGGCTTTGGTGCTGATCTCGCCTGTCTCTGGGTCCAGTCCCGAGTCGCCCATGAAGCCAGCGAGCTCAGAGTGGTTGGGACTGATGATATCAATAAGAGGCAGGGTGTTAGTGCAGTTTAACAGCTCGTCCGGTGTGCACAAATCCGGCACGGGCTCCCAGATGAAAATGGGCTTAGGCAGGTGTCCGCCATCCGGAGTGGACAGGCCGCTCCGCCTGGCCTTGATCTCGGTGACGAGCTCACGGCAGCGGGTCGGGGAGCAGATGAGATGGAAGGAACGGGAGGTCAAAAGTTCTGGAGTGAGGTCCTCGGCGGTGAGACGCTTCTTCGGGGTCATATACCGGAAGGCTCGGTTCTGATGCTCATCGTAGCCGTTCCAGCCACGCGTGGTGAGACGCTCGGGTGTGGGGCGGATCAAGACGGAGGTCTCCCAGGTGGAGATGAGGTCCTCTAGCGGCTGCGGGAAGTCGGAGCCTTTGTCGATGATCCACCCCACGGATTTTGACAGAGGTGGCGGCGAGAAAAGCCGAGCGCCCAGTGCCGAGTAGGTGCCTGCTCCGCCAAGAATGTCCCTTACCGGAGGCGTCGGCGGCAGATATTCAATATCATCTGGATATTAGTCACGTCAGTAACTGGATCCCTTTTCCTCGTTTGGCGTTCATAAGGCCGAGTTGCACCGTCCATCTCAAAGTAGAGAAGCATGTGACAAGTACTATCAGATGCATGCCACATATCCAAGACTATATTGTAAGTCCAAATAATCTCAAACGGTGTGCTAGTGTCAAGTTCGTCCATCGATATCCGAATACCACTTGGCTTGGATGCAGCCAGCCGATATAGCCCTTCATCATCGAAGTTGACTAGATTCTCACGTTTACAAGGAGCGGTAAACAATAGAACACAATCATAGCACAGTTCCCAGTTGAAAATCAGGGTCGTTCAGGCTGAGGGAGAAGAGGAATTGTGACATACCGATAATGAACATGCCCAAGGTGACAAAGTCTATCTCATGAAAGCCATTGTCGCCGTTTTCAGACTTGGGCGCAAGCTGGGCATCCATAGCTTGACTGTCCGACTCTTTTCCAAGTCTCAACTTCTTGAAGCTTTCATGGAACATTTGGTTGGCGTCATGTCATGTCATGTGCATATCATACGGTCGGTGTAGATTTCGGGGCGCATAAATTGTCCCCTAGACCGCTGCTCTGCTCTTCTTGGGGGGTTTATGCAACGAGTGTCGCAGTTGAGAGGCTGCAGGTCTGAGGCGAATAGTATCCAGGCAAAATACGCGATAGGCAGAGTTTGTCGACCAAGGCTGAGCGCTCAGCATGCAGCCTTACTTCTCAGGACCCGGCTTTCTCTTTTATTTTCAGAAGGGAGTTCATTAATATCGAAATGTGTTCGGCGGTTTGTACAGTTGGCAACATTCGGCAGGCCCTGAAACCAGTTCGTTAGGTTCGTTGGAGGTCATCCTATGGCTGTCTGGAATAAGGTCCAGGGGTGGTCCAGGGGTGGTCTAGGCCAATCAGCATCGCGCCTGCACAGGCCGACTTGCACTAATTGGGTTAAGGGAGGTGCCCCCCTACTGGACTTACTGGATCTTGGGTCCTCCAGGTGTCACTGCAGCAAGGTACCTGTACCCGATGACCCGTAAGTTGGATACGTACCTACCTAGGCTCCAGGACTTGCTACCTCTAGGGCTGCTTCCATTGGAGAGCTTCAAACCCATCCATCTCGAGATTCTTGGCAGCCGACTGAAATTCCTAGCCTCGATTGTTAGTCTCGTCGTTCATTACGCCGTGCCTCATCATCGCAGTCGTCCTCTTCTGCCTTCATCCTCAGGCTTCAGCATTCACAACTTCATAAGTAAACAATTAAGGCACCACCTCAATTTCACGTGCTCCTATCTATATCGAATTAGAAACTCCAGTCTCTTCCTGCATTGGTCGTTCGGTCCAACTTCCCCCTGACCGTAGCTTCGAACATCGTCAAGCCCAAACTCAGAAACAGTCCAGCTGCAGCTGTCGGCGAGGCGCAACTGCCAACGATGGCGCAAAACAACATACATAACCTCGTTACTTTAATCAAGCGGTATGTCAGGCGGATCATCGAGGTTCCTTCTCTTCCATGACCTACGAACATGAACGCAATTCAATGTCAAAATATCCAACGCTGGGCTAGGTACTAGAAGTGAACGGTTTGTCTAACTTTACATAACTTAGGCTAGAAGCTGCTACTACTCGTCTAGAGGATATCGCTTCGTCGACGATAGAGCTCCCTCAAGCTGTTCCCGCCCTCACAGCCACCGTCGCGACACCGTCTAGCGCAGCGAGCCCTACACCACAACAGACTGCGTCTGCGCCGTCCCCCGTCGTACCGAAACAAGCGCCTCAAGAGCCTTTACCCGAGTCCATTGAAGAATTTGACGCCTTCATTGACCACTCGGTCAACAAGTATGTCAAGGCTAGCAACAAATTGGGTGGCTTGATCGCCGAACAAGCCTCGAAGGTGCTTGAGGGCTTCAAGCAGCAGCGCCGGTTCCTGTTGATATCTACCAAAGCCAAGAAACCTGATGTAACGGGATCTGAGATGGTCGTCTACCAAGAGCTCCTAAAGCCAATCAATGAGGCGCTCATGGCCGTCGGCAGCATTAAGGAGTCTAGCCGCGGCTCTCCTGTCTTCTCACAGTTGAGCGCCGTGGCAGAGGGTATTATGGTGCTGGCTTGGGTCACAGTAGACAACAAGCCGTTTAAGCATGTCGAAGAGTCTCTGGGGTCCGCGCAATTCTTCGGAAACCGAGTCCTGAAGGAGCACAAGGATAAGTACGGACGCCTAAGCCCTTCGAAACATAGGGATCGATACTAATCCAAGGACAGGGATCCGGACCAAGTCGAATGGGTTCAGACCTTCTACCAAGTATTCCGTGACCTCGCCGAGTACGTCAAGCAGTACTTCCCCAACGGCATTCCTTGGAACGCCCACGGGCAACCCGCGGCTGAGGTCGCAAAGAATTTGGACTCGGCTCCGACAGGCTCAGCAGCTGCTCCCCCGCCTCCGCCTCCACCTGCTGCCGGTGGCGCTCCCCCTCCGCCGCCTCCTGGTCCTCCTCCTGTTCTGCAAATCAAGGAGCAGCCGGCCTCTAAGCCGGAGGGAATGGGTGCAGTATTCAGCGAGCTGAACAAGGGCGAGAGCGTGACTAAGGGCCTACGCAAAGTCGACAAGTCGGAGATGACGCACAAGAACCCGTCGCTGAGAGCCGGCTCAACCGTCGGCGACTCATCCGCCAGGGGCAAGAGTCCTGCGCCCGGGAAGAAGCCCAAGCCTGAGAGCATGCGGGTTAAGAAGCCTCCAAAGAAGGAGCTCGACGGCAACAAGTGGACAATCGTAAGGATTCCCGGACACATATATCACTATACTCCTGAAATCTAGAAAATAGACTAATAACGTGTAGGAAAACTTCGACAAGCACCCCACTCCCATTGAGATCGAAGCCGAGATGTCGCACTCGATCCTAATCAGCCGGTGCAACCAAACCACCATCATCGTCAAGGGCAAAGCCAACGCGGTGACCGTCGAGAACACCCAGCGCCTGAGCTTGGTCATCGACTCCCTCGTCTCTACCGTCGACGTGGTCAAGTCGTCCAACTTTGCGCTGCAGGTCCTAGGCACGCTACCCACTATCCTGCTGGACCAGCTCGACGGCGCCCAGGTCTACCTCAGCAAAGAGAGCACATCGACACGCATCTTCAGCAGCAAGAGCGCCAGCATCAACGTCAACGTGCTGTCCGGCCCCGATGACGATTATAAGGAGATCCCGCTCCCGAGCCAGATCTGCTCGTATTATGATGAGGAGAAAGGCGATATGGTCAATGAGATTGTTGACCATGCTGGCTAAACCAAGACGGAAAGGTCTGCTTTGGCGTGTGGTGGATGTACATAGTTGGTGATTGCTGGCTGCCGAACTTGGATTAGCTGTAAGCCCAGATGACGATGTGAGAACACGTTCTGCCTAGAAGGCAAGCGGGGCGAGTAAGTGCCATAAAAGCCAGGATACCCTGATGGGCTCGGCTTCCTGGCGTTGTATTGCCTAGATAGCATTCATATTATTCATCAAAGCATTTACAACAGCCAAAATCGAAGTCTTTATCTATATCTCTCAACTAGGCAAACCAGACTCATGAGCTCTTCAAACGTATTTATTTTTCTCTCTTCAAAGCTACATTGCTATAGATCCACCAACACCGGTCTCATGCTCTAATTTCTAGTAAAAGCAAGCAAGAAAAACTACCATCAAGTGCAGCGGCTTGGGCCGCCCAATGGGCTATGAGATGGTAGGCAGTTAGGTAGGTGCGTAGGTATGGTTGAAGACTTGGAAATCCACAAGTCTCATCCGAATGGCACCTAAGTTCATGGGTAAGAAGAACATCGGGACGAGATGTCTAGAGCGAGGCATAAGAGAAAAAAATCCAGCCCCTATCTTCTCTATAGCTTGGCTTTGGGTTGCTCCAGAGTGGGCAGGAGCAGGTCGCGGATGTCGTTCGCGGCCTCGTTGATGTAGTAGCTCATCTTATCGCTACCGAGGCCCTTGGACACGATGTTGAAGTTGAGGCTATCGGTTTCCGTTAGCGCTTTGTCCCTACGTAATAACCCTTGAAAATGGATGAGGAGCCTTACCTATTCTCGTTGATCATATACGCGATACCGAAACCGGCATCGATGACCTGGCTCCAGCCGTATCCGTTGAAGTACTCGGAGCTCAGCTGGCTGGTTGACAGGTACCAGGAGCTGCTGTAGCTGTAGGCGGGATCCTTGTAGATTGAGGGCAGCTCTTGGCCGGGCTCGAGCAGTTTCTTGAGACCGAACAGGTGGCGGTCGACGCCCTTGCCGTCGGACGCCGCGCTAATGTACTCGATGTGTGCAGCAACAGCCTTGCGGAACAACTCGATCCTGTTCTTGGCATCGACCTCCGGGTCGTTCATGGCGTTGCAGAACGCGACGCTCTCGTCAGACACAGTACGGCAAGTCTCGGTGCGGCCCTGTTGGAACCGGCGCGTGGCGGCCGACTCGTATGTAGGGCGGTTCTTGCCGTACATTTTGTAGTAGGCGAGCTGGATGATCATCTGCACGTACGCATCGGGCGAGAACTTGAACTTCTTGATCAGGCCCTTGCCATAAGCCTGGTAGGCCTGGACCGCAAGCTGGTGCTGGCCGATGACCTCATTGAAGTCTCTAACCGCACGGTCGATCTCCTGTTGTACCTCCTTAGTGACTTCGAACTTGACTGCAGCTGGCTCCGGTAGGTTGGACCGCACAGACGGGTCACTGAAATCGAGCTTATTGCCGAAGATAACGTCGTTGACATAGTCGTTGAGCCGGTGCGTGGGTGTGCCGTCCATCATACTATGCTCGCCCAAGAAGCCCGACGTGCCGTTGTCGTTGATGATGAACTGCAGAGGCTTGTCGTACCATCGATTCTGGCCGTCGCCGTGCCAGTATTGATGCGCGCGCTCCTCAAGAGTTACCGGAGCGGCGTCATCCAGACATACGACGAAAGACGCAGACTGAATGGCCTCGAGAGCAGCCTTATTTTTTGGCGAAGCGTCAAGGAGTACTTTGCGCGCATCGGTCCAGATATCCCGGTTTTCGGAAGTGAGAGCACCTACGGCGGGTACGCGCTCGGCAAGTTCGTAGACGCGCACGAATTGCGATTCGAGCTCTGTGGTGTTGAGCTGCTTTCCGTCGACTTCGTGGGCGACCTTGAAGAACTGGTTCTTTCGGATGACAATGATGTGCTTGTGCTCATTGGGATCGTACTTGACGGGATAGTCCGCTGGCTTAGCAGGTACCCGGCTAGTATTGAACATCCACTTATAGCTGTCCATGCAGATGGGCAATTTCTTCATGTATTCAGGTTCGAGTGAGCCGGTATCCACCTGCTTCTTGAATTCGAGCGCAGCAGTGGTGATGGCTGCAGCGCGCTTAGCGGGGTTCCGTCGGCGGCGGTCATCTCGGTGCGAGTAGAAGTAGCTGACATATGGGACGACGGGGTCTCGATAGCTCAGGTACGCCGCATCGTTCCACCATTCGTATAGCCAGTTTTTTATCTTGGGGTTTTCCCGCCGCGCAATCAGCTTCTCTTGCAACTTCTGTCCGACACCACCGGGTTTTATGAATTCGTCGACGGCTTTCTTGCTTGCGGCGAACTCGACAGGACTCAGAAGAGGGTGTAAGCTTTTCACATAGCGAGCCGCGGTCTCTTCGAGGGTCGGGACTGGTAATCGGGGAAGCGAGTCCTGGAACCGGAGCATTGCGCCCTTGGACTTATCCTCCACATAGCCTGCGTGTCGCTTCATTAGCTTGTTATTCGGACTACGACAAATCTTGTCCGGAACTTGGGTACTGACCTGGAGGAAGGGAGCTATTGCTCCGTCTCGTGGGCGGTGCCATCAATATGCTCTATCGGGGACCGTGTCAGTTTTGCGCCTTTATTCAGACGCCGGATCGGGACGAGAGCGCACCTTGGGTGTTGCAGCTTGTCTAAGTACGGGTATCCTAAGAGCGGTAGCCTGTGCCCGACTCTTTGCCAATGAACTCAACATTCCAATGGTGTTGTCAGAGAGTCAAGTGCTAAAGAGAAACGAAGAGAAAAGAAAGGCAACTATCGAAGAATCCCGGCAGCTATATTCTCAGCAGTTCTGATGAACCGAACCGCGGTAGGTATGATGTAGTATGGGTACAGTACGTATCTTGTCCCCTGTAGGTAGAAGTGTGGAACCTAGGCTATTTCTCGACGGGGCTCCGTTAATGGACAGGATGGCGCTGCTAAATAATAGTGGCCGGGTTAAGAATGGGTGCTAACCGTTAGCCGTTGGCCCGTAGCTGTGAATCTGCCTTTACAATGGAGCCGATAGAACGTCCGGAACGATTCAAGCTGCGCCTGCACTTCAGGATCTTGGTGGGTTGCTTCGGCTAGGGAGCGCTATCCCGATGCCGAGGTAAAACTGTCCATGGTACCCATTTCGGTTTCAGTGGGCAGGTCCACGGGTGGGATTCGTAGGTACCTACGTACCCATGTTCATATGTAGTGTACCCTTACCCTGAAGCGTCTTGTGATGCCGCATTTAGGGACAGTCCATGGATGAGATTCGGCCTTTGGAATATATGTACGTTTTAAGTGGTAGAGAGTTAAGAGCATGAACAGAGTGCATGTGAGTCGTCTAAATCGGGTTGTCGTCTGTACGTGAAGGCAGAAAGCGCTCTGTCCTTCATATATTCAGTATGTGGTACAAGTAATTATAATGTCTGGCTTAGATACTGTTTGTATTTAGTCGCATGTGTGAACCGTTTGCTTGGACGATCTTTGAATCTTGTGCGGAAAATATGCTCTTTACTTTAGCGAGAATAGTAACAGCTGAGCATCAGCTTAAAGAGGAAATAAGGACTGATGAATAACTTGTTGGAAATACAGAAACCTCTTCACGTCTTCCTATGGAACTGCAGCAATGCATTCTCGCGTCGTTTTCAGACTTACGATCCCTGGTTTCTGTCTCCCTGAGTTGCCGCGCCCTATATTGAAGATCTCCTCATCAGGGACGTGCTCATGAATTGTGTTGAGCTAGAGGTTCCGCCTGAAGCCATCATTGCCCATTGATGCTGCCCGCCTTACCTCGAATCTATCCAAATAAGTTGGCCATCTCACATTTTGAGCGAGAACAAAGGCACCTGCAGAGCACGTAGCGATTAGTCCGGACAACACCTACCTCGACCTCATGGATAAAGCGCGATGCTCTCAAAATTGGGGGTTTTCACCTCCAGGTAGCCTCGAAGCTCACAGAAAGATTCATCTAAGCTTATACGAAAGCATTGTCATACGGAGTTTCCCTCGAGAACAGCCTACGCAAACATCCTGCATCTAAGTCTGAAGAGGAGGGAATCATGCGGGCGCTCTACCGTTTTTACATATTTCGCAGATTCTTTGGCTGCTGCTTCGACTATAGCGATGAAGGGCAACCATTGCTGTCCTATCTTCAAGGCAGCAATAGGCGAGCCGGAAATTCAACATTTTCTAAAGCTGGGACTTGAGAAGATCTTAGAGATTTCCTCATGCGGTTCATACGTGAACTGGAAGAGATTACTGACAGTTAGAGGGAGGCCACCGGCGAATAGTTACCATTTTCTGTATCACGCTCTCAGGACCTCCAGCAGCTTGATCTGCTCGAGAGCATTGCTAGCGATCTACTAAAAGCCCCCAATTCTACATTGATGAGGATATCGGCGCAGAGAATATGGAAACATCTTGGGATAAAAGAGACGCCATATGCCTGCATGGAGGTCGAGGATACTGGGCAAAGGATGACGATTCACGAGTCGTGTAGTCCCTAAACGTCGCAGGGGTGAAAGAGGACATTTGAGTCAGGGCAGCACGGCCGCTAAATCTAATCTGAACTTGAGCTGCTTATCTAAGTACCTGCCTTGTGCAGACCCGTGGATATTTCTGTGGCTTGGGTGGTAGGAAGTCGCCTAAAGGGATCCCCCACAGTCCAGTGATCTTGTGACCAAGCCATACCCCCTTCGTTGTCAGCTTTCACATGTCATCTCGAACTGCTGGGTCCTGCATCTTATTACATCATTGGCGCTGCACAATAGCTGCGGTTGATTCGAAAGCTTCCAGAACAATTGCGACCCAGCGACTCGGCCAACAGGATTGGTTATCACATAAAGTCACATGAAGGCCATAGGGGTCAACCTACGGCTTGGGGTATGGAGAGTCGCGTTGACGCTAAGCCATCAATACTGAACCGCGTACCTACATACACAGTCCGCAAGCGAATGATGAGGTGGATAGGCATACAAGTTCAGTTACTAATAAATAATCTAGATCTAAGAGCAAGGACTTCATTCGTCATCATCGAATGGCAAGCCTACGTATATAACGTCAACCAGATGCCTGCTCGTCCAAATATGTTCTGTTTAGCGGCACATGGAATGGAGATCTGCGCTTAACATGCGTAACTACCTCCCGCCAGTAACAGACGAAGCGCTCAAACCGCGAAGCTACACCACCTGGTATCTATGACTGCTCCCTACCTCATGTGTATATGCCTATGAGTTCAAGACCGTACTACACCCCAAGGAGTCGAGATTCGATCTTGAGATTAACCTATTAATCACATTATGATGAAAATGATCAGGACTTTGAAATGACGTAGGAGTTCGAGGCAAGACCTTACCCGCGTTGTCACAACGTCCATGTCTCACCCAAGCTCAAGCTTTTGCTGCGAACCCAGGTCTTATTAGCATTCTCAGTCCAATCACCGCGTTTCTAGTATAGGCATTCCATCCAACCCGCAATAATGTTTATGTCAACAAACTATTTAAAGGGCCGAGAGGGACGTCTCTTAGACGAAGACTCATTTCACCAGGCCAGGTCTTCCTCATCCACTCTCTTTTTACTGCTCCCAGCTTAGTCGCTCCTTTCGCACACATTTCTCTAATTTCGCTTCAAGTCATTCCTTCGATCGATTCGTCATTTTGGGCATTCATTTAGCTCCATCGCCGCGATGGCATTAGGATATTCACTTACAACGCATTATGGTGGCCAGGGGCTGCTTGATAGCTTCAGTTTCTTTACGGGGAAGGATCCAAGTAACGGCTTTGTTGAGTAAGCATGGAATCAGAATAAATCTCTTAGTGATCAATTTTCCCATGTCACTAACACTGTGATAGTTACCAAAGTAAAGAAGATGCGTTGGCTAAGAATCTAGTATCTATCGGGCACGACTACAACAACGTAAGACTCGGGGTCGACTCGAATACTACTTATTCAACCAGTGATAAAGGGCGGCCAAGTGTGCGACTCACTAGTCATGACACATTTACCCACGGTCTATTCATTGCGGATATTTATCATATGCCAGCGTCCACTTGTGGCACTTGGCCTGCTTGTCTGTTGTCCCATGTCGACTTTACGATCTGACTAACACTAGGATCAGTTTGGGCTTTCAATAACCAGGATGACGGGCCGCGAGGAGGTGAACTGGAGATCATCGGGGGAGCCAATACGGCACAGAGGAACTTGTTTTCTGCCCATACGTAAGTTGTTCGTAGCCAAAGCTTTCGAACCTTGCTAAGTGAAGCAGTACCGAAGGATGCCATGCTCCAGATGCTGGATTCACAGGAGAGCAAGGCTCAACAGACTGTTCGCCTGGTGTGAGTTGAGAATATCCCTAAGTAGAACGTATGATGCTAATATGTGATCATTAGCGTGATAATATTGGCTGCAATTATGCTTCGCCTACCTCTGATATCAATTCATACGGAGACGCGTTCAACGCCGAAGGAGGTGGCGTCTACGCTTTGGAGTGGGATTCTCAAGACCTGAAATTATGGCATTTCCCACGCTCTGCTATTCCCGATGACATCGTATACGGCCACGTCGTTGGACCCGATCCCTCATCCTGGGGACCCCCAGCGGCGGTGTTTGGCGGCTCTTCCTGCAGCCCTGACAAATATTTCTTCAACTTGAGTCTCGTGCTCAATATTGTGAGTATCTAGGCTCCATTATCGTGACCTAGGCTCACATATCAACAGAACTTCTGCGGTGACTACGCAGGCAACATTTGGGGCATAGCCGATCAATGCAATCTACTTGCGCCTACATGCGAGGAGTTCGTTGCCAACAACCCCGACAGCTTTCAAGAAGCGTGAGTACCTACCTTTGTAAACCCGAAGTTTCCCAATGAGCAGAATGACTAAGCTTTCTGGAAGATACTGGGATATCAATTACATCGACGTCTACCAATGGGGGCCGTTGACCAATATGACAATTCCGCCCCTTCACTCCGATTCTGCATCCCTGGTTGCTTCATCAACCAGCAGCGGAGCACTTAATCCCACCGGCGTCACTCCAACTCACACTCGCACCATCACGCTGTCGACAGTTCAGCCAACCGTAACAGGCAGCTTAATGGACCCAGCAAACATCAACGACTATACGCTTCTCGGCTGCTTCGCATCTGATGCCGGCTATCCTTCCTTCTCGCAAGTCGCTTCACACCCAGACATGGACAGCGAAGCTTGTGTGGGTAGTTGTGTAGGACACAAGTATGCGGGCGTACATGGAGAGTATGTACCTATACACCCCTATTTCACCTGAAATCTTAAACGCCTAACATGATTATAGTACCTGCTACTGTGCCGACATTCTCAATGACGCTCGCGCGGTAGATAATGCACTGTGTGATGTCCCGTGCTCTAGCAACGAACATGAGGTCTGCGGTGGTCGCGTTGATTCCACTGAAAGGCAGGGGCCGCTCAGCCTGATGCTCAACTCTACCCTCCCGGCCAACTCTTCTAGGATCCGCCACCGGGACACCCCTACCAATATCTTGTTGACCGTATACGGTAACATGGCCCACGAGCCCATACCAGCAGCCGCTCCAGCTATGGGCGGAACGCCAATGAACAATTACTCAACGATCCAGCTGCCTAACACAACGGTGAAGACGGCTATCACCGTGACGTACACCACCATCTGCTCGACCAACCCGGCGTCACTAGTAGAAGTCGAGTACTCGACCACAGTCACCTACGAAGAATGCGGCTGCACCAAGTCTCGGCCTCACCATCCCGTAGGCACCGCATCCCTCACAACGACAACCCCCGCCTCAGCAGCTATGACGCATGTGCCCATGACTACGTACGCAGAAACATGCCATGCATGCGGCGCGCACGGCGAAAGCACCGTCACCCTAACCGTACCCGTAGCCGTCGTCACAAAGGTGACAACTTCGACCGAGGTACACACGGTCGTCCCTGTCATAAGCAACGCCACATATACGACCCGGACCTTCGGGACCGGGGCATTGTCTACTCCTAGTCCGAAGCCCACCATCAGTCCCGGTAACGCCATGCCCGTCCTTTCCGAGGCTCCTGCTCGTGGGGTGACTGCTACAACGTTACAGACGCTCGGCTGGGGCGTAGCGATCTGGTTTGGTTTGTTCGGATTTATGTTGGTCCTATGATAGGGCTCACCTTCATTTTCCCTTTTCTCTTGAGTTTCACCGTTTGGCTCGTTCTTCCATTGTATCTATTCTTATATGACATACATGGTACGGAGTTTTGGGTCAAAAGGCCTTTGGGGATGGTATTTCTGCATTGGGTATTGGGGGAAGATAGGAGTATGATAACGACGAATATGCGCATTAGAAGGAGTGATTCGACTCATGAGACTCGATTTTTTAACACAGTATTAGCTGGTGTCGATACCCAATATTACCTTATGAACCGCTCGTCGCCCAAGCTGTGTGTTCCAGTCGTAATTCTTGACGGTATTTACACACCACTTAGAAGATGTGGCGCGAGACCCAGGGACGATGACAATGGGACCCCAACCATGTGTGAAAACATGTTGGATTTGCAGAGTGACGCAGCCTTTCACTGCCTTATTTTTACTGTATAATAAGATAAGTAAGTAGATATCTCCTTTTATACATCCTGCCTGGTGATGTACTCTCCCAAATGGTCTCATTATTCAAACCTCGATCGTGAAAGGAGGCTTATTAGTCAACTTCCCCGAAGTCCCGTGCTGCATCGCAGCGTTGATCATGACGCTTCCACTCGCAGCGCCGCCAAGCATGCACCAATGCCACAAAATGCTGATGACGCCGTAATAGAGGACCTTCCACGCGTCCAGCCAGCCTCTATGCGGAAGCGCGTCGTAAATCGGACCTCGCTTGGGGCGGGACATGACTCTCTCGTAGACCTTTTGGCACTCGTCCCAATAAATGGGCTGTATCCCCCGGCCCCAGTGGACGTGTCCGAACATGTGCACCTTTGGCTTCTTCTGCCATATCTCTTGGAGTAAGTTTGGACAGCCGAGACCGAGATCGAGGTGATGCCGCTATGGATGTTTAGCGACGATCACTTAGTCATGCAGACCGAGGGGAAGAAAGTGCGTTACAATATACTCACCGGAGGGGTGTGTGTTACAAGGATCTCAGTATCGAGCGGAATAGTGCCAGCCCACGGGTTCTGTTGAGATGTGTATTGGAACGCATTATCGGGGCCTCCGCATTGAGGGATATCAGGGGCACCGTAGATATTCAGTTTGCGACCGCCTTTAAATGCTAGCGTGATAGACTTGCGCTCGAGATAATGCACCGTCTTCAGGTCGACGGTCTGGTGGAGGAGCGTGTCCTCCTCGCTTCGGGCGTTGATATCGAACCAGCTGTCGTGGTTTCCACAAACGACGACCTTGTGCTGGTGCGGCAACGAGACCAGCCAGTCGATCTGCTTCTGGATAGACGCGGCCCTTCCATTGTTGACCAGGTCACCGCAGTGGATTAGCAGGTCGCCGTCGGGAACATCTTTAACGATGGACTCGTGGGTGTCGGACAAGCACACAATCTTGATGGGCTGCTTATTCCGCGGCGGCTTGACAGGGTTGCCGCGCAGCCACAGGATTAGTAGATACAGATGGAACACAATGGCTTGTAAGGGCGAATCTAGAAACCAGTCTAGAAGAGTCGGACGTTCCCATTTGATACGGCGGCGTAGGCCCAGCTTGACGAGGAGTCCCATAGTTGTCTTGCCGCGGCTTGCTGCCCTATGACGCTATGACGTAGCACGACGAAGCTCTTGGCAGTAAACACTTTCCAACTTTCAGGCGGCCAAATGTTTACTTCGAAAGCTCTCTAAGGGGTGAAGAATGGGGTAAGTTGCTTGCTTTGCAAAGCTCAGAGGAGGACGGTAGAAGATATGCGGGAAGCATTGCCTTTTATCGGACGAATGCTAAGACGAAAGACGGTTGTCGACATGATTGTCTCGTGGGTTGAGGTCCGTTTTGAAGGTGGATTGGAGAAAGGATGGATGCGTCCCCGCTGCCGCAGAATGCAACAATAGCAGGGATCTCCAGCGGCTTCAGCGCGTCGCCGACAAGGATTGCAGGTTCCATTAGCGACACGTTCCGCTGGGGTCTGTGCCGACTGGGCAAACAGCCTTAGACTGTTTAGGGCAGTTTACAGCGCACATCCGCTAAGATTGGCGGGGTTCCAAGATCCCAGGAAACAAGCAGCTGCAGGGTCCGCACAGGCCACTGTAGCATGGATGTCATTGATCCAGGTGGTCCCAATCGTATGCGGTGCGGGATGACGTTTATCACTCCTTGATTTTCGTTTCGTACCTCAGGTAGACAACTTACCTCTTTCCTTGATATTGAAGACAAGTTTTACACAATTCACCTACTTGCTAACACATTCACTACGTTAATAATGACAAAGCCATCCTAGTATTAGGTGCTCATCCATTTCTTCGGTCTCTTCCTAACTCATTTCCTCTCTTCTAGCTCACCCCTATTCTCGACTTGACTTCTATTCATCGAATAAGAACGCGCGACTTCATATTCTACATTGTACTTGGCGTTGGAACTAGGAGACTACTTTCAAGAACCCGGCCTGGGTACTGCCATAAGGACCAATTGAGCTGCTTCCAGTTCCGAGGGAACTATTAGGCCATGTCGAGCCTCCGGTCTCTTTACTCCAATGGCGATCGCCCGGAGCTCAAAACCAATATGAACGTGGATTATGTGATCCAGTATCAGATTCCCGGTGACAGAGCTGAGGCCGACGCTGGCTTTACTCAGCTCATTGAGGCCCTTACTAGAGTCGGGCTTGCTACTGAAGTTCGAAATGGCAACGACTCATCGTTGCTAATTTTCGTCAAGGTGGCATCCGAGAAGCACCTCACCAATCACATCTACCGCGAGCGCGTCCAGGATTGGCTGTACGGCGTGAGAATCAACGCGCCCGACAAGGACGTGGCCAAGGAGTTTACCAACCACTCCATCAGCGAGGCCGAACGACTGCGTACCGTTTATCTTCTCATAACGAAGCCCAAGAACGAAGGCGGTGCAGGAATTACGCCCAAGATCGGGCAGTGGAAATACGTCACATCCATCTTTCCGCTTCACAACCACGCTTTCAACCGTCAATGGATCAAGCAATGGAGTACTAAATACTTCCTAAACGAGCAGGACCTTGATCAGATTCGCGACAAATTCGGCGAGAGCGTCGCCTTCTACTTTGCGTTCGTGCAATCGTATTTCGCATTCCTGCTTTTCCCTGCCGCCTTTGGATTCGGTGCTTGGCTTATACTCGGCCGTTACTCGTGGTTCTATGCTTTCGTCAACTCTCTCTGGTCCATCGTATTCTTCGAATGGTGGAAGAAGAAGGAGGTTGACCTCGCCGTTCAATGGGGCGTCCGCGGGGTGTCGCGTATTCAACGGCCCCGGACCCAGTTCAGATGGGATCACGAACAAGCGGACCCGGTGACCGGTGAGGCTGTCAAGGTGTATCCTCCGATTAAGAGATTGCAGACTCAGTTGCTGCAGATTCCATTCGCATTGGGCTGTCTAGCAATCCTAGGTGCTCTCTACGTTTTCTGCTTCTCGATCGAGATCTTCCTCTCGGAAATCTACGACGGGCCATTCAAATCATATCTGACCTTCACACCGACACTCATCCTTACCGGTGCTATCCCGACCCTGTCAACCGTTCTTAGCAACTTCGCGGAGAAGCTCACTGACATGGAAAATTATGAGACAATTGACGGTACGTAGCTTATTTCCCTATGCTTTTAGATCCATTGCATCTAACGCCCATACAGCTCACCATGCCGCTCTTGTTCGCAAGATATTTATCATCAACTTTATTACTTCTTATACTCCTCTCTTCCTGAGCGCATTCGTGTACATGCCCTTTGGAAACCTTCTCGTGCCGTACCTAGACGTCTTCAAGATCACGGCTGAGAAGCTCTCTACTGAGAAGTCGATCACTACGCAGGACTTCCACATCAACCCCAATCGTCTAAAGACGCAGATGATCTACTTCACGGTGACGGCCCAGGTCGTGAACTTCGCACTTGAAGTCGTCGTCCCCTATGTAAAGCGGAAGGTGTTCAAGGAGGTTGAGAAGGTCCAATCCAAGGGCAAGGCCTCGGCAGCCAACGACGTGCCAGAGGAACACGCTTTCCTTGAAAGGGTACGCAACGAGGCGCAGCTTGACGTGTACGACGTCACCGGCGACTACAGGGAGATGGTTGTCCAATTCGGCTACCTATCGCTCTTTTCCGCAGTTTGGCCGCTTACACCTGTTTGTTTCTTGATCAACAATTGGTTCGAGCTTCGATCGGACGCCTTGAAAATTGCAATCAGCAGCCAGAGGCCCATTCCCTGGAGAGCTGACTCGATTGGTCCCTGGCTCAACGCACTAGGCTTCTTGTCATGGATCGGAAGTCTTGTGAGTTCCGCTATCGTCTATCTCTTCAATGGTGACGCCGAGGGACCTGGCGGTGACCCTTCTAACATTGTTGGCTGGGGTCTGCTGTTGAGTATGCTTCTCTCCGAGCATGTGTACTTGGCTGCGCAGTTCGCCGTTCGATATATATTGAGCCAGATCGACAGTCCTGGTCTTCAGAAGGAAAGGGCTGAGCGCTTTGCGATGAGAAAGCAGTTGTTGGAAGAGAGCCTGGGACCCGACGTCACCGAGAAGCCACTCCCTCCTACGACTCAAGCTGGAGAGAAGATCACCCGAGAATCTCTGGAGGAAGAAGCTCGGAAAATATCTACACACGGCGGAGGGACTTCTGAACAACTGTAAGCCTGCGCCCTCTAATAAAGACTAACGCGTGCTCCGCTAACGAAGTCCTACAGGTTCTGGTTGAGGCAACAAGGCATGGATGAAACTATTCAGGTTGGCCGGAGGTTGATCTCGCAGACGAAAGCAGCTAAGAACTAGGTGCCTTTACGATTGCTTCTCATCTGGAAGGTCATAAGGGAGACTGCGGTAGTTCTGGCCTTGACGGTAGTGGTCGGTCTGGTGGTTGAACAGTAGAGACTGGTTTATGGCTTTAATAAAGAACATGGCTAGTTAATACGCCTTTCTTTCAAGTCCTCAGAGTGACGTTTTTTCGGCACTGAGAAGCAGTTGCCTTATAGATTATCTCAGGTACCTACCTATGTAGGTAGGTAATCGCACATGGATCGTCATCGCACTGCCAACATATGCGATTTCAGACGACAGGTAGCTTAAAAGTCAAGAGAGGATCGAGCTTCACTAAGCCCAAAGTAAACGAATAGTGAACTGGAATTAGTGATCTATCAAACTTTGAATAATCCAGATCCCACAGAGAACCGACCAACCTATGCGACTTTACAAAGGGGAGAAGGAAGCTCAAATTTTCAACCAAGCAGCGACCATGCAACAAAAAGGTATTTTCGGCCTCATCTGCATCCCATCCTATCCCATCCATCTCGACCCATCTTAATAAATCTTAGGTCAAACACAAAAAAAGTGATATAAAGAAGAAAAAAAAGGAAAGAAAATCTAGCACCGCCGCCAGACGTAAGTCCAGCTCTCGGAAGCGGTAGTATCGGGGTCCTTGCCGAAGTACCCGTACTGGCTGCCGTCGGCCTGGAGGGCGACGCGGAAGTTGACGTTGAGGAGGCCGACGGTGCCCTTGGCGCCGGTGCAGGGCGAGTAGGCGACCTGGGCGTCGGGCACCGTGCTGTGCGCCGTGACGTCCTGGTCCAGCGGCGCGGCGCCCGTGTTGGAGAGGGTGCCCTTGATCGTGCTCTGCAGCAGCAACAGTCAGCCTCTAACGTACCCAGATAATACGATACATGGAGTGATAAGATAGAATATGTAGAGTACGAGGGTGGTTAAAAGAATAAAAAAAGAACAAAAAATCATACCGTCTTATCCGCATCCTCGCTCCAAAAGCTCTGGACATAGTAATCCAGACTAGCGCCCGGGTCGAGGACGAGGTGGCCCTTGACGCTGACGTCCTTGACGCCGACCTGCCAGCCGGCCGCGGAGCCGGCGATGGAGAGGTGCGCCTGGCAGTTGACGGAGGCGTCGGCCTGGGTGGTGGTGCGGGCCTCGAAGGCGTTCATGCGCAGCGCGATGCCGTTGGCGTCGCCCGTCTGGTCCACGCCCGGCGCCGCCGACGGGCACCCGCTGCCCGAGTACGACACGGAGACGATGCGGGGCGGCGGCGACGGCGCGTCGCGCGTCGTGAGCTGCGTGTTGCTGGTGGGGGCGGCGGCCGCGAGGGCCGGGAGGAGGGCTGCGGTGAGGGCTGCTGCGGAACGCATTCTGATATGTATTAGGTTTCTAAACCGCGTCGGGGAATTTTGTATGGATGAGACTAAGTCGAAGATCAAGATGAAGACGATGATGAAGAAATAGAGAGAGGATGATGTTTTCAATAGTATGAACGGCAAGATTAAGTATGTATTGCTTGTGGCGAATAGTTAATGATCTGTTATCCAGCCCGGGGGCGGATGGCCCAAGTCTTTATAGACTTTGCTCGTTCGATCCATCGTATGAGTATAGGTATCTTGTCAGAACCAAAACCAAAGCATGCTCCGTGCAGCTATTCGTAGCGAAGCTAATCTCGAACGCCATCGACGCCTGCATCGAGCACAAGCATCTGGCCCATGGTCTAGGACCCCGTCCGGCCCTTCTCAATATTCAGGAATCGTCGTTACTACTACAGCCCAAAGCACTAATGCGTACGTCTTATCCATGTTTCACGCCACTATCGCAAGGAACGGCAGTAAACTTGGTTCGGTATCCAAGGTCGTCGACCAACGGGACAGCTGGGCTGGCACTTTAACCATATTAACCAGCTGCCCATCGCGTGCCCGGGAAAAAGGTCGTTGGAGCGCCGGGACCCTGAAGTAGTTAAAATGAGTCTATCTACCACTATCCAGCATCCCGGGTAAAAACCCAAGCTCGCTCCAGGGTACCGGCGGTAGCGCAGGTCTAGAATGCCTCGCTCAGTCCAGACGTCCAGCTTTTAATTTGCAGCGCGCGAGACTGGGTTAGTCCAGGAGCTCTTCTTCGCTAGCCAGCTCCCCGAATCAGCTCTCCAGCTCGCATAGTGGACAGTTTACAATTCTGAAGTCCGTAACCAGGCCACTCCTTGCCCCGTTCCGACGTGATATATCTAGGACGAAAAGCATGGTGTCAATTCTGGCTCTGGGTCTAGATCCCGCCTCGATGCTATTTATGGAATTTCGTCGTCGTAGCTCTAATTTGCCATGTCGATGAGTAAAATGAGCCTAGACCATGTAATCGGTCCACTCTCATCTGAATTGCCTGCATCGCCGCGTACAAAGACTGCCGCGAAGCTTCGTAGATGTCTGATATCTCCTTCGTGGCCATTTATAGCATCGGAAACGAGATTGCTCGAAACGGTTGCGAAAAGTTTCGTTTGGCGAATATCACCTGTCGTAACAGAATCGACTGATCTAGGCAAACATCTCGCCGTGACAGATCCTGCAATCTTGAATCGTCATTCATTAATGGAAAACTCCAAATTAGCATGCCACATGGCGCGTCCCAGAAGATTTCCCCATCATGTAGCTCTTTTCAGATGCTACCCCAGAACTCCAGTGCCTGACCCAATACCACATGCAGATGCAATATACCTCAGATCCCGAATCCTTATCAAACCATAATACGTCTCAGACCCTCCGTGCCGCCGAGGACCCGACGTCCTGTCACGGCACATCTGCCTTGGCCGCTTTCCCACTTGCCCTCTTGGTCAGCCATGAATTCTTCTTGCCTGGGGTGGGAGCCTTCGAGCCATTTATGTATGCAGGCGTAACAGTAGACAACACCTGTCTGGCAAGCAGTCGCTGTCTTGATCTCGTCCTCACAAATGGGACATAACTCGGAGTCTTCAGGCGCGGGTACGGTGAAGATAGGGAGTAGTGACGGTGTGGCGATTGGCGCATCTTCCGCCAGCGGTATCTTAGACTGACCCTCTTCTTCCTTTTCGTTGCTCTGGCCCTTCTTCTGTGGCACCTTAACACCCAATGCAGACAACCCAGATACGACAGGCGGTGGTAACTCGAGGTTCTCAGCCGCCTTCCTCGACAGCTGCTTCGCGAAATCCGACGCATACCACCATTCGAGGAACTTCAGTGCAAAGATGCTCGTTGGCAGCAGTAGCGACAAGCTGCCTAATAATCTCGGACCCATCGTCCTCGGATTGAAAATGCTGGTGGCTGTGGAAGGTGGATTTCCCACCTTAGGCTTGTTGAGGGCCTCAATGGCTTGGAAATCAGCAGCATTCATCCTGCGTATCCTCGTGCCAATGAGCCATAGGAATGGGTTGTGGTATTTGGAGTTGTCGAATAGGTATGCTAGGTTGAAAGCAATGATGCTAAAGTAGTAGGCCGCATGCACGCTCGGGTAGACATTCCGAACGAACCACTTGTAGTAATGCATAAGTCGCTGCTTGAGAGTTGGGTTCGGGGGCATGCGCGTGTAATTGGCACCGAGAAGAGCCCGTGGGGCCTCGATCTCGTGGCTCTCGTCCAGCTTCCGCTTCACGTAGGGCAGGGCGACCATGACAGCCAAGTTCTTCCAGACGTCCTTTTCGCTCAGCTTGAGGGTTTCCCGTACGAGCTCGGGCGTGACGGTGGCAGCACGTGGGATCTCAGCTTGTAGTGCTTTTTCTCGCTTCAGACCGTAGAAGTGTTCGGTAAAGCTGCCGCCGCGTGTTTTGAGATAGTGGCGCTCGATAACGAGCATTGCCAGTGCGTAGAGCTCATCGAAAGAATTGAGGGCACGTAGTAGGTAGCGGGGGTACCGATGCGTCGCGACTGTGAGGAGGTATCGTAATGTTGGCGGTAAAAGCGAGTTGAGCTGCTGTTCTGAGAGAAGCTCGAATAGTGAGGGCTTCTGGTCGTCGAAGCTGCCCCGAAGGGCTGTGACAAACTCCATACTGAATACCTATATCATCTAATGGACTGCTGGGAACAGGACATATATGTACTCGGTAGGAAGAGCGGTGGTGCGGCGGAACTGGGCGGATTACGAACAAAACACGAACGCAAAATAATGTTTGGGTTCGGGATGAGATCGACAAACGTGCCGAGGTTGACGTAAAATGAAAGAGCTCGGGCCACCATCGACCTGCTATATTCGGCAACTACCTACTGTAACTGCCCCTGTCAGATGTTTGCCCGCGTAGCTTCCACTCAACAAGAAGGAAAGAGTCACTTTGGGTGTATTGTACCTAGGTATCCAGATGCGTGGATTAGGTACAAGTTGCAGTTCACAGAGAAGTGACGATCACGTGGAAATAATAATTATGAACAAAGGTACCTAACTTATGAATTCGTCCAATAATTGCAAGTTGATATACCATGGAATACTCAACATAGGTAGTAACTCATAGTACAGACACAAGAAGGGAACACCCCAACACATAAAAACACAACAGCCTTCCCAAAACACCAATCTACACCCGAACCCCTATAAGAAGAAAAAGGAAAGAGAGTGCGTGAAGAACTCAAGCTAGTCATCCGTCCACGCCACCCAAGATATGCCAGTAATTTCCAACTCGAGACCCGGCTCGTCCTCCTCATCCTCGTCGTCTTCTCCCGAGTGGCCAGCATCATACTCGTCGGTCGACTCATCGGGTTGATCTTGGATCAGAGGTAGGAAGTCCTGCATGAGAGCGTGGTAGCCACCCGACTCCGTGACCCTATCTGACACTTTCCAGAACGCAGTAGGACCGGCTGGGCCGCGTGGGTCGAAGTCCCTAAAAGTCTGTTTAGCAAATCCATCCCTATCCGTGTGCTTCAGATAAGAGATTGCAAGTGCTGGGCTCGCTCGGCTTACTTGTCAAACCAATGCCCCATGATCCCCTTGGCGCTCCTGACTCCGCCTATCTGAACGCTCTCGCTGCGCCAGCGCTCCACGCCACTGAAAACCGAGAACGTCGTCCAGCGGACCTCACCTTCGCGCGTCAGCCTTACCGAGCCTACACGTCCACCGTTAGCACGTCCAACGTTCCGAGTGGCAGGCGAACACACCTCTCATACCTCTTAGATCTGAGTTAGCATTCTCGTCGTAGCTGTCGTCCAGCGAGCGGGAGATGCCCTCGAAGTGCACCACAGGCAAGTCCTGCCCGTCATCCGGTCCGGGGGGTTCGATCCGGGTCACGCGGATCTTCATGAGGATGAGGCGCGTGGCCTCGCCGACGTCGATGGCGGGGCGTGGGATGTGTAGCGGCGGCTGGTCCTCGGAGGTGAAGTTGTACGCGAAGAAGTCGGTATAATCCAAGAAGCAGACGACGCGCAGCCAGGTCCCCGTCGCGCCGTACGGATCCTGCAGCTCCAGCGGATCCGGTTCGCGGGTGATCGGAAGCGGCTTGTAGCTCCCCGGCCACGTGCCCGCGAACGGCGCCTCCCAAAAGTTCTTGCACACGGGGAATTTGGTAAGGCCTAGCTTGCGCAGGTTGTTCCCAATCACGATCAAGATGGCCTCGACCTTTTCCCAGTCCACGCGATCCGTCGTGTCGTCCATGAACGGGCCCCATTTCGTGAGATCGGTGTATCGTCTGAGATCATAGACTTTGGAGCAGGCAAAGGGGCCCATCTTGCTGCGTCTCGTCCGGTGGGATTCCGGATGCGCATACAACATGGGTACGCCATAGAGACAATGCAAATGTGCGCTTTTCTGGTGATGGGGCTTCGGCGGCGTGTCGGAGTAGTCGTCGCCAGTGAGCTCCCCACGAGCGCGCTCGTAGATAAAAGATCGGCATAGGAAAGCTGATTGGTTTGTCTCGTCCTCGAAGAGGGAGTTTAGGAGGTCGGCGTTGCGGGAAGACGGGTGGGTCGTCGACCGGACTCGCTCGGTGTCGGTGGCAGCATTCCGGAGAAGCGACGTGACGGTATCATGTACAAAGGGAAGCTCGTTCTTCTATATGGGACAAGATCAGACATTGAGCGATTTGTTACTATGGGCTCAGGAGCTACGGTATTGGATATAAGCAAGTAAACGCCACAAGGCGCCGTACCTTGTCCTGGACACGGTTTCGCCGGCATATGATCTGTAGTCGAACGATGTCTTTGATGGCCTTCTCCCAATTCACATTGGAATTGGCCGGAGGGGTATCGAAATTGTTGAGATATACGAGCTTGTAGAGCGTGGAGTTCCCCTTCACTGTATGATAGAAGCTCTGGCAGATGCGGGGGATCCATGCTAAGTCGGGCGGATCGACGTAGCCTAGAACGTGCTGTACGATCTCTGGCGGAAGTTCCGTCAAGAGGACCATTGTTTCTTATAAATACTAGGACAGATATAATCGTCTCGTATCCTGAGTAAGGTCGTGGTGAGGGCCAGGGCCAGTGGGAGTGCAAGATAAGGTCACAATGGACCATACACTTATTGACTGAAGGAAGTCCGGATGTTTAACTTGTTCCATGAAGCCGGAGGAGGGGTGGAGAGTGACGAGTGGAAGTGACGGGATCCAAATTCGGGATTAGTCGGAGTTAATGTAGAAGCGACAAAGCCACACATGCAATTAATATGCAGGTGAGGTACCATTGGGACCATTATCGATGCGCCATTTCCCTTTATCCAGTGCTAAATATCTGGCCTTTCATCTATAAGGTCAATAGCCCTAGGTCTCACAACTAATACCTTCCTACCATTGTCTATGACTTCACAAGCTGCTACTGGCATTAGACGAACAGGAAGATTCCCACTACCTCGTTAGGGACAGACTTAATAAGCATGGCCGCTGGACCTTTGCTCTTACGAGCATCCGTTTGCTGTGATCACGCTACTCCCCAGCCTGGAAACTAGTAAGGAAACCTAAAGCGAGCTTCCTCGGATACACTATAACTAGCAAGGAAGCAACATATAGTCCAACCTAGGTACATAAGATAGATGCGAATTGTACGGGGGGTATCATGACCCCCACGTCCTTGATTACCCACTACCTAATGTATGTAGTCCTATACAGCGCACATGTACATAAATACAGCTAGATGGATCTCAATCTTGGCGGGATTATGCCAAATTCAGCCATAGTAGGTATCCTTCGAATCGGCGTAACATACATACTCAGCTCCCGAAGGATTCAAATCCAACCGATATGATTTGCCGGTCTTCCCCAGCCGCTAAATTGCTAAGCTCGTAAGCCTCGGATTGCAGGAAAAGGAAATAGCCAGACCCAATGACTGGACCCCCGGGATATTGAAACAAGATGCTCGAATGACCTCGCCAGTTTTTGGTTAAATCGTATATATACGTATCGAACAGCAGCGTAAATGCGTGAGTACGACCGGTGCGGCGGCGTGGGCCCGCGTCGTGATGGGTATATAGCGAAACCGCAGTTTTAGATACAGTAGCAGAAAAAGTTCGGGGACCAAATTCCTCCCCTCCGTGGATATTCTCTGGTAGATAATGTCATGCTCGTAAAAAAGAAATATTTTCGAAATCGCTAGCCCAAAATCCATTCCTCTCATACATCAGGTGATCATCCTCCGGTTCTCGTTCATCGTACTTCCATGTACTCGGTAATCTCTGGTATCGATTGTAGTGCGCTCCATTAAACCACACTTGCGCCACTGTTGAGCTGGAGACAATTGCTCAGTAATGTCGCTCCTTCGTGGAGCAGCTCCCATCGCGTTGATTCGAATGAGTCCTTGAGGACCACGAGGAGAGCACTGTTATTGTTGACGCCCCTCATCCCCTTCAGATCTTCCGGCGATGCCACCGAGCCAACTCTCATGAGGTACTCGCGCATCTGGCTCATCTTCTCCTGGGGAGTGTTCGGGACCGGAACTCCCGGACATGGTCCTTCCAGCGCGTAGCCGTAGCACCACACAACCAACGCCGCAAAGTAGAGGACCCAAGGTCGATTCAACAAGACATCATCTCTGGCAAGGTACGTGATTACACCATTCTGGTGAATATAGCCTTCCGAAGTTGAATTAGCGTTCTCGGGAAGCAATACCGAGCATAAGAATTTAGCAGCATAAAATGTAGCATCGCGAGCCTTCGCAGAGGGCGCCCAGAGATCTTTCATTCTGCGCTGCGCGCTGTTCAGATCCTGCGTGCCAATCGCCCTCCCAAGTAGCCGTTTTGCACGCGCGAAAATTTGGCAATCGACGATATCCACATGCATTGCCATATGTGCTAGATGATGCAACACGGTTCGACTTTCGAATACGACGTTGGCCTCGCTTCGCTTGTCGTAGCTATATGGATCCACGATCGTATCAGCACGTTGTAAAGACTTGTCAAAGTCTGTCTTCCACGAGTCAAACGCCTTCGTAAGTGTCGACCGCCATTTGTCGCGACCACCAAGGGCTTGCTGCACACCACCACCAAGCGAGCTGACTTGGAGATCGCGCTGGTTCATATGCCAACTGACGCTTAGCAAACCCGCCATAAGAATCTGCCGCCCGAAAGGATTCGTCTGCACTTCCTGCCCTGCAAGCGTCCGCTTGAGCCCCTCGAGGAAGGATATAGGTTTGATCCCATTAGACATGAGGTTTGCTTCTATCCTACCTACTTCAGCGCCACTCGTAGCCTTCCATAACTGATCATCACACGGGAGAGGCAGACGCATTTCATGCGCTACCATCACGGTTGAATGGCCAAACATTGTGGCGTGTATCGAGTCGATAAGGAACGCTGCAAAGGCGGCACGCCGGGTCGTCTCGTTTGTGATCCAGTGGTTCCACCATTCGTCGGGTGTGTGCGCAAGTCCCGATGTCGAAGAGTGCCGCGAACTATTCGTTCCGGATTTCTCGTCTCGCGGATTTGGCGGTGAATCGAGAGCTGACTTCCCTATTAGTGACCTCCCTCTTCGCATGAGCGTAATCGTGGTCGCGTGATGAATATGGGCTCGCTCATGGAGCTCCCTCGTCGAATACATCTTCTCGTAAAGTTCCAACAATAGCAATGTCTGAAAAGCCCAGATCTTGGCTGGCGGTCGGCAATTTACGTCCATGAATATCTCCCATCTCAGGTGCCACGCTAGAAAGTTAGAAAGCTGAGACCCAGCTCCCATGACCTTCGGCCCGTGTGTCCTATCTAAACAAGCGGCACCTATCGCCATCACGGCTATGAGTAACAGATTTGGCGTCTTATCCGGAGAGAACGTCGGTTTGTGAAGTATAGGTATCTGATCGCTGAAGTGAACCCAGTAGGAGCCAATATATTGTTGCATCATTTTACGGCTCAACATATGGTTCTCATCACTTCTATCGCCGTCCAGTATGCTCTCCCGTTGACGTTCGACAGGCGCATGGTCATTTTCATGAAACCTTTCCTTAATGAAATCGAAAATCTCTTGGCTCTTCTCTTCGGATAAAAGGGACTCTGGAAGATTCGGGTCAAGAAGATTTGTGACCGCCATAACCTGCTGTGGTTGGTTAGATGGCGGGAAATACCCTAGAGATTCAGTTCCATAATACGGCACAGCGCCGTATTGCTGTTCTGCATAACTAAATCCGCGTATGTCAGCTAATAAGCTAATTCGCCTTCCACATCTATGATCGATACGTACTTGGCATATTGATTTTGCGGCATCACATGGCCCACCTGGGGCGACCCGTTAGGGTCATTAGTATTAAACAGGTACGCGAAGAAGTCTTCAGGGATAGCAACGTATGGAGACTTGTTTAAAATACCGTCACTACCGAAAATAGGAATAGTGGTTTGCGTCGCCATCTGATCTAATAACACCATTTCGCCGTTCGATTGAGAATGTGAATGGTCGCTATAGTCGTTAGAATTTGGCGGTGCGTACGCTTGCCCAGTTTCTCTTGGTATGCTAGCGGACGCAGGAAAATCCGACGGCGGTAAGGTAAAAGGTGTTAGGTTTTGTTGAGTGACATACGAAATCGCCGGGGCAGACTGTGGAGTACTTGTGAGTTGGCCATGATAACTACCATGCTGCGTCGAGACTGGCGACAGAACCCCATAAGGAGCAGCGACATTAGTCTGAACAGCAGGTCGCGGATGGCCTGACGGAGATTGATGCGGATGCCGCGCACCATGAGGAGCGGAATAGCCTGTCTCGTGATGCCCGTAACCGTCAATCCCGTTCGGGCCGGCGTGAGAAAAGACTGCCGGCGGCGTATTTGCTATCGGCGTATAAGGGGTACCAATAGTATCTTTTGGTGACTGGTATTCAAAGTGAGCTCCGCGTCCTTGAGTATAGCTTGGCCCGAGTCTATCGGAATCGGGAGAAACGGCACTGGGCGTAGGGTACGGAGCTCTTACGTTGTCGATGGGAGAAGACTGGCTGATCAAAGAATCTTTTCGATTCAGCGCAGACCCCTTCGCAGTATGGCGATCCTTATGACGGTTGCACAAGTCGAGTCGGACGAACTGGCGTTTGCAATCCTGAAAGTCGCATCTGTATATCTGTTTCGGCGAGTGGTTCAGTTGGTGCCGGTACCTTTAAAGTCCCATCTGGTTAGCATAGTAAACCGAATAGATCAGACATTTCCAGAGCTCACAGGTGCTCGGCCCTCGAGTAACTCTTGCCGCATCCCTCGGTAGGACATTCGAATTTCTTGTCGAGTCCCTTGCGACTCCGCCTCCGCTTTCTCACGGGGCCATCCGAATTAGATGAATTACCGTTTTTGGTGTCACCGTCGCCGGCTTGGTCGCTTTCATTGCCATCGATATCCTTGTCGGGCGAGCGACTCCGGCGGCGACCTCGCTGCGGGTCGTCTTCCGAGGGCGCGTTCTGCGGTGGAGTCGGTCCCTGGACCTCGGTCATGATTGGGCTCGATCGCGCGAAAGGTACGGAAGGTCTGATGTCTCTGATCGGTGCGTGGAGAACAGAAGTCATGTTCCATTAAAGTGTCATGATCTTGCGAAGAGTCGTGGCGCTTCAATTCCGGGCCGCTTGCGGCGAGTTTGTCACACCCCTCGTGGGGAGCTTCCCGTTGTACCGTAGACTGGGTAGTAATTGGCCAGCAACAACGCTTGGCCACACGCGCGCGCTCTTCCTCCTTTTCACGGCCGGCCTGAGCGAACGTATTGGACTAGGACACAGACCGAGAGGCCCGTTGGTACCACAAGCCGACGATCCTATGCGTGTTACAACGGAACAGCCCTAACTGCTGCAGGCGCGCAAAGAGTCGAGAAGGCAAATGGAGATCGGTCAGCTTCCTGAACAACAGATTCCGACGGAGCCAACTGTGACGATAGCTAGAATAGAGCGTCCTCGGAAAGATCAACCTCGCCCGAACCAGGGAAGTCTCTGTGTGCGGCTAACACATAACGGCCAGACCAAGGAATGACCCGGATGGTATAACCTGGTGGAAATCGGCCGCCGGGTAAGCGAACAACGGCGGGTTGGTCTGGTTCGATGCGAAGGAAGAGGCACGCGATATGTCAAGCTAAGAAGGATCCAGACAAGCCGAACAACCTAGACTACTTAGGCCGGGAGCAAGAAAGTTAGTCTTTTCTGTTCTGGGGATCCCACGCCTAAGGACGGGTAGAGAAGTTCAAATTTGTAAATGCCGCCCATTGCGGTAAATTGCCCTGGGAACGGAAGGCCGTTTTTAAGGAGCAGTTAACACCCAGCAGCCTACCAGCGGCCTGCCCTCGTAGGCATTGGTAGTTACCAGAATGAAGCTAGCGCGGCTGGGCGGGGTTCAGGTGCAATGCAATTAAGTGGAAATTGAAGAAGGATGTAACGTCGAGGACGAGGAAGTACCCAGTTAGGCATAAGGCGAACTGGGGGGGCGAATGGGAGTGGGAATGTACGTGAGATACATGTACCTAAATACTTGGGTACAGGCGTACAGGGCTTCCAAAGTTGGGGGAGGAGGGGACCCGGAGAGGAGTCCAGTGACGAGACATGGGGTTGGCGAGTTTAGTATATGTACGTACTACACAGTATGCAGTAGTGTACAATATGTACACTATTATGTATACTATGTAGATGCAGGGAAGCAGGGAAGCAGAAAGCGGCAAAGCCTAGATCCATAAGCTAGGATGCCGTGTATAACAGCGCGGAGGCACAACTCTGCATCTCTCCGGATTGGCCAGGAACTACAACGTTGGAACTACCTCCCCCAGCTACCAAGGCGGAATGGAACTTGGGATTGAACTAAACAAGCCGGCGCAAAGGTGCCGTGTAAGTAAGGTGTATCTGCCTACATGTAGGTTCTCATGCATGTATTTGTATATAATACGTACATGGCAGATAGATCAACACGCGTACATACATGTAAGTCGACAACGTCAGGTATGCAGGTGCGACGGTATTCAAGGTGAGGTCGGTAGATAATTCGATCTGGGAAAGGTTTCTTCATACACTTCACGGGCCGAGCATCGACCCGTACTCAAAAGTACCTGCCTCCCTGGGGTTCCATTGCAGACATAAAAACCCCCTTCGAACTGCACGTCGTTGCGAAAGCATGACATTTGACAGGGGGAATTGACTGGTCCGCCTATGGACAAGACGACAAGGGAGGACTATTATCGGAGGAAAGAGAAAAAAGAGGAAAAGTGTCCTACGAAGAGAGGTCGGCGAAGTAGATGCGGCACCAGAACTTGGTCCGAAGCTGTGTGCAAGTCGCACGCGAAACCGTCAAAACGACGAGGAAACGTGGGAAGAGCGTGAGCAGATGTTGCTGATGGAAATGTATGAAACAGAGGAACAGGGGTGGCGGCCGCGTAGCTCTCACGAACCGCATATGGTCTCCAACAGTTGTCATTAAGAGCTGCACGGCAATCCTTCATGACCCGAGCATCACGGGGTCTTGCTGCAAGTGGCAGTTAAAGTCAATTGAGGATAAGTAGGCGAAGAAACGCTCGCGGTGAAGCGGCTGAAGAGGTTGTTGTAGTGGAGGCCCAAAATGCGAAAGTAACGACTTGGAGTACCCAGGAAATGGGCTGAGAATGTGGGAGGAGAGGGAAACGAGTGGGGGTTTCTCGGTTTCTCAAAGCTAGCCGTCTAAACCCATCCTTGTTTTATGGACTATATAAACAAGGATACCCGGAATGCTGATGGCTCGCCCGAACTGTGGAGTGCGTTCCCTGTACGAAGCCAAGGAAAAGCACCTGCATCTAATAAAACGCATGGAGCGTTATATGTGCAAGTATGGAGTGCTTGGCTCCTGGTCGATACATTCATATTGAGGGGTCAATGGAATACGATATACAGGAGAATATATCATACCAACGTACCTAGTCTTATCCCATCCTGTCAATCCTCACTTGCAGCTTTTGTTGCCAAGGCATGTAACTGAGCTCTAGTTATTCGTCAATTCTTCTGCAGTGGCAACCCCGGATCACCGGGGGTCCGTCATGCGGATTAGTCAAGCAAGACATTATTGCATCGTGAAGGTTCCCCTCTCAAGCTGGAGTAAGGACTGTAAAGCAATTCAGAGAACACTGATAGGGTCGGTTGATGTTGAACCTATCTGTGGCTTCACAGGTCCGACAAGCGAGGTAGGACGGCCCCTTCGACTCCGTCCGGATGGGAGGGTTCGTGGCTGCTATCAACAAATTACTTAGGCAAAGACTCAATACTGCGCTGCTTACAGGACTTGTCGAGACTTAAGCTCGGTTCAAGGTTGCCTCTATATCATTGCTCGCCCCGTATTATCGTTTCCACAATCTTTACTTAGCACAGCCTTATGTTGAATTCTCCGTATGTATTCCTGTAGAACCCTATGTGATCCGGTCGCGTGGGCCACTCCATTCGGAAGTCATAACCAAACTACCAGCACCAATGGTTACAAGTCGTCTATAAAGGGACGGGGTAAATGTGCTTTGGTCCCATGCTGGCCGTGCCGTCTTACACCAGACTACATACATAAGGTACATATGTACATACAACGTTAGCCTTTTACCATACAGTGCTGATCCCCGCAATTTGATGTTTGATGTACAATATATCGAACATGTAGGTAGTGTACCTTGAATCACGACTCTGAATATTGGCATCTTCAAACAACTAAGTATCACAAGCTAACACATGGTTAGAGAAGAAAAAAGGACTAAGAGATTATGGTCATTCACATCGCGTAAAAATTTACAGCGTCGGACAGCGCCGAAAAGACAAGTACGTACATACATTGATTATGCACATGTGCACTTTTGACATGAATTCATGGCTAAGAACATTAAAGCCTAGGGTAATTCTGTGGGGGCCGGGGTCAAGCTGTTTGATTGGTTGATTTCTCCAAGTCTTGGCAGATTTAGGTTAGACTCGACGAATGTATACAACGAGGTACATCATGTACAATGCACATTAGGTAAGCGTGCGAATGATTAGTACATCCTATATGCATATGATTCCAAGTATCGAGCCCCCCCCGCGATGCACCACGAACCTCCCTAACGGTTAGATGTGTACCTCTAAACAAGAACTTACCAACCCTCTCGAAGTGAGTTCAACATATGCGATTCTCTGGAAATGCTTTACAACTATCGATCAACCTCCGGGGAAACATCACTTTGATACGGCATATTCGAACGAGCTGACAATCAAACGTGGACGTGGACTGCATGGTTTACCACGGTCTCCCTAAAGCAATCAGGCGATTTGACGATACCTAACACTGGACCTGTCAGACTGGAATCGGTGGCAACAAATCCATAGGAGGCCACACATGGCTAACTGCTCTCGGCCCAAGTATCTTCAGCTGGACGGCACTAGAGAGAAATCGTGAATGACTACTGACTGACTAGGCTGATGAGCCAGCAGCTGACATCGTGGAAATTGTGTGTTTATTGGCAATGATTCTTCGTTCGCCCCCCGCGCCCCCCATTTTTTGCAATCCTTACTTGAAAACCCCCGACAATAGAGGATTGTCGTCATCAAAATGGAGAGCGTGCCGCGGGCTCGGTAAGCTCAGGGTCCAGTCAAGTGGGACGCGTTATGATCACATCTACGCTATTCTAAGAGATTCAGAGGAGTAGATGTTCCCGTGCCTTGTTCTTTCGGGACGTTCCAGGCTTTTCGCCATCTGATAGGCGCGCTATTCTATCTGAATAGTCTAAACGTTGGGCGCTATCTTGACATTGTCAGCGTCGAAACCTTGGATGTGAAAGCCATAGTCGGCATTCCCTCGTTACCTACCTAATTAGGGAAAACCCTGGCCCTTATGCGTAAGGAAACTTGGGGGAAGAAATTTTTCATTCGATTCCAAGGGTCAAACATACCTAGCTGTCAAGTAGGGTAAAGCTCCGGGCCACCTTACATACATGCCCTAGGTACGGATGGGACTGATCGATGATCACTGATGAAGCAGGTGTCGATGCGGCAACTACACGCATCCCCATGCAACGCGGGATCCATGTATTTGCGATGTTGCATCTACATCCAATAAGCCACACATAATCTACAGGAGACCCCACAGGTGTTTGCCCTGGATAAAAGCCAAGCAAGACACCGTAAATAGTTGCGTCGCAGCGCCAGTTCTGAAAAAGCTTCTGGAAGCTGATGAGAGGAAACACGGAAGCCTCGGACTTGCCCATCTAAGTTCTGTCAGATTTTCTTCCCAGGCCAAATGCACATCGGCATCGCCAGGGTCCAGGTCGGCCTGCCGGACCCTCGCGATGCCCCCATGACCATTTCGGATCCATCGCCCGAAGCGGTGATTTTGGCAGCTGATCGCCTGACGGCAAGATGATTTGTCCATGCTGTCCAGGGAAGAGAAGAAAGAATGAAATGCAAATGTACAAGAGGTAAAAATCCTCGGCCACGGATAAGTTGGCAGGGAGTCCAGCTGCAGGTCGACGAAAAGGGATAGTCGGGGAAGGAAACGAGTCGCACAGAAAAAAAAACTGGAGTGCATCATAGACAGCTCAGCACACCAATACGGCTGCGACCTATTGTTGAGATGGGCAGGTCGGAACGGTGAAGATTTAAGACACTATGTTGACGATTTTTTCTCGGTGAAAAAAAGACTATCGGGTCATTCGCCAGCGGAGGGTGAGTCCATTCATCAATGTAACTCATATGGCGGCCAACCGTCCATTTCTCTCTCCGGGCAGTTTCTACTTAATAGGACTTACGACGTCAGGATCCACGAGAGTGTCAATACTATCACCTACTATAACCAGTTCTTCCCCCATTAGAGGCAGCATTATAGCAGGGTCCGTCTGCAGTACCATCGCATGGGCCTGCTCACCAGGGAAAGCAAGTAACAGACGTTAACAGACTGCTTAGCGTTGAGAACTTATGCAACTCCATGTGCCTGGCTTATGTCGTACTATGGCTCAGGGACTGGCTCGCACCGTGGACTTCAAAGTGAGGCTCATGATCGACATCCCAATAATACTTCCCCTCTGCCTACCGTTGGCCAACTCGAAGGTCAAGAGACATCAGGAAGCTCTATTCCCTCTATGCCCATTTGCCTCGCAGGAAAAGAAAAAATCCAACAAGGAACCGATGACGGCGACTGACAAACAGGTCTGACGCCAGCATTTCTCTTCGCTACTCATCATCTCAACACAACCTTGGTGGTCCTCACTTGTGTATAAGATGCGAGACTTCGAAGTCTCAGATGCGGACGTCTCACTAAAATGGTATATCAAAACAGGCCAGGTCTTTTCCCGACACAGCAGCATCGCCGAGAGACGAATCTGCTTCCTGTCCAGACCAACATCCTTCGCGGAGCGATAGTAATATTCTTCCTCAACAGTCTCAGAGAGGCAACTTTCGACCTTTTCCACATTCTGTCATAGAACATATCAATGATATGTACCCCCGTCTAGCTGTTGTTCTCTGACGGCGGTCCCTCATAACTTGATGGCTATTCATTTGGCCAAACCTTGCTTTGGGATGTATCCTGTGTTTATATTGATAAATTCGCAAGCATCTCTTTGTCGCTAATTGTCTGATGTTCCTACAATCATGTCCACCTATGTCGCACCCCTACCTCCTTTTTCGTTCTTAACTCAGGATTCATACCATAACACAACTCCACGGTTCAAGACCGACTACTCTACATGGCCATTTGATCTTACCTGCCTGGTATACCCATTATGAGACAGGTCTCGGAATAGGCAGGTGATGATAAGACGCCCTGCAGAAACGAAAGGTCAAAGCAAAGACATCTTCCTACACATAAAGCAGCCCATACACTCCTATTCCAGCGCGCATCTATTTCCAAGCCCACAAGTAAACAGATCCACGTTTCTAGAGGGCATTCGCTTTTCTCCTCTGAAGATAGTCTGCTACTGGCAACACCCGCTAGTACCATTGTCTCGGCGCAAGTTTGCCGTCGTAGGGTACCCTCAAACAAGAACAAGTCACACCACAGAGGCTCTTTAGTCCTAATTACATACCGCATCTGCAGCGTAACCACAGCTATGGCCGCTACACTCTCTGGTCACATTTTAGGAAAACTGCTAGGAATCGTTAACTACGTCATTCAGGATTTTCTCCATGGCGCCGACGATGCTAGCTTTGAAGCCAACCTTCCAAGTCTGCCCGTTCACCTTGAACAGACATCTTCTATATTCTACCTCGTATACCACATGTACCTTTTACGATGCGCCGCTTACCTTGCAAGCAGGGTCCCCGATGAACGCATGTGTAACACACTGGCTAATAAGTCTCCGGGGACTGCTGATGCCTCAGTTTCTCCAGCTAAGAAGCATTCTATTCACTTTACCCCGGTCCAATACGGACTAGTTGCCTTAGGTACTTGACGCTTTTGCCACTCTGCGCCATAGCATAAGTACTGCCCTCGAGTCCTCGGTGACGGATTCAGTAGAGAAGCACATTACGGGGAATCATGTGCGTCCTTCAATGTCTTCGCAGTGCTTGACCCCGTGGGCCCCCTTTTGGCCATTTCACCCCCACGCTAGGATGAGGCTACTCTAGCTAGGCCGTGGCTATTAACTAAAGAATATCGTAAGACGTCAAAAGTTTCTTTCGACTTCTTACTCAAAACTTACCTGTTATTCTTGTATGATGAATCCAATTACCTAAAGGATGAATAGAGCTTAATTACGGAGAAAATTGTCTTCGCCGAAATCAACGACACCATACATCCTGCACGTTTAAGCACAGATCAGGCCATATTCCAGCCCGGCGGCAGTGCCGACATCTCCGGGTTCGACCCGCGGAAGCAAACCCTTCGCTCTGGAACGGGCAGCCCTCGCAGGCAAGTTAGTCCAGTAACATAGACTACTATATGAACTCGTCTATCTGATGGTGGTGTAGCTTTTCAGAGACTATGGTAATGGTGTCGTGAAAGCTCTCTATGTAAACATTCATAGGTACACTTCCTAGACGTTATAACGGAATAGCAACCTCTTCGAAAAGTCAAAGGATGCGCGCAGTACCTCCTCGAACAACAGGATTCAGAACTGAGGATCCTATAGCTCGAATAATTAATTTTCGGGAGTCATTGATTATAGTTTAAACTCTCCCATGGAATATGTCATCCACGTCTCTATTCCCTAACGCTTCCGGCTTCGGCTGATTCATCCCTGGCTATAATATCAAGCAGCCTCAGCTCCTCAAGCAGCCTTCGGTGACCAAGGATGCAATACCAGTACAGGCATGCACGAGGTCACCGGAGTCCGGAGTTCCCAGCAAAAAGACGCGCCGAAGTCGCCCGCGAGCCGCCCCCAAAGCAAGTTCACCCGGGGCTCCCCGACGACAGCGAGGTACAAGTCGTCAATCGCGGCTACAATAATTCTTGAATATTACGTAGAAATATGTCAGAGAATCGCGGCATGAATCGAAGATGAGCATTACACAGATCTGAAACAGACTCGCAGGGCAAGTAACTTACAGAAATCTTTTTCCTTCACCGACGCTTACTCTCGCGAAAAGAAGCACAAGCTTCATGGCGAAATCGATCTTCATACCGAGCAATTCTAGGCTGGTAATTGTAAGATGTACAGTTTAATAAGAAAGCGATGTACGAGATTCTGGCTACATTATTACGTAGCGATCCCCCTCGCCGCCCTCCGCCCTTTCCCCCTTTTCTTTTTAACGTCGGCGGGTTCCGAAGCCCCTTTTCTGGTGTACGTCGATCGCTTCTTGAAGCTAAGGTCATCTCGGAACATGCGTACTATGGCAGATTCGCCGGGACTGCCAATAGTCCAAAACGTAGTAGCTCCAGAGGCATTGTTGCAAGAAATCGTTTGGGTGCTCAACAGAAAATGATGGTGTGATAACTTCGCGGCCTGCCCCAACTTCTCTACCCTCTCCTCGGAATCTACTTGCAGAGCAGCACCAACCCACCTAGTTTCTACGGGTACGAATTACGCCAAGCTAATCCGCTTCGATTATAATAATGTTGCCTCTAGTACTCGAAGTGAAGAATGATTAAGGTGGGTGTCAGGAGTTATCGCTATGGGATCTGAGACAGCAGGATACGGAGCGCCTCACCATATGTACGAAGGGCTCCTCCCCCTAAATAGGTTCATAGTTCCTTGCGGAACAACGTTGCTTCTTCCTTCCAGTATGGTCGGCCTCGTGACAGTGGGTTCTACTTCGAGATACTACCGACCTCTTAGAATCATTCTGTATGAAGCGAGGGACAATCACCTAGAGTAAATCATATAAGAGCGTGGATTCCACAGTATATGGACCGTGAAGTATATGATGAATATCAGTTCCAAGGCACAGGAACGCCAGCATCCCAAAATGAGCCTCTATCCTCATGGCATGGACCAGTACCCATACTCCCTACACAGCCAGCCTGCTCCATGGATAACGGGGAACAGCACGTAACCACGGAGTCTCGTCCATGTTCATGAGCCACGTCTTTGCCACAGCAACTTACAACCCCTTATACGCAATAAGTATTCCTAAGTAATCCAGCAGACGTTTCTTCGTCTAGAATCTCGTTAGACCTTCATCTCTTCGGTAGATGATTCCCAAGTTAAGGAACCACAACTCACCAGATAGCCCTTAAAGCCTCTCTTGGTACCTTCAGAGGTCGACACTCCACATCAAAATGCTGTCCAAGCCTCGGAGTAAGCCTCTCTTCGCCCCTAGATTACCCCTAGCGCACGCAAGTTAGAATAGGGGTGAAGGGATACCCAACCTCCATCTCACATCTCAGATGGGGTTTCAGCAACTTAAGTCGACGGCCTCACCTCGCCCTCAAGACAACCCAAGTATAAATAAAAGCAATGATCGCAATGATATTCGCCCCCAGTCCAAAGTCCAGACACCTGCGATCACCCAATCACGGGACGTAAATAACTCAAACAAACCTACACGAGCAGCTCTGAAGAGCTTGCCAAACCGAGAGTCCACTTACTAACCGGCCAAGACACAGCACTATGCGCCAGCTACGGCGATTCCAATCCGAACCTAGAGCGAGTATCTAGCTCATAGCCTGGACGCAATCCCCATAGGGGTTGCCTTATAACGAAGAGGGCTTGAAGCATCGACAACTAGGAATCACTCAAACGCCATATTCACATGTCTTCAGGAAATCAAGCGACGGTAAAGCGTTCTATTAGATTTTCGTATCATATGATCTTCGTACCCAGAGTCTATTCAACCGTGTATTGGAGGCCGATCTCTGCTCGAAGCCTCTGTCGCGACCGGCTCTTGGCTGCTTGCCCATTCGCGCGCTGACAGCTATCCCGTAATTCTGTTTCATAGCGTTGGCATTGAATGCCTTTGAATGTAGTCAGGTTGCGCACTCTCCCATCCCTATCCCCCAAAAAGGAGAACGTCCACAGCTGGTGCGCGCTCTGTGTCGTGTTACGCTTTATATTACCACCGCGTAGCTCCCCCTACTGCCGTTGTTACCCATCAGCAGCTTCATGCAAATCCTCGTATATTCCCGTGTTTTCCATACTCCTGCCTAATGACGAGTATCCCATCCTCGCGAAAGAAGATCGTGTCAAACGTAGTCCAAGTTATAAACCTGTCTCGAAACGCCCGGGATGATTCAAGTCTGGGATCTGTATCCTATTACTTTTAACCGTGGTATCTTCGCCTTTCGTCATGCTTGCCGCCTGTAGAGCTGATCTAAGAACCGCAACTCCTTCTACTGGCCATTGAACTGACCATCAATTCCCGGCACATTCGACTCCACATTATGATAGTCAAGAATCTCCGAGTACCTGTTGCCTCGATTATGTTAGTCATCGCCGTCATATACGTGATCCACACACGGAGAAGCCAGTCCGGAAGCCATGAAAATACTCACATCATGATCTTCCATGTATCCACTGGCAAATCAGCATCATTGAAACTCCAATCGAACTTCTCCTCCGCAACCGGTTCGTCAGTGGGGTCATGATAAGGCGCGAGGTACTCATGCGCCAGGGCGTCGGCTGCGGTGATTCGCTTCTTCGGGTCGAACACTAGCATGCGCTCCAGTAGATCAACAGCTATCTAACATTAGCATTCTATACATAATTGTCTAATGCATAAGCCGAATACAAACCTGCAGGATCAGCATTCTTAAACTTGTTCTTGAGGGGCTGTCGTTCCCGCTTCGGTAAAGACTTGACGAATCTCAAGGTCTAGATCATTTCAAGTCAGTAGAAGTTGATTTAATCGGAATAATTCTGACGCACGTTCTCGCTAGCAATAGTGTTGATAACGTCATCAGGGGGGGTACCAAGCAACTCAGTGATAATCGAGAACTGGTTGACGTGGTCCTTTCCAGGGAATAGGGGTTTTCCTTCAAGCATCTCAGCGAAGATGCATCCAGCGCTCCAGATGTCGACTTCCACGTCGTATTTCTGCCAGGTGAGCATAATCTCCGGAGCGCGGTAATATCTGGTTGAGACATATCCGGTCATCTGAGGGTCTTGAATGCGAGCGAGGCCGAAATCGCAAATCTTCAGATCGCAGTTTTCGTTGACCAAGATATTGCTAGGTTTGAGGTCGCGATGGACAACACCGGCGGAATGGACATACTTCAGACCTCGCTGAAGTTCAATCCCGTTAGCCTTTTGTTCTCCAACCGACAATCGCAACGAGGGGACGCACCATGATTTGGTAGAGAAAATATTGGATAAACTGTTTCTCCAGAGGTCTCGAGGTGAGTAGTCGATGTAGATCTGTTCCGAGGAGTTCTGTGACGAAGTAGCTGGTAGCAAGGTCAGCGCATTGTAGCAGAGCCCAATCTCGGTTCTAGGTCTTCATACATGTCTTCGAGAGGAGAAATAAAGATGTCGCTGAGAGAGATAACCTAGAAACAGATGTGAGCAACGATTTCAAGGTCTTCTAGGCAAGCAGAGCAACCAACATTCTCGTGCTTAAGGTGCTTTAACAGCTTCAGTTCTCGGTACGTTCGCTTCGCCAAGACTGGCGTGCTGAAGGGTTTCATAATCTTCTTTACGGCGACATTTTGGTTGGTGAGCTGATCTTTCGCGGAGCTGCGCAGCAATAATCCAACTGAAATTAGCGATTATTTCTCGGATTGGAAGATACGGCACAGGGAGCTAGCGACATACCAGACCAACCCAAAAGCTCCCATGCCCACGGGCTGAAGATCCGAGTATCTGTTTATAGCAATGCGTTAATTCGGGCGACACGGCGGGGAGCACTGTAGATAGCCGGCATACCTAGAAGTGATCTCGAATGTGGTTCCGAAGATCTGAGCTCGCACGAATTCGGCCATGGCGAATAGCGGGCAGTATTTGGAGGAGGCGGGGTGCGAGAGGTTTTGGATGGCGATCAGAAAAGGGTGAGACGGCGGGTTGTTGTCAGCAATTCGAACGAGGGGGCGGAAACGAGGGGCAGAGAGCCAGGAGATAGCCGGTGTACAGTGAGATACTGTATAGTGCGTAAAGGCTTAGACAGACTGTGTAAGTTGTCCTCGTCGATTATTTCTCTTCGTGCTTCTAGTTCTGGTTTCGATAATCGAGAAGGAAAACTAAAGACGTTCAAGTGAATGGCAATGTTGAAACGGCCGGCGAAAGAGATGGGAAAAGTGGGATGAAAGAACAGGATTTTCGAAGTTCGAGGTTGGGCTGTGCTGTGGATAAGGTTTTGGAACACGCACCGGAACGGCGATTCGAAGGTGGTCCTCCAGTGAGGTGGCGATCGCGATCGAGGATTTCCCTAATGCGAAAACCATGAAAACTACCTACTAAAAGTTACTCTTTAGCAGGTACGCTATGCACCTATTAAAGACAAGTCGGCCCCTGGGGGCATGCGCCATGCGGGAGTTGCGGGCAAGCGTGACTACACTAGTGGCTGATGGTATCCGACAGCACTTCCTCCGCGGCAGTACTGTACTTAAGTTACCCTTATAAGCCAATATACGATTAGCGCATCGAGCAAGTACTTATACCTAAATCAAGATAGATACATAAGGGACAATCGCATACATAGGTGGCATTGTAGAATCTGAAATTCACTTTACGGTAACAGAGCTAGGCCCACTTATAAGGACTACACTAAAACAACAGGTGTCGTTTTCCGAAAAGACCAAGAGCCTCTAATAATGAATGCGTTATTAATTTCGTGCTGTTTGTCGGTTGTTGTGTTGCAATGTTCTGTGTAAGAATATAGGCTAGATACCAAAAGCCTCTAATAGAGAACATGTAAAGGCACAATCATGTAACGGAATGGTAGCATGTGTCCATTGCTTAGCTCGACGCAGAGTTCTCTAGTGTACCTAGTGCTCCCCATTCCTACCACCTAACTAATAATCGGTATCCCCAGGATGATATGTTGCCTGCGTTTCCAATTTACATGTAATACTAGACCCTTTGGGAATCTGGAACCTGCCTAAAACCAGATGGATACCTGTTGATACGTTTGACGACTATGATTAGCAGCGGAAGCAAGAGAGCAGTAAGATTGAGCGGCTACCCGTGAATCAAATCATACGCAGATCACAAAGACGAGATGGGAATTGACAGAAATGCCGTTCGAAAAGATTCTACACTAGGAGTCGTGATCCGAACCTAATTGCACGTGGTGGGAAGAAAAAGCATGTCGATCTCTGCTGGCATCCCGCATAATACGTGAGTGATATCGACAATTAGGTATAGAAACACCACCTGGGCACTTCCAAGGTTGGCCGTTGGCGGGAGGAAAGAGAACCCGACCCGGTGGTGTTGCAGAGGATCGGCCCGTTACAGCTACTCTGATTTCGTTGCATCAACCACTCAACTGGTGTTGTCCCTAGCATCCTGAATCTCTACCGAGGAAAACACCACAAAGCGATAGGCTCAAGACTAAACTTACCGGCCTAAGCTGTGTGGCGATGATTGGTTGTGGTTTGCTTTCTACCCAGATAGAGAACGAGACCTGACCTCGGGATGCCACCGCATGGGGCTCTTAATTCGTGGGTTACAACAAGACAGGCCTACGTGTTGGGTTCGTATCATGCCTCTAATGCCGCCGAGCTGACTTCCCAGGTCCCTACCCATTCCCGATTTGTGATGACAGCCAGTACGTGTTTGGCGTGCATGTCCACCACGTCCCACAATCCGCCAGCAGAAGGGGACGTCGTACAGTACCGTCTTTGCAGGCAGCAAGCAATTGAGTTGAGAGTTGGCGAGCAGAATCGTGCGCAGGCTTGCTTGGTCGGTGTAACCGTGACGGTAGGCTGATAGCGCCCATGAGTATGGGTTGGCAGAGGTTGCTATGATTCTCTACAATCTACCAGTGCTCCACCGCTTCCGAACACGGTCTAAGTCGGTATAAATGTGGTTGACGGACGTAGGAATATCCATCATATACAGACGGGCATTTAGAACATGAGGCATAGTTTACAAGCAGCCTGCAAGTGAGATACCTGCATGCACGTAGCGACAGGGATCGATATCAAAAAGGAAAGTTACTTGCTCTATAGCAAGAGAAGCGACCAATCAAGCGACGCGGGTTTCCTTTTTAGAGATACATGACGTCACCTTTTAGTACTTCTCCTAGCCCAGACATTGCCCCTCCCTTCCTTGTAACACGTACCTAGCGCGTTGCCCGCGCGGATGCGGCATGGCGGTATGGATTACAATGAAGGAGATTCTTACCCGGACTCATGCTAACCTAACAAGCGCCCTGCTCGTAGGAGCCACCCAGCTCGATAATTTGGAACAGCTCTAGGTAAGAGGCCTACATGTAGATAAGAGTGGCGGGACAGGTATGCTTTAAATCCGACTGCATATACGGCGATCCCACGGAAGACATCCGACAATCGAATTCTACGCATGCCATCGTCGATGCTCATACTCTGCCAGCATAGACCGGCGCATATCAGATATGTTTATGGGACGGGGACCAGGAAGCAGAAGGGCTCGTGACTTACTTTCCAGCAATCAACCACCCTAGGGGAAATTGTGTAGCGGTCTGCAAAGCAGGCCAATAGCGTCCTTGACCCCGTCGTGCTAGAGAGATACTGCACGATCCAGCGCAGAGGCTTCTCGGCTCACCACTTCCTAATTAGGTATCTGAGCCATTGAGAGGTCGGGCTGGTCCCCGGTAACGATTTGAGGGGGCTTAAACACAGCGAGCAACGAAACCAATATTATACGCAATGACGTATAGGAAGTGTCAAGCTTTCAGTCAGGGGAAAACCGAGAAGCCAGTAAGCCGCTGGAAGACGAAGCATTCTCCGGAGAATGATCCAAGCGTCGAGAGTGGACGCCGATAACCTCCTCAATCTTGAATCTGCAACCATGAAAAGCCCGGAACTTTTCGCTCCATGGAGACGTTGTGGAACACTGTCCCGCCGCACGAGCGTATTATATAATCAAGTACTTTCGCCCTTGCCTTAGGTAAGCGGTCGAAGTGCAGTACTCCGACCAGTTGACGTCATTCTTCAGAATCCAGAAAACCAGCGTATTGTGCATACGCGGACGGCGGCGTCGTGACGGGGCGAAACGGCGGCGAATATCATCATCCCTCTGATATTGGATCTAGGTACCACCGTCAGAATATAGTCATCCAACCAAAAGTTATCGTACGATATTTTTAAGAAAATTCCCCCCAGATGCCGTTACGATTTCCCCCAGAGGGGGGACCCTGAGATATTTTGAAGAATTAAACAACTGGACCCTGACGATCATGCTCTTGTAAGGCTGGGAGATCTCCAGCAGATCTCCCAACGCCCAATTAACGAACCGCCTGCTAAAATTTCCGATCCACCTCCCATTGCCCTCACTGGATCGGCCGTTTGTGACGTCGTCTCCTCACTAGGCCACTCACATCACTTACTAGAGAAACTGGAGGGAGGTGCGGACTTACACGTGCGTCCCCCTTCATACAATATCCCTAACCCAACCCGAACGGAGAGGTAGGCCATGCCCTGTGACATCACATGTGTGTTCTCTTTCGTGGGGTGCAAACCGTTGGGAAAATTCTAGACCTGGGGACCCATTTCTATAGGCCACTTACAATGAAGAATACTAACTAGTGAGTTGCCTGGCACTAATAAGGTATCTTCAGGGCCGTCGGCAACTGAACGGAGAAATGGATGCTTAAGGGTTAGGGTTTGTAGCTGATTACCTCTACCTAGGTAACCTAGTCTGTGCCCGGTTCTCGAGGGGTACCGGGAAACGAAGAGCCTCATGTACAACAAGAAGCACAATGCCGTCCCAAAACAGTTGTCGTAGAAATTCTACACAAGTAACCTGTTGAAAGCCGAAACAGCAAGGTCAGGACAGTTCGAAAGGACTTTTCTAGAAACTCTCGTAGAATATAAAAGGGACTTCTTATATGCGATTCGAAAACAGTTTCATACGTCCGGGTGCCGGGTCGATCGGTGCCATTCTTTCGCTCCAAATTCCTGAACTGGTAATACTTATAAACATGGACACAATCCATCCCCTACAAGTAGCCCTAGTTTCCGTTTGCGATGGGGTGCGACATAATAACCTATGGAAACCCGGGTCGCTATCATTGATTCTCTAGAAGATGCTCATAATATTTTTCTCAGCGGCGAATCAGACTTCAAGGGTAATGAATGCAACTAGGTACCTACCTACGGAGGTACCTAAGCCATATAAACGTTTCGAACTCATTCAGTTCTACTTAACAAAGGTTCACGTAGTATATCAGATTCTAATGTCGTTGCGTTTCACTGCCATCAGGAGGGATACTTCAAGCTGGTCTGACGCTATACTCAAAAGCCTCGCTACAAATAGGAGGGCGTTGTTGGAACCTTAACGCTTGGGTAATTTTCCTGAATACACTTCAAATAGACTTCATCGCATCCAAAAGTATCATACGTAAACTGCTGTATAAACTAGCTAAGCATGTAGGTATTCATGTACCGTTCTCTCGTACTCATGCCCAAGGTAAGGTAGGTAACCCTTCTCGCAATCTCATCCGCGCGCAGAATCCGTTCTTGACCCATCTACCCATAAGTCCCGGATATGTATACCGAGACTCGAGGAGTCCTTGCTAAGTAATATCTAGCAACAGAATCTAACATCAGCTAATATGCTATACGATAGGTGGCAGACGCTTAATTGCTGGCCACCGCCAAAGGCTCTACGTTCCAGATACCCTCGGCGTATTCATTGATGCACCTATCAGAGGTAAAAAAGCCCATCCGAGCAACGCTACGGATGCACTTCGAGACCCATTCATCCTGGTTGCGATACTCATCGTCCACCATCTTCTGGGTATCAAGGTACGATTGGAAGTCGTCCGACACCAAGTAGTAGTCACCGTGGTCACGGACGGCTGAGATGAGCGCGTTGAAGTCTTGAGAGTCACCAAACTTGCCGCTCTGGATAGCCTCGAACACTTGGTTTAGGCCAGCGTCGATCTGGTGTGAGCCGTAGGTGTGTGCATGGCGGAGATCCTCGACGTCCTCGGAGAGCGTGCCGAAGAGGAAGATGTTCTCTTGACCAATCTCGCGAGTAATCTCAATCTAGAATATGAGGTAAGCATTCGTTTTCAAGGGAGGTGGATGACTAATGACTTACATTGGCACCATCGCACGTTCCAATGATCAGACCACCATTCAGTACAAATTTCATGTTGCTGGTTCCGGAAGCCCTATCCTGGTATTAGCTTCTTGGCTTTGCTTAAAGGGGTAAATTTCGATATACTCACTCAGTGCCAGCAGTTGAGATATGCTCGCTCAGATCAGAAGCAGGAGTAATGATCTCTGCTTTGCTAACATTATAGTCTTCTAGGAAGATAACCTTGAGCAGGTCGCCAATATCGGGATCCTTATTGACAACAGCACCGACGCTGTTAATAAGATGAATAATTTGCTTCGCCATCCAGTAGCCGGGTGCTGCCTTTCCACCGAAGATCGAGACGCGGGGCAACTGCTTCTTTCTCTCCTCGGGGCTCATTTCCTTAAGCTTCAGATATCGGTAGATAACACCGAAGATGTTTAGTTGTTGTCGCTTATATTCGTGGATTCTCTTGACTTGAACGTCAAATAGGGACGAAGGGTTGACTGTAATGTCTGTGGTACTCTTGATGTACTTCGCGAGACGAACCTTGTTGGCATACTTGATCTCGGCCCACTCCTTTCTGAAGTCCTTGTCATCCACAAATTCCTCGAGCTTGTTGAGAAGAGTGAGATCTTTCAGGAAATCATAACCGCCCGTCTTGCTAGCAATCAGCTCTGAAAGTCGAGGGTTCGCTTGATGCAGCCATCTTCGTGGCGTGATGCCGTTTGTGACATTGGTGAACTTGTCGGCACCGAAGATGGCAACAAAATCTTTGAATATGGTCGTCTGAATAAGATCCGAGTGAAGCTCAGCAACACCATTGACCTTGTGAGAACCAATGACCGCCAGATACGCCATGCGGACCATCTTTGGCTGGGATTCTTCAATAATCGAAACCCGGCGCAGTATGTCTCGATCATTAGGGAATTTCTTCTCCACGGATTGTAAGAAGAAGAGGTTAATGTCATAGATGATTTGGAGATGGCGAGGTAGAAGGTGTTGCATCAAGCCGACAGGCCACTTCTCCAGCGCCTCGGGCAGGACAGTGTGATTCGTGTAGCCGAACTAAGCTCAAGTTAGCAAAATCGAGCAGAACAGAATTATCTTAGAATACCCACAGTTGATGTGACTATTCTCCACGCTTCATCCCATTCAAGACCCTCCAAATCCACTAGAATTCGCTGAAGCTCTACAATGGCCAGTGTCGGGTGAGTGTCATTGAGCTGAATGGCAACTTGGTCGGGGAACTCGCTCCAGGCACGCTTCGTCTTCTTGAACCGGCGGACGATATCGTACAGCGAGGCAGCAACCCAGAAGTACTGCTGCTTGAGACGTAACTCCTTTCCACGGTCTAGGTTATCATTTGGATACAGAACAGCGCTGATGGTCTCGGCTCTCTGCTGGTCAGCTACTGAGCTCTCGTAGTCTCCACTGTTGAATTTCTGGAAGTCGAATTCGCCGCTGGCAGCCTTGCTGGACCATAATCGCAAGTTGTTAGTAGTGGGTGTGTCATAGCCAGGGATTGGGACGTCGTAAGCAACGGCAGTGACAATTTCACCACCCTCCCAGGCGGCTACTGTCTTTCCATTCTCATCCTGGAATTTACGAACATGGCCGTAAAATTGAATCTATTTATACGGTTAAACAACATCCTGCAGACGTTAGGCCGGATTTCTTGTATCAACTCACGTCAATCGTCACATCATGTCGGGGGAACTCCCAGGGGTTGAAGTCAAGCCAGTAGTCGGGAACCTCCACTTGGTAACCATCAATGATCTCTTGCTTGAAAATACCGTAACGGTATCTCAATCCATATCCCCATGCAGCATAGTTTAAGGAGGCGAGGCTGTCGAGGAAACAGGCTGCAAGTCGTCCGAGTCCGCCATTGCCTAGTGCGGCATCGTGTTCTTGGCTAATAATGTCCTCGATACGGAATCCGAGCTCGCTAAGACCCTCTGCACGGGAGTTAGCTCAGGCCATACGACTTGTACGGGTCGGTCGATCCATACCCTTGGCAGTGCTTTTGGCGCCAACATTAAGCATGGCATTGTCCAGAGCTCGTCCCATTAAAAACTCAAGACTGAGATAGTAGACGCGCTTGTTGTCAGTCAGAGTCTGGCGTTGCTGAGTCTTGTTCCACTCTTTAATTAGGCGGTCACGGAACGCCAAGCTGGTGGCCGAGTATGCTGCTGTCTCGTCGCAATTGAACATGCTTCGAGCCAAAGTGGTCTCGACATGGCGAACGAGTTCCCTCTCAAAGTCATCTTTCGTCTTGAAACCTTGGTATTCGTGCTTGGTCCATGCCTCACGTTGAGGCTCGGGGATTGCCGCTATAAAAAAGTCGTTAGATTAGTGACTGGTCCGATATGATGAAGTCGAGAATGATTGTAAATGATCTGCAGCAATATAAAGACCGCTACCGACCTTCTACGCTTTTAATCTCACTAGCTCCGAAGCCTGTATATGTGCGTTTATGTTTCGGACGTGAGATGCCTGCGGGGCTCACCGATCCGACTATGTCGACAATAGGTGCAGCCGTTGAGGGGCGGCGTTCCCTGGTCGGTAACCGTTGTTCACTCGAAGCCATCTTGAAACTGAAACTTTGGGCTCGCAAATCGGAGCTACTCCGAAGATGTGATGATAGGAATGGCTAAGGAATCCAATTGTTAGAAAGGAGAGGAACAGTCATTATTCTATATTAAAATAGAGAGGAGAGATACAATGGTCGAAAGCGGTTGGCACGACAATTACTTACATGCTTCAGTCCAAGCTGCCAACGATAAGCCAGAAGCAAGGGTGGCCGATGATGGAATGAGGGGGCGGGGTTGTAAATGGAGGTGGAGATGGAGCTTGAGCTTATGAGACGAGACGAGAGGAGCTTTCCGGTTCCTGGTCGAACGACGATCACCGCGGGGCAAGCGATCCCCTTTCTCTCAACCTGTCAACGCACAACCTCCTCTTCCGCGGATCAAGGTCTAGACAATCAGGAATGGGGAAGATATACGGGTCCAGATGGAAAACAAAGGACGATCTAGGAGTAACGAGCTACGAGCTACGTAGGTGGATAAAGAGAGTGGGTTGTCGGTCTATTTATCGAAAGGAATTGGTCGGGCCCCCTTGGGGATAGCGGATACCTACAGGGGGAAAGTTCAACGTTGTCAGAGAGAAAACATGCCATAGCTAAAGCACGATGACGACGTCAAGCTTGTGAAAGCTGCAAACGCCATGTCCTAGTTACAGTGAAACGTGATCAATGGGCAAGAACGAGGGCCGCTTGATGCTACCCGCCTACAGGATTGTATAGCACCTTACCTGCACGTTGATTATAGACCCAGGTCACGCCTACATGTACTATGGATAGCACTTACATTGGATCATGGATGTGAATTGGTGTAGGTACGTTCCTAGGTATTTACTGATAAATCTATAGCAACTGGCGGGAGAGGAATGAACCAAAGCTGCGAACCCGGTAATGGTGCGGGGTAAGAGTATACGATGGCGTCCAAGCTGGGAGTTCGTTAGACTAGGTAGGACCGACTACAGCCTTCCTAACTTACTATTGCCTAGTGTCTCGCTCAAGCCAACGGTGTAAGGTATAGCTTACATTATACCTAGGCGGCTTCCGGGAAAAACGCGAGTCTCGAACGCAACACGCCATACCGAGAGGTTGGTAGGCTGAAGTTGAGGTCTCGAGACACGTAGTTAACTCATCAGCGTGACTGGCTGATATCCAACTAGGTTGTTGAAGTCTCTATCGCTTGGCAGATGGTCCGGCCTTCCTCATGGATGTGAACAAGGTAGGTAATTGTGCTAGACTGTCCTCGCAACTCAATACCGCGATCGTCCGAATCGCGCCAGGCAGCGGCTCTTCTAGTCTAGCGTCCTTTGCAACCTAGCACTTGCAGCCTCTGCCTTACCCATGTATGGTATTCCGCACAAGTCGAGGTCACATACTATGTCATAACGCGTACAATGCAACCTCTCGCCAAATGGTCGCCTGACTGAGCTCACTACTCTGCATGCTTTTTATCTATCTTTGGCTTGCCGGAACGTCAATCGAATGGAAGGTCCTTGGTAAGACGATGCCGTTAACCGGAGGTATCTCCGGGCGAAGTCCCGGGCCTCAAGTAGGGTACTCTACCAAACCTCATATCCATAAATTTTAGAGACTTTAACCTGTCTATACTTTATCGTAGCTATTCTCTATATCAATTAAGTATGAACTGGTTGCGAAGAGAACACGCCTTGAAGACAAGTCATCCATTTATGCCAAACTTGTTCCATAAGAAATATCATGTAATGAGCCAAACCCCAGCGGCTGGAAATCTTTCCTTGACCATAAATTTGATATGCAGGGGGGAGGAAAAGGAAGAGAAGTTTGAACTCTACCATCCGCCACTTAGTGAGATACACAAGCAGACACAGACTTACGCCGAAGAACTCATCCAGGGTCTCCGACCTCTCTATAATGAGGTTGCCATTCAAATCACATCTCTCGACCTTGGTGGTAGGGGTAGTGCTACATTGTCCAGTACAAGTCCATAGGGGCTAGGCTACTGACTTGAAATATGTGACCAATACCTATCACGGCGGCGTTGCTCCCTGCTGAGAGTAGTCGACCGCCTTGACGAAGAGAGGTAACGCGACGTTTTCCAGGCGCCGTTTTCAGGATCACCATGGATGATCACGGACCTACCTTTTAGGTAGCGGTACTTTCCGTATCATAGAAGCAAAATGCAAGGCGTCTGACAATAGCGTATATATCACGACGCTTACAATTCGTCCTCTTATACTCTACTGTTTGGCTTGATGGGCCGTGAAGTCCGTCTTACCGAACGTAATCTAAAGTATCAGGGCAGGCAGTTAAAGACATGAATTGATATTAGTCTTCCAAGATACGAAGGGAGGTCATGCTGTCCTCGAGACCAACACAAGAAGGGATTGCGGTCCTAATAATAACCAATTACTTAAAGAAAAACCCTGAAGTGCTACCCCCTTCCCTCGTTTGATTTTAAGATAACGAATTTACTTGACAAGTGAACGAGTTGATACTCTTTGAGGCAGTCCCCAGGCGTAGAGGAAAGAGGATGTATCCATAAAACATGTACGATCTGTTGCCGGCCAAAACTGCCATGCGTATCCGCGATAGCTAAGACGTGGTATTCATGATCTCTATTAGATTCAATACCTTGCGCATCTTTCAGACGCCGACTGTCATTGGTATACATCATAAATCCCTATCGTAAGTAGGTAGGTAGGGTACCTACCATTGTAGCTATCTAAAGGGACGAAGCCCGACTATGAGCCACCTCTCCAGTACCGCTGCATTTTAGACTCGCCTCCACGAGTATATCTAGCGTGCCCTCTGCTCCATCATCGATCTCGTGTCGATTGTTATGTGTTGAGGCTCTCGAGCATTGGGCAATACCTTCTAATAAGAACGAACATTAAGCGTCTCTTTTTTCTCTTGCCAGAACTCTTATGGTCAGTCGATTTCTGCCGCCATTCCGCATCATTTCCGTATGCCCTCGAACATAAAACCAGTGAAGTTATTTGACCCTGACGCCTTGCGAAAAAAGAGAAAAAGTTGTGAGGTCCCCTACCGAAACTCCTTGCCGATGCTTTTGTGGTTCCCGCCTTCGAATTAGGCGAGATGAGTCTCAATGGGCTCTGGAACACGCGGAGAAAAATCACAAGATGCCGGAATCCTTAAGCGCATTATTGAGTATCGTTTCCTTCACGGCCGCAAACACTAAGCGAATGTTTGACGTGTCCGTTGCCTGGGTTAAACTATAGACAAGTTAGCACGAAAAAAAAAGGGGGGACTGTTTGGCTGTTTAAACGTACTGAGGGTATAGGTTGAGATGAGCTCTGTTGACCTGATTGAACCTCCAGAGCAGATACTTTGCAGCCTTGTTGACATCGTTGCCACCAGAGTAGTCCGGGAAGTAATTGCCCAGTGGTGATCTGGGTAGCTTGACTTTGAATATGTCAACCTTGTTCAGGAACAATATTATGCTCGTTCTCATGAACCATCTCGAGTTGACAACCGAGTCGAAAAGTAATAAGCTCTCCATCATCCGATTCTGAATACGATGTTAGTCACGCCAGCTTTGCTTCTAGACGTCGCTTGGAAAATACCTGGCTGCTTTCTTCGAGTAGCACCTGGTCGTACTCGCTCAGGGCCACACAGAATATGATGGACGTTACGTTCTCGAAGCAGTGAATCCACTTCTTTCGTTCGCTTCGCTGCCCACCGACATCAAACATGCTAGAAGCGTCAAGTCAGAATTTGAATCGTACCGAGCCGTGCCTTATCAGATCGCTTACTGGATGCTGAGCGCCCCCATCTGAAATCGAGTCTCGTAGATACCCGTGGTCTTCGTCCGCGCGCGAAGGACATCCATCTCGTTGGGAAGATAGTCTGGCGCGCATATTCGTGACACCTCGTCAAAGAAACTGGAGAAGTCGTCAGTAAGAGAGAGCCAAAGCGGTGGATTTCGACTCACTATTCAGCCGAGTCCATGAGGTAGAATTCCGTAGCGTGCTGCATAAGCCGCTCAATGCAAGGATCGTGCCACAAGGCCTGCACCGCTGTAGCGACCTTCTGCTCGATGTGTGCTGACGGGCCGGACTCGACGGTGTACCCTAGCAGGTACTCGCAGTACTCCTTAGTTTCCTGGTTGCTCGGCTCGATATCGAATTGGTCCATCGCAATGATGACGGCTTTGGCGCATTCGATCAGGTTCTTGAAAACCGTAGCTCGGTAATTGTACAATTCATCTTCTGAGTAACCCTTCAGGTGGATAATTTTCATCTGCTTGACAATCGTCGACTTCCCACTCTCGCCCGATCCTACCAGGTAGCTCTAGTCAGCGCCACGCTACACGATATGAAGGCGGAGGATCGTTCACTTACCCAGCAACAGGATCTTGCATTCTCGCCGCAACCTCTTCGAATCCTCGTCAAGCGCGCGATCTATAGCTTGACTCCGCTTTTTCTGCTCTTCTTCCTCCTTATTTGAACTCATACAAGCTCCCATCATGTAGAAAGGTGGTGTTGGCTTCGGAGCCAACTTGAACGACGAGTAGGCGTAGGAGGGGTTGGTAATCGATACTGTGACAGAGCGCCTGGGCAATTAGCGGCGATACTGTCTACAGGCGCATTCTGTATTTTCCAAGATTCGTTCGCGGTGTTCTCGCTGCACGCCGCGATGCTTCGGCGCTCCGGCGTTGAAAATATGTTGGTATTGGCAGCGACGCGCAGAGTGCTCGTACACCCTGATGGTGCCAGAAGGAGCTGGTTGTGATATGGAGGGTTTCTTTGTTCGGTAGAAGCTTTAGCTTGCCGTCCGTTGCAGATTTAGCGGCAAAGAAGTAGCTTCGGTGGATAGTTCGGAAGCTTTGGGGTGCGCTGTTCTATGGGGATCGGATGAGTTCAGCGGCAGCCGAGGAAATATGACGAAATTGATTGACGAAAGATATCTAAAGTAGGGAAGTTGGTTAGCGCCAGCTTTGTCCCCAGTATTAGTAACTCGAACAATGACTTAGAGGCACCCGTGGACATCGCCGGTGGTTGAGTTGTCCCAAGTCAACCTTGAAGCGAGGCGGTGCAGCGCGATGCATTCAAGGGCGTAAAGTAGAAAATCGGGTGGGTCGGCGAAATAAGAATATTAGGTTATATAAGCCGTACATTCGACTCAAGACGAAATACCAACTTGGAAGTGTTCGAGAAGGAGTGGGAAGGATCAACTCTCGTCTTCCTCTTCCTCTTCCTGCGTGCTCACAGGGTTACATACCAGGCTGTCACCAACTGTTTTACCTACCTACACATATCGGGTAGGTAGCTAAGGTGCTGTTGTGATGTCTGGAGCCTTGTCGCTTGACGTCTGTGTAACTGCGAAATGGGGAAATCCATAAACCCGCGCGGGCGTACAATGCGATGGTCTCGATGGCGGGACGGGAACGGCTGCGAGTCCAAGGGGGGAGCGGGAAGGCGACGTCGTGGACGCAAACACGATAGACACTCTCAGGGTGGGTAAGATTACTGATGCGAGGCAAAGAAACCACATGTAGAGATGAGGAGAAAACTAGCCGAGCGTCGCAGCAGAATGTAGTAATCGGGCAGTTAGGGAGAATACGTTATATGCGTATATGCATACCTCGTACGCGCAGAGGGTGTGAGCACTTGGAGTGTCTCGACAAGACGGCAAGAAAAACAAGCGAATAGCAATATATTGGCTATGTTAATGATGCAGGAAATTGATTGTAATACTTACCGGAAAGTAATTATCAGCAGGCAATTCCAATTGTCCTATGTATGGCAGCAACGGTAGCGGCGCGGCAGCAATGGTGACGATGACAATGGCTTATGGGGAGCTCTCGAGGTTGGGAAGATGACTTGTTCTAGAATTGGTCGAGGGTCAAGAGAGGAAGTTTGGGAAAATGCGGGCGGCCACGGCAATGAATGGAGCATAACCGGGAACTTAGACAGAAGAGGCTCACGATGTGACCGTCGCGAGGAAAAGGGAAGGAAAAAAAAGCAATATGAAAATAGCTAAATAATAATAAGTCAATCCCGTTCCGAATTCAATCAATCATACTGCTCGAAATTCTTGTGCATGGTCTCGGCGAACAGGGTCTTTTACCGTTCTTTGACTTTTAATGTGCTTGTCCCCCCAAAGCTCCAGAGTCCATCCATGGATGTGTCTCCAGAGCCCCGAAGGGCTGAACATGAGATGGTTGATGGCAGGACTCGTTAGGTGATTGGCGGTATGAATAGGTGCTACTGAGGTATTGTCATGAGACCCCTGCAGAGGACGCTTCTTAGTGCGGTGCCTTCAGCGAACAAGGCAGGGTCCCCTTTCGTATTGGTACCTACTTGTACAATACATGGGGGAGGAAACCCGAGGGATGCTTGCTCTCTGAAAAGTTGGAGTCGAGCGGAACTTGGCGCTATTTCGTGCTCGAGACAACTCTGTGGTGTCCGCATTGTCGGGATATGCCGCATACGCTACCTGTATGTAGTTATACATGTAGCTAAGAGAAGACACATTCATGGATGCAATATCATGTGTGTTTGTCGAAGACGTATACCTGGAATACACTAGACAGGCCAAAAATGCTCCTAGGCAAGTACCGCATGGAAGATAGGACCTGCTCGGGAATTTAGTCCGTGTCACTTAAGCTTTCAGCCATCAAGTAGATCTAAATTGGCCTCAGGCCTGCCCTAGGAGGTGACCCACATGAGCTTCAATTGGCCTTTAGCACCACATGGTATCATTATGTAGACTACCTTGTAGGGATACGCGATTTGCCATGCTAGCTAGATATGTATTTCCACGTGTGCGAACAATGAACAAACAACTCCCAAGGCAATCACTCAAGGTACGAATTATACTGTCAAATCGAGCATACAAAGGAAACCGGGGAAGAATCCACCCGGAGTGGTTCTTTGTGATATAGACCTTTCTTTAAATTTGGAGTGTTTGTAACCTCGAGTCGCCGACCTTTACCGTCTTATTGGGTCTGGTTGTCGTTAATATCGTGTTTCCCATCACCTGCATTAGGTGTGCTGGGACAATCCAGAAGCCGCCTTCTTATGTGCTGGTTACATTTAGACCTGAGATGATGGCTACTTCTATCCGAACCAATTCGAATCTGTCATCGTCCTAATACGTCCTTAAAACTACATGTGCTAATATGCCCGGTAGACGCCTTAGAGAGAGAGGCAAGAATTTGACTATACGGATGGATTTGATTGTAGACTCTTACTATGTAGCTGGGCGCCTTGAAGCATGATCCGCCGATCTATTATTAGAGTAATGTGTGATTGTTCATAAGACAGAGGGCCTGCTGCTGGTTTCGGCTCTTGAACAAGGATACATAAATGCAACACATCAGTCATAGACATGCATGTAGTAGCGTATACCCGTCTCCATTTCGAATCCGGTCATACTTGCCGTATCAGGATGTCCAGTTCAGTTCGACATGTGAGGTGTCACTCTCGGGGTGGGGTATTAAGCATATACCTAGGTATAACTTCTTAAGTCTTCATCATATAAACTACAGCGCTCCCCTTTCAGGCCTCACCGCTGAGTATCATCGAGAGTTCTCCCCCCCTTTTCACCTTCAACTTCGAATGCTATAGGCCTACTTCCTACGAAGCGGTCTTCGTTGTGTTAGCACAGAGCAATATCGCGGGTTAACGGAACACTACCACACCCTATGGTTGATTGAATTCTGATGGAGTGGGGTCCCATGCTACCCAATAGTCATAGAGCATTTACATTCGAAGACGCGCTTGGTCTTACTCATTTATCTATTCCTCAACAAGTGTTTGAAGACAACTATCGCGGGACCCAATCAGAGTTTCCAAAGAGGTGATGAGCTGAGTCAGCTAACACTTAGCTTGCTATATTCAGCTGATCCTCCTACGACAGTATACCTATTCGATTCAAGCGTTGCGTGTAAGAAGGGTTGGCGTTTCTCCGACTATCTAGTCACCGCCGTGTTTTTTCCGCACACCACGACATGTTACCATATTACTCGCCCCCTTACGTATGACGGCTCCTGCCCACGTGTTTGATGCGCGCCGGAAGAGCCCCCCTTGATGTAGGTAAGATGCACATTTTGAAGTATCTGTACCCGATGTATCCGGTTGACTGCGTGGCTGAAACGTCATGAACTTATTGAGACTTTTTGGTAAACTTGCGTTAAGTCGGCTTCCCGAGTACGGTTAGTCGATGATATGTACATTCTGAATCGCAACGTAAATACACTACATAATACTATGTACATAAGGTGCTAATGCTGTTGTAGAAACACACCATGCCACCCACGTTGTGTATGTACTACACCATCAATTGATCACTTTTCAAGGATTAGGTAAGCAGCACATTGCAGGCCTCCCTTCACCGACAGCTTAACGGCGGGGATATTGGGTATTGCCTCTACATATTAAGCAAGACTTCACACACGCACCAACGTGCATATACATACATGGTCTTCAGCCAGTACCATAGCCGTGACCAACCTCATTCCCGCAAAGCTCATGCAGAAGCTACATTTGTGTTACATTAATTTTCCATTATTCGAGGACAGATATATGAACAGATGAGACTCAAGGCTCTCACCAGTGAGAGACACCCGGGCTATTAATGTCTTGCACGCGAGCTTGTACGTTTCACTCATGCTTACCTAGGACCTAGCCCGCTTCCTGGTAAAGGGGTTCCCCGTCCTTCGGTAATTTCCAATACCAAACTCGTAAGATACATATAGATAACCCCTCTGAGGCATCGCATTCTTAGAAACCTTCCACATTCCTTCAAGAAGGCATTGCTGCTGAGCCAAGCCCCGGGGAATCTCGCGTTCTTTTGCCTATTTTTGTCTGACTCCATCCTCTAGGGCATTTAGGGCAGGCAATGCCTTCGTAGCGCACCGTATGTACTGTACCTACCTTGGCCCCTGCCGGAGCTTTTACTTTTCATCCATAATGGAATTCAGAAGGATTCCTGCGGCTGATGAGGGATGCAGGCTCCGCACGTGGCATTACTCGTCCGTGCTTTGATTTGACCAGGTACCGAACCATGGCGTAAGCCACGTGTCGACCGATTGATTGAACGTTGGAACTTTTCATTAATAATTGTACCAATCAGTACATGAAGAAGATTGCCAAGCTTCCAGATACATATCGCAACGGCGATGGAAATGATTCGGACGAGAATACGATCAGTATAAACATACCTGCGTAGGTATATACCTGTCAACAATAAGTAACTCTCACAAGGTACATACTATCTAGGATGTAGGTATGGATTCCAGAGAATTACTCGGAACCGGTGAACTCTAAAGGTTGCCCACACTGCAACTCTGCGTCATCTACCCTACACGTACCTACACTAGTGCAGACACCTTCTAGACTTCTCCGTAGAACCCAAGAACTCGCCCTCACCGACACAAACTGAATGGAGAGCGGAGCTTTCAAACTCTATTATGCTTCTAGAAAACGCGTACTCCTCGTAGTTAGACATGTCTCGCGTGGCACAGCCAATTGACTTTATCCGCAGTACGGGGCAGCCCATCGAGTCGATCGCAATTTCACCGCCGGGATAACTCTGTGGATATATAAGGTATACATAGTAGCGTGTAAGACAAGCAGCCTGAACCCGGCCATCGATATCGCGGGTCTGTATACCCCCGATCCTCGCAGCCGACCTCGCCGGGTAGCAAACAAGGTGGCCGACAAGGTGACGAACGTTGTTGCCGATTGCCGCTCTTCTTCTTCTTCTTCTTCTTCTTCTTCTTCTTCTTCTTCTTCTTCTTCTTCTTGTTCTTGTTCTTCTTCACTCTTACTCTCTCCACCTGACCCCCCAATCCCCCTTCGCGAAGCTGGGCTCGACGACCTTCCCTTGCATGACGGCCTCGCATTTCCGCGGCGCCCCATCGCCAGCAACAGCACCAGCAAACCCGAAAACGACGCCTCTGCGCGCAGCGCTGCGAACCATCTCCCGCTGCTGCGCTCTGCGCTGCCCCTCGAGCCTGCGCCGCGCGTTCTCCTCCGTCTCCTCGCCGCGCTCAGCCCGCCCTTTCTCCCCGCCCACGCTGCCATTCACGAGCGACACGTTCTGCGGCGGGCGGACCCGCGTCCCGCTCCTCACCGCCATGCGCGCCAGCACGTCGCCGTCGATGGAGGACGTGTCTTCGTCGGTGAGAGCTACAGCGCTATCCCCATCTGCGGGTGTGTTTTCACCTGGGCCACCGTCATAATTATCGTCTTCTTCTTCGACAGTGACTTCGGGGAGAGATCTCGAGGCGCGGTTCTTCTTTCGTCCGAAAGTCTTGTCTGGGTCTGCGCCGTCGCCGAACACGGCTTTCTCGACCTCATCGCAGGACACAATGATGCGAGGGTCGCCTTTGGTAGCACCTTTCTTTGCTTTCTTGCCTTGTCGTGGTTGACTTGCACTATTTCCACAGCCGTCCCCTTCGGAGAGCATGCGCACGAATGTGGCCTCGATCTCTCTGTCTAGTTTTCTTGGCTTGGTGTTCCGGCAGCGCTGAGAACAGTAGCTCGGGGTGTTGTTATCAGAGTCATGCGCCGCTGCTGCGTTCGCTCGGCGTGAGTTTATGACCCTCCCGCAAGAGCGGCAGTACGGCGTAGACTCGCCACCAGGAAGCAGATAGTACGGCGCCGGAGTGGCTTGCGACTTACCAGGCCGCGACCATGAGTCCATCCAGCTCATATTGAATAATGAGCAAGTAGGTGACCTAAAGGTGAAGTAAGGGAGGTAGGCGTCACCTTTGATACGTATAAGCGACGAGCTATGGCTCATGAAGGTAGGTTCCAGGAAGTTTAGACAACCAATGGCAAAAACTCGCCAGATAGATCTAACATAACCAAGATTATTGACAGTCAGGCTTCTGAGTGACATGCAAAGTTGCAATGAGGTTGAGATACCTTGTATGAGGTATGTATCAACTGCCTATTATTCGGAATGCAGATAGTTGATGACGTCACAAGCAAGAACTAAACATATGTACATATGTACAATACATAGCTGTTCTGGATCGACGAGGATTTACGTTGATAGGTACCTAATGGTACTCAGGCACATGCAGATAATCCAGATTCATGCCACCAACTATCGAGAGGGCAGTCCCTGTCATTTCGAGTTGAGATGCGAGGGGCGATTTACTAGACTAGGACCCTAACATAACTCAAATTCTAATCTGGTTGGATTAGATCGTATTGCGATATACTGAACCACAAATTACCTTCAAGTCCCATGAAGTACCTAAAACCGCGAATCATTCTTCTAGTGCCAGCTAGGTCTAGGATCTTTACACACCTCAGACAAATCTACTGTATAGCGCTAGACCGTCACTAGGTACGACATATTACATCCTTATAGCTACAAACAGTATTTTAGAGGAAGGTACTAGTTAATGGTGATGGGGCATTAGCTATGGATCTGCTACTGATCTCGCATTAGATACATAGAGTTGATGCTCACAGCCGAGAGGTGAGCAAGCCAGGGATCCCACAATCTTGCAGTATTTCAAAGATTGTCCAACGGAGATAATAAATCAACGTCCCATTCCACCAAACCACCAAGCCAACAACATGACTCAATCACGCCCTAACATATCAGCTAAAAAGAACAATTCATATCCACCGCCGTCGCCTTGGAAGTAGGTAGTAAAAACGCCGACCCATTCGTCTCCGCATTCCGCATCGCGGGAACAGCTTCTCCCTCGTAACCTTGTAAGGCACTAAAAACGAAAGGGGTATATTTGAGTAATATATCGTACCGTCCCAACCATAACATCATTATAATTTCTTTCTAGTAGCGTCAACCAGCACTATTATTTTTTTTTCTCGAGATTGGAGAGGAACGGTATAGTAGTGGGCGAGCCGTGCCTCCGTAGGGTTAGCTTCCTATTCAGGCAATTGGCGTGTCATGCACACAAACCAAACAAAGAACCCGATAGCGACTCGTCCCCACGTAGAAAACCCACGTGGGGGGTTCTAGGGGGCTTGATAAACCATTATGATCTGCAGGAGAGCTAGATGCTAAGATGGTGCAATTGAGCGGGCTGGCGACTAGTAGACACCCGCTCGGCTGGGAGGAAGAGGTGGCGTCTCGCTAGTAGGAGTGACCGAGCCGAACGGCGTCAACTTGCGGTCGGAGTTCTTTCGGAGGGAGAGCTGGAACCGCAGCGGTTTCTTCTCCCAGCTGGACACGCTAGCCGCGTCCCCAGGCTGCACCGTCCGGATCGAGCTAGGGTCGAGATGGGACTGCGGGAAGATGCCCCAGGCCTTGGACGTCGTGCCAGACCAGCACCAATGGTCAGTATAGGCCCCTAATAAGCGTAATGTCAGTCCCTAAGAAAGGTAGGCAGGAAGGAAAGAAGGAAGACTCACAGGCAATGTTCTTGATGACATCTCCCTTGTCGAATTTCAACCACCTGTCATCACCCTTCTGATTCCACTTCCACCGTGCCACTGCTTGAACGTTGCTCGTATTCTGCATTTTGATCTCGTGCTTGGGCGGCGCGTCGATCTGGACGGAATCGGTCTCGAACGCAGCGCGAACGCCGTCGTGCCAACCAATCCCCCATTTCCCTTCGTACTTGGCGGGGAACTCGATCCCGATGATCTTGGCGCCTATGGCGAAGTGAAGCACGGGGTCTCGACCAGGCGGCGAGCGCATAACCCCGTTTTGGATCTTTCTTGTCTCCGTTGCTACGGCCGAAGGCAGCCTGGAGAGCTCTCGAGAGAGCCCGGTCATCACGGACTGCACCGGCGGGTGCGGGAAGTGCAGGTCAAAATTGTCCTTGTAAGCCGGCGGGATCTCGGGTGCCTCGACGACGGTAACACCAGGGATGGCGGGAAGCGGGCGAGGATGCCGCGCCATGTGAGCAAAGAGCTGGCCCTGGTTGAAGAAGACTGTGGCGTCACTCTCTTCGATGGTCTTCCCTTGCTGGATACAGAATAAGCATCCGTAGAGCTGCTCCTCGACGTGCCGAATCTGCAAGTGGCTCTTTTGAAGTATGCGCAGTCGGAACCCGATGGAGTTTGAAGTAAAACTACCCGAAGCTGGACTATATGTAAGATACGATGAACATGCACAAGCAAAAGGGTATTGGGCATACAGTCGTTGTTGAGATCTTGCTCGACCGACTTGAAGTCAATCTCAAATAGACAGTGGTTGCATTTCGCTACAACGGCCATTGAAAACCCCTGCTTTTCGTCAGTGCTTTCCCAGTGATGTAGTTGATAAAAGGCGTTATTGTAACTTACACCGACGGGCCGCTTGATTTTCTTGAATCCGAGTCGGCCTGCCATAACTTCCTCCGCTCCCTTGCAGAAGCCCTTGAGCTTGTAGAAGGAACTGAATGGCCCTATGGTGCAGTCGGGTATCCGCGAGGGCATCGGCTGTTCGTCCGGCATTGGGTTTTCCATGTCGACGGGAATCAAGCCTTCATCCACACCTCCCGGTAGCTGGCCTGTTATTCCACCGGGTCGGACCGTAAGAGTCGATGAAGAGTGGTTGGTGATTGTGCCGACCCCGGAGGATATGCTAGGGTTCATTGCTGTTCTTTGGTAAACAGGCGGATGTCCAATGTACTCCGGTGGCTGTTGTCCGGGGCTGAGTGGCTCTATTGATACCATCGAATTCCTCTGCACCGAACGCGGAGGGGGAGCGTTAGGATTAGTAGGGCTCATGCACTCAACGATGTCGAAAACCGAACTGTTTATTGACTCGGTTGATGGGTGTCGACTCGAACGACGACTGGGGGCAGGACCTGACAACGAAGGCCCTCTGGGCGGGAAGTTGGGTATGGGTGGGAGACTACCCTTGGGGGCTTGGGTATGGAGAGCAGGACTGTGCTCAGGAATGGATTGTCCAAGCACAGAAGATGTGTCCGACGGTGACCGGCTGGTCGCAGCATCCGGCAGTTGCCCCGGCCATCCAGAACCCTCATTAGCAGGTGACCGATTAGCAGAGGTGAAGCCGCTATGGGATCGGTAGGTCGAGGCCTGCGTCGAGTTAGTCCATCTTCTTGTGCTCTTCCCAGGAGAACGAGATCCATCACTAGCCGTCCCGAAGCTTCGCGAAGCCGCGCGCATTCGCCGGTCATCGTCGTCTCTCTGGGCCGGGTTGGGTGGTTCATCGGTCCCCCTGCGAATCCGTAACGGTCTCGAAAGACTTCCATGAGGACTAACCGGTTGTGCATGAGGGATAGTAGGGGAGTCGCTCGGAACTGGGGGGCGACGCTCCCATCGGTCCCCTTCCACCGACGTCTCCACGGGACTGACAGGCGGGGCCGAGCCGACTTGCCATGGGTCGGAGGAGGGCGGTCTTGGCGGGGGGTCCGAGGTCACATCGGATACTTGAGAGTGCCGCGAATTGCTTCGATCGAGGTCGCTGACAGATCTCGGAGGCAGGTTAGCGTCCAGGCCTTCGTCAGGCCCCGCCACCGCTCCCATCATGCTGCTCAGCTGCAGCTCTGTCTCTTCCATCAGCTTCTCTGTCGAAGAAGACGTCGGAGGGTCGACGACAATACTTGTTGGTATTTGCTCATAATGCGAGTTGTGTTCAGGGGCAGTTGATGCGCCTCTTGATGAAGACCGCACCGACACGGGCGCGGGAGCAACCAGCTTCATCCGCTTGAGTATATCCACGATCTTGGGCGCGGCTTTTCTCGAAGCCTTCTGTAGCTCCTCAAATTTACCGGCATCAAACTCGTCGGGGTCGACATAGTCGTCAAAATCCCATAACAAGTCCTCCAGCTCGGATCGGTATTGCGCGATTTCATCTAATGCGTGACGGATGGTTAATTCGGAACTCTTGATTGACCGCAAGAACCCATGGCGCAACGGAGGCAGCCTTACCGTTTTCCTTGATTGCATCTACAAAGTTCAAGCCGTACTCTTCAAAGTTCTTAGTGCAGAGCGGCTCGATCCGCTTCAGTGCCCGCTCGCCTTCCCTAACCAAGCTCTGCGCTACTTTCAGCATAAGCGGCGACGTTTCTTCGTCGGCATTCGGCGCGTTTCCTATCGCTACGTTGCCCTTCTCGACAATCTCCCTAAAAGGCGCGATCGCGAGGCGCTCGACTTCGTCCGCCATGTTGGACGGCAAGTTGGCTATGAAATTGGTAAATAGCGTCGAACATGCAGCGCGATGTCTATTGACCGTCAAGACCGCTAGAAGAGTCCAAGGACTCCTAATTTAGTATGGAGGACGAAGGATTCGGTGGAGCGGAGAACCGGCAGCCTGGTGTTCTCAAAGCTCAGCCTTCGTGGGAAGTCTACGTCAGAGTTGCGCAAGATCGTTGGCCGACACGGCAGTGCATAATTCAAGTTGAGGAAGAGGAAGGAGGCAAAAGAGGATATGGGATTGGAAATACACCCCCCACGGTTCAGAAAGGCTGAACTGCATCAGTTGAAATGGCGACCCGAGTTCGCTTGAAGAGTTGCAGCGATACACTAGCTTACACCCCAAGTATCATCGACAGCCCGGGGCATAACGGAACTGTCCAGGGTTCGAGTGGCGTCTCTTGGACCAATGCAGAACAGTACACTACCATGTACTATGGTAGTAGGTCGTGACCCTGGCTTGCGTGGACTCTCAGGGTATCTGTACTCCATGCCCGCGTTGGCTATCGAGGTCTAGCGTCACCGCCTGTCAGGGCATTGATTGGCTCTGCCGCTTACGGTGTGCTCTGATCCCCCCAGCCGTTCGACACTGACAGGGGCAATGCATACGTTCCACTGGCGGGCATCTTAGCGCTTCCCTGACTCCAGCACCCACAGCGAGGGATTCCTAACTGCGAATCTAGTGTCTTAGATGGGTTTAGATGGCCCCTGTTACGATCACTATCACAATTGAAGGTCGCTCCTCCTAGTTCGCTTAGGACGAATGGAATCTCCCGGCTGGATAGGAGGTGTTGATATCCAAATTGTTAGGCCCGCTAGGGTCTCGTGGAATAGGAGGGGCTTCGCCTTTACAGGCAGACGCAGGCCTCCTAATGTACCAACCACTATGTATATTCGGCCGATGAGGCGGTGCTATGCAAAACTACGACGTGGTAATAATACTATGATACATGCATCGTTCAAATCGCTCGCGTTGAATGTAGCGGATCTTCAGGTCGGAGTGTCACCTACTCCATATGTACATTTCTCCTATTAGTAACGCGACCGTTTCTTCGGGTTGGGGTAAAGAAGCGGGATGAACGTCTTTACCTCGGCCGTACTCGGCCTTAGCAGACAAGGATCGTCAGGGCATTTTGATATCAACTACCCATTCATTGATCCCGGAGAGGTAAGTGTTTAAGCAGTTGGAATCAGTTCATCGACTGATACCTAGTCGAATTCCGGGACTCTGGAAATGAGTTGTATGCGTACCTGACGGTGCATGGAGACAAGCTGGCAAGATAGTGCAGGGCGGTAGGGTTCGCGATGGATCTGAGTCAACCCACCACCGGCAAATGCATCTCCACCGGATCCTGGGACGAATCAAGACCATTGGTTGTCTATCGCTGACTCGTTACTTCGAGCTCATGTCTGCGAGACGCATCAAAGACTGAATACATGCACTGCAGAGATATGAGACATGCATTAGCGATTGATGAAGGGTCGAACCCGGATTATTTGAGTAATATAAAAATGTACCAATGCCAAATGTACCATTAATAGCACGCGGGATTCAGCCTACGTCATCGTGGATATCGTATTAGAGGAAGCCGTATAATAACGGCTGCAGTTGTGAGACCATATTTTGGGCATCAGCATAGTTGTGATCCTTCCCCCATGAGGATGAGAGCAAACTGGAAGAGGAGAGACTCCTGGATCCTCTTTTCTGGTCGAGCACTGTGGATGCTTTGCGAAAATCGGGTTGGTTACCTTACATACCTGCATACTTAACCCATCCAGCTAGCCGGGGGATATTTCAACCCCGGACATGCAGCTAATAAATAGTACCCAGTCTGCCAGTGTACATGGTAAATCCATGTATGTGGCCGTACGTGTGTGCTACCTTAGCCTGCCTACACGACTCTCTTGGCATCGGGGCTGATGGACATGTAGGACTGCTTGGTAGCTGGGATACGGTACTATACTCTGTAAATTTGAATGTGGCCTTTTCATGATTTGAGAAAGCTTACCTGCACTAACCGAGGCTCTCGACGAGGCGGATTATAAAAGGCAAGTCATCATCTGATGTATAATCGTTCAGCTGCGAAACTGCCTCACACTATAAAGGCTTACGGTTTGTCTATCGAACGAAGCGGCTGAACGTCTAGCTTGAAGATCGTCGATGCGTTCTATTGAAAAGCACGAGCCAGAATATATGGCGCAGCAACACTAGGCATGCCTCACGATAGATCTAGCAAGCAATATTAAATCTGGCAAACACTAACGGGCCTCCTGAGTCTCGCCCCCGCCAGACCAATTCCACATCGCTTGTATCACAAAGCGCGAATAATCCCAGAGCTAGATTAGGAGGTAACTATACCCTGAGGTCATTTCGGTCCTTTCCGACAAGTCATCTCGCTTTTTGTTTCACCGGACAATCAGCGAGCCTCGATCCTACCGCATCTATGAGGCTCAACGCCAAGATATCCTTGGATAAAGGCGTGAAAGCGAGGTAGGCTATCCTTGGGGTAGGACAGAGATGGGCTGATCCGCTTCCAGCCTCTCAGAATGTGGCTTTTTTGAGATTATACCAAGCCCGCCTTTTGGGCTCCCGTGGACCGAGTCGATGGAATCTCTACCTCCGTTTTAGTTTTGTGACCGTGCTTCTCTACCACCAACTTGCACGTAGCGCAGTAGGTCGACTACGACCATCCTTCAACGGAATCATCCGGCTAGCATGGTTCCCCACTGGATTGCTCCCACCTTAGCTGTTTGTTTGGGTCCCTCTACTCAGGGGTCTTTTGGTCTCACCCTATCGTCTTCACCTTGTCAAGCCTGACAGAGTTCACATGCAAATGCGGTCAAGGCCCAATCAATCAATATACACAAATACACACACACACACACACACACATACATACATGCAATCAACTCTCATTGCCAGGCCCCCCTTCCCCTCCTGTCAATCCTACCGTAGCACTCATGAAACGCTAAACTTCGATGCCCTTGCATTCTCTTTTGCAGATATGGCGGAGATTATCGAGACCATTCGGACGAATTTAACGTAACATACACTCCTGGTTCGCTACTGTATCTCGCAATATATGTACGTCTTATTACTGAACTGTTACCAACGACATCCAAGTTAGGTAACCTCTTGCTACCTCGGACGCCGCCGGTATTCGGAATTTGGAAGGGCAATCTTAGGAGGCCAAGTCGAGAAATTGTCCTATATCCTTAGTAAAACTCCGGGGTAAGTATAACCTCATATGAAGTCCTTAGTAAGGTGGAGCGCAGACTTACTATATATGGACACAATCAAATCTCGCGACATCCATAGGTCCCAATCAGAGAGGCAGATGCCACCATCGCTACACTAATCAGAGGCTGTGGGCAAATAAGTACCTAAACAAGCTAATGGGGCATAGTGGCACTGGACCCATCGTGAGAGTCAGCAACAGCTCCATTCTCTCCATTGTGTCCCACTTGAGGAGCAAACCAACATCAGCCAGAATGTCGACAACGTCATTTGGCAATTACAAGTCAATAGCCACGACTGCTAAGACTCACGATGTGGCAAATTAGAAGCTACACAATCGCTGCAAGGTAAGCTATATCACAAGAAAGTGACACAAACCTGTTACGGCCAGTGGACAAACTTACAGTAGTAGCCGTTGGTTTGTGGGTTATCGAAAGAGAGACCGCTTCGTCCTATGCACATAGGTAGGTACCTAGTGTATAACAAATCGGCAATCACCATTCCCAACTACCTATTCCATATAGTCCGTACGACCTCAACATCGCATTGATATTACAGCATACAGACCTGGGTATAATGTAATACATGCCTGTACACCGAAATATAACACAGTAACGTTTAAGTCACCGCATCTGCATAATGTCCGAGACAATTCGTCTCCCCCGCAAACCTGGTACCCCACTATCGTACCGATTCCTGCCGGGACAAGGCCCCTTGTCAACAACGCACCTCGTCGTCTTTCTGAACGGTCTCATTGTCCCCCAGAGCGGCTGGCAGGCTACAATAGACGATCTTCAGCGAAGATGGTCCGAAAAGGGCCGCAAGTCTAATCACCCGTCCCTGCTTACCTACGACCGCTATGGTCAGGGCGAGTCGGGCCGCGACCCAGCGGACGACCAGCACGGCGGGAGCCACGATATCCGCGAGGTGATAAGTGATCTTCACGCTCTCGTCCAGGAGATCTGGAAGACAAAAGTGAAAGCCGCACTGGACAAGCAGCAAGGAAAGAAGAGCGAGCAGAAAGAAGCGCCGAAGCTGATCTTTGTCGCCAACAGCATCGGCTGCGTCATCGCGCGCCTCTACGCCGACACGTTTCGGTGTGCTGTAGCCGCGCTCCTGCTCCTGGACAGCAACATCGCGAACAGCGACCAGGTCTCCCTATTCCCGGACCCGGACGCGCCCGACTTCGACCCGTCCGTCCTGCCCGCGGACGTGACGGTCGAGGACCTGCGGCGCGCGCGCGAGGGCTACAGGTCGCACTTCCACCCGGCGGCGCCCAACCCGGAGCACTTGGACCGGCGCGACATAGCGTCCATCCTACCGCGCCCCGACGCGCCGCCGCTGAAGGGCGCGGACGACGACGGCCTGGGGCCGTGGATCACGGTGGTGGGGCACGACTGGGAAACCTTTGCCGAGGAGGGATCGAGAGGGTCGATGAACGTGCCCAAGAGCCTGACCAACGCGTTCGTGAACCCGGCGTGGGGCCAGTACAACGAGGGTCTGACGCGCCTGACGGATGCCAAGAGGGCGCGCGGTCCCGTGATAGCGACGGGCTGCGGGCATTTCATCCAGAAAGACGATCCGGCGCTGGTGGCGGAGCTTACGGAGGACTTGCTGGGGAAGGTAGAGGCTAGTATGAGATAGGGGTTTGGAAGCGAGTGTAGTAGTCTTGACACCATGGTTCGATCTTGTACTAGAGGTCCATTACCTGGTTCCTCACTTACTGACCTAGGTATAGTATGGACCCTAGCGTCCATACGCGTATATGAGGTCCGTCGCGAAGGCTAGCACGCTATCTGTAGCAGTAGCTCTAATTGCAGCCGCATCATACGATTACGTTAATAATTTACGCCAGCGCTAATCACAAAGCAGTGAGGCATTTGAGCGAGCTTGATAAGAAGGGTAAGCGAGCAACGTTTCAGGTTTATGAGATATGAGCGGCCAATGTAATTATCAATAGAAAATACATAGATGTGATTTCATACGCAGATACAATAGAGAGCCGTTTCGGTACTAGGTCAGTTAGGGAGACGCTATCTAGAATTGAGTTAGCTACAACGTTGCCATTGCCCGCCACGTAGTATCGAGGAACGACCCCTATTGGGTGCGGGCCTTGCCCCTTCGGCGCCGCCCCCCCTATTTCGAGAACTGCGAGCTATGCACTTGCTATATCCGTACCTACCGAGATATCGCCTAGATGTCACCTCTTAATTCAAAGCGCTGGCTTGAAAGAGCTGGTATCAATACTCACTGGCCTGTAAACATTGGTACGTCATCTCAACGCCGGACAACCGCGTCATGCACAGTGACCAGCTGTATGTAAAGACGCGATATGATGCATAATCTTCTTCCGGCTATCTCGAGGCGCGGTGCGATTGTTCTTCAGATGCTCACCCCTATTCTTCCAAGAGCTCCTGGCACTTCTCCTTGGTTAAGGGGCTTAGTGAAGTCTGAGGAACTCGAATAGGGAGATGATCCGTCTGTGCCTAACCAGTCAATACTCTCCATAAGTCTGATGCTAGTTGTAATTGGGCATATGGAAGGCACAATAATGTTAACAGGGTACCTATTTGAGGCGGACTCAGCCGGCTATGTTAATCAGTGAGTGTTGTCAGGTTGATGCTGTCGGCAACGATAAGGGAAGTTTGTCCCGGGGTTATTTTCTATGTGACGCTATATCAAAGTCCTTGCAAACAGGCATACAATATATTCACACCTACCTGAATAGTAGACATGGTGAGATTGCTATACATGCGGCATAGGTACCTATTCAGATGCTTGTACGTTTCCGACGGAAGAGTTAGCAATCATGCAGCGGGTGGCAGCGAGACGCCGACATCTAAGCATCTTTTACTGCGTCTTGTGGAAGGGAGGCTGCATAGATATGTTTCCTGTATGATAGACATAGTGAACCTCATAGCTGACAGCGGACGACGTTGTCGTGAATTGTTGGGTATTAATAGCTACCCAACGTAACTTTCCAGCTCTTGACCTATCTACCCATGTTGTAACTCACTCGTTCTAGTAATCGTAACACTTTAGGTATTTTAGAAAACGGACTTAACAAAATGGATAACGACGCGACGGCCGTATCCACAGAAGCCCCTGCTTCGAACAAGAAGAAGCCGATCGTGATCGGTGTCTACGGCCTCCCTGGTTCTGGGAAATCATTCTTATGTAGGTTGCCTATTGGGACGTTGGTTTCACCCTGAAACGATTATTTAGTGACCGAGCGTGTGTTAACCAGGCCTGATAGTGGAGGAGCTGAAGTACGGATATCGACATGAACAATATGGCTTTTATGAAGGCTCCGAGTTGATCGGAAGTCTTGTCCCCGGTGGCTTGGAAGCGTTTAAGAAGTTAGGCAAGAAGAAACAGGACTATTGGCGTAAGCTTGTCATCGACAAGATCGGTCAAGAAGCTGCCGAAAGCGGCAAAACGACTATTGTTTCCGGACATCTCATGTTCTGGGAAGAGGGAGAACAGAGTACTGCCGTGTATACCCAGAACGACTTGCACGTATACACACACATCCTTTACCTCGACGTTCCCGCTGAGCTTATTGCCGCGCGCCGCCGCGAAGATATCAGACGATGCCGTCCAGTTGTGTCGATAAAACATCTGCAGGAGTGGCAGGATACCGAGAAGCGTATACTCCGCCAGCTCTGCTATTCTCAAGGAATCTTATTCTTGCCGATATTGCCAGAAGTTTTGACAAACATAAGAGTATCAATGCTAATCCACGACTTCCATAAGCACACGGAAGAGGGGAATCTGCGTCGTGCTGAGCTTCAACTAGACGAGATTATTCTCAAGAAACACATCCAGCCAAAAACCGTCGTTGTCATAGACGGTGACAGAACACTCTCTGTAGAGGACACAGGAGCGTTATTCTGGAGATTCCACAGGTCACTTCAGCATACCATTACAGAAGCAACTGAGAACGATCCGCTGAAAATGCTATTCAGCAGCCCGTTAGGATACTCTTACGCCGCGTTCCTCCAAGCTTCTCTACTTTATGAAGAGGCTTCTGCCCGAGAAAAGTTTGAGGATCTATGCACTCAGACAGCGTCGGTTACCACCTTGTATCGCACAATTGTGAATTTCATACGACTCGCAAAAGGTGCAGCTCACGTTGCTGTGATTGTCATGACTTGTGGCCCCCAACGTATCTGGGAGAAGATTCTCGACTCTCAAGGCTTGCTGGATGAAATTAATGTCCTCGGGGGCGGACCTATCGGTAGCGGGCTGATTGTCACCCCTACTCTGAAAGCTTCCTTGGTCGCTCGCCTCAGAGACGTTCATCGTTTATCTGTCTGTGTCTGTGCGCTTGGGGATAGCCCGTTGGATTTGCCGATGTTGAAGACGGCAGACCGAGCAATTATTGTAGTGGGTGACGAGAAGATCAGGAGCAAGTCGATGGATTCGGCTTTGTCAGATGCCATAGACGACGGCCTTCAAGCGCATCAAATCTTGTTACATGTTACTGCATCTCCACGGCTCGACACTGCAAAGCTCCCAGTCATTCAGTCTCTTGACTCGGATTTCGTAGAGTCATTATTATAGGTAGGCAACCCCAGTCGAGGCGTTGAAGACACTCCGTCCTGTAGGCGCGAAATCAAAACGCCAAACCTGCATACTGCTCGACTCCTTATGACCCTGGCTCGAACCGCTGGCATTAAGGGTCATTCACTGAGGCAGGCTTATGCTAGAATTGGATGGTATTTGGCGGTGCACTACTTGACAGAGATCCTCGGATTACAACGCGAACCGATACCACATGTCCATGGCCACCTAACGGAGGGCTATATACTTCGTGATGAGGGCGACACACTGATCGTTGCCCTGATGCGCGGGGGCGAGCCAATGGCAGTAGGAATTAGCGAGGCATTTCCTCTTGCCGCTTTTTTGCACGCGTTTCGCCCCGACAACATCACCAAAGACCATTTAACTCAACGTCGCCAAGTCGTGTTGGTAGACTCGATGATTAATAGCGGCAAGACAATCATGGAGTTCGTTCAACATATACGCGAGATAAACGGGGCGATTCCAATTGTAATAGTCGCCGTTGTTGTGCAATATGCGACTACTTCCAAAGGAGCATTTGCACAAATGCTCGCAAGTCGCCCGCGCCTTAGTCTTGTGGCACTTCGCCTTTGCTAAAACGAATACGTCGGCAGAGGCGTCACTGACACCGGCAATCGCCTCTTCAACACAACGGGCGACCTATCCTAATAATTATCTTTAGCATAGAGCTTAGCCGAACTTGAAGGCACGAAGCTACACCCAATGGCCGTTTATCGGCGGGCGATCTGCCCTTATGGATGACTGTATGGTTGATAGGGTAAACTGACTACCTTATGTATGAAGAAGGTCAAGAGGGAAGATCCGGGGATTATCTTAAGAGTTTTATGCCAGGGCCTGTCGAAAGTCAGCTTGATGGTATATCGAAGTCGAAAAAGCGCGGGTTGGCCCTCTCCTGATGTTCCTATCCATAAAGCCCGGAGGTGTCCCCGTGTGGGTGGCATACTCTTGACCAAACATCAGAACAGCTCTAGTATGTGGTATGGGTAATTCCATTGCTCCTCTCTAGCCACTTATGTTGGTTCCGTCTCATTTACCCTTTAAGACGATAACTTTCAATAATCCATGTGCTGCGATGTCTTCAAGCAACAATATCGAACAGTAAGCCGTTGAGGATTATGTACCTAGGTAGCTTCTCTGGTGCTATGGAGACACCGCGGTGCCTTCCACGTAGTGATTAGATTTGATGGAATGCTGGTAGTCCCGTGTCCCGTGTCTCGGCCTGGACTAGTTCCTGGGCGTGGGCATACAGAGTTAAGGTTAGCCACGTTCTTCTCTCCATTTAGGAAGAGTCAAGACCTTATTAAGACTCAAGATTTCCTTTTAGGGCTTAACGCATTGACCACCCCACAATACCCCAAGTTCCTGGTTTGGTCCTTCTCCACTCCATGGCTTTTCCAGATGCAGGGTATGCAGGGTCCGATGCTCGGCAAGTGGCTCGATTTGAGCTCCACTGTCGTCATTGGTGGCTTATCCATTAGCTGCACTTGGAGCCAGAGAAATGACCTGGGATCCCTAAAAAATTATGGCAATGCAATTGTGGGCGGTCTACAGAACTGGTCGCGGCTTTCTCCTCCTCTCTTCGTCTCCCACACTCCGATGCGTCAAGGCGAAGTAAATCAAATTTGCTTCTGCTCTTATATTACTATATTTTGCGTGTCTATACTTGCAACCTTGGGAATGATCTCCCTGATTTCAAACGTATCTACCTCGTCGAATTCTCCAGTCCTTTGATCCAGATCTTTCCAAATGCCACCGGCCAAGTCAAAAGCAAATCACGACGACTCGAAGTCGGAGACAGCCAGCGTCAAGGACCGAAATGGTCATGGATCCAACCATCACCCATCGAACGGCAAGCTTCGTCGGGTCGGCAGCTCCACGGGTTCTCAATTACGAGACGTGACAGCCGTTAACGGCAACTCGTCAACTGCGCCAGCGCCAGTGTCACAGCCCGGCCACGCTCCAGGGGTAGGACTAATTCTACTTTTGCGTTAGCATTTCAGATCAGCTAATAATCAATCTTGTACAGTTGCAATGGCCGTCTTTCGATCGAGATGTCCTACACGACTACCGTCGCAAATACCTCCTCTCCACTCCAACCGCTTTTGCCAACCCATACCACCACTGGGTGCTTTCGCGACCAGGCATCGGCTTGCGCTCGCCCACAATGGCACGAAAACAAGAATACCGGCGCCAGAGTAAAGAAGAACTCACAAAGGCCGTCAGAAAACATTTCAATTCGCTCGGAGTACAGGAGACCGATGTCATCGTCGATTTCGTCCACAAGGTCCGAAACCCTGGCATCGCGAGGATCAAGAGAAACAAAGACCTGCCGCACTCGTCCCCATTACCTTAACATGCATATATACCCAGGGAAAGCATACATATTTGGGCGTTTGGATTCTTCTACTAGTGTATTTCTGTAGATACTTATTGTGATCATCGCGTCACCAGACTCGGTTCGAGGCCCTTTGCACACTTCATTTGGCTTCTCGCATTTTTTGCATCATCCTGGAGTTTAGCGCTGGGTGGGACTCGATCACGGAGGAACAAGGGCCGACGAATGTGACGAATGGGTACAGTACATACAGCATTGGGAACATCATGAGGCTTTGCAGAGCACAGGTATATATGGTCTGGTATTGGATTGGAATTTCTTCGACGCTGTACTATAAAACTTTTCCCTTAGCCAAATATCCCTGGAACCTTTTACTTTAAGCCATTCTTTAGCTTCCGTCTGACGCTTTTTTAAAGTTTCCCTGACCACTTATGTATGTAAGCAATGGTGCTGGGCCGAACCCCACCTGGACACGCTCCCAATTTTCTCTTACTAATTGAAATTATATTGGCCGCGCTGCTGGTGGCACTGCATCTCGTTGATAAACTCCGAATTTAAATGTGGTACGAACGTGGGAAGAACCACATGCCATGCGTGCCTGAAAGAGAGTGTCAATCTCCGGTTGCCATTGGGCGACGCAACGTACAAACTGCATAGAATTTCCAACAAGTAGCATCGATATTATTAGCCCTACGCTGGGTGGAACTTAACTATAGCACCTATCCAAGGGTCGATGACTTTTAGATAACTGGATACTAGGAACTGCACGACCTTGAATTCTATATGTATAGACGTTTTCCACTTAAGCAGGTTGGCATGAACCATCTAAGCACATTGCTTAGTAATTCTGGATATTTGTTCACTTCCAAGGAATATGTAGACTTGGATCGAACAGGATCATAATTTTTCTATAAAGTACAATTCATATGCTGTTGCTCTTGTCTCATTACTAGATGAGTGGTGAAGACAAGCTGCTAAACTCACTCTAGTTAACTTCTCAGAAGTGCAACGTCTGAAGAATTAACCAATTATCTTACTGTTTGGTAAGCGATTTGGTTAGGTAACTTGTGGCTTGCATCCCGACTTTGTGGCTCTGTATGTTATCGATTAGTGTGGTGGGGCTTTAAGTGGGCTTTTACGAGGATCGAGAATCTTCCCGCTTGCTCGGCATCGCAAAAAAAAAAGTTTCCCGCGTCATTGCGACGAGCCTCAACTTTTGCGTGCAACCTACCTAATTTATCTTTAATCTGATATGCACCAGTCATAGATCGTCAACCATACGTATCATGCCGAATCGCATAACTTCAGCTGGACTTTATTTGTGATCAGGAGCATTCAAGATGAATTCAACTCTTTTCACAAAAGCTGCGATACCACCGCGCATACTTTCCCCGGCTCAAATCTATCGCCGCCAGAGATTACGAGACCACTTACGGAAACGCCCACAATGCAGTCCAATCTGCTCTCTGTCAAAGAGACCAAGTAATACAATACAGCGGCCCCCATGCCAACCCGCTCTATACAGACGAGTTAGTGATTCCTCCTCAACATCAAGGTATGTTTGCTTGTATTAACCGTCTTCGATATAGTCGTTCCATGCTACCCCCAGATCTTTCGCCATCAAGGACCCATATCAGACCCTAGGCGTCGGAAAGTCAGCTTCGGCGGCAGAGATTAAGAAAGCTTACTACGGATTAGCCAAGAAATACCATCCAGATACGAACAAGGACCCGTCTGCCAAAGATAAATTCGGCGAAATCCAGTCCGCGTACGAAATACTGTCCGATCCGCAGAAAAAAGAACAGTACGACCAGTTTGGGGCTGCTGGCTTTGATCCCAATGGTGGACCTCAACCAGGAGCCGGTGATCCGTTTGGAGGGGCAGGAAATCCTTTCGCCGGGTTTGGCGGGCAAGGCGGTTTTGGGTCTGGCTTCAACTTCGACGATCTCTTTTCCGCCTTCACTGGGGGGCGAGGCAGTCCCTTCGGCGCAGGAGCCCGCGCCGGCGGAAGAAATCCATTTTCCCAGGAGATCCTCGTCGGGGAGAATATTGAGGTGCAAACAAGCATATCATTCATGGAGGCGGCAAAAGGAACGAGCAAGACGATTACGATACATCCCCTCGTACAATGCGATACTTGCAGTGGAAGCGGTCTGAAACCCGGCACCAGTCGAACAGAGTGCAAATCTTGTGGTGGCACAGGCACTCAGGTGCACTACATGACGGGCGGTTTCCAGATGGCGTCAACCTGTGGAACTTGCAAAGGCACGGGCCAGGTGGCTCCTAAAGGATCAGACTGCCGGACATGTTCCGGAGCCGGTGTGGTCAGAGATCGCAAGACTCTTACAGTAGACATCCCGGCCGGTATCGAAGATGGGATGAGGCTACGGCTAGATGGAGAAGGCGACGCACCCGTCACCGGTGGCACGGTAGATGCCAATGCCAGGACAGCTCGAGGAGATCTCTACGTTTTCGTTCGAGTCGCAGCAGATCCAAAATTCAAGCGAGCGGGATCGGACATTCTCTACACGGCAACTATCCCCTTGACGACGGCAATGCTAGGTGGTGAGGTGACGATCCCGACCCTGGACGGCGAAGTCAACGTGAAGGTTGCCACTGGCACGAACACCGGCGATAAGATAACACTACCTGGAATGGGAATGAAGAAGCTTGGAGCCCGACGCAGTAGTAATGTGGGAGATCTGAAGGTGGAATTCCGAGTCGCAATGCCAAAGTACCTTTCCGCCAACCAGAGGATGCTCGTGGAGATGTTGGCAGATGAAATGGGCGACAAGACTGCCAAACGAATAATGAACGTGAGGATGCCGGGGTAAGCGAGCAGTCGATGATGATTTTTATGCCATATCTCCAGGAGGCATAGCTGATCTGAATTTCACAGATCTGGGAGCTCACCCACGACAGCAACGAGAGATGACGACCCCGAAACACATAGGAATGAAGGATTCTTAAAGTCTCTGTGGCATAACTTGACAAACCACCCAGCTCATCAAAACCGGGACCAAACATCCACTGACAAGAAATCTAACGGAGACAAGGATTCTGGTTCAGGTTCAGGTTGAGTCCGTACTTAAACGTACAAGTCGCCTTTCCACAAGCGGGGGGTATTGCCTGCCCAAAACATGTACCATACTCGCATCACTTGCAGATACGCCAGGGAGACAGCCACTTGAAATATAGATATAGAAATTGGAACTGCATGGACGGTGTTGAGGTCGGATTGCTGATGATTAGGGGGCCCAAATGGAAGGAAGTCACTACTGGTGAGAGCTGCCTCGTGCGCCTCGATATTGAAAATCGCCTGTATTATTTGTATAGTGCCGCAGGGTGCAAAACGCAACACCGGATAGTGTCAAAGCCACTCTCCTCAATTCAAGATACGTAATGAACCGGCTCCCAGACAGCTATCTTCATGAGATCGTACTTAACCCTACGATATCTTTCACATGCGTGTACGTATGCACTGCAGTTCTCATGTACGCTCAAAGAGGTATCGATGGAGCATGATACATAGCTAATGTACCTCATGTATGGCATTGATCTCACAGGCGGTTGCAGAACTGGCCTCGGTTGGGTGAGAGCCGCGAGGAGGGGACAGCCTTGTCGAGTTTAAGGTCGCAGCAGCGGCCCGCTAGGCGCCAGCACCCCTTGCTTTCTTCACCGGGTCTTCAAGCTAACCGCCATAAGCACCAATCACGGAACGGTTGGAGTTGAAGAGGAATGTCGGTTGTAGCCAATGACGTACGATAGAGGGGTCCTCTGCCCTTGCTAGACGACCTCGTCACCTGCATAAGTGTGCTTCAATCGCGATGGATGTTGTTTAGCAGAACGGATCAATTGGTTCTCTATATATTGTATCTGCATTTGGAGAGAAGAGATGAAGAAGAGATTGAGGACATGCTGGATGAGAGATAAGTGCCGTGCCTAATGACCTGGTGTATATACACTAACTATATGGTAAGGGCCCTGGTATATGAAGGCAAGCAAGGAGATTTTACCTATGATGTAGGTTGAGCTGAGTTGCACGACATTAGTAGGTACAGAAAATGATCTCATGGCGTTATCGTGGGCCATCAAGATGCGTCTCGTCTATAGCGCTTCGTTACACTCCAAGTGATCGACCAGATACGCAAGCTTGCTCGAGATCAGGAAAAGATAGGTAGGCATCGATGAAATGGAGTATAGCCCAATGCCTAGATCAATCCCGTAGGACGTACAAGTATGGGGAGGACCAGACGATATAAAGGAACCGTGGTAGAGCATGTACATCCTGTAGGTACCTACCTGGCAGCCAACCGCTGCTGACGACTAAGAGTGCGCTTGTACCCCACCGCCCCACTTTGCTCCGGCTGCTACCAATTCCTGGAAGGACGTCCCGGCTGCCAGTCCCATGCCTCTGGCCAGACCCCACTTGTGCAACTCCATGGTGGTAGGTAGACACCTGCCTTAGGATTCCTCGGCGGCTACTTCGCTACTTAGACGCCAGCCCAGACAACTTCAAACATCTCGTCTCTGCCTGCCTGAACCTCTGTTCGCATGGCAATCTTCATGCGCCTGACTGTATTAGCCAACGCGCCGCGTCTTTCCTTGCTTGTGCTTCATCTTAGCTGACCGACTCGACCTGACCGTCTATATTCGGCCATCGTAAGCTTGGTCTATCGGGCAATACTTCCACCTCGTCCCACCGGGCCCTGGACAACTTTGCTCTCGAGCGACAGCATGTTGATAGATACATCGTTCCCTAACACGAGGCGAATTTTTGCGAACCGACCGTGAGATACTATTTCTTGATTGGAAATTGACGACCGAGCTACGACACCCAGTTCATGACTTGATTTAGCGATCGTCGTCGGCACCTGCTTCAAGTAACATCAACCCCACATCCTCACGATCTCATATACACGGCGATAGAATCCCTACGATACTACCTGGCCCTATGACAAAAAAGTCTTCAATAGCTTTAGAGAGAAGAAAGTAGCCGCGCACACGTATCTGAGCCGGCCCTCCTCGTCCATCATGACGCAGACTCCTATGATCTCGGTGCCTTTGAAGGCTACCAACGAGATAGATTGGATCACCCCGCTAAAGACGTACATCAGAGATACCTACGGAGATGATCCCGAAAGATATGCGGAGGAATGCGCGACGCTTAACCGCTTGCGCCAGGACATGAGAGGTGCTGGCAAAGATAGCACTGCTGGGAGGGACTTGCTATACAGATACTATGGCCAACTTGAACTGTTGGATCTCCGCTTTCCCGTCGATGAGCAGCACATCAAGATCTCGTTCACCTGGTATGATAATCTCTTAAAGAGGACAAGCTTCCGCACAAGACTGGCATGCTAACTTGATGGTAGGTTCGATGCGTTTACTCACAAGTCGACATCCCAATACTCGCTTGCATTCGAGAAAGCTTCCATAATCTTCAACATATCTGCCGTTCTGTCCTGTCATGCCGCCAACCAAAACCGATCCGAAGAAGCTGGCCTCAAGACGGCTTACCACTCCTTTCAAGCGTCTGCTGGCATGTTTACCTATATAAACGAGAACTTCTTACACGCGCCATCGTCCGACCTGAGCAGAGACACCGTCAAAACCTTGATTCAGATAATGCTGGCGCAAGCCCAAGAAATATTCCTCGAGAAACAAGTCACCGACCAGAAGAAGGTTGGCCTGTTGGCAAAATTATCTAGCCAGGCCGCCTATCTCTACCAGCAGGCGCTTGAGGGCGTTCAAGAAAATGTCAATAAGGCTATTTTCGAGAAAGTCTGGCTTCTCTTCACTCAGGTGAGTCTCCTATGATCCCTCGACGGGAGAGGCCGATTCTAATTTTGCCTAGATCAAAGCAAGTTTAATGGCCGCAAATGCCCAGTATTACCAAGCCCTTGCCGACGAAGATGCCAACTCATACGGTGTCGCTGTCGCGAGACTTACAGCAGCGGAAGCTCAAGCCAAGGAAGCTAATAGAATAGCTCATAATTTCCCCAGTACCATGCCGCCCAGTTCGAATTTGAGTGCCGACACAGGGACTCAACTGGCAGATATCACAAAGCGAAATCTGACCACTATACAGGAGAAGTTGAAAGAACTGATAAAAGACAACGATTATATCTACCACCAGACTGTTCCCCCGGAGGCTAGTCTGATCCCAGTGCCGAAGCTGCCCGCCGCGAAGCCAATCCCAGTGAATGAACTTTACGCTGGCCAGGATATCCAACGAATTACTGGCCCGGATCTATTCGCCAAGATTGTTCCGTTCACAGTCACCGAATCCGCGAGTCTGTATGATGAGGAAAAGGCAAAACTCGTACGCGCAGAAACTGAAAGGGTCGAGCTTGCCAACGGCGAAATGGCAGCAAGTTTGGACTATCTGAAGCTGCCAAATTCTTTGGCGGTGTTGAAAGGAGGTGTAGATCAGGATATCCAACCAGACCCCGAGTTCCAGACTTGGTGCGACGATGTTGCGGGGCATGAAAATCCGATCTCGATATTCGATACGCTACGTATTGACAAGGATGCGATAATAACGGTGCTGGATAGGTGCTCAAAGCAGCTTGATATGGAAGAGAGTGTTTGCGAGAAGATGAGGTCGAAGTATGAGAGTGAATGGACACAGCAACCTAGCTCACGGCTTACGACTACACTACGAGGAAATATCCGGAATTATAGGGAAGCCTTGGATGAAGCAGCCAAGAGCGATGCTCAGCTGTATGCCAAATTTCGCCAGAACGAGACGGACTTTGAAGAGATGCGGAATGCGGCACAAACTGGTGAAGTCGACACGCTATTTCAAATGGCTGTTAACAAAGTCAGAGCAAAATCTAGCAATGCGTCAAGCCCAGCAAGCATGGAGCCGAATCTGCTCGATGCGGATTTTGATGATGGCACTCCCAGTGTCGCGGAGCAGATAGCCAGAGTTGAGGACATCCTTAAGAAGCTAAACCTTGTCAAGAGGGAACGAAACCAAGTGCTGAAAGACCTTAAGGAAAAGGTACGTGAAAAGCTTCAATTTTACCTACTGGCATCGATTGACTAATCCGAACAAGGCTCACAACGATGACATCTCACAAATCCTGATTCTGAACAAGAAATCAATACCAAACTTCGAGAAGGAACTTTTCCAGTCCGAGCTGGAGAAATTCCGCCCTCACCAGAACCGGATCCTGCAGGCAAATCATAAGCAGGCCTCTCTAATGAAAGATTTGCAGACATCTTTCGGCCATCTTCTCCAGGATAAGCGTGTACGTTCGGAGCGGAGCAAGTATGAAGCTATACAACGGCAAAGGAATTCAGTGATCAACAAGTATAAGAGGGCATATCAAGAGTTCCTCGACCTCGAATCTGGCTTGCAGAGCGCGAAAAATTGGTACACTGAAATGAAAGAGACGGTTGATAGCCTTGAGAAAAACGTCGAGACTTTTGTCAACAACAGGAGATCAGAAGGCGCCCAACTGCTGAGCCAGATTGAGCAAGAGATGGCTGCGAACAAGAGCAACCAAGCTGAAGCCGAGCGGGAAAGACTTCGTAGTCTCATGGAGCGTATGGCTTTGGACCCGAGTGCATCTCCGCCGCCTAAGCCGGGCTCGACACGACCTGTGCCAACACCGCTGTCCTTCTCGAATAGTCCCCGCTACCCGCAAACCAGTATCACAGGTCAATATCAAATGCCAACTTCTCCGCCGCCGAACCAAGCCAACTACCCTAGCTTTACTAGTCCACCGACAAGCACTGCCTATGCCTCCACGCCGCAGCAATCCTACACTCCCAATCCCCAGCAAAACAATCCACCATACGGCCAGACTTCATACAATCCCAGCAGCTGGGGCCGAAATCCTGGACCTGCATCGCCGCCACCGAACCAGACTACATTTGGACTTGGTGTCGGTGGGAGAGGCCCAGCTTCGCCTCCGCCGAATCAAACATCGTTTGCGCCGCATCAATATAGTACTTACGGAAACCCGCAAGCTCAAGCACCACAACAGTACATGCCTCCCGGCTTCGTACCACCACCTCCACCGCCTGGACCTCCGCCGTTAGGCCCACAGCAAACCATTCATTACTCTCAGCAACCGCAAGAATATCCCTACGGGGGCCCTCAGACCACAGCTCCTCGGGCGTCGCAACAGCAACAACAAGACCCCTGGGCTGGATTGAACGCCTGGAAGTAGACTAATGGTGCCACGATGCGATGAAGGGAATGCTATCAATGATATCAAGGTTCGGAAGGCTAATTAAAGATCCTCGAAAAGCACTACGAGGTAGCGGTTCTAGAAAGACCAACGGTTCCTTTGGAATTTGGCCATTGTCGTTCTTGGGTGGGATATGCGATAAATATCTACTAAAGCCGCGAGGTTCCTAACATACCTAGTTATCTAACCTATCAAGTAATTCGAGCCTAGAAGGTACCATACCATGTGAACTCAGGTCTGTTGTTAAGCGATATCAAAAACAGGTAGCCATCTAAAATATAATAGATTTGTTATATCTATGCCGTCTATGATATAATGGATGATCTCAAACCCGACGATAGAAGTTGACCTCGGGTTCACCTACATGCAGAGTCTCGGCAGGCTGCATGATAGAAGGCGGCAGGCAGAAGACCCATACCATTTTGAATCATTTAAGCAAACATCACCAAACTGGAAGGACGATCTCGCGTTCCGTTCACGGGACGAGCGCTTCTCTGTTCGGCTACGATCCTGTGGAAGGAAACGGCGTGCTCATTGGCACGGATGAGCGTACATGCAAGCGTGTCTCTGATAGTGAGTAGCAGCCGAGACTTATAGCAAGTCCCATACATGCATATAGAGTTCTCAGAGCTGGCAGGTTACACGCAAAGGTAGCGTGGGATATTCCGTTTGAAAGGGTAGTATGTATAGTCGGGGGGTTAGGGGAGCCAGGTTTCCTTGAAAAAAATAAATAAACAGAAAAACAAAAAAAAGTCGGGACTTGGCAATGCTCGAGGTTGCGGTGCGGAAAGGGCTATGATATGTTGAGGTCGTTTATGCACATGCAAGACAGTTGGCATGGCATATCTCGCCACAATCTCGTAACACCACCTAGTGTACGTACACGATGGAGACCGCGGCTGCGGGAAATTTGGCGATTCGATGTGCGATTCGAGACACCATCTTTGCATTCTGATATGAGGACTAGACGAAAGTAATAAAAAAAAAGTGCAATATTTGTTGCGGCGTCGCTATTGCGTATGTACTCGAGTATAGAAACGAGGGCATATCGATTCCGATGGTCATGATAACGGAGCTAAAGCGTTAAAGAAACCTTGTCGCAGAGTCTCAATCGTCGCACGTGATTGGATGGATCGGCACCTACCCTGGTCGCTTTCAAGCTTGTACGGATTAGGTAGTAGCATAAATTCTCTCGGTACTTCAAGGCCAATTCACCGACAGGTTGGGGCGTGGTAGACTGGGCAAGTGGGGTCCCATGGATTCTCCCACGTCGTACTTGTAGCGCTGACCATCGCTAAAATTCATTGGGCGTGGGACCGCCTGAAAGAAATTCGATATTATCCAATCTCTTCGGAATTTGTCCGTGACAATTTAGCGTCTAGCTCTCTCTCCGTCCAGCCCTTTTTTCTCTCGACAAAAAAGGATACCATTACTTCTGACTTGTTATATGGCCAACGTCTCGATGCCGCAGGAGGCATTGAAGATCATGTATATTACTCCACCAATGGCACTTGTGTGACGCTAATCAGAACTACATGTCCCTGGTCTCTTTTTCTCCCCCTTGACGTATTCAACGGCTCCTGGGCCGTCAATGGGAACCACTATCGGACCTCTGGATCCGGCTTACAGTTTGACGGTTAACGGCCCATTGGAATTACTAACACTTGCTAGCCCGGCTCGCAGTGTTCACCTAGTCGTTGCCTTTTGCCTGGTTTCGTTACTGGAGGTCGTGATCTATTATCCCATCTTCTTGGCTAGCATAGCTTAGCCTCGATTCGCCTGTCTGGAGTGTGTGCTATCAACTCACCGCCTCTGCTCGCTCTGCCCGAGCTTCTTCCAAGCCAGGTCAGATCTAACCTGTATGGAACCTTGACCTGCCTCGGATGGACTATCGCCTCGTCGTTCTTAGTCTACGGCTGGAAACGAGTGTTACTGCCAACTCACCATTCACTGCGATCCCTCTCCGTGCTTACTGCCGACAGTAATCCTCCTTCCGAACTTATACATACGCGTCAAACCACTCGTGATACCACGCGCCTCCTGGCATACGAAGCCTTACAATGGCTACGCCGAGATCGAGTACTGGTGGGGAGAACGGCGAGGGCAGTAAGACAGGATTCACACCCTTAGTGACAGTTGTGGACTTCCACCACCATAGAGGCCCCGAGGTTGAGAGATGGTTCGGCGTAGAGGAAGGGGAAGACCCAGCAGCCAAGTATGACTGGACGTTGCTCCCGTTCATGGCTTTGAGCGATGGAGCTCACGCGTGAGTTGGCCCTCAGTGAGGCGCGCATATATCGGAAGCTGACTTGGATCAATTGGTGTGCACAGTTCGACAGAGGACTTCTCCTACTTCACTCTCCTACGACCAGCCACGGACGATTCACCCGCGACCTCGCTCTTTGGCATATCTTGTACGAGGCAGTTAGACGCCTCGCAATTGCTAGTTCGACCATCCGACGTGACGCGTTCGACGGTTCAGAAAGCCGTGGTGGTAATAGCAGACAGCCCACAGTTCTTTGGCATGCTTAGGGAGCGATTATCTGTTGTGACCAGCGCGTGGTTCGCCCAACGCGAGTTCGGCGACACAGAAATCCTACGGCGATTTCAGGAGAGCCTTGCAGAGGAAAAGGCACGCGGCCAGATGAATGAGGAGGTGGACAGAGATCAGTATTTGGGAATGAGTCTCCGAGAACTGGTGAGGGAATTCCGTTGGCAGACATTAGTGCTCTTGAAGTGCTGTCTCTTGCAGCCGAAGGTGAGTGGTCTAAGACACTTCGGAGTTAACCCGTCTTGGACTCACTAGGAAACTAGATGCTCTTTTTCGGCTCGCGGTGTGAGCGATTATGCATGATGCAGTTTTCTCTCATCTCTTTAATACCTGGATTACTCCGGAATCTCCAAGATTGCGCAGGACCAGATCTGAACAATTACGAGAAGAAGCTGAGCCGGCCGACGAGTTTGAGGACAAGTGATCGAAACTCGCTGCTCTCATACATGGGATTACCCCTGCAAATATTCGGCAAGGTGAGCCTGTTTGCTCTCTATACCCGAGACGCACGCTGATCAGGTCCATAGGGGAGCTTGTTCGGACCGTACACGCCCTTGCAGCAATTAGACATCCTCGCGGACTTCGGCACCAAATCATATATAGTCGGCAGCACAAACTCATTATTGTTACAACAGAAGGACCGATACAGCGATATACTAATCAACCTTGATGAGAACACCATCAACATTACTTCCACCTCACTTCGTACCGCATTGGCCCTCTCCCATTCGGACAGAAGATGGATCGATTTCATCACGCAAGAGGTGAACGACACCTGGGACGACTCAAATCCAGGTCGGCCAAAGACGATGGGATACCGAGGCAGTGAAGAATTCATCCGGCTTCAATTTGAGGAGTACCTCCTGTCCCTCATCTCGTCCGTCAAATATCACAACCACCTTATCAAAAACGCCCAAAACCCCAAAGCGCTTCTTCCCCACATTGAAGGAGACCCATCCGCTGATTTCAGTAATGAATGGGTTGAATATTGGATGAAAACCGAAAACTACCGGATTTGGAATTCACATACAGACGGGCACCTGTTTGATATTGTTGAGCCGAAGCATCCCTGTGCCGGCGGACTGACTATCGACGATGTTCAGCGCCGAATTGCGCAACAGGTGCAGGAACTGCACCTCGACGAGAGATTCGCTGTCGGTAAAGAGGTACTAGGTAGGAATTTGGCGGCAGGACGCGACAAAGCAAGCACGATCTTTAACAAGTTATATGCGGATATGGAAGCGCTTCGCGAAGCGCAAAGGAAACGCGCCGAAGAAACCCAGCACTCGGCAGAGAAGAATGGATCCGCGGCGTACCCCGTTGACCTGGGGAAGGCGCAACAAACAGTGAGTTCAGTCGGCTCGAGGGCCGGCGCATATATCGGCAGCTGGACTGCGTGGGCAGGTCAGAAACGGAAAGAGGGTTGGGGCCGATCAAGCAGTAGCTCCGGCGGAGGCGGATGGGGATTCGGGGGCGCTCGCAAATCGAGATCCGGAAACACGGATTCTAGCACCGAAAAGAACTATACGCCGCTCAGTAGCCCCGCCCTCTCGTCGCCTGGGTTTTCAGGCATGGAAAAGATCCAAATGTCGGACGTACAGCACCGAGCCAGCGAAGGACACGAAAGGAGACCGCTTACGCAGGATAGCTTCGACGAAAGTCTACTTGATGCCGCGGGTTCGGTGGACGAGAGCGTAACTTCTAGTCCGGCTAGCCCGAGGAAAAATGCTGAACCTGGACGGGACAGGGCTAAGAGCATAGGTGCGAGACTAGATTATGGAGATGGCCACAGTAATGCTGCTACTGGTGGAGTAGCTACCGAAACGAAAGAAGAGAAGGCCGAGTCGAAGACGGACGAGCCCAAAGCAGCGGAGAGCACTACGTAGGGCAAACGTGGTTATGTGATGCCTTGGGGACCTACGGCAGGCACAACATGATCGTTTAAGGTGGAAACGAGATACTACGCATTGGGAGCATCGATTGGATAAGAAAATGCATATGCATATACCTACCTTCTACCTAGTTAGGTACCCAGCAGCATGAATACGCAGCCGAGCAGGGCGCAAAGAAACGGGGGACAATACTGAAACCATAGGAGGGAAGATACGATGCGATATGAGGGATGTGAATTATTTGCTATGCTGCCGCCTGCCCTTCGATAAGTAAGGGATACGAATAAAGACGAAGGCTCACCGCCACATAGGTCAGGATGGAATCAGTGGAATCCAAGGGCATATCCTACCTAGTTAGCTTGACGAAGAATCGCCCGCTTGCATGATCTGGCGTTAATGAATTGCTGTTCGACCTTGCCCACCCGATCTACGTTAGAACTTGTCTTGTCCTGAAACCGTGACTGGTTATTTCTCGCGATATGGTGGGAATAGTTGGGCCAATGGTGGCGTGCTTGATGGGGATTGTCATTGTCGTGGCGATTGTTCTCTAGGTAGGTACCTAGCCAGCGTGTTGTGGTCACTTGTCTACCGTGTCTTATAGAGTGTCGGCCATCACCAGTTTGACAACGAAGGGTATAATTACAGGTAGGTACCTAATCTACCTTGTACAAAGGTGTGTACCCAGAGTCAGTCATGGTGTCAGCAATTCTCCCGTCAAAACCCGGGCCAGCATGGTCAATCTACATAATACATGCGTCACGAGGGCGTACAGAGATGGTTCTCTAGAGTATTAATTCGTATCTATCAGTTTTCCGTGCTTCTGTTTCCGTCATGCCACCACTGCGGTGTTAAAAACACCCTATAGACTATACCTAAGGTACTAGCCTGAACAACCACCATGATCGCACGCCGTGCTCGGCAGAGGTCAATAGGGTACATGCGCAAGACGAACCGCAAGCAAAAGGCAAATGCAGTCATCAGATCATAGGCAAGCTCTCCGTAGTCAAAGCGTTGACTACTCCACGCTCAGATATCCACCATCAACGTCATAGCTGCCAATTTCATCCCTTCGTCAAACGTATGCGGCAGCGTCCAATTAATCCTCTCGGAGTTGGGAGACGACTGTTACCATCACAACCTTGATGCACCAAAGCTAGCAATCACCCAATTCGCCCGCGTCAAACAAGTTGCTAGCTAAGGGCCTTGCCGTGCTCGTTTCGAAAACTAACACCAGGTTTCGAAACAATCCCCTAAATATGTGTAATGAGGAAATTCGTCGCCGCCCGGCAAACAAATGCTGCAAGAGTAAAAACACCGGGGGGATATATGCGTGAGTACAATGCAATGCTGATTAAGACCAGGGGGGAGGTGTCGGTTCGTGTCTCTTGCATTATGCGAGGTAACCGAGCTCGTCGTCCTCCAGGCGCTCGAGGTATTCCTTGTCGAGAAGGATTTCGATGCACTTCTTGATATCACCAACTTTAGGAACGAATCGCGACTTGATCTGGTTGATGCATTCGCCGACAAGTTGGTTGTGCTTCATCTTCTTGCGGGCTTTCATAATTCTGACAATAGCAGACTAAATCATAGTTAGCACTGTTCTACTATTGTGGCCAGTCTCAAGATCGCGGCCGTAAAATGATACGAAGTGGTTCAAGACGTAAAAGATGAAAATAATGATAACTTACTTGTAAGACGAGCTGCCGGTCCTCTTCGATAGTCTTGTTGGTATCAACCTCCTCCTGTTTTTGCTCCGTCTTGGTGCCAACGTTGAGATTGACACGGATTTTCTTACTCTTGAAGTCATAGTTAAGATGGAACGTCTTTCCAGGACCTGGCTTGTCGCCATCGGGCCTCATAAGAAGAACCTTAGCTTTGAGCAGGATGCCCAAGGCAGAGTCTAAGACCTCATTGCTTAGCTGAGTAACAGAAGCAATGTCCTCATACGTGTGTACGTCCTTCGAGTTGAACATCAAAAGGATCGCCATCTGATAGACGCTGACTTGGAATGTGAAAGGAGTCTTGGAAGATTTGCAGTATCCCGTCTTCAATTCACCCTTGCAGAGTTGCCAGAGCCAGGTTAACTTGCGGCCTTCGTGTTTATTCTTGTAGAAGAGTGTGAACCGGTCAATATCGGTCTGGATCTCAGCCGGCGGGTTGAATGTCGTGTTAGGAGGTAGCAAGGGCCAGAAACTGGTTCCTAGGACCGAGTAAGTAGAATCGAGAGGTTGGTTTTCTAATTGTAAACCCCTGGTATGTTCTCGGAACCCAGTGTTGAGATCCTTCGAAATCTGCATATCTTGGAACATGCGCTGAAGCTTGTTTGTGTACTCGAAACCACACGCCTCCTTCAGCTTGCTGATCATGCTCGTTTCGGCATCGTCTGAAGATGAATTGCTATGTACGAGACGCCTTGCTAACATTCTCGAGTAGAACTTCTGGAAGACGTCTTTGTCCTCGATGTACTTGAACACAGTCATTATCTGTGTCAATGTAGCATCAAGCTCGGATTCTTCCACGCCAGTTCCACTCTTACGCAATAAGACATCGGTGTACTTGGCGAGAAGCTCGGGCGATTTGCTGCTGCCTGCCTTGCAGATCTCATTCCTATTCACGAACTCTCTGCAGGCATTGTCCAAAGACCGGGTGAACTCCGGTTCATCGGCGAAGGCGCGCTTGACCAAGCCCTGGTATCGCGTGTGCGTCTCAAGCAGAGCCTCAACGTAGACCTTAGGCTCGAGCTTCTCAGCATCCGAAGCGACCTTAGCAACTGCATTGAGCCCTGCGTTGCGGACATGAGCCTCGAATTTCTGTCGTAAAGGATCCAGCCCATCCGGAATCCGAGAGAGGAGGTTGTACATGCGTGCCATGTCCTCTTCCCGATCGTTATCAAGAAGCACTTGGAACTCGTCCCTAAGCATTGCAGAGTGGTCTGCGATCAACGCCTTGTTGCAAGTCTTCTTCAACGGAATCGCGATGTCGTTGTGGAGATACATACGCACGCGCTCCTCCTCCTCGGCCAATCGCGCCTCAGCCTTCTTCATGTACTCAACGACACTGTTCTCGGCGACGAATTGCTTCGACTCCGCTCTGTAGAACTCCTCGGTCGCGGCGAGGAATGGCTTTTCGAAATGGAATCGATACGTGTCAAGAGTAGACTTGGTAGCATCATGCTCGTCGAGGCCTAAAGATACAAAGGAATCGACTACCTGCTTGATCTGCCTATGCTCAATGGTCTCTCCATTCCTCTGCTTTTCCACCAGCATGAGTACCGCATCCATGACCTTCTTATTGACACGGGTGAAGAACTCAGTACGCCACTGGTATAGATGCAATGTATAGACGTCATAGGTGTTCTTTTTTCCTTCGTCCATCTCGCGTTTTACCCAGTGTCGGTTGAGGTATCGGAAAAGATGGTGGATGTACTTCGCCGCCACGGTGTAGCGGTTCCATTCTCTTATGTAGAATGCCAGGAGAGCTTCGTCGGTGTGCGCCTTCGACTGTTCGTACAACCCATTAAGGTGGTCATTGAGGTACTCTTTCAGCTTTTTATAGAGGTCTTCGCCAAGAAGATGGGCTAGTAGATCGTGAACGTCAGCGATAGCTAACTGGTTGACGGCGCTGGTGGCATTACCTCCTCTATGAGCTTGTCCCACAGCATTACTACTGCCTAAGCCAACGGCTTTCTGGGATGTGCAGAAGTTATGGACGGCACTGTGACCCGTTAGTATGCGGTTCTCTGACTATGCGCATAGATACTCACGTGTAGATGCCCATGTACTAAAAATGGATGATTAGCTATGGTAGATATGGAAGGGATGTACGACAACTTACAGTCGACATATCCATGCCATCTTGGAGGTTGATCATAATCTTGGAGATACCGGCCTGAAGATATTCCCACGTCTGACCGATATCCTCCCGGTTCGGCGCCGGGGGCATGGATCGCGTCGTGGTCACCGACATGGTAGCGAACTCGTCGAAAGAGGTGTCCTCCGAGGAGGTAGTCAAGTAAGGAAGATATACGAGTTCGGCGGCGGCGGCTCGAGTACGAGGGCGAGCGGAAGTGGGTTTTCTACAAAGTGGATTGTTAATTAAAGACGCAGAGCCCCCTAAGAATTACAGAATCACAAGGAGGGAGAAAAGTCTACGGATGGTGGACTTTGGGGAGAGGGACTGGAGTAGAGAAAGGAAGGAGAGCAGGTAGGCACGCGAGCTTGTGGTTGTTTAAATGTGATTGTTGACGCGAAGGGTGAAGAGGGAAGGAAGCATCATAAAGTGCACATACCAGTTTCTGTAACAGGTGAATATTCCAGACTCGTGACCTCCGTTCAAAGGACGTACAAGGAACTGTCCCAAAGTCTGCAGCGCAGTGAGTTTGAGAGAATAATGAGTCGGAACTGACTCTGCGCAGAAAGAAGGAAAAGGAAAGTCGGATGGAAGTCAGAGGAAGTTAGAAAAATCGATATCACGGCATACAAAAGAATGGACGGAGTCGATTTCAGGTTGCCGCATTGATAGGCAAGAACAACCCAGGTACCTACCTCTTCGGCGGCTTAGGTAAGGCAGGCAAACAGACGCCCCCGGGAATTAAGAACGTTAACAGGTTAGCAGGTAAGTACTTACACTATGTACACTAGGTACTCGTTGAACTGCAGGTGGTTTAGCGTGTTTTGCTGCTCCGCCCCCACCTTAACTTTGTTTGGTAGAAAACGGTTCTAACGCACTGGGACTTGGGTGGTCGGCGCTTATATAATGCGACGTTTGTACGCCATTGCCGCACATATTCATTGTACCGTACCACAATGCCTACATACATGTAGAAACAACATACATCGAGTCTCTTTCACTTCCAAGGTTATGTTCCCACTGGAAATGTCTAGCCTACAATACCTGGTTAAGATACACTCTTTATCACCCTTTTTAGCGGACCCAGTGAAATTCTTACCGAATAACATTCCGTGTTTGTCTCGAGTAGTTGATACTTCATCCACTGACGGGGGACTCATCGCCAATGTCTCATAGGAAGACCCAATTCACCGTACCATATCACACAGTTTTGCTGCTTCCCAACCACAAGGTAAATCATAAATCATCGCTATTAAGCTATTAAGGGTATGTCTTGTCTGCGTATTAGCTACATCACTGGCTCATTTTTCATGTACATTGTCTATCCCGCCGAGCTTCTCCGCCAGTCTGAACACATTGATAGTGAAATTCAGAATCCAGGCGATCAGTCCTACAAGTGTCAGCGCCGCGAGTCCCCTAGCCAAATGCAACGACACTTTCTCCAGCGCCGCCCAGTCGGGGTTTGTAGACATCCCATCGCCGCTGTGATATACCAATGCTTCAAAGGCCAATGCTGTACTAGAGGATTTCAACACGATGAAGACGAGGTCCAAGAGCGTGAGCGATACTTTCTGTGCCGGGGCTCGGAGCCCTAACGGTTTACCGGTGTACTCATCCCATGTCATGTATAGAATGTAGGGGATGGCCACTACGTCGATGACTATGGCGACAATCGCTTGAGAACTTTCAGGGTAATTGTCGGTGGGAATTGCCTTGTCTTTCTCTCTCTGGAAGATGTTGCATGCCAGAGCAAGAGCCGCAATCGAGGTAATGAGAACGATGAGACGGAATATGAGCGGTGCGATGGGGTGGCGTAGCACAAAGTTCCAAAACCGCATGATCCACGTTTCTTTCCTGGACATCCTCCTAGTTTTTGGGTCCAGTGGATGAAACGGGTTCTTGACCGGCTGGTCGAGGCCCTGCATCTGTGCTTCAAGGACCTCGTACGGCACCACCTCCCACTCATCTTCGGGATTTCGCCCGTATGAGGAGGAACGGATAAAGTCTCTCCATCTCTCATAAGGATCCTCATTGGGAGCCCGATAACCCAGTCCCATTATAACCGGTTCCGCCGTTCGTAAATGATCCCATCGCCGCCCCGGCCTGTCGGCTCTCTTCCTTAGGAACACGGGAAGTTTGGACACATGATCGTGCTTCTCGTCCACCCAGTCCACATAACCGTCCTTCGACACCCTCCGCTTGAGTGGCCGACTGCCTTTGCTCTGCTCCGGGCGGACACTTGGTGGGGGAGCGTTGATGTGTTCTTCCCGCTTCGGACCATGAACATGTTCATCGTAGAGCTCTACCCAAGCAGGTACAGTAATCCTCAAAGGATTTCGGGTCATCGCAATATTTGGAGCGACAAATTCATAGGTGTGTAAGATTCTAAGAATAAAGGTGAGGCAGGACCACGGTCGTCAGTCAGGCAGATAGAATTGCTAGTCATCCTCTCATATAAGGTATAGGTAGCTGATGAACCCGGAAATGGTGGGGAGATTTAGCGTTCAGTGGAATGGAACCACTGAAAGGCAAGAAGCGCCGTCAGGTGCGTGTGCCTGTTGTGCTTGCGTGTTCCCGCAGGTGCCGGCTGCCATCAAACTTTTGGAATGTCCGCGCGCGCGCCAATGAAGGTTGCAGCGCAAAGCGAAGTAACCATCCGGCAGGTCAACGTCAATTAGTAGTCGAACAATAGAGAAGCGATGCCTCGATAACTCGAGTAAGTTAGGTAGGAAGCAGTTATGTAGGGACTAGTGAAATACAGACAGGAAACCGTCTCGCTATGACATCTTAAAAGGAAATAATACAGATGGAGGAATGAGAAACTGGACTTGAATCTGTTCACGGCACAGACGGCTACTGGTGTAGCTAAGATGAAAACGGAGATCAAGAGATGACAGACGTTGTGATCACGGCGCAAGATAACAATAAATTAGGTCAGCTACCTATGCCGGGGGACTGGGCGCGTTGGCCGGGAAGAGCTTAGGTTTGCCAGGGATGAGTATCATATGGTCGATGGGGCCATAGCTTCGAAGCCAGGAACCATCGGGTCTCCTCTGAAAAGTGGGGCGTACCTATACTTGAGTCGAGTACATCCATGTATTGAAGTGTTGTTCAGCCATAGAGATGTAAGGCCACTTCACCATTATATATAGCACTCCTGTAGCTCTTTTCGTCCTGCTGGGATAAGTCAAAAGTTTCATGTGATAAAGGTAGGTACATAATGTATGTTGATTCAGAGTCGGTACCAGTTACGTGGTATGATCCTGTGGAGCTCCAGTTGAGAGTGGGAACAGCCCTTTGTGATCTGGTACCGCCACAAGTATACATCGCCCGAGGCAGGGTGCGACCGAAGCACGGAGCAAGCCACAAGGCAATCCCTGTTCCCATGCGTCACCAGCGCGTCTCCATTTCCTGCGGCACTCGCAAACTTGGTGGAAGCTTGACATGGGTCTAGAAGCTACATTTTCAACGTCATACTACAGCACTCAAAGTTCCCAGTCAACCTTTAAAAAAAATAAAAACTTCATTAAGCAATCACGATGGTTTTTGCAGAGGCTCTCACGAGATTGAAGTAAGCGGTTTTCATCGCGACCTGGCATTACAATCCCCCAGCTGCAAATCTCGTCATCTCCCAGCCCGAGTTGTCGCAATTCAATATTCTTCCTCGACTGCAACAATGAGATTCTTCCTCCTCCCCATCTCGACTCGGCGGACACTGCTATACTGCCAAAAACTTCAAGTCTTGCCGACAAACAAACAGACCATAGTAGACAAAGCCACAGTTCGTGCCGCACAGCTCTGGTCAGGCTGGGAGAAGAAGGAGGGCGGTTGGCAGAAGAAAGTCGTCGTCTACGGTAACCGCTTGCTGAGGAGGATCCCTTACGAAGAATGGGGCCTCAAATCGGTCCCTCCTCTGTCTACCAGACGAAGAGAAGAAGAAATACTTGGAAAGGACAAGAATCATCTCATTTATCCCGAGAGCCTCATTCCTACAACAAAGGCGGTAAGCGTTCTGCGGACGCTCGGTACCGAACGGGAAGCGTTACATAAATCTAGATTAATGTGGTGCTTGATCGGAATGCCCATCAGTGCTCCGTTTGCCCTCGTCCCAATGTAAGTTGCTATTTGCTTCAAATGCACATCGAGCTACTACAAGCTTCTAACAAGCCTACTACTAGAATACCCAACCTTCCCTTCTTCTACCTAGTGTATCGAGCTTGGTCACACTGGCGAGCCCTTGCTGGCGGCAAGCACATTCGATTCCTCTGCGATAATAACCTTCTGGCTTTATCGCCATCTCCAGTACTCAACTCGATATACTCTCCGCTTGTTCCTGACTCTCCTACTTCGACAGAATCGATAACAGAGAAAGACAGTGCAGAGTCATCCACCGCCAACGACCCAAAGGGAATCGATGAGGAGAAACTGCTTCTTTCGCAAGAAAACGGCCGGCAACTCGTCAAAGCATTAGATATACCGGAACTCGAAGTTGAGCTCGAGCGGGCGATATGGCAGGTTGAAACGGCGATCCAAAAAGAGAAGGACGAAAAGGCCAAACCACCGGGGAAGACCGGACCTAAGTAATGATCTACGAAAATCAACAAAATAGAAGCCCGAATAACGCGTGGCGATAGGGTGTTTATGATGCCAAAGGTTAGGTACGAACTTATAGAAAGGATATCCCATTGGGGTTTGGTGATAGATAAATGGGACACGCTCTTCATTTGATGATCTCTAACCAACGAAGAAGTCACCCACCCATCCCGTGAGAGCTAGACGCAATTGTCATATTCGCCACCCCTGAATCTTTCCAACTGCTCGTATTATCGACAGGATGCCGCCGATACACAGGATTCCTAGCGTTACTATCAATCGCCTTGTCGTTATATGCGAAAAGTGCGCAGTCTCGAATAACCTGTCTTCTTGATGGTCGCCTTCAACGAGCGCCTGTTTCTCCATATCTTCCCGCCGCGCACCTAGATCTGCTTCCTGGCATTGGGTTTCTGTCGCAATTTTTACATCATATGCTGTATCGGTGAGGGCGGGATAGGAATCCTCAATTTGCGTCCTTGGTTCCATGCCAATTTCACCATGTGTTCCCCCAGCATGATCTATGATGGTGGGATCGCTAGAAGACATTGACTTCCATGCCGCTGCCGCCTTCTGACGCATCAATCTCTGTGTCGGACTCTGTTCGTGCTTCGCGGCCCGACAATTATCATGTCTCTGTCGTCTCGGCGGTGCGTCGGTGCTTAACGGATTCAGAGGCGAAGGAATTCGTGGTATATATCCTCGATCTCTTGGAGATAAACTCCTAGGGGCCATTTTATCAGGTCATATGAATTTGTGATGCCCAGATGAGGAGCTCGGTGTGCTCTAGAGGCTGCTTGGAGATGGATTGTCCTTCGAATTCCGGACAAAAGAAGCCAGGAAGATAGAGCAGCCCAATATCTCGAAATAGTGAGACGTGATTGTAGTACTGACGGCTGTAATATTACATTCTTCCCAAGATGTTTCATGTCCCGCCTCCCTTGCGTCCGAATTCAGGTCATAGTGACGTCGCTTGTTTAGGCGGTCTTTCTGGAAACAATCATGGCTGAATGAATTGGAGCCATAGCAATCTCTCCAGTGACTAGAAGTTAAATGTGTTCTGTCGGTGATGGAGTGCATTGGTTGCTTAGCCGCTGCCGGGATACCGCTCCCATAGCCTCGGGTCCGTGATCCACACCACGCCGTTACTCGGTACAACTTCAGGAGACTTGTCAGACTTCCTGTTAATTTGTGGGGTTACAACATCACAGTGACTACCTACCTACCTATTCTAACTTCGCATGAGAAACTGCCTTATTAGAAGTATGCTTCACCGTCGGAAAGTAGGAACAGTTCTAGTATGCAGGTATATTACCCACCGCCGTCGTCGACCACCATCCTAGTGTCCTGGTATCCTCCTCCTAAGCGCATCTAATTAGGTACGCAGCCTGGTCTTTCTTCTTCAATGCATCTCTTGTCAATTATTACACTCTTGGTTACTGCGTTTTCGATGCTAAGTTTATGAAATCGGATCCCAATCCATGGAAACCCAGCATTGACGTCCATACCCAAGCTGTCCCCTGAACGGGTAACAATTGAGACTAAAGCCATGTTACAAGCCGATTTCAGCTACCTCATTCTCTGTTTTTCCATGTTAATCGTGTTGTAACGAACATTACGAGAGCATATGACACAGGGACTATCATTTCATGATTCAGACTAATCCAATATGTTACGCAAGTAAAGGAGAAACAGTACAATAAGCAAGGCACCAGTCAAGGTATAATCTTAGAAAACAGGAACAGAAGCTTTCTATCTATTTCGAAACCTTTCAATCTTTTCATTATTTTTCATGTTGATCCGAAGTGGTTTCCAAGCTGCATCGCGCAGGTTAGATACCTACCTACCTACTTACCTAAACCATACAGCAAGCAAATTCATCCGACCGACACGATTCAAATCAGCCTGCTAACAGAGACATAACGTGGAAAAGGAACAATGATGCTTAACAGCTATGAGAGAAGGCAGAATGTGTGTATGTAATAGCTTCTCACGTAGGATCTTGCGAAGGAGTAGTATTTCGACGTGGAATGCTGCATACGAGCACATCATTAGTCGAAGCTTCCGGAACAGCGATCCCGCGGTTTTGCGGTGTCAGAATACCCAGACTTAGGAGGCAAAGGGTCAGAGCATAATGCTTCCGCTGAAGAGAAAAAAAACGTTTCTTGGCGTGATGGCAGTCCTTGCAGGTCATCCCAATAAGTACAAACGAATTATGGTAGGCTTCTAGATGGGACCGGTGTGAAACAACATTTTTGAGAATTTACCTACTAGATTAATTTATTCCCCAGCCATCCTAGGTAGCATCGTCCCAAGTCTGTGATTATATGTGTGCGTGTGACGTACTATGAAAATAGCGCCGCCAGTACGGCTTCCGAGGAGATCAGGAGGCTTGGCGTTATTCACCCAATATCTTGACGGGATTGCACGTCTTTGTTGACCTAAACGGCAAGTTATGTTAGCCGGCTTCGGATGGGAGAAGAATATTTGCCAAGTAGCGAAGGGTTTCAATCATGGCATCGAAAGGGTGAAGGTGCTATGGAGCTGTCCACGGTTAAGCCGACAGTTATGAGGTTTCAGTGGAAGTTGGCGCTATCACCACTTCTTAGGACGGAGATATAAGTCATCTACTCCCCCGGTCAAAGGACTCTTCATGCTTATTCTTAAACAGGCGAATTGTTCAACATCTCTCGCTCGATACTTCCTGCCCTAGAGGTAAAGACCCATGACAATTTTGGTTACTTTTAATTTGTACTAACGCGTAGCAGCTGCGCTCTTTTGATTCTCTTCCTCTCCTTGATCCCGTTTGAAAGTGAGATATCTAACTTGACTAGCATCCCAGGACATAAGCTAAATAAGAAGTTCTAGCAGTACATTTATTGTAATATTTTATTGGCACGAAAAAAATGAAGTTCACATCAGGTCCCCTTTTCGCTACTTTGGCGCTGAGCGTCTACTTGCCGGGCATCCTCGCCGAGAGTATCCCCGCGGTCCAAGGGGCTACCGTGCCCAGGTCCGCCGCACTATTCAGGCGCGAGCTAGCCAGTAATGGTACCGCCGCTGCCAACGGCACCGAAGCTGTTGACAATAATAATAAGGATGGAGAGAACGCAGATGACAATGCCAACGGAGACGAAAATGCTGATGATGAGAACCAAAACCAAGATGATAATCAGGACAACCAAGACAACCAGGATAACCAAGATCAGAATCTGGAAGACGAGCTTAACGACGCTGAGAACCTTGATGGGATTAATATTGACGAAAACAACCTAGAGAACAGCCTCCAGCAAAATATCGGAAATCTCATGCTCTCGCTCGGAATCTGCAACTTCAACATCGATAGCATCGGCAGCATTGGAATTGGTAACCAGATTCAGCTCCTCCTTCAGCTTCAGCAGCTCGCTCAGCTCCAGCAACTCGGAATTGTCAACTCGTTCTCCATTGAGCAACTGATTCAGCAGGAGCTTCTCCTCAATAATTTCCAGCTTAGTAAGCCACCCTTTTCGATGTGAATTCAATCTTTTACTGATGACGCCTAGACATCATCAAGCGAACTGTCAGCGCCTCTGTGAAGCAGGCTGCTCGTGATAAGAAGCGTACCATCATGACAAAGAGGGAGTGTAAAGACGAGAAGACGGGAGCTAACTAAGAAGCTGGACTAGTCGGAGCAGCTTCGCTGTTTAAGAGGAGATAACCGACGGGAGACCTGTCAAATGCATGTCGGGGATAGTGGTTTGGGATCTTCAGGAGTTTGTCCAAGCCTGCAATTTGCAGCTTACTACGGATTGCTTGTATCCAGACCTAGGTGGACGGGATTTTGCCCACGCCGAGGGATAACACAACTCAGCTAGGAAAAGTAATTTAGGATCTACCTGCCATTAGTTCCTAGTGTCTCTGTTTATCGAATGGCTTGAATAAGAGTTGGAAAAGAAACGCTAGGTAGGTAGCCATGCGGCTTTGCCTCAATATTGTGACCATTCATTAGGGCCACTTCACGGTTACTCGAAGATCTCTGTAAGATGGAACGAAGCGCTCAGTGAAGCACAGACATCTATGACCCTGGGGAGTTACATCGTCCACTTATTAGAGTTGAATATCGAGATACGGCTGGCTAGGCGCCCCGTGGGTGACAATCGGATTGAGGGAAACATATTGCAACTCTCATGTGCCTATTAACGCTATTAAACAATTTGTGACGATAGACCTCTCGCCCCGAATGGAAACAACGACTGACGGTGCAAACGGCTAGATTTGATAACAGCCAAAGTGAGAATAATAGAATAAACTTGTTTAGACAATGATCAGACGAACACAGAGATTATAACTGGGATACTGTATATCACGCTCGGATTTGTAGAGTTCCAGCGCGACTAGGACTTAAGCTTATCCGTGATGCTTGATCGAAGCCGTGCCTTAGGTCTGTGTGTGTGTCGCATCTGTAACACATCCGATAGCCAAGAACGGCAATTTGGGGTAGCATGCGAAACCCCGGACTGAAGATTGTATGGATTCTGGTCTAGGCTATATTAGTGCCGTGCTGGGAGATCTGATGGAAGTGAGAGACCCCTGTCGATCCAGGGACCGACTGAGTGTTTAAAGGGCGTCGGGATGAGCAATATGGCGACATAATTGGTTGCTTGGCTTGCCCGTATAGAGCTGGCAAACCTGATTATGTGAGATCATAATCCTTTAATGTCAAAGAGTGAATTAGGTAGCTGATCATGAGTAGGGAAGCTCGTTGTTTACCAGACAGCCAGACTGTTGAAGTTGAGAACCCGAACCCATTTCTCCTGTGCCGGCTAGCCGGCGCCCTCGGAGTGGCGTTACCCTGCACCTAACCCCTGTCCTGTTAAGACTGCCAAGAAGTTGACAGCGCTTTGGCCACCCAGGCTCTCAACGTCAACCTATTCGCAATTTGCACTTCGCTGAACTACAACTTGCAAGGGGTTCAGGTTATGATAAGTCGCATGGTGGCAGAGGAAAAAGGAGATATCTCTCCTACTATAGAGGGACGTACTTCCTTTCCCCTAGGCCATTAGGCTATTCCATCGTTCGACTGGCGGCACGAGGAAAACACCTGAAAAATAGCGATCCTGGACGGCGATCAAGCGAGTTATGGGGTTAGTTTGATGTAGTAGCGTTAGGGAGACACAGGCTCGGACGGGGAAACCCGCGGTAAACTGAAGTACATCTCGAGTGACGGTACAAGCCAGCCGATTAGCATAGTCAGATCTTGTTTCCAACTAAGGTTATTTAGACTACTACCACCCTTGGGATGCGCTTTTGATCGATGCTATGGTCTCGGCCCAGAGGTCTTCCGTGCATGATCTGTGCTATCCACACAGCTTACCCCGTATACAACACGGCAGAAGCTGGCATAGAATGAACAGCGACGGAGTCTCTATCGCCTCTTCTCATCTGGTACACCACCACCCAACGACACACTAAGAGCTGTTGGCTATTGATCTACTTAGCTCAGCGAGGTCATAGTCACTGGGGCACCTCTATAGTATTTCTGCCAAGACAGTCTCGCCTGAGATCCAGTCCTTCCGTTCTCAGTATCCCCTGGACACGGCTTCGTTTGACTACTCGTACATCCGCCTAACGATGCCTACGTCCTGACACGCACCGGAACTATCCTTCAACCACGTTCCGAATTATTATTGTCCCTTGAAAGCTTGGCGTTGTTTCTAGGCCTCATGCCATCCGATCAACATGACATCCCATTTGATATATAAGATGATGTTCACTTCGTCCAGATTTGCCTCTTTGTTCTAGGCATTCCACTCACCAATCCAAAGGCATCTTCAGATTTCTCAACCCATTCTTTTCATTCATTCCTTCAGAGGTGAGTCATCAGTGCCCATAGCATTGGGTCGCTTGAACGTCAGCTAACATTGAAACAGCTGTGCTCGCTGTTCGCTTCACTCTTTACATACACTCATTAGAACTTTCGAGGTAAGTTAAGCAGTGGCAACTAGTCTTGAGTCAGAACCGGCTTGGCTAACTGGCTCACGCAGCTGTGCTCATATAATCTAATATTTTAATTCCTCTGCATTCCCTACACATATTCAAAATGAAGCCTACCACTATCCTTGTCAGCGCCCTCGCCGCTGTTGCCAGTGCTGCACCCACCACCGCTGAGAAGCGAAGTGCGGTTGACCTTGGCGCGTTCAACAACTTCGGCTTCGCCAACCAGGACCTCCAGTACCTGCTCGCCATCAACAACTTCGACCTTCAGGCCTTTGCCCAGCTTGCCGCCTTCAACAACCTCAACATTGGTGGTTTCCAGAACCTGTTTGTCAACAACGTCTTTGATGTCAATTCCCTCCTTCAGCTGCAACAGGTTGCTCTCCTGTCTCAGCTCGGCAGCCTCGGCGTCTTCAGCAACTTCGACCTCAGCGCTCTCCAGCTCAATGTCTTCGACCTCGGTCTCATTAATGGCGTTGGCGGATTCGATATCTCTTCCATCGTCGACCAGTCCCTGGCTCCCCAAATCGAGACCATCATTCAACAGACTCGTGAGTATTCTCTCCTGATCTTAACTAGCTCGCAGGAAACTAACCCCTCTGCTTCAGAAATAAGCGCTGTTGTCCTATAAAGAGGTCTTGATAATCCGGTACACATCTCATCCCAAGGTTACCGTTAATGGAGTGAGTGTCTGCCTTATGAGACTAGGCGCATAGCTGGCTGAAGACGGGTAGGGGTGGAGAGACGTATCCCTGATGTTTTATTTTTATGTAAACGACCGTTGTTCCTCGCCGGCTAGATAATACCATGGATTATTGGGGGCTCATCGGGGGCTCATCTCAATATCCTACCTACAGCTACAGGAATGCTACGCGAAAGCCGGCTATAGGACTTCGGTCGGAGTGGAGGGGAACACAGCATAGCAAGGGTAGAATGAATGAGTGTGGGATTCATTGGGTTTTCTGGAGATGATTCTTATCAAGTATACTTCTCATGGGGATAATTCATCTTTCTTCATAGTCTCGAGCCTTCTATTGTGCTTCCAAGTTTTGCCGTCGAGAGGAGTTTACCTTCTCAAAGATCTCATTAGATTTGCAGCCTATGATGGATTTGGAGGCCATTGAATGGCGAGTCAAAATACCGAGCGCCGTCGGTGTTTGATCGCTTGGTCGTGAAACCCGGATTATGCTCATCAAACCTATAGCGATATAAGGTACCTACATTCGTGGTATGGATGATTCGATGCGCTTGCAAATAATCAGGTATTATATTAAGTAGAGAGCAAGTTTCGATACGTTCGCAGGCCATTCCAGGCGTTGCTACATCTCTTCCCCTTTCTGTGAGCAAGGGGGCCACTTACACTCGGTGCTCCCTTCAACCTTTCAACCACGAACTTCTCAATATCGCGCCCGGTCGAAACGGGAAGACAAAGTAATCCTCTAATTTCATTATTGAATGCCCTTTCAAGATATATGCAAGACGTACATATAATGGGATAGCTGATGTCTTCACTTCGCACCTCGAGGACCGATTTGACCCTTTAAGCTAAATCCCCCATTTTTGGCACGAATCTCGTGCTAAGCACTCGTGTGTCGGTATGGGAACTTGGTATGGTGCTAATCCTTTCGATACGTATGCCAACCTAAAAGAGGTTCCCTTACGGTAGACGAACATATGTCGTAAGGCCAATGCGATATATTACAAACACCTGCCTACCTTTATGTTCCCATTCGCCTAGTATCAGACTTGAGTCTCGTGTGCACCAATGGCAATAGCAGGCCATAAATTGATGCTAGGTAACCAACGGATAAGTGCAAGCCGAAAGATGTTTAAGCAGCAACATAAATATAACGGCCTCATATAACCTCTTTTTCCATTCGTGATGTACAGAGATACCCTCAAGCCTCAACTACATCCAGTACGAACTGCTTTGGATTTGGCCCCTTTCCCCTTCATAGCCGAGGAGTACGGGCGAGCCCGGTCAATAAATGGTAATTAAAGTAGGTACCTACCACCCGCACCTGTTCAATCTGTTGCTGACAATGACCGTAATAGGAACAAATAAAAAAAGGAGAAAAAGGTACTCGGGGTTGTCAGCAAAGCCAATTCTACTGCTGCTGTGCCAGTCAAACCAATCCCCTCTTTGATGCTTGGTAGATCTCAGACACTGTACCGATCGCTGCATCTATATGCAAGCCTCACGGACTACCGGCATCACGCCTTCAGACCGGCCTAAAGCTTCATCATGCACACCGCAATTCCAATAAAACGGTCAGTGATGCAGGGTGTATATGCGGCTCTACGGCTGGAAAAGGAGGAATTTAGAGACGAAAAGAGAAGATAGTGCCACGAATGATATGCCCAGAGAGGGAGCGGTTCGTAAATCCGAACAGACTCAGCTCGGCACGAACCTGAAAAATGAAATTCATATCCCCATTTTCGTCATCGAGTGGCTGGGTAAGTATCGTTTGATACCGGCGCAGCGGCCTTCTTCGTTACTCTAATCAACAAGAAACCCTCATAGCCTCAAGATAAATGAATGAACCTACTACATGAATGGGCCGCATATCAAAAGCAGCCGTTGTTCGGGCCTAGAAACGATGCTCTCCATACAATGCACCCCTCCTCCACAATCACTATTGCCTTGCTACGCCCAATTCGCCTCCCTTCTACTTCTCTGGATGCCCAACTCAAATATTGATTTGTTTGCGCTGTCAGCATTGGTTACACGGTCATCGGGGTTCCTAATTCGATAGTTGGCGCCCAGTCAGGCCGTCTCAATCGGAGTTACCAAGCAAGCGGGCGTCATAAAACGGCTACAAGAGTCTATGAACGTGTTCGCGCATGCATAGCAGAAAGGTGGAAACCGGACAGCCACCCTTGGCTTTCGCTTGGTCGTGGGGGCTTTGAGTCTTGGGGTCCCGACATGGACGTATTCAACGTCACCGGGCAGTGATCTACCAAAGCCAAGAGAGCGCAATCCGATAAGTGTTTTTCTTTTCTCCCTTTCATGAATTGTATTATCGTACCTGCATGGGCGTTTTTTTGGCCGCCCGAGCCGATTTCGTTCTGCATAAATGTGACGGGTGCAAAGTAGGTATTTATCGATGGGTTGGATGGGAACTGTTCTTACGGGATGCTGCGGTGTAAGGTCTCAGCCACTGTGCGGACGCGTCAACATCTCACTCGGGCGGGAGGTGCCGCTTCTTTTCGGAAAGATGACATAGATTGATTTGATTTACTATTGAGGTAAGTTTTCTTGGTAGCAGATGATCAGCTATACGGTCGCTCTACCGACGATAGGTTCTAGCATCAGTTTGGGTAATGGTCGTCGTCTCGGTTCCCGATATAATCGACAGGTCTCGGCACGAATCCTTACTTTCGCCGACCCGTACTTGTAGGGTCCAGTAATAGGGGGACGATAACTAACTACCTGACACTCCGTAAGCATCCCGCTCCAATAGTCCATCCTGCGGACTACGGTATTTAGCAAAAAGCTGGCAACTCCAGGTGGAACCCCGTGTAAGACGTGTCACTTGGGAGAGCTGATTTTCGCCCAGGCCTTGCATGCTACAATATCGGGGCAGTGTAGCTCTGTCTGTCTATAATTGGCTACATGTACGCATTACCAGCCCTATGACGGAGTTGGTCAACATACTTCATAAACACGCTGCAGCGAGTTGATGCAAAACCTAGGTACATGTAGGTCCGGTGGCTGGAACGGCACCTCTTGGCACATTGAGACTTTTCGTCGTTGCACAGCTCCGCCGACTCCGTTCAGGAGGCCTGGCTGCCTTTTCCGCACCGAGTAAACCCATAACTTCTCCTTCATGGTTCTACATACTACCTACATAATACAACCAATAAGTGAATTTATGAATCGATTCAAGTCATACCTACAGTAAACATTCGCGCCGGGATTGAAGCTCGAGACACAACAGATCACAAAGCGCACCCTCTCGGTATTAGCCATGCGGCGTTCACCTCTGCTACTTGCACTCGTCGCAGGTACGTATGCGAATACTGCGCAGCTGGAACGGTCGGTTGAGAAAGACTCCATCATCAACTCGAGGGAACCCACCGAGATCTCACAAACCCTCGAGGCAAGACTCTCTCCCTTCGGCATAAGTAAAAGAGGGGCGGATGTCTTGAAGAGTTGGCTAAATAAACGAGATGATGATGATGACGACGACGACGACTACCATAATCCCTATGACTATCTGCACGACGCTGATGAGGGGCACGACGATCATGATCACGATGATCCTGGTCCCCCAGGATACATGAGCGGCGGGGCTATTGCGGGAGCAGTGGTTGGAAGCCTTGTAATGTTCTCTCTCATCGTGGCTGTTTGCTACTTCGTCTGCGCCAGACGAAGGCGAAAGCAGCCTCAAGTAGACGTCGCGAGAAAAGAAGCAGAGCTCGAGGATGGCTACGCAATGTCGCCCACTTCTACCGTACGCCAAGCAACTCCGCAGCAGGAGGGTCGGACCCAGAATGAGCGCATTCGCTTTGCACCTTCGCCTTATCCGCGACGCGCCCCGTCAATTGGAACCGAATCGTCAATGTCCGGTCTGGCTTTGCCAACACCGGCTCTGACATACTCTCCGTCCGTAGCTACTACTACTGCTTCACCCTCTTTACCCCCGTCTCCGCCTCACGCGGCAAGCGAGAAGCCTCCAGCGTACATGGCCATAGCAGCACTTCAGTCTTCCGAACCCCAACCCGAAGCGTCCGCCTATCAGATGGGACAGGTCCCAATGCCATCGGAGCCACCCATGTATCACATACCATTAGGGCCACAAACCGGGGTCACGGATTTGAATGGGGAGCATATTTCACGATACTAAAGAGAGCATCGGTATAGTAGTGGGATGGCGCTGGAGGTTAGCTAAGCTCTAATTTGTTCAACATGTCTTGGGTGTACAAGGCAGAGGGGTCTCGCATTTAGCGATATATTCGGAATATCCTCAAGGTTTCTGTTCACTTCCACAGCCCAGATCACTGTAGGACGACTTTATGACGTTGCCAGAGGTGGATGGCACAGAAGAATTTGATTATTTTTGAGTTTTCTATGTTGGTAGACGGAAAAAAGCGACAGTTCTGTTCCCCTTATAAATGCCTGTAGAATCCCCGATAATAAAACGATGGATAACCCGCAACTCCAGTCCCGCACTCGACCGAGTGATATGAAATACATGTCCTGAGACTGAACCATACCTGTCCGGTAATATGAGTGAATAATAGTCAGCCATTCAGGAACGCGTCATATGTTACTGCATATGCTGGTGCGTGAAGGCTTCGATGTTAATGGTGATACAACTTGCGCAAAGAGAATCCATGAGAAAACCCAGATAATCACGTCATCCATCATGAACATCGTCGACACATACATAGATACCAACATCAGCAAAAGCCTCCCACAAACAAAACCCTGTTCAACATGTCTTCATCTAAATACCGGCGGTCATGGGATCCGGCTCGACGTGGTTGACCCACTCGTAAACACGATGCATTCCGCGCCCGGGACCAGTGAGGCCGGCAAGAACGGAATCCTTGGGCGATGTTGACGCCGCTCGCTCCCGGCGCCGTACTCGGGGTCCCGTCTCGTACAGAGCCGGGTCATCAACGTAACCACGCGTGGCCGCTCTCCTTGGAACGATTCGTTCGGCAAGCCGGGTGGCTCGTGGACCGTCATATAGATCATCGTCCACGGTATGCCTGCGCATAAGGGGGGTTGGCGCTAGTGGTGGTTGTGGGATGGGTGGCGGGCCCATCGCTCGCGGAGGAGCAGGGGGAGGTGGTATAGGCTGCCCGAATCCATGGTGAGCTGGGCTGTTGGTTTGGCGCTGTTCGAACCGGTCCGCTAGACGGCGTTCCAACGAATTGGCGCGAACTCCACGGGCTCTGTTCACTCCAGTAACGTAGTCCGTGATAACCGAGCCCGCACCCCCGAAGGGTGTCACCGGCGGCGGCGCAGGTGCAGGTGGTGCAACCACAGTCTGCGCTCGGCGTCTGTAGGTATTCTGCATGAATGGTCCTGCATCGTTGTCGATGCCGATGCCCCTAACATCGTCGGGATCCATATACTCGTCCTCCGTGTCCTCAAACTGGAGCCGTCGAGCGAGCTCCTCGTCTTGCCGTTCTTGGAAGCGCCTGAGAAGCCTCTCGTCGTCGTAAGCGCTCGGCCGAGTTCGCAATCCACCGCCGGGTGACCGCCTAGCATCGACGGCCGGAGCACTTCTGTTTAGGTTGAACCTGTCGCGGTCGATTATTGGCTCGGGAATCTGCATATGATCCAGGTGATCTGCTTCGGCGTCGTAGTTGAACCAGGGACATTCGCAAGTCTTCCATTTCAACCCGCATATCATACAAAATTGGGCACCACAGCGGCTAGTTAATAGTTAGACACTTGCACCCATGAAGGCAGGACCAAAAAAAGGGGTAAAAGTTTGTTGACGTACCAGGTCATGTGGTTGCAGCCTTCTTTCAACTCGACCATGTTCCTGCAGTTGTAACAGCGCTGCCATCCTTCCTCCTTGGCTTGCTGCAAGATCTGGTTCGTCTCCTCGTCTGCAGGACACGGCCCGGAGCCGTGCCACCGATTATTGCAGTCGCAGCATACCTTTGTGTGACAAGTGTCGCACTCGCCCGATTTACGACCACTTCGATGGCGCCGGATCTGGTCGGGTCTGATCCACTGCCCGCATCTCTTTCCCGGGCAATAGACACGGTTGCGAGTGGAAAACTCGTGGAATTTCCGATTCCAGGTCCGCTTGAAGTCGACATCGAACAGACTGTCGACGTGCTTCAGCGGGATGATGTCCGACGTGCAGCACCTCGGCGGCATATGCGCGGGGTCCTTGACGGAGAGCCTGAAGCTGCGCTTCAGACAAGACCTGCACATGCGGTGGCCGCACTTCAGCTTGGCCGTCTTGGACGCCGGCAGCTCGTCGAAACAGACGACGCATTCCGCCCTACGACAACGCGATCAATTAGGCTTACATCTCCCCACTCGCGGGCTTTTTCCCCGCGCGTTTGGCTTTCAACAACTCACATCTTTGCGTGCTTGTCGGGCGGCGACTGGAGTCCTGGACCCACGAACCTATTCAGAAAAACGGACGAACGTCTTGAAGAGGAGCTCATACTCTGCGACGTCACATGCGAGCTGGGCGCGGTGTGTGCACGAGCGAGCGACGGCTTCTCGGCGTACACCGCGTCAGACTCGTAGTACCTCCTCCGATGCGGCCTGCCAGAAATCGTCAGCATACCTAATAACCCATGACGCTCACGGGTCTTGCCCGGTGCACTAACCGCTTCGACGAAGAACTGGGCTCTGCGTCATCGTACCGACCTCGTCGGTGTTGAGGCCTTCGGGAAGAACTCCGCGAATCCATGTGGTGCCTGCTGGTAGGCCTCGGCACGGATTTGGATCTCGCTCGCAATCGGATTTTGTTGTCGTACTCGGGTTCCGGCTCACTGTCAGTCTCTTCCCTATAGGCGGACCTATCTCTCTGTCGGCGCCGCTGCTGCTGCCGTCGTCGATCGGACCGGTCGACGGGTGGCGGCGGCGGCGTTACCGGTGCTGCAACCTGTCTTCTGCGAGATCGGCGCCTCAGTCTCTCCTCCTGGGTAGACATGGTCGAATCGGTGTCGACGCTGGAGCTGTCCGAGGGAGACGGTGACGGCAGCCTTGAGGTTGGTCTGGAACGATACAGAGGAGTGGACCTCGGGGGCGTGGAGAGCTCGTAGGTCTCATCGTCTCCGCTGCTGCTCGAGCTTCTGGCCTTCGACTGCGTCCTGGGCCTCGATCTAGACCGAAGTCTCGAAATCATTTGCTCCTGTTCGTCATCGTCGTCGTCTTCCTCTATCTCCAGGTATACGGCCCGGCCTTTCCCATTCCGGGGTGTGACGGTGCCCGACCGAGCTAGTTGATGCTGCGGATGAGGCATTGGGTCGGGAACGTCAGTGTCGGACAGTCGTGCACCTCGATGGGAATAATGTTTTGAATTTCTACCGGTTTGCCTTTGTATTTCAGGTTCTCGTGGTCGGTAAGGCAGCGAATGGGGGATGGGATCAGGTCGCAAGTCCCAATCATGGTGGCGAGATGGGGATGGACTGCGTGTCTGCCGTCGACGTCTGGACTGGTGCTTGGCTGCGACATGCTGGGATCGTGCCATTCGTCCGTCCTGTCAGCCCCGTAGCTATGGATTCGCAGAGGAGGCCGTCTTTGCTCTGCTGCTTCGGTTGGTCGAGAAGCCCGCCGCTATCGTGGGAATTGAACAGCTGGTTACTCCTGAATGGCTAGTTGCATGCACTTAATTCGCTGCTGATAGGCCTGAGTGGTTGCAGTCTGCATTAGGAGTGGGATATGCAGTATCGGGCGAAAACCATCCCCCAGGTAGACGTCAAAGTCGCAGGACAATGATGTGTGATCGCACCTTATTACGACTTGGTAGAATTTTTTTTGGTCACTAATCCAACATGACAATTGGCCCGTGTTGTCCTTGTGGGAGGGATACGAGACGCGAAGCACGAAAGCTATGGAGGTGAGACAGGAGACCACACGTAGTGGGCCAGGTATGTAAATTCGAACCTGGAAAGACGATACTGATACATACTGTACGTAAGGATTCCCTATCAACTCTCCGCCCTCGCTGTTCCCTGCTACCACAGTATGCTCTGACCCTTCTTCACCTGTGATCTTCACCTGGGGGTCCCTGGGGAATGGCCCGTATGGCTCCTAGAGTGGATATAATTGTGGCCGGGAACCCCTGAAAAGCGACAATCGGTTGGCTGGTCAGTTCTGGCGGCACAAGCGCAACCTAAATCCCAGATCCTGAGTGGTCCCTCACTGGCCCAGATGCCCCTCACATGTCAGTCCAGCCCGTTTGTCACGCTGAAAAGAAATAGAGGTCTGACCCCTCCCATCACACATAGGTCGTGTCATAGTCTTAGAATAAGTGCACTTTATGTGACGGACAGTTGCCCATCAAGTGACTGGGCTGTTATACCACTGGAGAGGGAGAATATTTCGTCACGAGCTCGCTTACTCCTCCCGATCGTCGTCAGCTCCGGAGGAACCCAATCGTCGACATGCAGATAAAAGGGGTGGCTGGATGATCAGTCATCAGGCAGGAAGGCAGATGAGTTACACAAAGCCTGCCTGCGATAGATCATTGTTTCGCCAGGTATGCGTCGTTATATATTAATGATCTTCATGGTTCCTGGACCGTAGCTGCGTAGGCAGGCTGGTACATAAGCGCCTTCGCTGCACAGCTTGCCTCGCTTTCTATGCAGGCTACCATGTAGGCATCTTAAAAACGCAACTTAGTCGGCATTGCCTATCTGATTATAGTCAAATATTGCATCAGGCAGGCGGAAGGATGCTTGTCGCACGACAGCCAGTTCGAGAGTCCCAACTACATGTGTAAAGCTTGACGAACCAACCAGCTGCCGGCGGCCCCAGGCCGAATGATACAACCCGCGAATCTTTACCGAAAGGATTCTATACAGAAAATACGCTCCAGGGTCCATAGTGCATGACTGTTTGAATCGCCATGCTCCGCTCGAGTTTGCTTGGCCTCTAGCCCAAAATCCGTCCGTCAACAAAGTCTCGCGGCCTACAAGATGGGCCAGACGGGGTTATTCAACAACCCAACTGCTCGAATTGACGACGCTCGGAGCTGAAGAGGAATCTTCTCAATCGCCAATCAATACATCATATAGGTCGGCTGGACTGTTGAACGATATATCGTTTCTAGCCCCATAAAGTCCTACTTACGCACAACCGAAGCCAAAAGCAGGCTCTGGAACGAGCTGTGCCATTTTCAGCTCCAGTGCCAGGGTTAAGCGCGGAGTATCTCCGGTCTCAATCATATGGAAGAAGAACAGTGTTGTGTACTCATCACCGTTTCCACTCTGAAGAGAAACCATTACCTCAAGCTTTCCATTTAAGGACAGGTCTTTAGCTCCTCGATCGAACCCCACAGACTATACGGGAACAGGAAGTCACCAGAGACGTGGGGGTGCTATTAAGATATAAGAGTAACCTTTTCCTTGAATAAGAGGCGGTTCGCGTGACAATTTTAGAAAGCTCCTATGCTTTCTTCTATTAACCATGGGAACTTGATTAATAGGTAAATTTGAACAAACAGCATGAGTCCTGATATTGATTTAAGATGTGGTATCTTGCAATCCTGAAAACTTTAGTAACTAGGTAGTATTTTCGAATTTCATCAGCAAGTTCTTTAACCAGACACACTGTTTCAAATAAGTCGTTGAAGTTGGTCAGCATCAAAAAGTTAGCTGCTTCGAAAAGCCCGAAGAGTCCGGTGTGTCTCTTTCGAACGTTGTAACACGGGTTACCATTGCAGCATAGCAGCCCAAATTCCTCTTACTCCTTTTACCATGGCGAATGGGTTCAACATGGCAGTTGTGTCTCGAGTTACCTGGCAATAAAGACTATAGAAGAGACACAGTTCAATAAGACAGAATTAAGACAACCATCCCATACATGCAAGTGACTGATGAACCGCTTAGTGTAGATGCCTACATGTATTTATATCGAAAAGCCTCATCTCGAAATAGTATTTGACACCTGCGGCGGTGCTGGAGACTACACCTTAAACAACACAATTAATCAGCCAGATGATAAACGAAGCTTATCTTAAAAGTCGTACGCGAGGAAAAAGAAAGTACTGGAGAATAGCTGGTACTGAGTTTGGAGCAATACGAGCTATCCATAGTAAGATATATCACGTACCTAGGTACACTACTGTAGGTTCAATATATTCGCAGGCGGACGCTAGACAACCTTAGAAATCAGCTGGCAATAGGTGCACTGGAAGGGAAATCGAAGTGTGTTACAGGTCCACTATACATTACCTATATACTTGGAAGCGTGGTGGCGCGCTATTTTAGGTACTTAGCGCAGTGGTTGTGACGTCGGCAGTGCATTAGGTTGGCACTGCCCGTAGCATCGGCAGCCACGGGTGAAGGCGAAGGCGGGTTGCCCGACGCTGCGGATCCGTGGATCTTTGTTAAACTTGTCCGCGTGCTTCTTTCCACGATTCAACACCTACACTACACTACATACATCAGATACAGTACATGCGATTAATCAACAACGCACACACACACACAATCTCTACTCTACACTACCTACACTACACTACCTACACTACACTACCTACACTACACTACCTACATGCGCCCCAGCTCACCAAGTACACAATCCGATTTCATAGACGCGCGACGCAGATCCTGACCGATCTTGGCGTAATGGAACCTATGATTGTATTTTAATTTCCCTAAGCACCTCCTCAGGTACCTATTCAAGCTATCTAAGGTACATACCATCCTCCACTACGCCAGAAGCTCCCCCCTGCTCTACGAATAGTGTAGTTTCTGAGACCCTTGCCGATCCTCCTATCCATGACCTAATCTGCCATGTCTCGTTGAAGAATTTCCCGACGCTTCGCTATCGACCGTAGCCCGCGACCCTTGTCTCAGCCTCAATGAGCTGTATTCGCGCTCTCGCAACCGTCGACAAGTAGGATCATAAACCATGCTTCTCCTACACCAGGTCGGCAGCGTCAAAATCGGTGAAGTCGTCCGCTATACAGTAACCTACTCGCCCTCGCACGATCGAATCCTACCCTCGCCCGACGTCCTCCACCTGCGCATCCGCAACACCTCCCCTATTCCTCTACGAGCCGCCTTTGTCCACGGACCGTATACCCTTTGTGTATCCTCGTACCCGGCCCACTTCGATCCGAATGTCAAGTTTGAGAATCCTAGGCGGTATGGCGTTCCTGAATTCGAGCCCATGCTCAAGGCTGGAGGCACGTGGTCATGCCAGTTGATCGTGCCGGACGACATTCGGGAGAGCGCCGGAACGGGGGCCGCGAAAGGTGATTTTGGCCATCACAATGGGGGCCAAGAAGCTCCGAAGAGTGCGAGTTGGGTCGTGGAGATTGCAAGCCAAGTCATCTTCTCCGCCAGTGCAGCTGTAGGGTACGAGGTCTTGCTTGCGCGAGACGAGAAAAGCTTGAATCTAGGTGGTGTGCCAGTTATAGGCGGCCAGGCTCAGGTTCCGCAGCCTGGAAAGGTGACCGACTTCCAACAGAGCATGGGCGCAAAGGACGGCCACCACCCTGCGCAGCCGAGAGGCGTCTTCTCACGAGCAATCTCCCTGAAAGTGGAAGATACTGCAAGTATCTGGAATACCCCGCCGTTCCCTGGCAGTGACAAGCATGAGCATGGAAGACCCAAACATTCGGGCATAGAAGAGGCGATCACCAGTGTCGCAGAACCGGCAGATGCAAAGGCGGGTAAAGCAAAGGAACGGCCACCGAAGAAAGTTCACTTGGTCGTTTTAACGCACGGCCTACACAGTAACTTAGGAGCTGATATGCTATACATGAAGGAGAGTATCGACGCAGCTGCGAAGCAGGCCAAGATCGACGCAAGGGCAAGGAAAGCACGCGAGAGAGCCAAGGTTAGCGAGCAGAATGGCACTCAACCGGAGACCCATGAAAAGCAGCCTGAAGGGAATTATAGTGCTCACGGTGACGAGGAGGATGAGCATGATGATGAAGAAGTCATAGTACGAGGCTTCTCAGGAAATGCCACTCGAACAGAAAGAGGCATTAAGTTTCTCGGGAAGCGTTTAGCACGTTGGGTGCTTTCCATAACGTATCCAGATCAGCCCTTTCTACCACTAACGAAGAAGGCAGCGACCGAAAGTATTGTCAATGCGTTCAAAAGCGACGATGGGAATAGCGACGGAAATGGAAAACCAGCACACAAGCACAGCACTATACACATGGGTCAGCATCACGAAGACGATCGCGAATTCCAGATTACCAGCATTAGCTTCATCGGACACTCTCTAGGAGGCCTTGTTCAGGTATATGCTATTGCATATATTCAGAAGCACTCCCCTCGATTCTTCGACCTGATACGACCGATCAATTTCATTACGCTTGCATCACCATTATTAGGCCTCAGCAACGAGAATCCGCTTTACGTCAAATTTGCCCTCGACTTTGGCCTTGTCGGCAGAACCGGACAAGACTTGGGCCTTACTTGGCGAGCACCGACTCTCGCCAGAAGCGGCTGGGGCGCATTAGTTGGGACTCTTGGGGAGAGTGCTCACAAGAAAGTAATGGGAGAGGTACAACCAGAGTCGAAGCCCCTTTTGCGCATCCTACCCACCGGCCCGGCGCACACAGCTCTAAAGAAATTTCGCAATCGGACCGTTTATTCCAATGTGGTGAACGATGGAATTGTGCCATTACGCACAAGCTGCCTATTGTTTCTAGATTGGCAAGGGCTTGGACGGGTAGAGAAGGCTCGACGGGAAGCCGGCTTGGTAGAGACAGTTGTTGGCTTCGGATGGGCAGAATTAACAGGTGCTAACGTGTCGTCACGAAGGGGCCCCTGGTCGCCAACAACTGAAGAAACCCCATCATCGTCGCCACAGTCCGGCCTCGATTCTGAATCGTCTCATAGCGACTCTCATGAAGTTCCTCAGCCTTCGACTAATGCTACTGTGGAAGATGATAGACGTAGCCTGAATCTTGCAACTCCTCCGTCAGAAACAGGGGGGACGACCCAAAATTCTCAGACGAACAACGACTTCCCGTTCTCTGGATTCTTCAATTTCTTCAGGTCCAGCGAATCATCGGCTCGTAAGACGCCACCCCATTCTCCTCGAGAGAAGAAGATCTACCAGCGCAGCCAAACCTTGAAGATAGACGCAAGTGCAGATTCAGCATCGCCAAGTAGGTCAAAGGTGTCTTCTGGTCATGAGCTTAGCGAGGATCCTGCACATGAGGTTTCTGCTCCTCCGAAAACAACGTTCTTTGAGTCCGCAGGCGACCTTCTAAACCCCACGTTGCCTACGGTTGAGTACCTCATTGATCCTTCGAAACGCCCCCGAACGATTTTCCATGATCGAGTGTATCATCCCTCCGATATCCCACCACCACCACTCAAGAAACGCACAACAAAATCGCTCACTTTCCGAAGTAAACCAAGCTCCACGAGCGCCTCCTCGTCTTCCAAAGAAGGAAACGGAAAGATAACCTCACCAAATCCGGCACTCCCACATGCAGATTCCGAAATGTCGAGTCGTGATTATGACGACCCCATGCATACGGATCCTGACAGAGACACCGACGAGGTCATCGACAGCTCCAGCATGAAGGTTGAGGAGAAGATCGCCCGAGCGTATCACCGCGGCTTGAGTTGGCGGAAGGTTCTTGTCAAATTAGAGCCGGATGCGCATAACAACATCATTGTGCGCCGCAAATTTGCCAATGCTTTTGGATGGCCTGTTGTGAAACATCTAGTCGATGCCCATTTCAGCGACAGCGCAGCTGCACGTACGAGCGACGAAGCTGAGAAAAGTGAAGACCGTGCGAAATCACTGCACCAGGCGCCTGATGAAACTGGTGCTGAGACCTACACACAACAGGATGCACAAAAAGGGAAAGGCATAAGTTCTGGGGATAACAAAACGAGTCATAAGCACACTGCAAGTGAGGCTTTTGAGGCTACAGACACTGTGCCAGATCTACCCTCGCTAGCCCAGGAGAGGAAATCCGCTCCTTACAGTTCAAGGGACTCCCCCACCCGCCCTGCGTACGATAGAATCGATTCTGCAAGCTGGAGTGATAGAGATTTTGCCGACAGCGGTGACGAAAGTGAAATAGATCTGGGCATGGCGTATGGGAGACGTCTCGAAATTCAGACAACACAAGAACAAAAGGACAACGACACACCAAGAGCCAACAGTCCGGGCTGGAATTGGACGGAGAAAATCGTAGGAAAGGGTGCTGGAAAGAGAGCAAAGGGTCCCAAGAGTCCTAAGAGTCCTCAGAGTCCCGTAAGTCCGGGGCCAGAGCATGAAAGCGAAACCGTACCCGAACAGCAGGAAGCACAAAATTGATGTAGCCTCTTCCAGGACCGTTGTTAAAATATAGAAATGGCTTACTAGTCTGGGATAAGCGATCTTGATAGAGAGGAGCATGGGCATTTCGGCACGGCGTGGCATATTAGATTTCTGGCAGAGCGACATTGAATGGCATGATCAGGGCTACTCCAAAGATGGCATGTGTAGCGGCTCGGTTCTAGTGAGCGGCATACACGTAATATCCCATACGTATATATATACCTTTTGTAATAGTTATCAAGTATTCCGCATTTATATCATATTAATACATATTGGATCTAACTTTCAATGATACGTGGTTTGTTAGATATAAACATGTCGATCTAGTATACAACGAGGTTGCAAATTGTCCATCTACCATCAAGCCGTATACTAATATGAAGGAAGTGTAGCGACAACAAAATGTAAGTCACGACAGCTCTTCAGGAGGTCTGAGGCCGTGGTGGTAAGCAATGCTGAGTAGACGAGTAAGAACCACCGAGCTTCTTCGAAATTCAAGGGACGACTGCTGTTATGGAAATCACTCTTTCCCAAGGGCGTGCTAGATAAGGCACGTAATCTTTTCCTATTGTGTTGAAGTCGTTCTTTCCATATTTTACGTACCTTCCTAGAAAACTCATCTATCGTCTGGAGGCAATCAGTACCGCTTTCCCTGATATACCTCAATCACGCATAGCTCTTCCAACAAACGGGCAAACCGCCGTATAGCCAGGTAGTGCAGTGGTCATGCTAGAGGAAAGGTTAACTCGTCGGTCTTACACCAAAAGTGCGCACCGAAAATTCCTGGTTCGAGTCCAGGGCATGGCAGTATTCTTTTGGTCTTCCGTGCTACCATTTTTACCCCCTGTTGCGGCACCTACCTACATAGGTACCCAAAGTATCTGGTCGTCGGTCACCTTGGATATTGGGGGTTTTAGGAGCGATGTTGGAAGCTGTTATACATAAAAGTTCGCAGTTTTACGCTTGACCAAATCGTCGCTTTGGATTATGGTCACATGAACATCTAGGTCTACATGTATTAAGGGCGATCACCGTATCATCTCATCTGTACGACTCTCTTACCCCCTTTGCGTGGACTTCTATTTCTTGGTCATCTATTAACTCGTTGTCTGTTACTCACACCATTTCAATAATTAGAGATGCACGTATTCACCTAACCTACCTGGTAGCTATAACATTGTCCATCCAGGAATGATAAGCTATAAAGGGAAGCCGCAGTTTGGAGCGTTCTAGTCGGGTAAAGCCAAGAGTATATTCACCAACTCACGTCATTAAGCGAGCCCTTATGAGATGTAAGGGACAGCCGGGTTATTTGACCGCAGCAAAGTGGAGGACAATAAGATGACGCGCCGTGTGAGATGAACCGGCAGTTTCTGGTCTCTATGTTGGTGAGTCTTAGGTTGGTTTGAACACTGACTTATTCATGTTATTTCCCTTTATCCGTCAAGACTATATGTCATAAACGCTGAATCCGTTTCTAAGCACGCTTGGGAATTTCAGTGCTGCTGCAAGGTCTGGAGCTACGTAGGTACCTAGATGAATAGGGAGGTAACTTAGCACAGAGACTCTGCCTTAGCCGGACACTCACGTCTCTTTACTGTTCTCATAGTTCAGATAGACAGTTCCTAGCTAAGCTCAGAGCCGATTTGGAATGTAGACGTGTGTCAAACAGTTAGGTAGGGAGGTTAGGTACATACATTAACTATTAGTTAGCTGTTCTTGGGATAACTCTCCTCTACACTATGGACCCTAATACTATGCACAGCAACCTAAAACCGACGCCGAATCCAGTACGAGTTATTATAGACACCCCTAGGCCACCCATGGCACTGCTCCGACGATTTCAAAGGCCCTCCAGCTTCCGTGAGGTAGGTAGCTCAGCAGCCCGACCTCGTTATTGATCTATGATGTACATGCAAAGGTGGGCGTCGTTCCCTAGGCTCAACTAGATGGGGGTCAATGTAGGAAAGGGAGAACAGCAGCCAGAAGGGGTGCCAGCAACGAAGGAATGAAGGACCCGTTCTATTTCAATTGAAGCCGATCTCGACAGGAGAACCAGTTCGTCCTGCGTCCCTAGGTAGGTACCTATCCGGTCTGTTTCGAGCTTTAGGGTTCGCGTCGCATACCGCTGACCCTGCATCTCAGCGATATGCTCTATAATACTCTGTGCTGGGTGGTGGTTCACGTCGCCGGCTTGCTCGTTTGTATCGGCTACTTCGCAGACGTGACTATTCGCACGGTGGAGCTATCCATCTGGGCATATCCCAAGCATCGCGATCTCTGCATGATTCCGTATGTTTCCGGGGCCCGATGTCCCGCACCAGACCCATCGTTCAACTGCTTCCTGAGTTCGAGCCGCCGTGTTCCCATTACTTAATGTAAAGCACGTCGGTGCTTATCCTGATCATTCCGTCGTCCGGTCGTGAGTTGAAGCCATGCATGTATGCGAGTAACCCACTCATCTGCCGGTTATGAAAACAGATGGAACACTAGGGCTATATCAGATAGCTAGATGTAATAAAGCGAACCGATCTGTGTTCCATAATGACCCTTGAGTGTCGTCATCGACGGGTAGAAACCAAGCGGCCGTAGTGTAGCTAGCTGCTGAATTAACAGGAGTCTACCGCTTGGAGGTTGTGGAAAGTGGCCGGCTCCGTCTGTAATCTCTTCCACCGGACCGGCTTTCCAGTGGTGCAGCGATGGCGCAGCGTCTTCTGGTTAGGCCAAGTAAGGGGAACTCGGTGTCAACACGGAAACATCTCTACCTACGACGGCGACAGGCTCGGTCAGTGTGCTATGAGGGGCCATCCCAGCACGGGATTGGCGTTCCTTGGCGCGCCACAATTCGGTGCGAGCCGAGATCATACATGACTTGTCAGGGTATCTTACGCCGTGTAACTAAGCACTCCGGCCGCCGAGAAAAGATTGAAGGATCAAGCCCGTTTGCAGTTGCCACGTCCCTAGCTGGCAGAGCTGACGCGTACCGGTCTCAATTTCCAGTTGCGGTGATTTCTGTAGAGACGCCGGGATACCAAGACAGTTCTCTCCGACAAGGGAGTGTATGATGCTCCTTAGATCCGGCACATCTAGTACGTTGTCCGCCTAGCTACAAAGAAACCAGGCCCATGATCTATCTCAGGCACAGTCAGGGATAAGCGGGACGCAACATTGTGGAAGCATTCGTGGGAGGTTACACAGCAGAGAGGAAAACTAAATTTATATAGAAGAACACCCGGTGGCGACCGTAATCAGGAAATCCAGCCCACAGGGTGAGGAGAAGGGGACAGGGTGCCACTTCGACAGGCTTCCCCTCAGCCGTCTCGACAAAATCCGAATCAGCCGTTGGGGAGTTGTAGATTCTGGTAGGCTCGCATCCCAGGGCTAGCATGTGAGATATAGTGCGGCTCGCTATAAGCAAGTTTACCTGGAGATCGGGTGCATAACTAAGCTCACACCAACACGACCAAGCGCACCCGCGTATCGGCTTACATCTGGTATATCGGCGTATCTCGCCGCCCTGCATTGAGAATGCAGAAGAGTTGGGTGGACGAGGAAGTAAGGAGTCGAAGAAGGTAATCAGATAATACTTAGCCTTTGCATTGACCGGATGCAAGCCGACGAATTGGGACCCTCGCTGCCAGCATGTGAAGACGACGTACGCAGTGAGTTCTGCCCATCTACGTTCGGATTGAAACGGGCTTTATCCTGATCCCTCCCGAGTTTGGGACGCGACGAACTTGTTGCTGTTCCTCGACCCCCCCGACGCATCTACCCGGCCGACAGGAATGGAAGCTGAGCCCGTAGGGTATGATGCTCGGTATGGTTCACGCCGATCCAGATTCCAAGCTATGCAAGCCAAGGAACTGGGTTAAGTTGGGAAGCCTGGGAAATCTGTCTGAGGTACCTGTTCCGGGCCAGTTACGACTGCAGGATCTCTTTGATTACCGGCGGGCGCTTTCCCTTACATCGAAAGCTCTTGGCTCGATGACAAGGCTGCGATATACGACTCTTGATGTCATAAAGTTTTCTAGTAATCTCTCGATCGGGAATGGAGCCAAGGATCGGGCATGGCTCTAGCCCCTTCACTCCCCAGTCTAGCTGAAGCCTGGGAAATGGTACTATAATAAACCTTGGCGCTGATAAGAAACTGGTCTAGCGCTAGCACGACGATGAGATAGGATTGATTCCTGGGAAACTGGGTAAAGAAAGTAGACTCCGTGGGATCGCTCACTGTCAAGGAAGGGATGTTTCCGCGTGCCTGAAGGGTCCATATTCTACGCTACAGGTAAGACTGCGTGCTTATGGCTGTAGTTGTTTTGGCCTGGGGTATTAGCCAATAGCGGAGGAAGATGGTGACATGATCGTCGACACAGATGGCGGCGGAGGTGGTTTCCATTTAGTCCGGCTGCTACGGTGTATGGGGGTTAGCTGCGTCTTATCTAATGCGAATCCCAAGCCTCTAGGCTCATTGAAGGTCTGCTATGTTCGAGACGTCTCTTCCATCTGGCCAATTCCCAGCATTTCATCAGAATGATGACGATGACCATGGTGACAAGGTCCGACATGATGTATCATCTAGATCGAGGAAGATATGCGCAAGTTTCTCTACCCACCCAAGGTATGGATTCCCATAGGAGATTTAGGCTCCAGAGGAACGGTATGCGCCGTGTCGACTGTAGCAATTTCGCTTCAGCCATTCCGAGCCAGAACTTTCATAGCCCCTGCCACGGCGCGGAGCGAGGACCTAAAGGTAAGGTGGTTGTCCCTTGCAAGCCTTCAGCTTGCGTGTGCACGCCCTTTGAGGGTTGCTTGGGTATGCTTCTTGACCATGGCTCAACTCCGCCCTCCGATATTGTATCGTATCCCACGCCAGCCGTATGTAGGGGTGGTAGCAAGCAGACCCCCTCGGATGTGCAGTCAATCAAACAGTTAATATCTGGAGTCCGTGACGAACCATTGATAAGGCGCATACTTCCCCCACAGCGTATTCAATGGACTAGCCGAGATCTCCAACCCCCAATCGACCCCCATTCGCTTATGCAGTATCGAGGTTCGAGATAGGATGAATTGCGGCCACCACGTCGGCATCCTTGGGGCTTGACCTCCGACAAGTCGTGATGAAGCGAGCTCTATTCTACGATGGTGATGACCAGGCGAGTTCCGAGCTCGAAATAGCAACAACATCGTCGGATTTTCCTCATTGAGGAGGATCTGCGAGGGGACTTGCTCATAGTCGAGATCCTTGCGATCTCTCAGCTCGCCAATCTATCTCATACATAAAAACAAAATGAAATTTGCTGGCGTATGCGGCGTATGCGGCCTACCGTCGTATTATCTCGAAGTTCTAGCCCCGCGCTGAGAGGCATAAGCCGGCAAAGACAAATTCGTTCCAATAATACAAATTCCTTGCAGGCGCCACAATCAGAGAGCGCCAATAGGATTGGACCCTGCTAGCACTGATAATAACGAGAGCAAACTATTCAGCCCGCAAACGACCCCAGCGTCGATGATTATCAAGGTTTGAAGTTTGACAATCCGGGGAGACAGGCCGAAATGCCGGCTAGGGCCCGTGAGAAGAAGTAATACCTAGGTGTTCATGGGTACTCACGGTTGAAGCGAACGTTGTCGAAGGTTGCAGCACAAACGAGAATTTCGCTTCGCAAAGTGAAGATGACAAGCCTCGGAGATCCTCAACTGCTGGCGTTACACAACGCAGGAGTTTGATCCCTCGTTTCTGTGCTTATGTAAATAGCCGTCCAACCGAACCGATCATATAGGTACATACTTTTGCTGAGCACCTACTTAAGGTACATGGTCGGCTCTTTGCACACCGAAATAGGCGGCAGAAATGTACATGTGATACCCCTTTTCGCCATCCCTGGCGATGGTGTCACAGCCCCATACCGCTGGGAAAATATCGGCAGAGCTACCAGGGACTGTACTCCGTACGAACTGGACAGAATGTTTCTGTGGGGATTTGGGGTACATGAGGCAGGGATTCAACCCCGTGGAGTGGAACAGGTATGTAGAACGCAACCCCCACGCCCCCAGACGATACGTTGAGTCGGGCACGGAGAACTAGCCAAGTACCTGCTATTTAGGTAGGAGGTACATATAGGTCCTGGAGTCGCCAATACCGGCAGGAGGTAAGACACGGGTCTAAGACTCAACGTGTAACGCAGCACCTGACCTTGGCGACTCCTGAAGACCGTGTAGTAACATTACACGCATATCTCCTTTTAATCCCGATGGGGTCGCTGACTGTACCCACCACGCCTCGTCTTTCGAGAATCGGCCGAAGCTTCCATCTTACACTTGCAACAAATAGCGGTTCCAGCGAGCTCCCTGGGGCTTACTACCCCCCGTACGTGGACTCGTGTCTGTGGAAAGGCAAGCAAGAAAATTATTGACGCGTGGCATATGACCAACCCTATTTTGGTTGGCCCTTTTCTCATTCATGTACGGTGCCTCCTTAGATTCGCGAACCCAACTGTATGTCTCACTTGCGATGAAAATTGGGTTGGTTGGTTGGTTGATGCAAGGATCTGCTTTACCCCACGCATCTCCCTTATGCCTTGCTGGTATCGTAGATGATGATGCTATTGGGCATACAACTCCATTATTAGGGCACCGTAGCACATGGATGTCCTATGTAGCGGTTTGCCTGACGCCCAATACAACGTATGAGCAATGCGAAGTCCTATTCACGCTTATCATATGCTGAGATGTGAATGGGGCCTGCGCCGCTAGGGTCATCTTGGCTAATAAGTATACCGCCTATGCGATCAAATCAGGAGGTGAATAACTAAATTCTAGCAAACAGCTCATGAGGCGCAGCGAAAAATCTGGTCCGGGCTCATCTTGGATTTAGAGTAATAATAACCTAGGACTTATCGGACAGAGGAATCAGCAGAGGTCCTCACGGCTACACCCCACATTGTCCTCCGCAAAAGGGACAGGGCAGAGGCGGACGGGGCATCACGTACAGTAATTGTCACGCTCGAAAGGTATCGCTTGGCGCTGTAGTCTCAGCCCCCAAGCCGGAATAGGAAGTGTACATACCTCACCTGGCCAGCCGTTATCCATTCGATCAGCAGGCCTAGTTGCGCAAGAGCACGACTTCTACACTTTTATTCGTTCAGCTAGAAATTCCCATGGTCTACGATAGCGCATTCTCGCTTTCGCAGAAGTTGCGGTGTAGAAGGCAGATGTCGAATACAAGGCTCGCGATAACCGTACCGTTGTAATTGCAACCCCCAGAGAAACGGTTCGACCCTTCGTCACCCATTTTTATTTTAAACCCCTCGGAAACCGTCAACGGGGAGCGCGGCCGGTCGATCATATTCGATCCGATTCGCGTTTTCGCGCTTTCACATGTTCCCGCAATACCCGTTGATTTTCCGACTTCCATATGAACGGACTTCTCTTGTCTTCGTCCTGGTTCGCGGGCTTGGGGTGACCGGTCTAAACGGCCCTCACTTAGCCCGCTCAACCGCTCTTACCATCATCAGGCAACATAACGCCGTAAATCGGCTGATCGGCACCCGCCTAAGTTGGAAGAAGTCTGCTCACGATATTCGAGGGGGGCAGGCGGCCGGCCTTGTGCAATATGAGGACTGCAGCTGTAGCCCCATCCTTCGCACGTATCGAACCCCGTCTCCTGTAATCGCCCGTGCCTGCATGGGATGTTTCTCTGTCGGGGCCAAGAAGTCTCACCCAAGGCCCCGTGTATTGTAGGCTACCTATAGGTGCCTGGTATGCATTAGGAAGGCAAACACGAGACGAAATTAAAAAGCACCTTGATATTAGATTGGTTCCTGAGGCTGGCAGCGATTCAATATGCAGGCGGGGTGTCTGGGGGTTCATTAGCATTGGTTGTGCTACCTGACCCCTTAGAAAGTCCGGGCTAGAACCTTGCCGTTCTATTGGGCTCCGAAAGTCCTTCGCAAGCGAGCCCGACATGTAAGAATACATGCCTACATGTAGGTAGGTACCTACACTAGAGAGTTGGCATTGTTGGAAGGCGGGCTCGAAACAAGCCAACAATATCAAATGTTTCTAAGTTTAGCTTAGGTACCTAACCTAGGTAGCGTTAAAGTTTAGTCTCCAAATGACAAATCTGGAGTCCCCGCAAGATTCAAAGTTCTTGTACGCGTAATGGAACGAGGAAAGTCTGGGGTTCGCAGCTGCTCTTATCGCGACATATCCGTGAGTTCAACCTGCTGCCCTTCTGAGCGGGTCGCTTCACATGATAGTCGATAAGAAATTGACAGTTCACACCTCTACCTGGTTGAATATCGAACGTCATAGTTTCGCCCTGTTAAGACACGTCAGGTACATAGCCAGCCTCGGAAATGGATGGATACATGTATTGTAATGTACTATCTCACGATCATCAGGTACCCCCAACTTGCATTCAGCCGTACCAGCTCGTTACGAATCCAAGCGCCCAAGATACTGCGCAATACATGTATGTATGTAAGACGGATTCCCACCTTACCTTACCGTACGGCGCAACTCCAGCGTCGGTATCACGTCAGCGGGTCTGTAGAATTATCTTTCCCGTTCAGGGCGCCTTAGGATCGAGGCTGAGTAGAAGGGCGGGAAAAGAAAGGACCAACAGGCTCCTCTCCGTATTTCCTACCGAGTAAGGCAAGTAGGCGAAAAGAGGCTACGCTGCTCTGCTTACTTGTGCCTCTATCGTTACCGTCGCTGTCATTGGAGCTACGCTTCGACCGTTTGGTAGGTTGCACAGAGAAGATGATGCCTCCTGCTCCATCTTCCCACCGCTTCTTCAGCGCAATCCCAGGATTGGACCACAGCTGTTCGGGGAGGTCCGCCAATAACGAAACCCTCCCCTTCTTCCCTCTCCTCTGGCAGGGCTGATGGCTGACGCACTGCCGCCGTGCTTCCTGTCTGTCATTCCCGTCCCACTAGGTCCCAAGTCGCGGTATCCATTCATTACGTGAAGGGGGGGAAATGTACAAAATCGACGCCACCTATGTAGTCTAGTTTAGTATCTGTGGGGAGGCGGCATTTTTTTTATTTTCTATTATTCATTTTCCACATTTTCCTATTCGACGCCTTTTCTTTTTTCTTTTCCTCGCAATCTCAAGCGTCATTCCTGCCGTCGTCCGTGTGGCGGTGAGCAATACTAATTATTATTATTAGAGAATAGAGGAAAGGAAAATTTTTTCTTATTCGGTGTGCCATCATCTATCATATGCGGGTGCGCCTTTTTCCCATATCGAATATTACTACGATCCATGTATTTGTATGAAGCCTACGTCTGGGGGCAGTTTTACATACCACTTGTTTGCCCTATCATTGTCTACCGTACCATGTAGAGAAAAATCCTGGCAAGGGGCTCTCAGTACTGTAGGCCGCTCCAAGCCGAAACTCTATCAGTGCAGCTGGAGATGTCTCCTGGGATTTCTCCATGGTCTCCGGGTTCCGTCTAGGTACCCCATTCGCATACGGTATGCGGGGTGTTCCAATGAGACGACCTACAGGGGGATTTGACGTGATGTGCGTAGTAATCAGCGATACGGGCAGAGGTAGGTGACCAGGCATTATTAGTCAACGTGTCAGTGCCTGGCTAGGTATCGTTTAATATAGTTGCATGTAATTCCTCCTTGTGTAACGATAACACGGAGGACGGGTTTTCCAAAGGGTTGGGCCGATGGCATCTGAGGGAAACACGAGTTCCTGGGCGCGCTCTTCTCTTTTCTTAGGTTGGCGGCGTCTGACGCTGTTTCCATAATCTGGGGTTTGGGACATGCGGGATGAGGTGAGGCACCACGGACGAATTTTTGAACCCGACGCCTTGGAGATTTGTCACGATGAGCAATGTCATATCAGAATGGCTCTCATCACAACAGGCTACTGGAACGGGACTTGAGTTTCTTGGGGTTTGGAGACCTGGACTGGATTTTCATTTGTCTGTGCTTCGTATCATTTACCATTATCCACTATCAATACTGTGAACCTGTCGCCTGCCTTTTTGACCAGAGAACCGCCAAGCCTGTACCAAGATATTGGCCCGAGATTGAGCTGAAACGTGCGCACCAAACAGATCTTTCCCTAGAACCCCTAAGCCTCGTAGTTGAGAAGAGAAGAAGCATAGAGCTTGCCACAAGGGTTTGACTGCCGATCCGGCCAAGCTTTCACAATGCTCTAACCCGCATCCAACTGTACTCCACCGTTCCGCCGTCTATGAGTGATTCCAACCCTGATATGCCAACGCTGTGAGAGGAAATATGAGGAACGTGCAGGAAGAAAGGCGTCAGTCGTTGTCGCGATTCTGTTCCCTGACGAGTCCGCTCGATTAAAGGAAATCCGGAGTAGAGAAACTTCACATCGAAAACCCAGTTATAAGACAAAATCTAGCCGCCGATGAGGGTGTCAAGTCTATAGGTTCATGAATCCGCCAGAACATACGGTAAAGCCGCAGATAAACCGCCCGTTGCTTCATTTGTATGATTGCTTGTACGCTATCATGGGTAGTCCTATTAAATAAGCCAAAATAGCAAGTGCCGCTTTGAATAAGGTCGCCATTGGAACGCCACCTCTTGTCTATATGATTCTCTATAATTAAAGTCGTTATTCATGCCGCAGTGAAAATAACAGTGTGGGCTGAAGTTTCGGATCTACATCCGATCCATGAGATCACCACCCGCCAAACTGCCGCTTGCAGAACTCCGGCCGCTCGTGTTGTAACCGTCTCCGGAGAGAAGATCTTGAACTGCGACCTTAGGCACCTGAGGAACGGGGAGTTTTCTGCTGCCATCGGGCCGGCTGATAATGTCCGTAAGAGACAAACCACTCGGCCGAGGGTTGGTGTGAGTGGGTTGCGAGGTTTGCGGATAAGTTGAACCTTCAAGATGTGGCTCCATTGGTGCAAGCGCTGGGGTGTGCCCCAAGGTCAGATTGCGTAGAGTGGGAAGCTCGACGCCAGCGTACGGCCGTAGACGCGGGGAATGCGCCGGTGTTGCAAGTGGCGTATGATCCGGTGTGGGCGATAAAGAATCATGTGAAAAGGTCGGGGATGACGGCGCGGTGGAGTTGGGCGAGTTTGGCCTTGAGCGTTTTGCATGCCGAAGAGCGTGCGAGTAGTGGTCGTCGTGCTCCTCAGAGTGGGTACGTGACATGTGGTATGCAGAGAGAGAAGGGAGATGGCCTCGCGAGTTATGAAGACCACTGGAATAGTATGGGTGAGGCCTAGGTGGGTGGTGGTGGTGAGCACCGATGTTTTCACGCTCTAGTTGATTTGTAGCGTTGGCCAAAATGCCAATATCCATACTGTGGCCAGGGAAAGGGCCGTTGCCGCTCATATTCCGGCCATAATGGTGTAGGGGACCTGGATGCGGGATGGCGTATGAAGAGTATGAGTGAGGAGGCGACACATTAGGCGACACGAGCGTTGAATTCGGTGCCGACTTGATAGATCGTGGGTTAGAAGGAGGTGGCATCATGGAATCTGGTGTCAACGCATGGCCTAGTCCGTGATGCGAGGTCTGCCCGGCCTTATTTCCTCTTCTTGAATTCGGATTGTTGTGTATTCTCGAGTGGCGGGTGAGTTCGTCTGAGCGAGAGAACTTCTTACTGCAACCAGGGAACTGGCAAGCATGCGGCTTTTCGCCCGTATGAGTCCTAATATGTCTCGTCTGATGCTCCAGCCGGTGGAAGGCCTTGTCACAAAGAGGGCACTTATACGGTCGTGGCAATTCATTGGCATTTTCGGCAGGCTGGCCACCAGGCAGAGGGCCATTCGGCCGGATCACTGTAACTGTGGCCATGTCGACGTCTCCCTTCGAGTTGCCCTCGTTGTTTGTCGTAGTGGTTGAGTCAGGATTCAGCAGGTTGGAAAAATCCACCGCTGACTGTGAGCGTTGCATGTGATCGCCAGCCAAGTGGGCACCGCCTTTTCCTTGCTAGAATAATTTCCTCGGGAATAGTAGCGGGTAGAAGACGAGAAATCCGGGCAGTATAAAAAGCCGGGGTTGTCGCGGTAAATCTCTTTATGCCTTGACCCTTCTGGATATTTAATCGAGTGTTGTTGTATTCGCCTTTGTTCGTGGCCGTATATCGAAGATGTTAGCGGCCTTTTAGTCGAGTGCCGGGGAGCGGTTGCAGCTGTGATATTGGTGCGGTAGAATTTCGAAGGGAAGGCCCTTTTGGGGGGATGGGGGCACTGCTATCGTTTTAAATGAACTGTGAGAGGCGGGCGGGTCGGAAAACTTGGGAGGTGCCAAAACGTGCTACACTGGGGCGGAATGGGTGGGCGACTCGAGTGTCTGGTGTGAATAAGGGCGGTACTGTACTGTACAGTGTGATGTAGGTACCTAGGGACTTCCCAAGTTGTAACATCTCAAATGTTCCAATGCCCCTTCTCACCCCTCCGGGGGCCTGCCTTACAGAATCCCCTTAGTGTGGGGGGAGCCAGTAGACGGACGAAAATGGCCTGGGGGAGTTGGAACCCTGAATGCCCGTTCAGAAGGGGGCGCCCCTGCGTGGTCTGGTTGGTTGGTTGGTTGGCTGCTTGGCTTGCTTAGTGGGTTAGTCGGTTGGGCAGGCGTGAAGGGGGCCGCCTCGGGTACGTACTAAAGTACCTAATTGGGGAAGGGGGGAAACGTGGAGGCCGCTGAACCTACTGGAAAGATTTGCGCAAGGGGGAGAAAGAGTCAGTTGTAACTTGTCACTTGTAACTTGGAAATGTGCTGCTCTCTGGCTGGCTGCTACATGTAATGTACTTCCATCGCTTTTGGTGTCGAAATATAAATTGTCGTGTCTTAACATAATGTTCCAAGCAGTCTGGGCCTGCTGTAAGATACTCTCTAAACTTAGGCTAACTCGACTTCCTCTCGCTACTGTACTCTGTCCGCCCTTCATAGTATGGGAGTGTACGCAAGGTATGGATGGTGTGTGAGATGATTGCGCGTGTCGGGGTCAGAGGATCAATGTATAATGTGTTGTGTGGACATGTGCTTGGGACAGCCTACTACATAGGTAATACACTACGTTGGGGCCCCGTTCTAGGGGGCGAGAAGAGCACAGAAAGGAGCCCTGGAGCGCAGATAACCCACAGTTTAGACTAAGAGGCGGGGGGCGTGAGATTAGGGAAGGACATAATGAACGCAACACATGTCCTTCTCCCTCCCTCATTCATTATTTTCAGCTGTATCAACAATTTGTGGCTGATTGCTGTTTCGTTTTCATAACGTCGTCTAGTCCCATGAGTTTCTCAAGTAAAGAAGGGTTGTTTGTTAGCTTCGTTTCCATTTTATTTTTATCCTTTGGAATTCCAACAAGACTCATTAGAAAGACGCCAGTTTGCAACACTCGGATTAGTTAATATAAGCGCATGTGCCGCAAGCAAAATTCCATCTAACTGGATCAGTAGACCATCGTACCAAGCTCATACTATTTCATTCTCATCTTACTAGCCTCATGTAAGTCATCCACCTGGATGGCCTGGGCAGTGGCATAGTACATAGTACGACCGAGACGTGTGGGGATATTCAGGCGGCTGGACGGCAGCAGCTAGCTAGCTCACTCTGAAAAAAGCTCTCACGCCCCGTATGCTACCTCGGTTTCTTTTTGAAGGCAAATGAAAACAAAAATATGATGTATGAGGTCAAGTAAAGACCTGCATCACTAGGTGAATCGTTTAACCTGTTTTGCTTTCTTATCCGTCTTTGTGTCAGGGCCACATAATGACGCCTCGCCCGGAGTTCTAAAAGAAAAAAAAATTATCGAGGAGACCCACGATAAAAGATATGGAGAACGTGGGGCCGAGCTCGGCCGCATTCTAAGCGTGCGCGCTTTAGTAGATAAGAGCCCATCTTGTCCAGCGACGACTCGGCAGTAACGCTGTTAAAACTGTTAAAGACAAGGGAAAGCCGGAGTCCGATAAGTGGACCGTGGATCGCACTAGAATTATGAACGGAACCAAAGAAGCTGACATAAGAAGATAATATAAGAAACAGACAACTTCATACTCCTTGTATATGACATAACATGCTTAGCTCAGCGCAAACCAGCCAACCAACCGACCGTACCTCGATTCCGATAGCAATGCGTAGCTTTTAATAGTCCTCCGAGAGGGATTTCGGCTATCTTAAGTTTGATCTTCTCTCAAATATTCCTCTTCAGTTTTAAACCCGGGGTAAGGTAAGCCACTATTGTGTCTGAAAAGTCGCTTGACCTATCAAATCCTCAGAGCTTCTCCCCACAAGCTATCTCTAACCCAGCACTATCTACCTTGCGTGTTTCTTGAGGCGTTTATGCTAGGTGGATTGCATATGATGGTGTCTAAGCCATGGTAGCCTCGTTCCAGATCCTACTTTTCCATGGGTAACCTGGCTTCTTACTAGGTATGTTATGATCCAATGAGATTAATATTGACAACTAGTGTCGTCTTAAGTTATCGAAATCCTCAGATGCGCGTTTTGCACATGCTTTCGAAAAGTGGATGATGATAAGGTTCTTTTGCACGTGCTGGCGATGACTGGTATCAATGGCAGTGCTACCAATAAACCCTAGACCTCGGTGAGGATCGCGCGCGAGATGTGTTGACGAAGGAAGCATGCTTTCTTGTGCGGGATCCCTCGGTAAGGAGCAGGAATGTTGATGTAATGATGCTCGAATCCCCGTAACTGTCTACCGAAAATCTAGGGGGATGCCAAGCTTTTGAAAGCGTGGGGGTCCGCACGAAAAGCAGCGAAAGCAAGGCTCGAGTAGCTTTGTGAGTTAATCCTACGCGAGGCAACATTGAAGGCATAAACGTATGTACAATACACGTATATATAATTGAAGACCGCGAGCAGGAGAATTAGTTTGCCTTATACGTGAACATGCGGAAGGGCGAAGGGCTGTAGGCTTTAATGCTATGATTCTAGGTACTTCCAACCGTCTTAGGCTGATTCGTGCCCACCTATTACTTGATATGTCATTTTGATCAATTTCGTTAACTGGCCTGCCTGCGGCGCCTCTTCGTTCAGCCCCAAGCAAACCACCGCACTTACATATGCTGGCCTTGAAATTTTGTCTTATTCCCGGGAATGTTCTTAATCTACGTGGTACCAACATATCATCAATGTCTAGCTCGTAATAATAGGCATAAGGGGAAAGTCCGGGGAAAGGCGGGTGTAGCCTCGAAAGCCAATCACTCCACTACCAGGCTGCTAGGATGACCCAGCCTCAAGTCTCATTTAGAGGCTCCCTTTGGCCCTGGATTGCGGGACACTTGAGATGGGCAGCAGGAGTACGAAAGGCCACGTACAAAATTAATCAAGCTTGAATCCACAACGTCAGCAGGATAAACTACACATGGAAGGTATTGTGCAATATTAGGTCTATCGTCTGACATGGAATCCTCCCCATGAACTTCCCCACAAAGATAACACTTTAACTTTCCACTGATCCGGGGTCACAGCCCCATAGATAAACGAAGATAATGCCCCATTAGGTTTAAGGACTCAAAGTCTGGATGATGCTCTCGTTTTCCCAAACAGGCATACCGAGCAGCACCTCTTTGTCCATCCTAATTGCGCAAACGATTCGTATTAGGTATTGCCAACTTCAATTTAGAATCTCGTGCAGCCGTCACAACCAGCTCAATAATGTGTTGGTAACAGATTATCGAAGCAAGTTACTAGCAAACAGTTACAGTTGCTTTCTACACGTACTTAATGCAGGGAGCAACTAAATAACACAACGGGGGCAATATTTTCCGACCACAGCGGCTCATGTGCTAATTGAAGTAATAACAGCAATGGACACGACGATCGACTATCCGATATAGGCTCTTTACGTAGGAGATATCTAGCAGGCCAACACGCGTACGGCTTAGTGCGCAGCGGCATAGCAACATAGGAATTATCAGAAGAATTCATAGCCATCTCTCCTCTCCTCTCCTCCTGCTACGCGGTAACAAGTAACGAACTTCCTGCCTCATCTAGCCATTACTACTACGTGTTCAGGTTGGTCGGACGAGCTTCTCCGCACAAGCTCTCTCCGCATTAATCCGCTGGAGGTTCTGGAGCATATTCTAGAATACATATAGAGTGAATGCCAACAAACGCACATAGGGTCCAGCAAGGTCTTGGCAAGGTGATATCAATCAACGACCGAACGAGCTTCCTGCCAATCGAACCATCCTCTGATGTTTGAGTCGGGCCTTGATAGTACATAATGCAGTACTCATGTACGCGCAAGAGCGGCTCGCCCTCGAGCTTGTCGAAGGTTTTCTACTCGATGGGTCTAAAGCCGAGTAGGTAACCAGCGAGCGGGCAAGCTAGGCAGGTTGCATCCAAGAGCACACTGTGCCTCAACGTAAAACGGATGGCGTGCGCTTAAGTAAGCCAGGAACGCCGACATAGATCCATAACTTCATGAATGTGGGACAGTTACAAAATCCTATCGAGGGACTAGCCGGGATATTATTTAGAGCAATGGTATCACCTCGCTTAACGATGGTATGTCCTCCAGTGTATAGCACACCTGCGGGGGCGTCATTTATCGACCAGATAACCACCAGCATCAGCATCAGCATCAGCACTAGAGAGGCATCATTGAAAGAGCTTCACCAGAAACAGATTTGCGGAATTCTTGCAACCGCAACCGCAACCGCAGCGGCAGTGGCATAAGGCTTGCGCGGTTCTGTAGTGGGGGTCATCCCCCTTTGACCCATTTTTCCCATCGTGAGCCAGGATTGCCCGTGGGTGTATCGCTCCCCGGTTTTTTATTTCGGTCGCTCCGAGGGCGCCCGAGGTTACGCTATCTGTGTGGCTGGCTTGTTCCGTCGCCATTAAGCCGAGATGAGCCCCTTAGACTCGTGGGTTCGAATGCATCATAGAGTTTACACGTTTTACACTCCTATTTTATCATGGCGAAAGCCGAAAAAAAAATTCTGATAATACGGGCTCTGCACAGGACTCTCGAATAGTGTGCATTCGTTGCGGCATATTGGTGTCATCCATCTTAGAGGATTCGCGCCGTCTTGTCATACTGACCTCAGGAGATAGGAATGCCGTTCCATGTTTCCGAGGAGAGCTGGCTTTCTGGGGGCCCCGGACTCTGGCGTCAATACGCCCAGACCCTGGAAACCGGTCCGAGTTGAAACATTTCCCCGACACGAGACGTACCTGCAGCAATGCCCTGGCCACGATCTGGAGATAGCATTAACTACCTTAGGTATGTTGACTGTGTACGCCAGCCAATGAAGAAGCACTGTGACCTCTCCGCATTGAAGGGGCGACTAGCTTCATCAATGCGAAAAGCCTCAACATGGTGATCCGCTTTGGGAAATTCTCCCTTTGCTTCCAAGTCAATGGTACGGCTTGTATATCCGTTCGCCTAACCGCTAATCCTATCGCCATACCTAGCCAGCATACGTGTGATTGACTTACATGAACGGAGATACGTCGCGCTGAAATTTCATGTGTCTGGCCTTAGACATCCCTTAAACAGTGCTAGTCCGCACGGACGTTCTCAGAAGGCGACGTGGTAGCTCGGATTGTCCCGCCATCGCGTCTACATACATAGTAAGCATACATCGTATGGACAATTAGTCGTCGCGGCCGCTACTGTAAGCCTCTCATTAGGGCAGTGAATATTCTCCGTGGGGGTTCATTGTTGCAGCCCAGGATCCGGTGAATGCTGGTCTAGAACTATGGCCTGAGGTATATTAGAAATCTACGCCGCCGTGGCGCCCACCTTTGCAGAGCCTTAACGGGCTATGAGCCGCTAGCGGTGTACCAAAAGCATAGGTAGCTCGGAGATGACTCTCGGTGAGGCTATTCAAGTCGAAACGCTCCCTAGGTATTGCATAGAGGATCGCCGATTCTAGTTCACTTGGAAAGCTAGCAGCTCCTAAAAACTAAGATACGGTTGTTGTCACCACGTGGTACAGCGGCGCAGTTGAGTGCTCTAGCGTAAGGGACCTCCCGGGCTCTTGCTATCGTGCATAAAGGGCCGAAGTGAAAGAGTCCGCTACGGAGATCGGCCAGACTTCAGCTCGTATCGTTTGAGCCATCGCAATCACATCAATGTCTGGGCCACCCCCTGATTCAGTTATACACTACATAAGTAGAAGACTAGAACGCCCAAATTTGGCGTCTGACGGTGTCCTAAGAGCTCGTCTACACTAGGGGGCCCATGAAAACCTACGAGGAGAAAAACATTGATATATGCGGGTACTTCTAAGTGCATCGCTAATATACTGGGAAATGAAATTCGAAAGCCAGAAACAAATATGATGAATGAATAGAAGCCTGCCTAGTTGGTCTCATTGACGCTTTGAATCCCTCTGTCTGTACTAGGTAGTGCTGGCATGCCACTCGACGGCTCCAATTTGCTTATTTCAACTTTATTATGGATAGATAAAACAGGTAGCACCACCAGAAAAAGAACTTGTTGTCATATGGTCACCGGGCAGTATTAAAGTCGCGTATTGCAAGGCTGTTTGGGCTGTCAAGGGAAACATCTTTGAGTGGTTGCCTGGCGGCGATTTCTAGGCTTACGTACGGTACCTACTGTACATAGATGCTTAGGGGACCCCGCGTCACGTGCATATCTTATCGGCATTTGCCTTGAGAAAGCTGGAAGGATCAGCGGTGATCTGCAGGCTGCCGCTGCTAAACAGAATGAGGCTCAACCCTGCTGAAATTGGAAATTGAACCCCAATCTTCCAATCTCCAACAGCTGACAGAACGAACCTCCTTTCATGATTTCACATTGCCTCCTTCATTAAACCATGTCAGGGAAATGGGAAATGTAAGTGAGGCAAGTTGGATCATCACATTCGAAACCTCATGAACTGTCCACTTTCATATCAATTCCCACAATGGATTATCAATCCATCCATGGCCAAGATATATCGAGTTTCGATCTAACCTCAACACGTGAGTATGATATGTTGTCGTATGTGAACCATCGCTTATTCGGTTCAGATCGACTGCCAACCGTCTCGGCGGCACAAGCGCTTGAAGACCTCGGAAGCGACCCCCGGCGGTTTATATCGACAAGTCTCGCAGCCTTCGATCACGCACTCAATGATGTCATTGGTGAAAGCAGCAGTGGCCTGCCTCGGCCCGGCGGCTTACAGAAGGGTCAAGTAGCCGAAATCTGGGGTCCCCCGGGGTCCGGGAAGACTGCTTTTGGGTAAACGCATCACTTAATGAGATTACAGCGGCTCATTGTATATTCTGACCATAGATGACAGAGTACAGCTCGCTGCGAACGCCTTACGCCAGGGCGAGAAGGTCATTTGGGTAGGTTCGTGTTGCTTCGTCCACTCTCATTCAAAATCTATTCAATCGCGGAAGTTTAGATGCGTTCGATCCTATGCTGCAGAGTCATTAATGCATCTACAGATGGGTTCCATTCCGTATCCGCCGGCAGATTGCATGATGTGATCACATCCACCCTACACTCTTCATCAGCATCTACTACAACCCCTTCAATAGAGGATCAGAAAAAGAATTTCCTCCATTTTCAAACGCCGACCCTGGCGCATTTTATTGGTCTACTCTGCAAGCCCGCAGCCAATGCTATCCCCGGTGATACATCTCTCATCGTGGTCGATTCCTTATCCAGTCTAGTAAACTATACTTTCCCCAGGAATTTTGAAACCCGGCGGTCCCAGAAAGGTATTATAGCTAGCCAGTTCAACGAAATTCAACTACATGCTTACTCGCGATCTACACAGGACCAGGGCCTGCAGCGAGAAGATTACAGATTCTTCAGTTTCTGATTTCAACGCTCCAGAAGCTTGCTGCTACGAGAGATATTTGTGTTGTCATTCTGTCGCAGTGCGCGACTAGAATGCAGCTTGAGCATGGCGCCACACTCATCCCTTCTATTAATGCAGGTACTTGGGAACAAGGAATTGCCACCCGACTGGTTCTTTTTAGAGATTGGATTGTAGGAAGCGAGAGAGTACACGACGTACACTTCGTTGGCATTCAGAAATTGAATGGCAAGGCATCTCCAGGCGGCATCAGTCGGGTGTATGCCTTCAATGTTCGAAGTGTAAGTCAACCTCCAGTGCGTAACCAGCGTAAGCTATTAACCTATCTAGAGCGGTCTTATCAATGTCGATCTAGATGAGAACCAGCCATCCTTGCCTCTGTCTCCAAGCACAAATCTCAAGCGAAAGTTGAGTCAAACTGATTTCGAGGTTGCCGACAGCGAGGGCGAAGATTATGGCTGGGAAGATGAGGATGACTTAGACATGCCGCGTATGCCTCCTCAATGGCAAGGCAGCGAGGATATTCTCCTCGGACCGACGGAGGACGACGAAGCTCAGACTGAAGAAGAATCAGAAGTCCAATCCGTACGCCTTGAAGAGTCTCCGCTTCATTTGGGCTCAGATCTTGCCGGGGCTGATGGGGATGGCTCTAGTTGACACCGCTCTCTGCGGGTCACCGATGGTCTGGTCTCGTCTGATCTGTTTCGTATATGGGACATACACATTTACGATACGTTCCATTCAAAACTTTGCGAGTAGTCACCTATGCGGCTCCACTGGGGCTCAACGTTAACCAGGAACCATGAATAATCGGCCAAATGTCGGCTTCTACTGCTTCTAGCCTCAAGGTGTCGGCCACCGCCACTCCACACCTCGGTCTTTCACGGCCCAATTCTGTTCTGTAGGTGAGCCCCATGGAGCTCGGAACACCCGGAGTACCATTATCAGAACAAAAGTGAAAAGATACAAGCCGCTGCCCTATAATTTTTTTTTTTTTTTCGTACATGCGAATGTCCTTTCCGCAACGGGATGTGGGACTAACGGGATCGTGCATAGCTATTACATGATATGCAGACATCAATGCAGAAAATTTTCTTGATAGTGACACACCTTCTGGTGCGGTATCTAGCCCATCTCAATATCACAACCCCTACACTAAATCTATTCGCTACCTTCGATATTCGAGGTCAAGGATACCTTGCGAGATGAAACAGCCCTCAAGCGGCATCCGATGCTCAAAGTCATGGAGAAATTTTCCAGATGATCAGGGTCCCTTCGGAATGAACCATTAGCCGGTTGCGGCATCAGGCTGCAGGACCACTGTGGCCCAGGACCGTTGCACTGCACCATTGCAACTCAATATAACTCTCCCGTCAAGGACCCTGCAAATAACCCCCGGCGCTCCGTTCACTATCTGAAGTGAAAGCTCTGAGAACCTGGGCCTTTCGCTTGCTTTCATCCCGACCGCTTAACTTGCTAACCGTTTCATTATTTTCTAGACTAACTGCCGTTAACATCACTCCCAGATTCCTGGCTATAAAACCTTCCGATGTAGATTTGCAGTTGTAACCCACCCGATCGATAGTATCATCAACCCAGCGGATAGTAGTGCAATCAGATTTCAGCCGCAGTAGATCTATAACTGCGCTACATTTAGGAAGGTATCTAGTCCTTACAGACGCGTATCACAGTTTCCTAAACCGATAGAGTCATTCTGTGTCACGCCGTTGAATTTATCCACTTACCTCATGCCTGATAACGCGGGCAAGGCACGCTCTACTGCATGGATCGACTCTACACCACATCTACGACCCGATGTGCTAACTTTCGGCAGGGCTTGTAGATCATTCGAGGAACCCAGCTAGACTTTTTGATTCTGGATGTTGGGGGTTGAATGCGGAGAAAGGGGCCACTTGGGCGTGTGTGCATGCCGATGCCTGCCTCATGAGTGAACCTGGTTCCACGACAACATCTTGCAGCGGGAATGCAACCGGATATGCATCACCCGCAGTCCGGCCTGTTCAAATTCTCACCGGTGTGAGATCGCGGGAGGACCTTCTACTTCTCCTCGGAAGATTCTGCCGTTATTCCTGGAGACTTCTCAGTGATAACGCGGCAAAGTCCTTGTCGCCTAGCCTGACTCTCGCAATCGAAGTGATCCGAGATAATAGCTTATTCAACGCTTCGCAACCCAGTTGTCGTACTGCGTGATGCACGTCCACGAACTATATGCGGCCGTATGCTCTAGGAGCGTAGTGTTCATGATTCAGAGAGTACCGAATGCAGGGCGACTTTCTCGTACCAAGGGCGGTCTCTGGTGGATTTGCGTTACCGTTGGGCATGAACCAGCATGTCAAGACCGCATTAAAGCGGATATTCATCCTGTCTACGGCGCCACGACTTGAATTTACGCGTTGTCGTGGGCCGACCCGGTAGTGTCATGACTTAAGGTAGTATGATACTATCTTGGCTCCATTTCCGCTGTGTAGTAAGCCCTTTAACGCGGAGCTGGAAATATATCTTTGAGCATATGAAATCCGGTATATAATTTGGTATATATGCAACCCGCAGGTGTGTAATTGACAAGTAACTATACGCGAGTCTGGGTACGGCCACTACATTACTCGGGCAATCAGAATGAGCCTAAGCTATCTCTCAAGTGTTTGTTCTTCTAGTTCCCCGTGCTGCCCTGAAAACACCTAGAGAATAAAGTGATAGATCACTTGTATGGCATGCACCAACAGCTGATCCCTCTCGGTAGTGGCCTTTCGCATAGCAACCCGGACGCGCAGTCGCAGGATCTGGACCCCCTCGGGAAATTGGGGGTAATAGGCAAGAGTCGGGTTCTATCTGGAAGTTACCTTAGCTTATTTGCTGTCTCAGGGTCAAGTACGTCTGGCATGGAGACGAGCGGTTGACACACGGGTGTGTTGAGCTGAAAGTGCCGACAGCGTTGGTCAGCAGATGACTCAGAGCATAGCAATCTAACATGAGTTCGAGAAGAAATGCATCGCAAATCCCATGGCTAGTCAACTTGAATGGACGGGCGTGCCCTTAGAGTGTGCTCTCCTTGTTCGGCAGCGAGCACTTAACTAGTTCTCCTCGTCACAGCCCACACAGCCAGTTGGATTTGAGGCGAGTCGAAAGGAGGTAATGATTTAGCAAGGGAGATATCCGAGTCTTGGAGATGACAGACCTAGGTTGTGAGGTTAAGCGCCAACCGCCGCGACTCGATGAAGATGATCTTCTCTTACATATACCGCTGTTTCAGTGCTATGCTGTCTGGGCTCAAACGTGGCAGAACTAGGCGCCTAGGTAGTCTGCTATATAATACTATAAATTAGGTAATCACTACGTTTGACGTGCGGCGTAGATATCGTATCCACGTCTTCATGTTTGGCAGCCGGGATAGTCAACTTTGCCTACGGGATTCGTAAGACACAGTCTTGACCAACTCCAGTTCAATCTTTGTTACTAGGTGCGTACCTAGAATACGGCCCAATGATGTTCCCGTCTTACAGCTTATTGCCTATGAACCACATTTGTAGTAGTTTGCTCGTTCCGAGTGTTACGACGATGAGTTTGGGATGTCCCAATCTAGAATAAGGATATGGATAAGAACTTTGTCTAGATCACTGGAATTTATACTTAATATGTGTTTTAACGCTGATTATTCAATTAAAGGTTAATGATGGGTGTTTTTATAGGGAACAACAGCAGTAGGTTTCTACTTGTTTACAGACACATCTTAAGGTATGGATTGGAGTCGGATAGCCTCAATTCAGTCCTTACTAACATTCAGTATGCCACATTGAGATTGAGAGGGTTGTGCAAATTTATGATGATATTCTTCCTAAGTAGGTAGACTCAATCAAGAGTATAATGAAGTGATTCATCGAGAACACCAAACCGTGTGGCTGCTTGTTGGTCTTCTGATAACTCGGTTACTTAACATCACCGAAGTTTGTTTCCTCGCAAAATTGATCTCGCATTTAAGATCTCTTGTATGCCTGTACAATACTTCTTGATTTTATGCTCATAATCGTTGGTTTACCATGAGAAATGGAAAAGAAAAAAAGGATATTTTAGGTACCTAGGTACCTAGGTACCTATATATATGCGCACCTACTTCCAATTATTAAGTCTCATAACATCTGAGGAAAGTGACGATGGGCAGGTGACTCTTGGTGGTGGGAGTACCCCGCGAACCTTCGCTGCCTCGGTGAGTGGAAGGTGAGCGAGAGCACTGACCATAGAGTGGCCGTGCGCAATGTTCGGTATTATGTAAGGTACCTGATTTGAGGCTGACATGTACATGTACCTATCCCTGTCACCCCTGACTGGGCTTTCCGTCTGCTTTTTTTCAGTGGCAGGTTCACCAGGTACGAAACTGACCTCACCCCAGAATCCATCTCATCAACAATCACCAATCGGCTCATTTTCATCGTCGGCTCTCAACAGCACAATCGAGAATTGGACCGCTCAATTTTCTAAACTCACTCAATTGATCAAGACGTCATATTTCAAGTCTACTGTGAAGTCCCTTGAGATCGGGCCCCGAAATTATAGCTAGCACGATAGCTGCGCCACACGCACATTGGAGAGTGCTATGAGAACCGGCGCTTGGCGCTTCTCTGTCTGCACGAGCATCTGATGAGGTGAACAATCAGAGTCAAGGTGAATCGCAGGTGGTCAGTCACACGCATTTGTTCATCTATTCACTTGTCTTCGGTACAAAGTCATTACTACCCGGCGCAAATCGTGCATCAAATACCGTATTTGTTTGTTTTCCCCCCCTGCTGCACATTCCATTTTCATCTTGTCTCTTATCGACCCAACTCGACATCAGACTCAATAAGATTGGCGCACTGTCAAACACTCTCGATCATTATTTTTTCTCTCTCTATCTACACTGATTTGAAGTCTTACATCCCCTGCTACTACGCTGCTTCATCCAACCTACTCTACTAAATTCACTTGCCTAACTAGTCTTCCGTTCTGAATCTGACATTGCCTCATCAGCCTAGGTGCGAAACATGGCGACGGAAGCTTCAGCGGAAGCGCCAGTGGAGGGTACCAGCATAGTGGCAGATGCTGCAGCTCCTACTACTTTCTCGTGGTTGTAAGTCGTTGCCGCCTCCATCCATATCATCCCCTCATCCCCTTCTTACTAACTTATATAAGACAACCCCATGTCATCTTTGTAGTTATCCTCGTTGGCGATGAGGAGATTCCCTTCGGCATCCAGAAGGACTTCCTCTGTGCCAAATCTTCTTTTTATCGTAAACACTTCGCCGAAGAACAGAGTGAGGAGGTTGGACAGGATAAGCTTGAACACGTCGTCAAACTTCCCCAAGCGACTCCTGAAGTTTTCGGTCTCGTTCAGAACTTCCTATACACCGGCAGGATTTTTACCGACACAGAAGCACTTCCTGGCTACGAGGTCCTGATAGCAACATGGAAACTTGGTTATGAGCTAGGAATCGATGGTCTCTGTAATGAAGCACTCGAGGCTATGGCCGAATGCAGACGAGTTACTCAGCATATCCCGGCTACACCCCTCCTGGTACAAGCTTGGAAAGACGCCCCCGAGGGCTCGTCTATCCGCAAGCTCCTTTTGAACTGGGCCGCGGAATACATTAGATCCTCCGAATCTCGTCAGGAGTTCACCAAATCGCTCCCACAGGAGGTTTTGAGCGAACTTGTCATTGCTATGAGTCATCTTAACTCTTCTCCAGTAATACAAGTCAATTCTATTTCATCCCCTACCGGCCAGACCCAACGAAAGAATGTACACTATCTTGAAACTGAGGACAGCGACGGCGACTCTCATCACAAGGCCCAAAAACACCGCCATTCAGATGTCATGCCTGTTCGAACAGTTCAGACCGAACGAAAGCCGGGGTCTAAGAAGCCGGCCTCGAGAGTGTCACTTCCCACCTCGGCGAAACCAGCCAAGAGCAAACGATCCAGCCTCAGTCATGTCGATGCCCAGCACTACTCAGCGGATCAAAAGTTGAATTTCTGCGCAGACTTGCTGAGTAGGATGTTATCTGGTCCCGGTAAGCTTTCCTTTGAACTATATCCCCTTTGCTGACTCCAAATATGATCGCTCCATTACTTGTCCCTTGGTATTAACATGATTACGATAGGCTTCTGGACCCGCCTAGTCGGCCCTTTCCGCGAACCAGTCCGACCCGTCGAGGATGGAGTGCCGGATTACCTGGAGAAGGTCAAGACGCCCATGGATCTTAGTACTATCAAGGGCAAGATGGACCGAAGGGAATACCAGGATGAACAAGAATTCCTAACCGACGTCCGTCAGATATTCGCCAACTGCTATACTTACCATAAGCAGGGGTCGGCGATGTGGGTTAATTGCGAGAAGTTCCAGAAGACTTTTGAGGAGAAATTTAGCACCATGCCCAAGTGGATTTCGAAGATGGAGGGCGATGAGGCCGCCTAATGGCTTTTGTCTCTCTTTCAAGAGGGCTGCGGCCGCGACGGCCGCGATATTCGGCATAATACATGTTTCCAGCTTCGACTCCGACTCGACGAAGTTCCTGTTGGGTGACCTGCCTTGGATTTCTCTAAGACGATCCGACTCCATGAGGGAATTCTTGCGCATATCCGTGCAACTCGGCGTGGGCCACACCACTTCTAATGGGCGGCATTGTTAATTACTGTGTTATCACGGCTTGAGGAACACTACTTCATTTCATCAGGCTCTGTATCAGGAATAAAGAGGAGCTGTAATACCCTGTCTGCATTGCCACGAGATGAGGATGGTGTGGTTTTTAGGGTTTATCCGCACCGGGGACTAGTACCTTGTCATATATTACTTTTTTATTGCTGCCGTCCTTGTGTCTGCATAGGTGTTGTATGAGATCGTGAGTGAGTGATCATCCATCAGTGGCTGCTTAAGGAATGTAATAAGTAAATCACTCCTCATTTGCTTGCTTAATACATATTCAGTTCGATCATATCTAGGCCCCGGCCCTTGATGCATTCTGTGCCAGTAATGTAGAGAGAACCGGTTGCTTCAGTTCAGGATCGGCCAGAAGCGTTGCCAGATCTCTTACTTGATAGACAGCACCTTCAAATAGCCAACCGAGGGACTTGATAATCATCGAACCGAAGCTTTCTCGGCGGAATTAGAAGTTACGAGATCAGGCACATGACTCAGAAGTGTCTACAGACATAGCCCGCCCGCCCATGCTTTCCAAGCCACCGTAGAACGACATGGCTCATTATTTAAAAACCCTACGGCCAGACCACATACAATCCGGCAATGCCGACGTAGTCAAACAAGCACAAATTCGTAACTCCGAGGGGAAAACGCCGCCAGCCGTCGTCTACTTCTCATTCTCATGGATCATGTCACCACCGTAATCGTCGTAACCCCCGATATCACCGTCTAGATCTTGTACACCAAGTTACCGTCCGTGTACCTAGTTTCATAATTAGCATCGATCTCGCTTCTATCCCTGCACATCAAAGTGGAAGTGTTGGCAGAGGAGAGGACATTCACTTACATGATCTGGTTCGCGTCGTCCATCTTCTTAAGCGCCTTGACGGCCTCTTCTCTCGAGAACGCCGTTTCTCTGCCTGATATGCGGCCGTTCACCGCGTCGATGACTTCGGTGACGTTCGCCGAATCGTCGTCGAACAGATCCGTATTCAGGAGCTGTCCTAGCGCAGTTCGGAACGTGGCGAGTCTCCCGGCGGTGATCGGGGTATCTATGTTTAGATCCGCCGCTCCGGCAGCAAGATCTGCGTCCTCCTGCGTCTCGAGTTGCGAGGCGGGCACCGAGGATGCGAAAGAGACCTGGGACGTGGCGGCCGCGTTCGACGAGGCGGCGGCTCCGCTTCGGTTCGAGCGACGTGGCGTGGCGTTGTAGATATTATCTTCATCGTCATCGTTTCCTAGCTCGGGAGAGCCTGCTGCGGTGCGACCGTTTGTGCCATTTGTACGGCGGCTGCCGTTCGTCGATGGCTGGCTTCGAGCAGTGGTTCGAGTCGATGGCGCGGTCCTACCGCGCGCCGTCGATCCTCTATACGAAGTATCGCCACGGTCCTCGTTATCGTCATCGCTGTCCTCGCTGGACGAATCAGACTCGACTCGTTGAGTCCGTCTGCGCTTCCGTTTCGACTCGTCTTCGACAACTTCCTTGAATAAGGCAAAGCGAAGGATGGACTCAGCCGCTAACGCGTCCCGCTCTTCTACTCGATTCGAAAGCCGTGACTTGGCGTGGGCTGTCGCTAGACGGATAAGCGTCTCCAAGGTACGGACCGTCAGGGGAGATGTTCTCCTTTGATTGCCCTCCATCTCGTCATTGCGCAAGCCCACATATATCTCCGCGATACGCTCCGACGCCTCCTGGGTCAGTACGGGCTTGACTCTCGTCTTTGCGTACTGGATATACTTCTTCATAAACGGGATGCTTAGAACTTCACGCCGCTTGTGGATGCCACGGCCAGAAGTAACGGTCACACCTGCATGCAACATAGCGTCGTATTTTTCGAACACTTCAGTATGTCGCTGAGTAGCGTCCTGGCTCTGTAATGCAACGCTAAGGGCCTGCTGCCCGTTCTCTCGAACCGGAGCACCCTCATCGGTGCCGGGTTGTCGGTAGCGATGCATACGTAGAACGTGCTCCGAAACTTGGCGATCTCTGGTGTCTTCGATATCATCTGTTACGACAAAGAGGAGATCGAAACGCGACAGAAGAGAATCTGGGAGAGCAATATTCTTATGGGGGTCTTTGTGGGTGTCGTATTGGCCAAAGATGGGGTTGGCAGCCGCAATGACACTACAACGCGCATTGAGCGACGTATGGATACCGGCCTTGGCGATGGTGACGGTTTGCTGCTCCATAACTTCGTGGATAGCAACTCGATCGATATCCGACATCTTATCGAACTCGTCGATACAGACAACGCCTCTGTCTGCCATAACCATAGCACCTGCTTCCAACCTCCTCTCACCAGTCTCCTTGTCTGATGTAACGGCGGCTGTTAGACCGACTCCTGAAGAGCCGCGACCAGTAGTGGCTATGGCCAATGGCGCAGTATTGAGCACAAAGCGGAGAAGCTGAGACTTGGCTGTCGAAGGATCACCAACCATGAGAATATTGATGTCTCCTCTCAAATGTGTGCCATTCTCCAGGTTCTTCTCCATACCACCAAGCAGCATGAGCAAAATTGCTTTCTTGATATAGTCGTGGCCGAAGATACTAGGGGCTAGTGACTGTGACAAGAGCTCGAAGACGTTCTTCTTCTTGGCGACCTTGTTAATGTTGCGAATGTCCGTATCGGTAATAGTAGCCGTCGCTATACCCCCGCTTCCTTTGGAAGAGAGAAGGACGATATTGTTGGCTAGGATGATCGTCTTGAAGAGTGCACTGTTATGATTTGTATTGCGGTTTCCAAGCGTTCGAAAGATGCCGACAAGTTGAACTCTGTCACCCGGTTTGACCTTGTCAACTAGGTCATCGTCCAGAATGACATCTACACCACGAGGTAGTTGACCTGCGGGGGCTCTCTCGGGCATCTCTTGTATCGAGATGGTTTGGTGGTCTCTATATGTGCAGAATCCGTATTCTGTGAGAAGCGGGTTGCCCTCTTCATCTTCTTGAGGATATACGCTTGACGTGGTTACGCCATTGGTCATGGTTTGATCGCGATATTCGCGGAAGTGGAAAATGTTCTTTTTCTCGTTATAATGCACACTCTTGACGACTTTCGGTCTGATTAGCGAGCATCTTGTGACGATGCCTTCGATCGAGACCATATGGTTTAAGTGGTTAGACGATAGCGTCCTTGGATTGCAAGCATTTAAGCCAAAACTGCCTGCCCAAGCGCAGTAGTATAGGACGTCTGGGTCGGTCTGATCCGGTCGTGCTTGTGGGATAGTCTTTACGATCTCCTTGAGCGCATGGTTGAAGGCGAGAGTGTAGTCGAAGGGGTCGAATAGTAAACCGTCTGCGAGCTCGGTGTTGTGATCGCGAACGTGGTCTATATTAACTACTAGTCGCCTTTGGTTTTTCTGAAGCATGAGAATGATATCGGACCTGTAGCTTCTCGCATGTTGATCGTCTGTCCACAAACACATTGGTCAGTACCACCGAAACCATTTAACTACGAGGCGGACCTACGAGGATCGAGGAACTCCTCGGCCAAGCGAATGCGCTCCTTGGCCGCTTCATCTCGAAGCAGAAAACTGTCCATGGTGCCTCAATTCTCCGCAGTGAGATGTTCTAGAAAAACAAGACAATCAATGAGAACAGTAAGTTAGTTCGTATATTCCTCAGGTAATTGTCTTGGAAGGGACCTAGAAGGATGGGTCACAGGCGGAGAGTTTGACGGTTTGGACTGAGTTGATTGTTTAGGAAAGGGGCCAGAGGGGGAAATCAGAAATCCATGTCGCGTCTCTTAAGTCTTGACCGCGTTTTTCGTGTTACGCGTTTAAGTGGTTGCAGATGCCCACTCTATTAAGTCCCAATGCGGTAAGCGAGGTAGGCCGCCCGGTTATCTCCGGCGTCCCTGAACTAATGTTACAATTTTGTACCGCCTTATGTAAGCTCAAAGCCCACCTATTGAACCCCACACCTTGGCCATTCTTACCTACATGTAGAGAGCTCTTCAGCGAAAAAGCGCTAAATGATGGGATGTTTTCAGGCCCATGGGTACGTACCTATAGATAGGGCTAGGATGGAATTCAAAAATAGTATAGATTCAAAGTCAACATTAAGCGCTGCGGTGATAAATATTACACATTCATGTTGTAAATGCTATACCTTTATTATAGCTGTCATGCGTCTCAGTTAGGAACGCGCTCTTTGAGATATAATGGATGATTGGTGTGATAGAATTAGTGCTGAAGCGTTATCAGCTACTACAGCGAAGGTGCACCTGGAGTTTCAGTTGGCAGGAGTGGCCTAAGCACGGCGGAATCAGCCGAGCGCGTGCCTGAACCGCGCCTTCCCCCCCAATTCAGCCACAGAATCCGTCTCCTGTAGCGCATTGCCGTTGCCGTCATCCTGACGAAGCAAATACCTCCCCTAAATCCTGCGGCGACGGATCTAAACACCGTAAACCTAAACTTAACATCATCATCCAATTTCGCAAGCTTCGTGTCGGTCATTGTTTTAGTGTCGCGTATTGGTTCGGACCTTTGCGCCGCATCCGGCAAAGCAGGACGTAGGACGGATTATGGCTGTAGGACTCACCAACGGCCGACATGCGGCAGACGAGGAAGCTCGTGCTGAAGTCGATGTACTCAACTCGCGGCTGGAGAAGACGACTCAATTGACCAAGAAGATCCAAGCATCTTTGACACGGTTGGAAGCTACCGGGAAGAGCGTGCGAGACGTATCGGGCCCTCTGACTGGCGAGACCAAGAGGCTTCAGACCTTGGGGAATAGTGAGATCATGTCTACCCACTCTGCCTACTATCCTTTGCTAAATACTGATTTTGCGAACTTTGCTAGACATCGATGCAGTCATCGCAGCTATCGAGCGCCTTCGCCAGCCTGCTGATTCAAAGAATGACGAAGAAGCAATTATCCGCCAAGGCCCTGAGAAGGCCGGGCTATCCAACTACCTTAACTCGATCAAACGACTGAACAAAGCTCTGGCCGACATGAAGGCCTCAAACCTACGAGCAAATCAGCAGACAATGGCTGATCTTCAACGCTTGATCAAGTCTGGCAATACTCAACTTGAAAACTCATTTGACAAGATGCTGCGGGGGGAAACACCACGCTCCATTGAGCCGTTGCAATACACGACCAAAAACACGCCATTCCCCTTATTGTCCCAAGACAAGATTTCGCGGTTGAGCTTAATGAACTCTTACGTGGCCGGCAACTCGTTGTCCGAAAACCCGCTAATCAAAATCTATGCCGATGTGAGAGGGCAATATCTAGCACAGACTTTAGTCAATCTTGCATATGCGAGTGTGAACACGGCAAAGAAGAAGAGCCCCGATGCTATCTACCGGGCCGGGACCAATGGAATTGGCATGTATGCGCAGGCGATGGAAGGTTTGTTCGTTGCCGAATACGACAACATCTGCAACATATTTATGCGACAAGACTGGGGCCCGGCTTTTCAAATGACCTGTCAAGCCCCGCTGGCTGAATTGGCTCGAACGCTCCGAGAGCTAAACAATCACATCAAGGCCCATCTCAGCACTGACTGTTATCTTGCATATGAAGTCACCGAGATAATGTCCAACCTCTCCAGCAATATCGAGGAACGCACGGGGGAACTCAAGGCGACCCTTGCGGCCGCATTGAAACCAGTACGCGAGACCGGCAAGCTTTCACTTGCCGAGCTACTGGAGGACACGAAGCGAAAGGTGGGGGGAATGCAAGCACTCCCTTCGGATGGCTCGCCTGTCCCCGTCGTCTCAGAGACGATGCAACGCTTGCAAACCATGGTTGACTTCCTCAGGCCAATATCCAGCATTATGATCTCGCTAGGTGACGGTGGGTGGAAGTCGGGCGCGGCGGCAAACACAAGTACGGACGGGATACCTAGTTTGGCATCATTCGATATCGGTGCCGACGGCAAGGAGATATTCGCACATTATTGTGCCGATACGATAGAGACGTTGATGTCGGCGCTCGAGCAGAAGGCCAGGGTGCTACTGAAAGGGAAGTCTGTCTGGGGCGTCTTTCTCGCCAATAGCGTCACCATCGTCGAACGCATGATTCGCGATTCCGATCTAAAACCGCTGTTGGAGGGTAAGCTTGGCGCCTTGGACGTTTATCGCAAAAAGGCGAAGATGTACTATAACGACGCGTGCAAGGACGTGTCGATGCACTTGTTGGACACGATCCACACGAATCGATCTCAGCGACCACCTTCGGGTTCATCCGAATCCACATCGATCCTGAAGGGACTTGGCAGCAAGGACAAGGATAGTATCAAGGCCAAATTCCAACTCTTTAATGCTTCCTTCGACGAACTGGTAGCTCGGCACAAGACTTACAGCATGGAAAAGGAAGTGAGGCAGATGTTTGCCAAAGACGTCCAACAAATGCTCGAGCCTCTCTACAATCGCTTCTGGGACCGTTACCACGAAATCGACAAGGGCAAGGGCAAGTACGTCAAGTACGACAAGTCATCAATCTCTGCTGTCTTTCTGAGTCTGTATTGATTCAGTGCCGAGAAATCTGCCGACCACTGGCAAAACTGAATCATTTGAGCGTCGCGGATTGTTCCAAACAAATCCTGCAGCAGCCTCATACGGCGATCATCAGACGATTTCGTCGCGTACGCTACAGTACAACCAAGGACTGCCGACGTAAGTCAACGTCTATTTATTTTTGGTCATGCCTCATCTATGCACGGTAACTAAATTTTGGAGGTGAAGCTTGGATGCGTGTGGGGGTCACCGGCCGAGGTCACTGAATCGAGGAATGATGCACCACGAAGCTCCGTCACGGTTACCAAATTCTTGAAAATACGCATTGCAACGGGCCACATGTTATTGTTTAGAAATGATACCCTTCTGGCGCGGCCTGGAGTTTCTTGCGAGGAGGGAAGTTGCATGGGAGATCATCTGCCGTACCCCGGTCCATATTCAAGTATGCCTGTGTCGAAGAGTGGCCTGATGAGTTGTATTGGACGTAAGACGGGGTTCTACTGCCATTGGGAGCAGCTCCACTAGGCTGGATCCCCCCAGAGAGATGAGATATGAAAATGTGATATGTGACTAATGGACGCTGGGTCAGACAAAAGATACGTGCCTGCATCGATGATCGAAGGAACATCAAGGTCATGGGGAAACCCGTCCCCAAAGTAACGTCCTCTCAGCAGAAACTCCATCACAAGAGAACCCAGACACTGGGTATGCTTGCGGACCAGGCTATCTGCGTTGCTATCGCTTGGCATTTGTTGCTTAAGTAATGTCTTCCCAACTCGGTCGACCTGCATGCAGGAATCGATGCTTCCTAGCAGGGTCCTTGGCCCCTCAAGGTGAGGTCGGTGAATTTCGGGTCTGTCCTGGCATTGATGTGCAAGAAAGCAGGCGGCGACCGCCAGAAACCGTCACGATTCGCGTTCTGCGTCCGGTCCATTTCCACAATGCGGGATCCGAGCTGCTTCACCTTGGTGTTATTGATTGATCCCCCCATTGGCGTACATTACCATATTCGCAACTCACTACTATCCTAGCCAAGTGGACCATCAAGTAACAATGTGGCTCTGGCCCTAGACCCTCCCTGCGTGCTGAACACAGATGTACCCCTCTTTCCCAGGTATGCCGGTTTAGGTATTGTCTTCCATGTCGTCGTTTCGACGTGCTCCGCGAACCTTGACCTAGGTATGCCACATAACCCACACACGAATATCTGGCTAATAGCTCGCGGCCACTCAGTTCGCTCACATCCTGGACGATTTACTCGTTACACAACAGGCAACAGCACAGCGCAGCGATGCCCAATTCGAACCCTTTCTGGCTCCACAAGATCCGTCGATTCCTCCAACTTGGGAGGCCTGACGAGACTGCTGCGAGCTAGTTAGCTAGCCACCCTGGGCAACTTGCTCTGGTTGGCCAATTCCCTACAGCCACACACGTACGCGCACATACCTCCATTATCGTGCCTGTTGCCGGCCCTTGTGCCGCCGCCGCTTGCCCGTTGCAATGGCAGAAAGGCGGACAGAGGGTGGTTTGGGAGCACAGACTGTCAATCCCAATCCCCAAGCGTCTAGTTCGCCCGGGCGGGCGTAGCCTAGCACTAAGGTATTGTAGCCAGTTCGCTGGTAGCTAGGAACAGAACGCAATCGCGGCGAATGAGAGGCGGACTTACCTTATGCTATTCTGCAACCCGCTATGCAGGACCGGACAGGACAGGAACGATTCACGCTGCATTGACCACACCCTGACCGTCCGTGCTCCACTGAACTTCACAAGAACCCTCGCCCCCTACCAACGCGACATCGCCAAGTCTTTTGCTTTGCTGCCATGCATCTGCAGAGCTGCAGAGCGCCCGTTAGCGTCCATCCTACAGGGCTGGGACTACCTAATCTCTACAGGCTCGTGCTCGACGACTGCTTGCTTATTTCGCTCCTAGATTGTGCGGACGCGATTTGGTTGGCATTCCGTTCGCCATGTAGGTACACCTACATGTGGACGTGCGCATGTATGTGTAAGACCACCCATCAGTCGGCCGAGCAAATCCTCTTACCCAAAAGGGAAAGAGATAATAGTCACAATAAAGGAGAGCCATAGCTGTCAGGCAGAAGCAGCCGGATCCGATGCTCCGATCCCACGATAACAAGAACAAGCGGCGCGTCTGCTCCTCCTCACCCGCTGTATGTGGGTAGGTAGGCTACCCAAGAGCCTGCCGTATGACGATGATTTTCGCTGGGGTTTCATTGCCATCGAGTAAAGCGTATATCAGATATCAAAATGCACATCTATGATTCGATATGGTTCCCGCCGACCCTAAGAATGATCGAGTCGGGTTCGCCTCCGTGTTCGGGCTCATTGGATCTCGACCGTCGATGTGGTGACAGGTTCGCCCCAGTGAGAGGAAGGAGGGTGGGCAGCAGGGCTGCGTTCTATCGATACTAACTAGGTACTTAGCTAATCCGCGGGATTGACGGGGCTACATGGCATTTCTGATCAGTCCCGTCTGCTCTTAATGGGCAACCCCTGCCTTGGTTCACGTAATATTTGAGTTCTTTGTGTTTCATTATGCCGAGGGCAAGGGAAGAGGTGGCAAGACGTCGGCTCGCTGCTTCTCATGGCTCATCCCGGTTCGTGGGTTAATAGCTCATGTACGTGACGGATGATGTATGTGTAAAATCATAGGTATGGAAATGGTGTTACGTGGCCCAGGCTTGCCTATAATGCCATTCCATCGCCAGACATTATATATCTCGTAATCCATAGTCCATCATCCCTATATAATACCGCGAAACATATATCCCGAAGAGGGAAACACAATGCGGCAATGATGTTTTACACGTTTAGCTATGGGCAGATGTAGCTGCAAGCTTCGGTGCGGCGTCAGCACGTTACACACACGTATAAGGTAACCCGTAAGCAGGATGAACATAGTAGCCGTGGACGACATAGAGACGCGTGTCAGACGGAGCCCGTATTAGAAGTAATCAGCGTCATGATCATGATTCACGCATTCCCGCCCCATGTTCGGTGCCATCGACTCCGCAGGATTTGTCCGCCACTGCCGTGCCCTACGGTCGCCGAATGAACCGAAAGCACCGCAGCGCCGATGGTCGATGGGGGCCGACAGGTCTATATTTGGGGGCGAGACCATCGACATGCAGTCGGACGGGGGGTCACGGAAGGGAGAGGCAAGCCAGAGAGCAGACGGGGGTTCTAGGATAGGATAGAGGTGAGGTATCATGATTTATGCATTCATTGATTGATTTAGTTCTCATAGCATGCCTTGGTATCATCGAGAGTAAGCACAATCATCCCAAATTGCCCGCGTGACAAGGTATCGATATAAGAAAATAGATGGAAATCACATGTTCTCGATGTCATTGCTCCTCCGAAACAAATCAATTTCCCTTCCTAGACTTTCCCATCCCATGCAAAGTAGGACGGCTTCCGGTGGGCGTGGTAGTCGTAGTCGTTCAACCCTTGGCGGCTTGTCCCAATTCTTCCGCCAACCCACCCGTACCATGGTCAACGCCCTTCCCAAACCAAGGGCTCCGGGCGCCCTCATACACACCCTAGCTCCCGGCTTTCTTGATTGACTTCTCTCATCCGCCCAGGGAGCCTATACCCTATCACCGCATCCTGACTAAGGATGAGAACAGGAAAAGGGAAATCCCGTCCTGCTGCTGCGGGCCCGTCCGGCGCTATAGGTAGACAAGTGGAGTCTTTCTCAGCCAGCCATGCCAGCTTTCCGGGGATATTGGAGCAGTGGAAAGATGGTGGGGGGCGCAGGAAAAAGGAAAAAAATCGCCCCAAAAAGCCTCGGGAGTAGTCCCATACCTAGGAAAGACGAGAGAGAAACCAAAGATAATAAAAATAATAATCGTCGACCCGTAGACCCAGCGCCCCAATACATGATGATGTTCAGTTCCTTGCTCGCTGCAGCCAGCGCCCAAATGCCACATAACCAGAAAAACCCCCTAATCCTTGCAACGCTGCTCCATATGAACTCCAGTTCGCATCCCAGGGCTTGTACTGTTTCCAAGCCAACAAAACCAAAGAAGGTATAACCAAAAACCAGGGATGCGTAAGAAACTAGAAGGAGGAAAAGTCGACAACAAGAAAACCAAAAAGGCGACCAACGCAACGCATGGCTAGGTATGCAGCCAGAGAGAGAAAGAGAGGGTGGTACAGGAGGGGTACCTGGTAGTTCAGGGCCGTTTCGAGGTGAGCCATAACGAACAAGGTGCGTGAGAGAGAGGGGGGGCAGCGAACGTGTGGTAACGAGGAGTTGCACTGCAGTTGCAGCATGCAGCATACGTGATACAACCAACGCCCAGGCTCGCTCCCTCCCATCTCTCGCGCACCCCCTCCCAGTAGTTGCAGGACACCAGGGAAAAAAAGCATCCTTGGGGGGTGTAATCCTGAGGCAAGGTGTCACACGCTACGCCGTTGCCATCGTCAGCCTTGCATGCGGGGTGGCTACCCCAGGTGAAGAAGCCCGTTGTTGTTGGCACTCTGTAATGACAGTAGAGCAAATTGCGAGGTGGGTATAGGTAGTAAGGTAAAGTCAGTAAGTGACCGAGTCTGCGCGCGGCGGCGCTCTTGTACGGAAACGGGGGGTGTGAGCAGCCGGATTGCTGTTTTTGGCGAAACGGGTTTCTTGTCTCCCTCGAAGCGGGTTCTCCCACGGCCTACACACGGCTAGAGGGAGGATTGATGGGCCGCCGAAGGGGAAACAGAAGCGGAATCTCATAGTACGTCATGTGTCGTCGTGAAGATTTAGGGGGGTGAATGCAAGCAAGAGATGGCTGTGGTTTTTGTTTTTTTTCTAATGGGGAACAGTAGCCGAAGAGGAACCATCCAGACGGTGTTCGCGATTCTGGCTGGGCTCCCGTGGCTTGCATCCGGTGGAAAGGGCGAGCCCCCTAGTCGGGACACCGTGGGCAGGCATAGTTGTTACCGCAGTAGTCGTGAGTGCCGAAGTCGACTGCCTTGCAGCAGAACGTGCAGCACTGGTCGACGAGAGGTTGATCCTCCTTGACGCACATGGTGACGGGCAGGTGGCCGTAAATGGCTTAGGTAGTTGAAGTCTTGATAAATAAAGCGCGTCACTTTTTATGTAGACGAGTTCTATCTGAGGTGGAAGACAATTGGCGTCTTTGGCTATGGAGAAGTATAGAGTATGAGTGGGTATGAGTTGAGTTATGAAGAGGTTCTTGATGAGATGATTCCAGACGAGTGGATGTCTTGGAAGTGTAGCGTGGAAGATGAGCCGTTTAAGTATTTGGTTCAAGCCCGTGAGACTGTTGATCTCCTATGTAGGGTGGGTGGGCTATTCAAGCTGGGACGGGAACCGACTTTATATATGTGCCCATCATAGACGCCTAGGTAAGTGGTTGAACATTTTTTTCTCGATGATGGGAAAGATAGTACAAGGCCACCCACTCGACTGTCAGGGCACAAGGCCGGGGGGGGGGGGGGGTCTAGGGCCAGGGGGAGGGGAGGAGTTACGAAGAAAGAAGAAGAATAGAAGAATCTAAAAATACAAAATCGATAAATTAGACGACTGATACTTTACCATCGCAGGCAGGCTACGGGAAGAAAAAAGCTGCCCAATCTTGTCAAAGGAAGCCCGAAGGCGCATGTGTGGGTTTTGCATAACCTCACTAAAAGAGGGGGAAGTGGTATACAGAGGGGGGTTGAGGACAGCAGGAAAAAAAAATTGGAAAATATTAAAAAATATAAAAATTAAGAAAACGACTAAAAGAGGGATTTGAAAATGGGTACCTAGATACCGTTGCATTCAGCGGTGTGGCATGATTTAGGGTCACGAGGGGCCTGGGAATTATTAGGGAACGGGATTTTGTGCTGACAAGCGAATTGTGCCGTAGCAAAAACACTATGTGCTCGCAGGTAAAAACCCTTGACCTTGGTACGGCATTTGTATACTACATGCCTTTTCCATCTACCTTGGTGGCCAATTCTCTTTCACCATCGTCAACATAGCGTAATCCTACCATAGGTATGACATGAACTTAACGGGACTATGTACCAATCAACCAACCGACGGAATGGCTGTTCAAGAATCAAACCCGAGACCACTAACCCAATGCGGCTCCTTTCACCTACATGTAGGTACATATCTTCAAAATGCCTTAAGAGGTAGTTACATTATACGTACATATACCCAAGGTGAAGGAAGTCAAAAAGTTAGGTCACGGTCTGACCTGTCAATTACATGCCACTCCATTGTAGCCTTATGTCCTGCAAGGTACCTTATCAATGCACTTGCACAACGCATGTTCGTGAGGCGATTGGGCAGAGGGGGGAAATGAAGGCAACCAGAACCCACGGAGGCGAGCGCCGACGATGATGATTCCATGTACGTAGGAGAAAAGAGAAGCGAGGCTATGGAAACCGGCGAAATAAACGAAGGGATCGAGAAAGACCGTGCATGAGCATGACGCCCTCAATTATTGAACATTGTCCTATACGAGCAGAGAGGATCGTGCGTAGGCAGGTAGGTAGGGTCTTAGCTCGAGAGCTTAGCCCAGCTCAACGGGACCCAAGACGATAACGCCAGAGCTCAGTCAGACGTACATGTCTATTCTTAGTCTATGCTTAGCTTCAAGTGCGTACCTTATAGCCTGTATTGCACAACAGGTACATCTGACCCTGGGCTGGCCCCTCGCGACGTCGAGGGGTATGATCTCGGACTGAAGAAAGCAGCTATCTACATACAGCCAGGTTGACAATTTCCAAATGCAGAGGAGTATGCTACACTGAAGGGATGACTGCATGCGTAGGGTTATAGTCTACTTGGCACTAGTTGCTCAGAGAGCCAGGCCGTCGCTCCGGACTATACAGGTCATGAGTAAGATAAGCCTGCCCAGGTGGTCTGCGAATGCATTTCACGGTATACCTAGAAGATCTGAGCTGTCCCATTACACATGCTCCTCGAAGTGCTGGAATTTTGACATGGCAGCCTGCAAGGTCTCGCAGCAGATCCTAGTTCTTGAACTGTGGGCTCAGCATGGCGGCGCGGCCAATTGGAGGTCGTGAAGGCGGCCACAAGGCAACCCGAAAAGCTGCACTTGGCGATTGATTAGTTAAGTGATTTGCTGTGTGCATACAGCTTGGCAGTAAGCGGCCATTGGGAGAAGCCAGCTGTTCCTGAGTCACAGTCACAGTCCACAGACCACAGGCCACAGGCCATAGAACCGCAGCTGTGTTCTCGAATGGGGCTTCGATGCCCCCTCGTTTCACGAGCACAGAGGGTCCCCGACTAGCTGACATCATGGACGTCATCTCGTCATATGCTGATTCTATAGTGTACCACTGCCGCGATTCTCATGTCATATCATGAACTTGACGACTTCCATGCCAACGTAAAACAAACTACCAATGCGGGCCGACGCGTCCGAAGTTCGGTATGGTACCTCACGCTTATCTTATCCCGTGCGCTTCGTAGGGATATCGAAAGTCTGTCTCACTGGGTTGGCGCTGCAAGGTGAGCAGAGCACGTGGGTAGCGAGACCGAATTTGGGGTTATTGGTGCCGCTCTACTGCAGACGATGGGTAAGCCCTACCTTGGAGTATCTTGTGTATCTACGGAATACGTCAAGCGCCCTGGCTCTTTGGGTGGTGGCTTAGCTCGGTTCCATCGGCATTCGCGCTCACATTATCATTTGCTACCTTGAGTCTTGGTTGCGGACCCAGCCAGCCCAGCAAGCGCCTCCTCGGTGCCGTCTGTGCGACTGCCAAATTTTCGGCGATAGACTCTGTTTCAGGGTTGCATGCGATAGGCGACGTTGCCGATCAAGACTTGGCTGTTTGTCCTGAAGATCATCGCATTGTGGGTTCAGGGTTTGACATGTTCGGCTCTTCGTGCGAAGGAAAAGAGTGACAAAGATTGACAATACCCACATCGATGAAGCCAGGGGATCGCGATTCTGCTAGTCTCGTCGCCAAAAACAACGTTGTATCCTTCGTGCCGTTCCATTTTCTTTGCTACGCCAACTTCGTAAACCCACTTTGTTCGGAACGTGGATAGTAAGCGGGGATGGAGCTCTACGCCGTCCGATGAGATTGTTGCAATAGACACAGACGGCGCTCCGTGTCTGGTGGGAGAGGTCCTAGCTAACCATCCCGACACGTTAGGACGCGCAGAAGGGACGGTGATCATATTACACACAAACTACCGCAAGCAAGCATGTAATGGTGCTCAAATCCCATCTCGGCGGCATCCAATCAACTCCTTGTCTGGTCGAAATGGGCAAAACGGGCTATTACAACCCCCCCTATATCCGCAAATGGAAAGTCGTGATAGGCTCCCAAACTGGGCATTACGCAGCTACATAATAGGCTAGGCTTCAATCTAATCGGGGGAACCTGCCTCGAAGTAGAAGTAGTGGTCCGTGGTGAAGTGACATGTTAGGATGGTAGAATGACTCCTAGGTGTATGTACGGTGTAAGCACTTGAGCGCCATTTGGAGACTATGGCTTCTCCAACGACCCGTCTCGCCGCATGGAGGCGTAGCAATCTTGGCTGCGAGTAGATGTCGAGTTCCTATGTAGGAACTGATGCTAATCACGATGGAGAATTATCGGAGCCAACAAGCCGAATCCACTTGTCCATCTACCGCCGTGACGCTATGATAGTCGTCGTCACGGTTTAGCGCGTTGGTAATGGGGGGACCTCCAATCAGAGTGCCTCAACGGCCTCGCAAGAATCAGGAGACTCAACAGTGACGGCGTCATCCTCGGGCGGTGAACGAGAATAACGGAAACAACGAAGACCTCAGGTGGACGGGATTTCTGGCAAAGGGATGCCGAAAAGCCCTTAATTACAGACATGAGCGGTTTTGCTGATCTGGATTCCAGCTTCAGGTTTTTACTGTTGACATCGTATTCGAAGTGATTCCAATTGCATGTGATTGGATTCTTGCAAGTGTGCTGACCTGTAAGTTACACTGCCCTACGTGCAGGGGAATAAGAAGGAAGCATTTCAAAAAAATAAAATATGCAGTTGAGTATTTTGCGTAATTGTGTGCCTGTTGATAATATTGAAAATATACAAGCGCATACATGTACATACTGATACATAGTGTAAGCAAGTGACGTGTTATAATGATAGCTTAATTATGGCATAGGAAAGTGCACCTTCAACCTACATCGTACATCATGTAGAAAACTTAGCCACCTGCCTCGTATACATAGATATCATGCAAGTACATACTCACGTATCTGTAGCTCGTTTCTACATGTATGTACATACCCTGCGCTACCCGACATATGTGCAACGGATAGATGCATACCTAAACCTAAAACCCCACTCGAGCAGTCGCCGGGGCGCCCCGCGCTGAAGGCTCAACCCGCTGGAATGGGTCAGCTGTCTTCACGGCCCACGGGGTTTGAATAATAGTTTGCTAACTGGGATAATCCCACTAGTGGTTAGGGCACAAAACTTCATGGTCCTCTACCTGACATACCCTACTATAGTATCAACGTACCTGGGCCTACATACCTCCTACACAGGTACGACATGATACCTAATCTCACCGACAGACGTCCGGCTTCCTGCTGCGATCCTTCCTCGAAAAAAAATAACGCCATCCAGCCCCTTCGCCCGACCCTTATTGCAGCTCTTCGATACCGTCTATCTCCCTCTCCACGTTTTTGCCAACGTCACACTTACATACTTATGCACGATGCGCATGGGATGCATGTAATTCTACGTCGATCCGCCTCCTTGCGGCCCTTCTTTCGTTCCTCGCCCCGTCCCTCGTCGCGCCATTGGCTTAATAAATTATGTAATCTTTCAAATCGCTTTGCTTTACCGCCATTGGCGTATGAGGGCTTTGGAAGATAGCCACGGCTCTAGACTCGCGGGGTTGGAATTGACCCTCCCAGGACGCTTTCTCCGTCTCGAGGGACGCGTCGACGTATTGTTATAGGTCCAACTATGCATATCGTGAGGCATCCTGCTTCATCGGCCCAACCAGCCTGCAGCCTGTCTGTGTAGCATCGAACAGGAGCTACCTTCCTTCACACACAATTCGGCACTCCGGCCAAGTTCAATTTTCGATCGCTGGCGAGATTGCCGAACCAATACTAACAGGAGGATCAAGTATCTGGACTGCATGCCATGTCCAATGGCGATTCTGCCTCTTCCAACTGTTACCCAGAAGGATGGCAATCAATATCAACTAAGCAGGAGGCTCGGCCCCGACCCATCTCACCCCGACTCTGAGAGGTCCACCAGCTGTCCATGGCGTCTTACAGCCAAAGCCTAAAATTCTCGACTATGAAAATTATCACCAACCTTGGGCACTAGGCTGAGGCTTGGCATAACAGCACACATCATTATATGCTACCTTCCAAATACTACACAAGCGAGCGCAAGCGCTCACCATCGGCTTTTCTCAAGTATACCTATTATAAAAGCCGTCACCGGCGCCTTATCTCTGAAAGACTTCACTTTAGTTATTCGGTGTAGTCATTGACAAGAGGTGCTATTTACCGGACCTGGAGGGCGCTGTCTCCGGAAAGATCGGGATGAGACGTCGCCAATTACGCTTGCTTTACGTTCCATTTAGGTTTGAAGGGGTTTATTACAATCCACTGGCATCCGTCAAACGAAAGGCTCGAGTATGGACTAGGGTACCGGCAACAAGGAAGGGCATTCGGTGTGACAGCGTTCCTCTACCGCCGTATTCTGGAATCCTTGGCCCCGTTTCCTTCCCCCCTACCTACAGAGTACATACGGGCTGGATATCCCACGATGCCAAGGGGTGTAAAGCGCTAACAGCTTCCCTTCTATGGGTATCTCCAGTGCTGTGACATCATCATCGAAAGACACACTATCGCTCGGGACTATTTGGCGAAAACGTGCCCCAGCTCCACAGCGGTTTGTCACGGGTAGGACCGTCTTGCAGGGCTCTACGAGAGCTTCGACAATTGGCCTGCTCAAGGGTCCAAAGGAAAACAAATGCAGAGCCATCCAGTGTCCTTATTAAATTACGGGTGGTCCAATCCGACTGAATAGGAACCCCACCTCCTCAGATCTAGTCCACGGCAGCCGGCATTCCCATGAGTTGCATTTCGAAGATCCATTTGGCAATTAGGTACATCCAGGCAACTTCGTCCGCAGTGACAGGCCGCCCTGAAAAGAATGTCACGTAACACACGACCTACTTGCTTTGAAACACACTCCTACGGTAAGGACTAGCATCGTCTGAATAGAAATATGAGGCTAAAACCTCTGGGAGGCAAAGACTGACTGCGTGTTCATCTGTGATAGGTACAGTCGTCTATTGTGGCACTGAACATGGGTCATGGGAATCGAGCAAACTCAGTCGAAGCTGAACGCCTTGCGCGGGTGAAGTTGGGAATGACCTCCCCCTTTTCGAATTTCTCCGTCAACGAATGAAAAGACCCGCTCTATTTCGAAGTGGCCCAGCCTGGTCTAGCATTTCGCTTAATTAACTTGGCAGCTAATGTGGCTCATAAACAATCCTCGGATGACACCAGATTGGCCTCACCATGATCTCTTCAAGTGGGCTCCGCAGGCACGCCAAGTGACGGCTTTGCAATACGGCTGCGCATCAAATCATCCGCATCTGCCTTCCTAAAATGTTATTCCCGTCTGGAAGCTTCAGAGATGAATCTCTCAGCGCTCTTGGCGACCTTGATGTGATGTCTCTTACGAAAGGCAGACACAATATTTCAAATGTCAGTGATATTAGCTCAGTCAGAAGCCCTAGCCATTTGGATATCGGCCATAACTTCCGCATATTCCAGAAAAGTCCCATTAGCCAATGGTTTATGACGCATATCGGTCGCACGACGTCGAGGGACCGAGAATTAAGACTGGTCGGTGTCCTGAGGGTGTCATGCAGGAAGTAAGGGCATAAAAGGTGACTATGCAGTGGGGTGTCAACCAATATATATCCCTCATGATGGCGTATGCGTCGTGATACTTGGCTAAGACCGAGTTAATGGATGCTGCTCTCTGACCATCCTCGAAAGTTCGATGTCGTCGTGCCGTTTCACGGTTCTCTTTGCATACGGCAGCGAAATCCCGCCTTCCGGACGTTTCATTGCATAAACCCCTGCCAGGCTCAGATTTGACGTTCAATCTTAGTAATGCTACGCAGTAGGCTACGGCCCGTGGGATATCAAACGAAGCTTGACCACTCAGCAATCTTCTTTAACACACGCGACTGAGCACCCTACGTGATGTCCGATACACGGAACGAAAAAGGCTGTGCGATACGGTATTGAAAACTATTTGAGTTGCTTATTGCTTATTGCTGTAATCAGCTTCAACGCGGCTCCGTTCTCGGATGCCTTGCATTGGCCTCGCGAGGCTGAAGCAATCTCCGGTGAAGCCCGATTCATCGAAAACTCCCGATGCATCATGTAATTTTTTTTCTCTTGCGACCCACTCTCACCTCAGTCGGGCAACTGTATCTGCGCGTCACTATCTATTATTTGCATAACTTAGGCCTTGAGCCCAACAATATCGTGATGTCGTTTTTTCTTCCCTTTCTAGCGGCATCCGCATTCCGAATTTGCATAATGGCGGTCGGCTGTAGACCGCTAGTTTTCAGCCTCAAAACCCAAGTACAGGCTCCCACAATATGCGGGAGAAGTTCCACCACGAAACCGTGAAGATAGGCTAGAGGCTTCTTCCTCAAGCCCACGCCTGCGGGTGCTCCCGTAAGGATGACAGTACCTGCCGGAAGCGTGGTACCCTGCGGCAGGAAGCTCACAAGCTGCGCGCAGTCGAAGATCATGTCATTACATAGTCCGGATCAGCCAACGCGCACCTTCATGCATGAGATTTGTTTCACAGCCCCTGGCCCTCTTTTTAACAACTCACCTTAGCTCGGAGTTCTGCATCGCCTCCCCGTTCTTCAGACCTCAAATGGTGAACTCGCTGGGATTAGGCATAGTAGCCGCAGACACGAAGACGGGGCCAAGGGGGCAAGGCCTATTGAATCCTTTTGAGGAACAGGCTTGACTCTGAGCAATTTGTGACGCCTTGCTGAACACGTCGTTGGCGGCCGTGTAACCCAGGACGTAGTTCAGCGCTTCCTTTGCAGTCACATTCTTGCATACCTTTCCGATCAGAATGGCAAGCTCTGCCTCATAGCCTGCGCAGTCATTTTTCAGGATGTGCCTGGGGATGACGGTGGGTATCGGCCAGGGGTCTGCTAGCGCCGTAGCTACGCTTCCAGGTCCATGCATGTCAGACACTGCGTTAGGTGCCGTCTAGGCGCGTAGTGCGTTATGTAGTGCTTAGTGCGTATGCGCCGAGATTGCGAAGCTGACATGAACATCATAGGTACGTCGGGGATTTTCTCTGCAGAAATCTAAATAAGCATCTTGATCATTCGTAGTCAAGCCACGCCAAGGAGAGGGAAAGGGTTGGGACGAGATGCTTTAGAGCCGCGGAACTCCCGTTGGCCCCCATTGGCACGAGTGCCTTGTTGCTCAAGGGTAGTGTGAAGGTGCCCATTGCGTACCTAGTGAGTATACTTACTACTAGCCTCTTTAGCATGATTCGCGTACTATCCTCTCCATTAGCTGTTGTTCCTCACTTTCCATAGCTCTTCGGATCCGCAGCCAGCAGTTTACAGGAAGACGCTTACGCTCCGTCCTATACATCTATCTGAAGGTGCCCACCTGCTCAGCGGACAGTGGCAACGAAACGCGGCTGATGACCGCGATCTTGCCCGTCAGTGATACAGGGTTCAAGACGGACTTTCCACTGAATATGTGAACCTCGACATCCTCACCGTTGTGCACGGCCTTGCCAACGTCGATGTCACCATCACGGGCTGTCCGATAAGCGGCCGGGAGACATTCCGGCGTGGGATGACACGGACGAGTCCTGTAGGATGTTACCAAATGTATTCATCTCATGTTCGTTGTCTTATTCCCCGCCTGGACCTATCTAGATCTAAATTACCCGACCGACCAATGTATCAAAGAGGAGACAGAAGGCTTACTCACTCTCAAAAGTCGTCGCTATGCGCATCCAGTGGATACCCGGCCTGTGTGGCCTTCCGGAGCCTAGTCCCTCTCCGTTATGATTTAGGAATCGTCCGTGGGT
>MU393990.1:828222-1165482 GCA_022578575.1 Hypoxylon sp. FL0543 | reverse complement strand
TCAATAGCTATATCTATGTAATCTAACTGACAGACTGACGTACGTAAATAGACTGTTGCATAGGTAGACTGTTAAATACTGTTGAATAGACTGTTGTATAAGAGAGATGTTTGAATTGCAAGAGATCACGTGACATAGCCTAGGTACTCACAAGGCCTGCGATTAAATTGGATAAATAATTATAGAAGGCTTACGTATTAAAAGGCCCTGTAACTCAGTATAATTATAAGGAACTTTAGCGCTATACGCCTTGTAATTATAGCGCACCCCTGCATAACAGTGGATCAATCATCATGGTCATCATATTTTTTGGCGCGTTGGCGGGTTCTCTTCTTACGGTCCGGCGTGCATGTTGCTGGATGAAAGCTCGGATAAGTTATCTCATTGATAATTACCTAAAGTATTGATGTATTATGAAACGGGGTGTGCAAATAAGGCCCGATAGCAAAAATAGGTGGTGCGAATAGCAATGTTCTAAGAAAATAGTATAAAGGCTGGGGTGACTGGCATTTAAGGGAATTTGTCTAGAGTTTTCAAAGTTACCGATCCAGACAATCTAGCCCATTATGATCTTGGAATCATGGTCCCTTCGGAAATTGTACGGCATGCATTTGGAATCAGGACAACCCTCTGGACAAAAATAATCGAGTGCTCTTGAGTTTTTGGCTCTATTTTACAAGGGTCTGAACTGGAGTATTTCCACCTCTAACCCGCATCCTCACTAATCAGCAGCGTGCAGCAATGTACCTCTCTAAACGAAACATGATCCGCCATCATAGGCCCCCAAGGTATAGACAGTCCCCGTTTGATGCCTTTTTATGATGCGTTTAGGAGGTGAAGCTCTTAGTGAAGCTGGAGACAACATCCCGCAATCTTTGCTCGAGGTCCTTGCTGAGAGCACCCTCCTTGTCGATCGTGGCGAGCAGGTCAGACTCGTTTGTCTTCAGGTGAGCAAGGAAGTCAGCCTCCCATTGCAGGATCTTGGCGACGGGAACCTGGTCGAGGTAACCGTTGACACCGGCGAAGATAAGAGGAACCATCTCGTTAACGGCCATAGGCGAGTATTGCTTCTGCTTGAGGAGCTCGGTCAACTGTAGATAGCTTCGTTAGTCATAATACGCAGCCAATTCAAGGGATCGATACTTACACGTTCACCACGATTGAGAGTCTGCTTGGTGGCAGCATCCAAATCAGAACCGAACTGGGCGAAAGCGGCGACTTCACGGTACTGGGCCAAGAAGAGCTTGAGCGAACCAGCGACTTGCTTCATGGCCTTGAGCTGGGCAGCGGAACCGACACGAGACACGGAAAGACCGACGTTGATGGCAGGTCGGACACCCTTGTAGAACAGCTCAGCCTCCAAGAAGATCTGACCGTCGGTAATGGAAATGACGTTGGTGGGAATGTAGGCAGACACATCACCACCCTGGGTCTCAATGATGGGCAGCGCAGTCAGGGAACCGCCACCGTGCTTGTCGTTCATCTTGGCAGCACGCTCCAGCAGACGGGAGTGCAGGTAGAAGACGTCACCGGGGTAAGCCTCACGTCCAGGGGGGCGGCGGAGCAGAAGAGACATCTGACGATACGCGACGGCCTGGAAAAAGTCAGAAAAAATCCAGAAAAAATCGTAAATGGCAATTTGAAAGGAAAGGAAAGTCTGACTTGTTTTGTGAGGTCGTCAAACGCTATTAGAGCATGCTTCCCATTGTCGCGATACCATTCAGCGATGGCGGTGGCTGTTCCGAGTTAGTAGATGTCATCCGAAAGTTGCGATATGTCGCTTGAAAAGAAATTGTGGGTACGCCGCTTGAAAGGAAATTGTGGGTACGCCGCTTGAAAAAATTGTGGGTACGCCGCTTGAGAGAAAGGAAATGCCATTAAAGAGTAAGAAAATGCCATTGGAACAATTGACATGCTGTAAAAGAGAAATAGAATGCTGTTAGACAAGAATAAACTGCCTCAGAAAAGTGTGAATGGGGTGATAGTATAGTGCAACTCAGAGATGGCATTGGATGGAATGCTAGACGCTTGCTTGAGTGTCCTCCGCGGCATTGGCGAGATGCTTCTTGCACAGAAGATGTCGGTCGAGGTCTATCTTTCTACCAATTGCCTTGTCGCAGGTGGCACAGTAGAATTTCTTGAGTGCTTTGTTTCATGACAAGCAATTCTTCTCTGCGATGGCGGCACTGGACGGTAGCGTGGGCTTCCCGCCCTTAGCGACTCTCACCGCTTCGAGATGTTGTTTAGTCTTGCGATGCCTGCGTAGAGCTGTCTTGGAATGCAGAGCCAAATCGCATATCTCGCATTCGTGACGTCGGTCAGCAATTGCACGGGCGCGAACATCTCGTGTGATTTGTCGAGATTTCTCGCGATTATTCCGTGCCCATTCGCGTGATTTTTTGGCTACTTTTGCCCTGAAACTCTCGCCTTCCGTCAGACGATGCGTGGCATACCAGCGCTTGAAGTGTTTCTTCTGCTCCAGGCTGTAGTCGTCAAGTTGCTTCTCCGTCAATTGGACATCTCCCGAAGGTTTTTCCCTCAGAGGCTGTGGGAACAGAGAGGCTTCCAAGTGACGTCTTCTCTTTTCCATGGGCAGAGACCCTCCCACAGAGAGTCTGTGATACATGCGTTGGCAGCATAGAAGACATTGGTCAACACGGCCTCGATAGTAACGAAGCGAACGCGAGCCCTAGGACGTATGCTGACACGGGGGATGGGAGCCCAGCAGAGCAGACCATGGTTGCTAAAGGTGTACCCTTTCCTGAGTGCAATCTTCACGAAACAGGGTAGCAGAGTTCGGGTGGCATACTGCCGAAATCTGTATCTGGCGCCAATCTTGGCCTCTGTCCCAGACCCGATGTAAACAGCTGGCGGCAACTCGGGATGCTCTAGTAGCAGAGCGTATACGCCCCAGACATCACCGGTAGGCTTGGGCAGCGACCTGAAGAATTCAACGGACGGAGGCTTGGGACTTTTCAGCACCTCGTGCATGGCCGGGGCAAACTCCATAGGTGTTGCCGAGCACAACCTATTGAATTCCGCTTCATCGGCAAGGACCTCTTTGAAGATAGGACACATAGCCCACAATGGGGCGTCGATGGTGACTGTAGCGAACGTGATCTCGTCCACAAGATACTGGATCTCGGATGTGTAGTCGACCGCAAACTCGGTTTCGGATGCCATCTTGTACAGGGAAACAAAGAAGTGCAGAATAGAAACGAAACAAACACAGGGGCAGAGTAGAAACGAAACACACAGACACTACTCAGGGGGCAGAGAAAATGAAAGTTAAGGAGGGCGGCACATCTGGACTACAGAGTACCCATCCTCAAGTGCAGCTTGCACATTGCAATGGCCCAGAGTGATGCTGGGGGGGATATTGGGAAAGTACCACTCCGAGTTCAAACACAGAAAAAACTTTAACTGATGTAATGTGGAATGGGAAAAGGTTTTCCTGATGTAATACGGAAAAAAAGGGGCAAGAACATACCTGTGAAAGGCGCAATGTACTGAAGGGGAGCGGCCTCGGAGGCAGTGGCGGCAACGACGATGGAGTACTTCATGGCATCGTTCTCCTCAAGAGTCTTGACAAGCTGTGCAACAGTAGATCGCTTCTGGCCGACGGCGACGTAGACGCAGTAGAGCTTCTTGGTCTCGTCGTTACCGCTGTTCCATCGCTTCTGGTTGAGGATGGCATCAAGAGCGACAGCAGTCTTTCCGGTCTGACGATCACCAATGATCAACTCACGCTGACCACGGCCGATGGGAACCATAGCATCGACAGACTTGAGACCGGTCTGGACAGGCTGGTTGACGGATCGTCGAGGCAGGATGCCAGGAGCCTTGAGCTGAGCACGGCGCCTCAGCTTGGCGTTGATGGGGCCTTTGCCGTCAATGGGGTTACCCAGGGCATCGACGACACGGCCGAGCAGTTCAGGGCCAACAGGGACATCGACCTCGTAGCCGTTAGCAACGCAGGCAACTTGTAGTTTGCTAATAAGAGACTTACAATTGCTCCGGTACGCTTAACGGTCTCACCTTCCTTGACCAAACGGTCGGAACCGAAAAGCACAACACCGACCTGTCCAGCCTCCAAGTTCATGCACATTCCCTTCACACCGGAAGCGAACCTATGCAATGGTCAATTGTATGCTTCCGATTCCATAATTAACGGAGTACCTACTCGACAAGCTCTTCGGCCTGGACGTTGGCCATACCGTGCACACGCGCGATACCATCACTATACACACCCAAGTTAGCAAATGCGATTCCAATTGCTCATACACAGGTATGTATAAATGGTCAGGGCGACAAGAGATCGACCGGGTTGGTTTGTTGCAATGGGTAGCATTTTGAGAACGGTTGGTGGTATATTGAAAATCTCGCTCCGAGGGATCCACACATACCCAACAGAGAGGACACGACCGGTCTCAGCCAAGCTAGTTTCTTCCGATACACCGCGAATTCTTTGCTCAAGGATGGAAGAGACCTCGGTGGGAGAGGCTTTGGCTTCGGCGGCGTAGGTTCGGGCCTGGACGTTGAGGGCAGCCGGTGCGGCATTTCGTGCCTAGCAAAAATACCCCAGTTAGCCGATTGTCCGAAAATGTCAACGTAGGTGACCGCGGCTCGGTTGTGAAGAGCTTTACAAGCTCTGCAAGCTCCGAAAACCTCTCCAAAACAACATAGAAATCTTCAAATAAGCTTCCCAGACGTCCCAAAGGCGCATTGAGATCAATCGCATGTTTGCGCGGATAGAATTGGGATAGATTCGAGACGACCAAGATTAACGTACCGCAACAACTCTGCCCGAGGCAGAGATTGCGCTCACCGCGCGCGTCGACTGTCTGAGGGCGTTGCGGAACATTATTAAAGAGGTATATCTAATCCTCCAGGATAAAAGAAAAGTTCAATTGCAAATTGATTGCAATTGAAGGAGAGGAGAGTTGAGGAGGATGGGTATTTTGGTACGAGGTTTGCTAATGGAGACTTTTTCGAGAGGAGTGCAAGAACTGGATTGAGGCGCCGGAAAACGAAGGGGAGGGAAAAAGACGCACGGGCCAAGTAAGCTAGCCCCGAAAGGTCCCGACGACCGAGAACAAATGCAGGTGGTCAATGCTCCTTTCTCTATTTCTCTATCGTCCCTTTTTTTCCTCAACTCATTGCTCCTCCACTTTTCAACAATGTTTGCATTTAACCTACAAGCTTGACGATGACGTAATTGGATAATCTGTCATTTAATGTGGCTCGTTCATAGCCTCGAAGTCACATTTAAAACCCAGTACAAAGCCGAAGGTCCGGCCCGCCACACCTACCAAAACCCTCTCCTTTTGCAACGTAGCAGGCAATTCATTCAAATCGTTAACTTATAGGATCTTTAGTAATAGAATCTCCTTTTCAAGCCCTTTCGAATGGTCCTGGTTGCAGGTCTATAGGACCTTTGGGTTCAATTGAATTTGCAGTGAAAGGTGGTGGTTTTGGCTCGCAATTGAGGGTTGCAACAAGGGGGGTCACATGACCACCTTTGTTGAGACCACTTGGGAGACCTATCTTCAATATCGATTTGAATTGAATCCAGAGGTCCTATAGACCTGCAACCAGGACCATTCGAAAGGGCTTGAAAAGGAGATTCTATTACTAAAGATCCTATAAGTTAACGATTTGAATGAATTACCTGCTACGTTGCAAAAGGAGAGGGTTTTGGTAGGTGTAGGAGGTATGGCGCCACTGGCGCGACCGGCATGCTAACAGATTTATATGCGAATAACGGGCGAAAAGTGTTAGTGTGGTGGGCGACGATGTACTGGATGTGCGAATAAGCCTTAATAGCAAAAATAAGTAGTGCAAATAGCAATGCTCTTTTCTTATGCCATAATTTACTACACTTTCCATGCTTATTATATTTCCTCTACTTGTTATGTTTATCATACTTCTTACACTTCTTACAATTATTATTCTTATTATATTTCGTTATACCCATTCTCCATTTTGCTCAATTTCTAAATGCCCGATAATCTATGACACATGTAGTTACAGGTGTGGTGGGTGTCACGTGCATTGTGGGTAAATGGTACTTCAAGGGTTCATTTATAGGAGGTACCTGTTTACGGCATCATATGGACATTCAACTTCTTACGGCTGACGAGGTGAAAGTTAAGATTATTGAGACTCCTATGAGCGCCATGCGGCCATTTTCTCTTTACTCTTCTTCTCTTACCAAATCTGGCGTCAGGTTAAACATTGCGGAAGACCTAAAGCACTGGACTATGTCTTTCTGACAGCAACATTCCAACCAAGGTGTACAGAATTCTGAGCTTGCGTTGCGAGTTGTCGTGGGCTTTTTGGCGTGCAGCAAGCTGCCTCTAACAGCTCAATCTCAAGAACTGTGTTACAGGATTGCTTTGTGGTGATGTCCTGTCACAACTGTTCTTATGAACACGGAGATCGGTGTTTTCAGAATTACCTTGTTTGGATGTGGCCCTTGGTGACATCATACTCCCCATAGCGGACGTCGTGGTTTGATCATAACACAGATCTAACAATTCTCCAATCCACAGACAAACCTGCATCACCTCTTTCTTGTAGTATAAAGCTTGCCCAATTGCTTCCCCCTGTTTACTGTAACTCTCTCTGTAATCCATATTGTAGTAGCATCAATTGTCCCAACTCTCACGTATTCAAATTGTCCCTCCCTCTACCCCGCCGCATAATTCGAGCTGACCACACTGCTATCTCGAGCTGTTCTGTGAGAGGACGAATCAAATGAGTGCCGAGGCCCTCGAGAAGATGTCCCCGGCCACGCGTGAGATACTCGGCAAGGTGCGCCAGATGGTGCCGCCCATGCTGGAGAAGTTCCACAAAGGCCAATTGGGCCGCGTAGCTGTCATCGGCGGGAGCGAGGACTACGCTGGCGCGCCTTACTTCTCGGCTATGGCGAGCGCCCGCTTGGGCTGCGACATGGTTAGTATACGAGCTTTTTGGTGACTAGAGATGGTTCCGAGCTTCCCTTCGCGGAGGATCTGCTGTGGAGGTAACGGAAAGCTGACGATGCCTTTGCTTATAGTCCCACGTCATATGTACGCCCGGAGCGGCCGCTGTGATCAAGACCTACAGCCCGAACTTGATGGTACACCCGCTAATGCGGCAATCGCCCCCTCACGCCGGTTCCGGCTCCTCCTCCGCCGCCGATACGGACCCCGAACAAGTCTCCAGCAAGATCATCGACATGCTTCCCCGTCTACACGTGCTCGTCGTAGGCCCCGGACTGGGCCGGGACCCGCTCATGCACGAGACGTGCGCGAAGGTCCTGGCCGCGGCCCGCGAGCGCAAGATGCCCGTGGTCCTGGACGCGGACGCGCTAGCCCTCGTCCTCAAGGCGCCCGAGCTCGTCCACGGGTGGCGGGAAGTCGTGCTGACGCCGAACGTGGTCGAGTTCGGGCGCCTGTGGAAGGGCGTCAAGACCGACAGCCAGGAAGATGCGAGCAGCGGCGCCGATTCCCCCGATAAAGTGGAGGCGCTGTCGCGGGCGCTAGGCGGGGTGACGATCGTGCAGAAGGGCGGCACGGATTTCATATCCAACGGGGACACGACACTAACGGTGGATTTGAAGGGCGGGTATAAGAGGAGTGGTGGCCAGGGCGACACATTGACCGGAAGTATCGCGACGATGCTGGCTTGGCGCAAGGCGTATCTGGATAAGATCTGGAACCACGATGGGAAGCTTAGCGAGTCGGAAACGCTTGGTCTGGCGGCTTTTGGAGGTGCTGCTATCACGAGGGTAAGTTGACCTGCTTGCCGTGCTCTGAACCAATTAGCTGATAAGTGTCTATAGGAGTGCTCGCGCCTCGCCTTTGAAAAGAAGGGTAGAAGTCTGCAGGCTAGCGATCTCACGGACGAGGTCCATACCGCGTTCCTGAATGTGATCGGGGAGACAACTCCAAAGCAAGGGTAAGCAATGATAGCTACTCATCTGTATACGGCAATATTAACAAACTACAGTTAGAACGACGCAGTCGAGACTGTGAATAGAGATACAATGTGCTCATTCCATACTGGCCTATCTGCCTAGATAGCTTAGCCCGATTCGTGTATCTCACGAATAATATGGTAGTTTTTATACAAACTTATTCCATGAGATGCTATAACACGACTATCTGTACATAACTCAGTGTAAATGGCTGACACGAGCACATGCGAATATGTAATACCAGAGTAGCTTACTCCAAGCTAATAAGCACTTAGTAACGCCTTCTAGAGAGCGTCTGTGTAATATTGCATGCATTAGACTCCCTTATGAGTACCAAATTTGTACAACGGTGTTGCAGGACTGCCCAATGTACAAATAACAGCCCATAAACGGAAACATCATGCAAGCCGGAGGCGGCATCGCATGCTACATTGCAGCCACAGCGTTGTAAATGAAGCCTGCCCTGCTGAGAGACTTGGTGCGTGCTTCCAATTTTGTCCCGTGGCCAATGGACAGTCGTATGCTTATGAATGTGACTAGACCTGCTAGCCATCGTGCCACTAGATTCAGAAGGCCGAGTCGAGTCGAGTTATACAGACTGCCGTGTTTGTGTACTGCAATGACGGCTCCAAGTTTCGGAGATTGACCAGCTTCCACACGTTTCTGCTGTGGATTGCAAAACAGCGTATTCGGAAGAATTTGACATACGTTGATTCTCCTGAGTCGGGTTGTGAAAGAGGCTGCATAGAGACAGCTATATGCCGCCGAGTGAGATGCCGAGCTAAGCCAACAGGACCTCACTTGGTAAGGCACGCACATATACATGCAACCATTCGCGACAAATGTAGGCAAGAAGTTGCGAAGTGAGTCGATCTCAACGCTGAAAGACAGTTATCCGAGATCAAGAGGAGATCGAGTCTGGGACGACGTCCGCCTATTTGACAATTCGACATTAAGGCTGCAGGATATCGGCGCAACTGTCACGGGACGGTGCATACGCGGCAAGAGCAGAAAGACAGGGGGAACAGAGCCAGCAATCTCGTCGACCTGAGGCCTCTTTCGAACACAGCAGTGGGCGACTTCAGCGGCCGGAGCTTTCGCTTCCATTCAAGGCTTATTGGTTCGTAAAAGCAGGTTACCGTACACCGAGACATAAAGCCCGGAGGCGTACGACGCGAGAAGATGTGGAAGCCCCCTATCCTTCAGCTGCCTCCTCTAAGTGGCGATGCTATATCTATCAAGCCACTCCCGGAAGTTAGTTAAATGAGAACCTAGCAGTGACCTCAGCCCTAGCTGATAGGGCTCTTCTATGTTGAACTATCTAATTTGTGTCTTTCGCTGCGCTGGAGTAATTACTTTCTATTAGGATAACGTCGCTCACAGTGGATGTCGTTAAGTCCGACCAACGAGATGTACCTACTGCAGGAATACGTAAAGCGCCGATCTTGAGCAAGGCATTCGACAAGTAGTCTCCAAGAGCTTGACCGGAGCGTTCAGTATGGAGGCAAGATAAAGCTAGATCTGCACTATCGGTACGATGGGGCAAGATCTCGCCGTCTTGAGCCTTATGAACCGCATGCCTCTAGATAATGCACTCCATCATGCATAAGATGTCGGTTCTGACTATCGAGAGAACCATTCGAATAAGCAACGTCCACAGTTCATGCAAGATGCAAATCCTTCGGGACAGATTCCAGCGAAGCGACAGGGTTACCAATTGAGGTAGTAGACCCTGAAGCTATTGTGAGCCTAGTTTAGCGTATGCACCTCAACGTGATACCTGGGCGGCAACCAGACGTGATTGGCCAGTGTCCGGCCTCTAAATGACTCGTTATAAACCGCTAAGAGACCCAATAGACAGGGACGCAGGGCACTAAGATCAGATCTTGAGCTCCCTCGGAGCATAATATGGATATCACTAAAGATTGACTGTCCGGGTATATCATATTCCAATAAGATCGGGAAAAGGCGAACCTTACAGAAGGCGTCTGTACGTTCCCGGCGCAGGGCTCGGAGCTTAATTGTTGCTGCAGTTTGCGCTCCCTTGGTTGGGTTCGGGCGGGATATTGCGGTGCTGGGAGACACGGCGTATCCGCCCACGTACGCGCGGAATCTGACAGAATATCGGCTCCTCAGGTTTCTCAAACATATTACATAAGTGTATTTGCTTGGATGTGTTCCCACCTCTTGAGGCCAACCGAGCTGTGGTTCTTGAGACTCGAAGCGAAAGCTGAAGTGAAAAAAGAAACGAGGACCGAGGTCGAGGATGGGGGCAAGACGTAAAGGGGATGGAGTGGGTCTCTGTTTGAGACAGCAATGGACAGTCTGATCCGGAAGACTATTAATCGCACCTATGATATTCAATTGACCAATGGGATTCAGGACTGGGGACGTCAATTTCAGTGTATGCAGAAAAGAATAGGTACTGAACGTATGATGATCAGGCTTTGTAGAACATGAAGGGAGCAAAGCTTCTCGAGCTCACGTTACTATCATACAGCCGTATAAGCGGCAGTTACGCTACTACATCGAATTAAGTTTAGCGGGTTTCATTGCCAAGATCTGATTTGCACTAGCCCACATTTGGAACTTGTACTTTGTATTTGTCCTACCTCAACCCCACGCTCTAATCTCATATGAGGTAGGGGAACACCATCGTCTCTTCAAGTTGCTTTTACAACCGACGACATTGTAACTCCCTTGCACCAGTGAACCTACCGACCTTTCCGTTGATACCCCTAGACCCCTAGGGACCCCTCAAGACAAGGCACTTTCACTTCGAATGTGAGACAACGGGAGCAGCCATGGTTCGTAATACGCTACGATTGCCGAGGCTTATCAAAAATTCAATGTGGCTTCCTCGGTAGCGCGGCGAGTGTTCGCCTTTCTTTTTGAGAAGGGATAAGAGGCAGGTTCATCTCTTAGCCCTCAGCTCTACTGACCATCGTGTCTTACACAGCCCACCATGCCGATGTGGGGGGCAAAGCCTTTGCCAAAAGCCGTTGCAGGCGATCCAGATTCGAGCCCATAACCAGGACATCTCACCTTAGAGCAGACCATATCCAATAGACCTGTTCTGTCTCCAAGGTATAATGGTAGCAGTTGATAGTCAGGTACCTGCATAAGCATGTATGCATGAGTGGAAAGGGAACCTCGAAACCGGGACACTGAGTACAGGTTGTCGTACAAAGGGGAGGACTCGAGGCGACTTGGGTCCCCTCCATCCATGTATTCGAGGTTTGCTCCATGTCCCTGGGTTACTTAATACCTATCTCCAGAGATGGAAGCCGTGTCGATCGGGGTATAGCACCAGACTGGTTGCGACTGCCTTCTCTGAGAATGGATGTAGGTATCTTAGCTCCATTTTCTCGCCCTGTGAGATCTGGGGTCCCAGCCAACCAATTCACATTCCTGATAGCTCACATACCTAAGGTATATGCAGAGATTTACCAGCCATGTTAGCCAATGGTGTCATAATCAACTTGGTACTTAGGTATTAGACGGAAACGGAATGCCGAGTCGTCCCGCCTGCAGGCTCCGACATCACTCGAGGCTTCAGATGAACCAAGACCTGAGAGTGTGCCACCGAGAAAGTGGCGGGATACCTTGACTGCACGTCGTCTTGACGTCGCCTACGCATACTCCCCATCGGATTTACTGCTATTCCTTCTTCATCTGATCTCCGTGTCGAACGACTCTCGTACAGGTGGTAAGTCCGAATACCAAACATTTCCTTCGTCCAACCACAAACAATGGATACGCTCCAGTTGCTAGCAGCTTCTACTAGTCCTCTCCAGCATCAATATTTGCTTTGCCCAAGGACCACGACCGCATTCGCGTCGAAGCTAACACCCACCAGCATTGAACTGCCCCAGACGCCACCGTTTCCCAGTATAGGTACTTTTCCAAAATCATCCCTGTGCTCGGTACCCCAGCCGCAGTTGAGACAAGCTGGCCTCCTATCTGGTTCTCTCAGTTTTCGCGCGCTCGTGTAAACTCATATAGGTGTCGAGAGGAAGTCCTCTACGCCGGAGACACACTGGAAGCACAACAGCCCATTGTGACATCTTCATCTTCCTATCTCCAACCCTCGAATTTATTCGGTACCCCTCAAACCTGGCTGCTGTACCATCCAACACCACGAATCGGTCTATGGGTTGCGCAATGCCAGTGCAGCGGACCTCGAGATGATACACACTATATCATTTACGACTAGTGACACCTTCAGGTCCACATCATCTGCAATCGGATGCTCCGCGAACTGTCTTCTAAGATAACTAAACAATTAGTATTTCTTAGTCATTCGTTTGGAGTCGGGGATCCTCACACATCTACTTTCTTGTCCAGTAGTTAGGCCCTGATTCACGACTTCATTGGTCCCTTAGAGCTACATACACGAATACGCATTTCTTGTTCCATATACTATTTATTCTCCACGCCAACCTTTCTATATCAGGTGTGCCATACTCTCATACTATAGCCATGTAATACACTGTATCGTACCGACTGACATGATGGCAAGCCAAGAACGTCTGAGAAACTTCAACCCGGTGACCAAAATGGTCAATGGATTAGAGAGACTGGAGAGGTTCTTTGGGGGCTCGAGGAAGAGGGATAGAGAAGGAGGAACAAGACGCAGAGACGTTTCGCCATCGCAACTTCAGAATGGGCAACATTTTCCGTCACCATCGTTTATATTTCCGACCACGAAACACATGAAACCTCGGGAAGAGGCAATTCCATGGTCTAGAGCAGACAAAGAGCGCTCCCAAAGTCTACCTGATCCGCACATTCATCTGAGAAGACGATCCTCGATTGGCTCTACTAGCAATCTCTCGAACCACAAGTATTATCCTAGTGATCCACTACGACCACTATCATTTTCTACAAAAAAGACAGAGGGCCTTCCAGGGAATCAGAGACTGTCTCGTTTTAGATTTCCAGAAGACCCTCTCGCCAACATCCAAGATGCAGGAACCTCTTCGACGGGTAGAATCAGCAACGAGACAGGACAGGAACACGATGCCGAAAAACCAGGAGCTGAAAATATACTAGATTGGTCTCCGCAGCGTATATCTTCGCTATTTAATAATCTTGGCCTAGAAACTTCTATTGATAGCCGTCTTGCTAAGTACTCAGGCGGTACGGAGATATTAGCTTTGAGGGCACCATCCACGGTCCTGTCTGCGCCCCCTTCACCTAAGACGACGACAAATATAACCCCCATCGTCATACCGCCTAGAGGGTCATCTCGGCAAGCAAACGAAAGCCCAGTTCCGGACTTGACAATTTTACGGAAAATTCGCACGCCATTGCCATTGTCAATACCTTCTCCCGATTCTCCACCGGCATCTGATGGAGAAGAGGAGTGCTCTCGTACGTCCCTCAGCCAACCGATGCCAATCAAGGCACTAGGTTCGCCCATCGAACTTACGCCGCGCCCATCATTTGAATTCGTCTCTCGAGGCCAGACGGAAATCTTAACTCGAAAACATTCAGCTCGAGAATCATGGGGTATGAGGGTACAAGATCCAGCGCTTGGCTGCACAGCGCTCGACGAAAGCTCGCCAAGGCATTGCGTCACTTCATCACAGGTTTTGCGAAAGTCTGCAAGCATATCTTCTTTCTCAACTATTACCGTATACGTTCCTGACGTCGGCGAGCTCAGGGAGCCCACGGTCGACGACTTCTACGCTCTCAGCGACGAAGACGTCTTGGAGAAAATGCCCGCTACACCAAAACCAGAAGCCGATATACCACCTACACCACCTCCGAAGAATATTTCGCCTCATACTCCGATCGGCCGAAGTCGCTCAACACGGCACGTACCAATTGCTCCTACGGCTGCGATCGACTTTTCTTCTGGGGAACTCACCCCGCCTCAAACGCCAACGCATTCTCAGTTTCTCACCCTAACTTATTCACCTACCAATGCGTCAGGAGAACTAGGCGCGCTGTGGACGGCCAACATCGCCAAGAAGTATAACTTTGACCTGGTCTACGTTATTAGTCTCTGGCCCAAGGGTAGAGGCAACAACTCGGACCCTTCGCGCCGACCAACTCTGAAGGGTTACCGCCAAAGCGAAGCACAGAACAAAGACCATGTTTCGAGTAGTTGTGCTATCGTCGCTAATTCAAAGTCTGGAATGACTGGTCGCTTGCTTGCCGCTTACGGATTGAATGATTTCGGGTCGCCTTTCCGAGTCCATGCCCAATTCCACAGGAAGATGCTCGGATTCAAGGGATGGAAAGAGTACCGCGATGAGCTGGCATCTCCGGGGATGATATCTCGTGGATGGACCTGTTCGTTCTACAGCGATCACACTCAGACTATTCAAAATGGAATAGGTGGCAAGCCTGTGTCACGAGGCGGAATAGTGAATCGAGGCATAGTCTTTGCTGCATACACCAGAAAGACGACCAAGTCGATGATTCCTGTCACCGCATCTCCCAAACAAACTGCAATCCTTGGGAAGCTATATTACGATGCGCAGACGCTTGTTGATGCCTTGGTGCATGGGACCTAACGCCACATTCAACGAATACTTCCATACATATGAAGAACCAAATGAAAGGGAGCAACAGAACGAGCTATGATGGCCTTGATTTTAGGACAGCAGAAAACAATGAGGAATATACGAGATGAGATACGAGATGAAATGAGATAAGTCGCGATGGCTTATGATAGAGGCTGGGCGGAGCATTGCATTCATTAGGTAATACATGATACCCCAAAATACATGCATGGTGGTCGCCGTCTTTCAGCAGATTTTTACTTCATAGGAATCTATTTTGTCATTCTGTTATGAAAATTTATTTCGATGAGCTGTTGTCCCAACGTGACATATTATGTCTTTGAGCCTAAAGACGTTATTCGGATCTTATAAGCATGTGCCTCGTATGGAAGTCATCTCGAAGTGTATCAACTGCTTCTTTACAAGAGCATAGCCCCAGACCTAAATACATCTAGTAGGATTTAGTAAACTAAGGTGAAGTCAGTGTGTCTTTTACCATGGGTTCTGTATTAGTGAAGCTTGAAGCATATAGAAGCTGCCTGGAGAAGGCAGTGGATCGCTTACTCTGGCGATCCCTTTATTAAGCAAGATATTAGTTCATGATTTGCTCTCCCTTGGAGATTTCATCCCCAAGCAGGATGCAATCATTCATGCAAGATGAAGTGTGTGAGTCCACACTTCCAAGCCCTTTTCCTCATGGAGGCTTTCAAAATTCGTCCTTGGTCCATTGTGGTTGTGTCTTTCTCCTCCCCCCTTTCACACCTTTTTTTTCCCTCCCTGTTGGTATGCCTCATCAGCATCTTCCCCAGGTCATTAAATGCGTCAAGACATCGAAAGGTCCTTTCGATCGGGTATCTCCTCCAATGCCATGCCACGAACCATCCACCACATCATCGTGTGCGCGCAAGCATTACGAGACCACGCTCAATCCTCCTCCCCCGCATCCAGAGACAAACAGGCCAGCGTCTTCCAAGCCTCAACGCCGCAGTCACCCCCGCCGCGCTTCGTGAGGCCCTCGAGGCGGCGCCGCAGCTCGGCGGCGCGGCGGGCGTGCTTGTCGTGCAGCCGGGCGAGGCGGCGGCGGCGGTACCACAGCTCGAGGTCGCGGGCGCGGAGGGCCTGGCGCGCGTAGCGCAGCAGCGGGGGCTGCGTCTCGTCGAGCTGCGCGTGCTCGGCGCGGACTAGCCGCTCGACCAGCGCCTGCTGCCACTGGTTGCGGTCCTGCGTGGTGCGCCAGTACTTGGCGGCCTGGCTGTGGCGGCGGCAGGCCTGGTCGTCTTCTTGTAGGTTCTCGGGGATCTCGCTGATGGGGGGCAGGGGCGGCGGGGAGGAGGGGGAGGGGCGCTGGTGTTGCGAGTGCTTGGCGGGGTTGGGGAGTTTGGCCTCGAAGGGTTGGTGGGCTCGGTTTAGGGAGTGCTGCTCGGCTTGCTGGGCGTACTGGTTGTGGATCTTGTGGTTTAGGATTGTCATTTCCGTGTTCATGCCTAGTCGGTGCGATGTCGATCCGAAGAGGGGAGGGTGCGGGATCGAGTGGTTGACGCCGTTTTCGTTGCTGGATGTCGTGTTGGCGTGCTGGTGTCTTGCTTGCTTTAGGAGCTTGTCTTCGTCCATGGCGCGGTCTTGTAGCGTGGATCTGGACTGGGGGATGTCGATCGACCATGTGAGCTCAGTGATTGAAGGAAGGCTTGAAGAAGGTGCTAGCTTGGACACTGCTTGAGCCATGATGGCGGTTGGGGTGTGATGTGTACCACTGGTGAATCAGGTAGGTAAGATAAGCATGCTTTGTATTGGGTGCTGGTGAATGGTAATTACCTACAAGTTTTCCATAGAAGAAGATGGCTTACTCATGCCGATAGAAGTAGATGGGTTATGATGTGGGAGGTTTGACCAGCAACCGTTGCTGTCGCGTGGGAGTGACAAGAACGCGGTAGTAAACAGGCGTGCTCTGGTAACCAGGGATTAGTACAAGTGGGAAAGAAGCTTGGAGGATTCTGTTGGTAGGTGCACATACAAGAAGTTCGCAAATTGGTGTGTGTATCTACTTGATAACCATAGTCTCCGTGCATGTGTGGGTGTATGGGAGTAGAGAATTTCGCGGCAGGCCGTTTTCAATGTCGATACGCGATGTACAGCGCGCATACGCGAACTGAGCTTTTCGCTTTGTTGCCGGTCGAATCAGAATAAGTAAGTTCTTTTCACAAACCAATGGTTGGTTAACAGAACATGGAAACTTAACAAGATGACACACGTGTGTCCGTGTCGTCCGGAGTATAGTTCGGATGAATCACCTCTAGGAGTCAGCATGATGGGGCCCTGCTCTAAAATTTGGGAACCTTCATGTTGAAGGGATGCATTGGCCTTATTCAAGGCAGGAAGGTAGTTACAAGGTAGTTTTCATCCGAATATTGGGTGGTCAATGCTAAGTATGACTCTTGTTGAGACGATAGAATACTGACTGTATGCATATCTATATAATAAGCAGTTGCCAAGATGATAAATGGAAGGCATATCAGACATGGGGACTCAGGAGGATCATATAAAGTATAGGGACGATGGTTTATGGTATCATTAAAGAGGTGTGTACAGTTATAGTACTATGATTAGGTATTATATCGACAACGTACCTAGGCGTAGAGGTCAAAACATGGGATATCGTAGGGCAATTCAGAACGCCATGCCAACGCAACTATTCCTGATGATACACTGGGTCCCGTGTCCGCGTTGATCCCCGTCACCTTTCCTTTCCCTCGTGCTCTGAATCATGATGATGTCCTAATCTATCAGCAAAACTCCGCATTTGAGCCGACGCCGCTGCTCTCATCTCGCCTACTGCCGTTCTGTGCGTCTCGCCCGCGTCCCTGACGGCTTGCGTCCCTGCTTGCTCTATCCGGTCCTTGGAGTCTATAACCTCGCGTTGCCCTTGTGTGACCGCTCGCGCGGCTTGTTCCTGGCGTTCTCGGGCTTCGCGGTCTATATGCGCTGAGGTCTCCTCGACTTGACTCACGGTGGCCCTTCCCACTTCACGCACACCCTCCTGGACCCCCTTCCCATGATCGTGGATTCGCTGTGTCGCTTCATGGGTCTTGCTCTCGACGCCTGCGGCCAGTTTCTGAACGGTACCATCAAGTCCCGTGAGCCGGGAAGCCAAGCCCTCCAGCTTCGAAACGTCAAGACCACCGATCTTTTCATTGCTACCGTTTTTGAATCGCACGTTGCCCGTCACTGATGTATAGCTGTCGGGTGTGTTCATCTCGATCTCTCGCTTTGTATTATTATACATACGGTCGATGGTCTCGACTACCTCATACACGTTAAGGGCGCAGCCTGCGCGTGAGAAATCGCGTTCGCGTTGCTCGATGAACTCGCGTAATTTTTTCCATTCATTCCCGTAATATTTGAGACGCCCTGGCAGCCCGCTGCCCTTGAGGAAAGTAAGCAGCCCTGCGATGACTGTGTTAATCGCACCGAAGGCTGTGACTGCACCGTGGCTGACGCCTGCGGCTCCCATAGCCGTGATCGAAGCGGCGACCACTATTTGAAGGAAGTAGCAAGCGTTGAGCAGTATTGAGAACACCTTGTAGCGGTCCTTGGCCTTCTGTTCCGAGTGTACGACCCTAGAGTATATTCCTATATTCGCGGCTGGGCGCGTTCCTATTGGGCTTGATTCGCTATAGCCGAGATATGGTGAAGTACTGATGCCCACCATGAGCCGGAAGAGGGTCAGCGGGTCGTCGTCCGAGACGAGGTAGCTTCGGTGGCCATGGGGGAGCGCATTCGAGGCGCTCCCTGGTGTTGGAGCTATGTTGGTAGGGCCAACATTTTGACCTCCCTGCTCTTCATCTGTGCGGCCTTCTTGCGGCCTCCTCTTGAAGATCAACCGGAGCACTGCGGCGACGAACGACGACATGTCGTGGAGGGCTCCGTCTTGCTACCCAACCCGTACAGAGACAAGTGGGCACAATAGGCACAAGAGTCGCGAGCATCAGAAAACAACACCTAGTAAACAAAAGGGAAAATCAGTAGCACGTAGGACATCTTAAGCCACAATGCTGGTCTAGCATCCTACGGCTCATCTGTATGCGCCGACTTCAGCTGGCCTGAAGTGCTAGAGGTATCCCAAATTGTATATAAAACGCCTAGGAGGGCAACGATCTACAGCTCCGAGGAGTTGAATATTACGGACGCGACCAATCATTGTCTTGACGGAGAGTAGATTGGACATCCGCAGCTGATACGCCAAGAAATGAGCGTTAGGAGGCTAGCGAACGCCGTTGAGCGGGAAGACCTGGTTCTGATGACAGCCTGCATGACTACGTTGTATCCTTTGATTTGATGCATCGTAGATCTGCGATAGCGGGAATCATCTGCATAGCTAAATTAATGGGTCGCCGAACACACGGCTCAGATGCCCGAGATCCTGGTAGAGCAATTTCCACCGGCACCGCGTTCGGTAATATACCAGCAAAAAAAGCAAAGAGACGAAGACCGCTGGATTTATCACTTCGACCAAGTACATAGGCTGGTAGACTTGTGAGACACATATCAGCGTGGCTCGTCTTACTGAAGTTCTCACGCAGAGTGAAAAGCAGACAGATTGGCCTATAAATAATAACCACATAGCGGCGCCCAACTTTGCAGGTGGCGAGGTTGGGCATTTTATTTAGACGATGAAGGTATCAGCGGAAGCCGTATACTTTGCTTTCTGGCGGCTGAAACGGCTTCAAGGCAATAAATAGAGTGGTTTGTGGGTGCATGTTAGACTTCTCCATCTTAGGCCGTTGTAAAAGGAGCAAATCAGAGGCGCAGAATGGAAGGTCCACATGCCGTTCTTGGTATACCGTTCGAGACGATTCAAGGGCCATCCTATCGGAAAGCCAGCGGAGCAAATCGACCAGGCCGAATAGCAGGTTCTTCTCGGGCGGAGACGTGGATGTCAGCTAAGGTTTTATTAGCGATAGATACCCGTATACCTTCGCCTCTTTGTCGATCCATCTCGCATACCTGATGTCAGCTTGAGCTCCCGTAATGCAAAGGGGGCGGCATGTGGAGCAATCTAATGAGACCATTGCCGCCACAATTGACAAGCACCGGCAGCTATATCACAAACAAAGAATATGAGAACCCGCCGGAGAAGTATGTAAGAATAGCCCAGAAAGGATCAAGTCCATACTGAATTCATATGGAGGTGTACGACCCAGCTGTCGTAGGGAAAGCTCTTGTAGGAGGACAGCAGGATACCGCTCATCGCGCAGCTATGTCGAACTCGTAAGTCCATGATACTGGTTCGCGTATCAGGTAAGGTTCTGATGAGGGTGGAGTGGTTGGATGTCGTAGCTTTTGAAGGGACCAATATAGGCGCTCCCTTGCTTAATGGGGTCTACGCGACTTTGAATCGAGCACTGGGAAGACATATTAGCTCCTCTAGCGACATGGAGGTCTCACTTTGGGCTTAGATGCCCGTTCAAAAAGACTCTTCATGTGGCCGGTCGGGAATTGAGCGGATGCGATTTCGGGCCGCTTGTCGTAATGGCCCTGGAAAGCTTCCGTGTAAACACCATGCGAGGATGTAGGTCTGACGCAATTCGAGATATAGTCTCGGTGAGATACTAATAGAATGTGAGTTAAATTTGTCGAGGCGAGAAGTACCGTCCTTGAGAATCTAGAGTTCAGATTTTCGTGTGGAAGAGACGTGCCCTTGTTGGACGAGAGCTTAAACCGATTTATGGCGAACATATAGTAGCTCAGCCCTTCCTCGTTCTCTGTGGACGTTTCCGATTCCAGGAGGCGTGGACTGCGTATGATTTGAGATGAGTTGACTTTGAATCAACATGTAGAAGGAGTTCTTGAGATGCTTGATCGGGGTATACATTCATAATACCTCATAAAGGAATATGCAAGTAATGGAGCATCCACGGACGTTGAGATCAGGTATTTTGAGAAACCGGGGATAAACTATCCCCACTGACGTAAGACTCGAGTATCCTGATATTCTTCACATTGAAGGGCGCTCTATAGGCGGCTTCATCAACCTCGTGTATTTCCTTTCCATTAAACCCGGCAACTATACGATTCATCGTTCAGCTCGGCCCGGGGTTATCGAACGTACTTAGAGTTTCGGGAAGCTCCACAATTTAGATTTTACGAATTCAGGCTACCGACAGCTTCTTGCAGCTATGGACCGGGATATCGAAGGCGGAAATTCGGACAGGGACCAGATCGATCGATACCAGCAAGCGCACACTCTAATCCGACTCATCCCTAACTCCATCTTCCCGCCCCGTAACGCGAGGCCCGAATTCCATCCCTCCGTCCCCAGCATCCCGAGGACTTCTCCAGAGCGCCTTGCTCTTGCGTCGCCCGATTCATCCGACGATGCCTCCGCGTCGACCGTCCTATACCTGGCCTACGGGGCTAACCTCTCCTCCGCCGTCCTCAAGCGGCTAGACGTCAAACCGATAAGCCAAATCAACGTGTCAGCGCCAGGCCTAGACCTAGCATTCGACCTACCGGGTCTCCCGTACTGGGAGCCATGCTTCTCCAACGTCGCGCCGCGCAAGATCCCCAAGCCGCCTATCCCGGGCGACCCGCCGAAACCCCCCTTCGACCCTCCCGGCGCTGGACTTCACAGAAAAGGTGATAGCTCGGAAGAGGACGGTGGATACTCAGGCGCACTCCTGCCCGCGCTCCCGCCGGGCATCCCGTCCTGGAACAAGGGCCTCTACGGCGTAGTCTACGAGCTGACGCGCGACGACTTCCGCAAGATAATCAAGACGGAGGGCGGCGGGACCGCCTACAAGGATATCCTCACGCCCGTCCTCGCGCTGCCGCCGCCCCTCAACATCCCCGAGAAGCCCCCCATCCCCGAACTGCCGAGGCCGTTCCTGGCACACACGCTCTACGCGCCGCGCTTGCCTTCCTTCAACCCGCCCGGCGACGGAAACGGCGACAGCGGTAGCGATAGTTGTAGAGGAGACGACGGCGATGATGATCCGAGGGACAAGAAGTGGTGGCAGAAGCTATTGCTACCCGTCCGGCGCCCACAGCCGGACTACGCGCAGCCGAGCGCGCGCTACCTCAACCTGATCCGCGAGGGCGCGCGCCAGCATTACTTGCCGGACGACTACCAGCTCTACCTCGCGCGGCTGCAGTGGTACCAGATCACGACGTGGCGGCAGGAGATCGGGCGCTGGCTGCTCCTATTCCTCGTCCTGCCGCTCTTCGCCGTGGTGCTCGCGCTCAGCTCCCTCCTCGCGGATAAGGACGGCAAGGTGCCGAGGTGGCTAGCCATCGCGTCGACTGTCTTGTTCAATCTAGTGTGGATTGTGTACGATAAGGTCTTCAAGCCGGTTTTTGGGGACGGGGAGCGAACGATTGAAGAAGACGACGACGGATACTCCCGCTATGGGGATATACGACCGGGCGGGATAATATATACGCACGTGAGGGAAGATGAGAAGAGTGCTTTACTCGCGGATTGGTAACGTGACATTGCGTCGCGAGGTAGCAATGGATAATGTATTACGAATCTGAATTCAAACGTGTATTCTTCCTGATCTGGGATATCATGCTTTATAGCCCATCTAGCCTGTTTTCTACCGCAGCCAATCATGAAGAACGTATCTCTTAACCGATGTGCCAATGCCCCGTATCAGAATGACGATCCTCCTTATTCTTTTACCATTGCTTAGGTAATTTCATCATTGCAATACTACCAACTCCCTAATTGAATCTTCAGGCAACTCCGTGCAATGACAAGTCCTAAGTCCTTGCAACAAGGTCGGGGATTTCGTCGACCGTATTCCGTCCCTCAAGAATGTTGTAGACAGCCGTGAATAACGGGTACTCCTGTTCGAGGTTCCGTCGCTTGAGGAACGAGTTAACTTCAGCTGCCGTGCTCGTACCCTGTAACTTCTGGCCGTTGAGCTCCGTCTGCTCAACCTCCTGGACAGAGATACCCTTCTCGACGGCCTTTTTGGCGCAGCGGAAGTTTCGACCACCCATGCAACTGGTGATCAAGTCTGCTACGCCTGCGCTCTCCTCGGTGAAAGTACCGGTGGAGATGGTCTCCCCAAAGAACTCGTGTCCGAACTTAACCATCTCGAGCAACCCCACGCGCATGATGGCAGCCTTGGCGTTGTCACCCCAGCCCCGGCCGTCGACAAAACCTGCGGCAAGAGCGACGATGTTCTTCAGGGCTCCGCCGAGCGAGACGCCCGCAACATCGGAGACCATGCGTACGTGGAAGTAGGGACGGTGGAAGAGAGTCTTGAAGGTATCGTGGTCAAGCGGTGGGTATTCCGGAGGTACAGGGGTCAGCTTCGTCTTGCTGATGCGGCCTCGGACGTCCCTGTGCTGCGTTTCCGCTAGTGGCGTGACGCTCAGCTCGTCAGCAGATACCCTTGGCGAGTTGCGGCTCGGTGTAGCAGAGCGGGGTGTCGCGTTTCGAGACGGGTTGCGAGAGTTGTCCATTGGCGGAGGGTCGTACGCAATAGTGGTCTCGGACCACTTCTCGGCCGCAATTTCAGATGCGATGTTTGCTCCGGAGAGAGCACCGCAGTAGATGCCGAGACCCTCGCCTATCCATTCCGAGAACAGAGATACGCCCTCGTCCGTGACGTTGACACCCTTGATACAGGAGATACCTCGGGCGAAGGGTACGATCTTCCCCTTGAGCTGCCCACAGATCTTGTGGATGAATTGGTGAGGCAAGTTAAAGATCAGGATGGATGAGTCGCGGACGGCGTCTTCGAGGGAGGGGTTTGCGATGATATTTGCCGGAAGCTTGATATTGGGAAGGTATTTGATGTTCTCGTGGTGTGTGTTGATGATGGTGGTAAGCTTCTGGGGCTTGTCTTCGTATGTTACTTCTTCTTCGTACACCCACATCTGCACTTCCTCCTCAAACAGCTCGGGATGCTCCTTGGTGTTCTGTGCAACGATCTTGGATATCGTTGAACCCCTAGTCACGGCGTAATCAGCTTCCCGAGCTACGAAGAGTGAATAGCGAGCAAGTCTTACCAGTTACCAGAGCCAATGACGGTCACCTTGTGCTTCTTGGTGCCGTTGGCGCTTAAGAGTCCGGGAGCCATGGTGGAGGATTGGGAGAACTGCCTTGTGGGATAATAGAATACGGGTTTCTGGGACACTCGAGCGTGGGCGGGGAATCTGAAAGGAGCAGCAACTGGGTATCTTAGACGGCAAAGTATTTTCATATGAACTAGGAAGTGCGGGCTCTTAGAGTTCAGAGACGCGACAAAGCTCTTTAATACCAGTTCGGAGGAGTTATGACGGCCAGATAGCGTCTTACAAACTCATGTGACAGCAGAGAAGACGAGAATATTACATGGAATCAAACGGGAACAGACCGAGGCGCTGGAGGGAACCAAAAACTTGTGGCACCTGCCCAGCACAATCAAATGTGTGACGCATGAGCTCCTCACCGCTTTCCCTTCTCGGCGAGCTGAGCCTGTACCAATGAACCGGGTCGCTAAACTTAAGATGCGACTAATCCAATTATAGTATAGACTATACATGTATCTGAGGGGCAACTTTAGAGGATGAAGTATATATGCACCTAGGTAGGTAATTGAGAATTATCTAACCTAGGAGCCTGATAACGTATCCGAGGCATCAAATATGAATTTGCGTGTTGCTGTTCTAGAAGGGTGTGACCCCTTTTTTAGATGTGAGGTCATCCATCTCAGGATGCAGCACAATAAGGCAAGTGGTCAGGCGAGTTATATTGCGCATGTAAGCCTCGGCACTCCTACCGAGGCAAACCGAGGTGTATTTAATTAAGCCGGGTATCAGCTCGTGCATGAGGATAAAGAGGAAAGATAAAAGTGCTCAAATCTCGCTTGCACATCTCTTCCCATTCTTGATAGCAAAGTGCCCAAGCAACGCTTTCACTCTTAATTTCCATTCCATCGGCAATGGTTACTTTTTCAACATCAAACAATTATATCAAGGTTCCTCATTACAGTCCTGTCTTCGACATATTTAGTTGATACAGCCCGCTATTGTCTACAGCTGCGAGGAAGATTGCATCAGACACGTCGTACCTTGGGGGTCTATGTTGAGCTGCATCCCGGAAATGTTGGGTATCTATCCACGGCAAGGTTCATTGGCCTTCTAGAAGAGGGCCTACGAAATCAAACTGCCTGGAGTGATTGTGCCAACTTCGCTAGGATATTTACGAGAATTTATGCATGTCGGCTTATATTTCCTCGACTGGGACGATCACATGAGCCGTCCCAAAAGAAGGCACTATTGTCGTCCATTTAAGGGTTCGAACTGAACATGGGCAATAAGCAACTTTATTCGCTCGCACTAATGTGTCGATGAAGATCAAGTGTATACGAAAGGACAAAGCCATATTACGGGATTTCTCAGATTATCGTCGCCCTACCAGTGTAGGAATGACGATTTTAAGAAAAGATGGGTACCGAATCGGATTACACTGACACTTAAGGCACCTTAAGGCAAGTAGATTCTTTTCGGATGCCTTCGCAAGGTTCTTCAGTCATTGGGTCTAGATATAAAGATATCGGCAAATTTTCCTGACTCTATATCTTGAGCCTCATTCTTATCCCCCCGTGAAAATACACTGGGGTTCCCTTTCCAATCATAGCATCACGTCCTATCAGGAAATATAATTGTTCGTCTAATTTGATTTCTACCAATATCTCTTGAATCGACCAACGCTCATGAAGAAAGGACACCACTCTCGATATCTTTCTGGGCCTGGAGAGTCAAGTTCACAATCTCAATTATCATGTGCCGGCGCTCGTAGTCCAGATGATCGTCATCAGCGCCATTTTGATACCACACAGTCGAGAACACTTCGAAACCGTCAAACGGCTGCCCGTAATCCGCACCAGGGATACTGCGAAGGGCTAGATGGAGCACGCCGAACCTAGTCCCGTCGCGAAGGACTTTATCACCGGCCTGTTGGATAGGATAGTCCTTCAGTTCCGGGAGGAAAGGGTCTTTCCCGCGGTCGGGGGCGCCGAAGCTGGGAAACGTGAAGTTGGTGGTCACGCCGCCCCAACCTTCCAGAATCTTGGACGTGAGGCCTCCGGCGATCTGTGTGCTCTCCTTCACGTAGTGCTCGGGGTTCGCCGCCAAGTTGGCCAAGTCGGCATACTTCGTCTCGTACCATGCACCGAACTGCGTAACGTTCAAGTGAGGCAGGAAAACGACGCCATGTGCTTCGGCAGGCTTGGGAGATTCCCATCCGTTGGTTGAGTTGTTAATCACGCCGTGCCAGAACGCATCGGCGTCCTCCGTGTCAGGCTCCAGGAGGACCTTGAGCCTCTCGGTACCGAGATTTTGCTTAAGCTTGAGTACCGCGGCGACATTGTCCGCCGGGAGGTCAGGGAGAGGCTCATTTCCCAGGCGCTTCTTGAGAAGGCCGAGTGCTATGTCCGCAGCATCGTGCTCGTATTGGCTCTTTGGTTGATCCAGCTTGGGACCCCAGAGAAAGAAGTTATAGCCATCAATCGTCTCGTTCTTAGCTATTGCCCCGAGGGCGAAGGCGGAAAGAAGGAAGATCGACTTAAACATGGTGTCTTCAGCTAAGCCTCACTCTAATTTATCTAGGCTGTAACGAGCAGCGTGAATGCCTTTGACAGGAATATTCGCTTCATATTTATACTTGCCGTCGATCACGTTATGGGGATTGACTGCTTGATGTTTCCCTTGAATTACTAATTGTAACATCGAACCATATCCATGGATAAGAGCAGCGATTAAATGGCACAGCCTATGAGAGTCCCTTAGCTAATGGTGTAGCATGTTCATTGTTTGAGTCTCCACTATAGCAAACCGATCGTACGTCGACGAATCGCCAGCTGTCCTTACCTAGGATCGCGTAGGATTCGCACGGAGCCGAGCCGGTACTAGCAATCCATGGTAAGGTATTTTGATAACAAACTTGATATATCAATCGTCATTCAACTTATACGCAGGTTTACGAGTGCCGTCTCCCTGTTTGCCCAGCGTGTATCTCGCTTGATTACCTGGGTACCGTTACTTACAGGTATCCTATCCCTACCTACCCAGGTATCATATTCTAAATACGATCTTGAGGGTTCTAGGGGGATGCTCCTATGCACATAGCTTTGGGAAACCGGCCGAAGTACGAGGCGCACACTACGGAATGGTCGCTCTGTTTTGGTCCTTTCCTGCATAGACACCGAACGGTCTGTCATAAACCTGTTTTCATATTCATTGCATGAATATAGATTCCGTTGGGAAATACATTCGCTGCGCCGCAAACCCCTTGCATTGAGATGACGATGGGTTCGCCGGGGATAGATTGAGCATGTGGATTTACCCCGGGGGACCCGAATTCAGGGATGAAGGCTACAGCTAGATAGACATGCCGATATGCAACTTCGCTCACGATAGCAGACCTTTGAAGTTTGACTTTCCGGATGAACTATCTGGATCTAGGGATCCACAAACATGTCAACTTGATTTCTGTACGTAACGGATATTCAAATACGTTCTCTTACCTAGCGTAACGTCCTGCAACCTGCACTTCGACCAGTACATGATCTCTATTGAGGGAGTTGAAGTAGTTCGGTCTTCTCTGTCATAGGGAGATCAAGGACTATCCGGCTCTCGTGGAACGATGAGAACCTGGAGCATGGAATGACGATATTCTACCCTAGACTTGATGCAGTTTCGACCGGGATCTGACATATCGGGCACTGCCATGCGAGCGCTGATCTGGTTAGTCCGCGCCGGTGGTGGTCCCTCTGGAATTTGAAGTTTCGCTAGGTATGGATGCGGAGGTAGGGCAGTCAGTAGATGCTGCTTTTGATATGCTTCTGACTTCTCATAATGCTGTATCGACGCCAAGAGACCTTGAGGCTGCCGTGTCAGTGAAGTACACATTGCAGGCACCTTTCCTTAAGTCTTCAAGGATACCTCAGCTGCATGTTCGCCAGATCTCTTCCCTGAGGAAACACAGTCTGCCAAAGCAAGCCCGGAGATATAACAGTTCGAACTGACTTGAACGGCATTATTCCCAGCCGCGTATACGTCCTGTATCTTCTCCCCCTTTCTGTTAAGCACCATACCAGACGCACCGTCGACTCTCAACCCGCCTAGGGGAAGCGACAGGGCAACTTACATTCCGCTACACCTTAGGCAAATGTCGATTCCGTAGAAGGGAGCTCTAGCTATGGTCAATCTCCACTTCAGCTTTCCAAGCGGATCCGGCTTTCCATGAATTATCGCCTTCTTGTATGCAATCACGGTGGTGGTCAACGTTTCTTGATTAACCCCAAGCTTTCGGGCAAGACATTCGAGAGACCCAGCTTTCTTATAAGCCCAATACATTAAGTATCTGATAAGCGCCGTCCATGGTATCTGTGTCTGTTCTTTTATGTGGCTTATGGCTTTCTTCCGCTTCCCCGAGTCGAGGATGAGATAGGCTCTGCCATTGAAGCGCGTCCTCATAACATCGCCGAGGCACGCTCCGTATAATTCCTCAGCCGCTATTCGTTTCCCCTCAACTGAGACCACAATGCCCTCTGAAAAAGCCTCGGGAGGATACATCAACCTCCACGTTGATAGTCGGTCCATATGCGAGACGGAGCCACCGGCCATCTGCCCAAGCTGGATTCCGCTTCCATCATCACCTGCCGTCCCCAGAGGCGCCACTCTACTAGTGGAAGGGGTATACTTCCTCATCGTACTTTCGTTCATAACGAACCCCCTGGCAGCTAGGATAATATTCGGGCCTTTCAAAGTCTGGAGTTGCGCTCATACTGCTCGCCCAGGTGCCTCTAGCGACAGCGCCAGCACTACCTTCGCCACTGAAGAACGTCTTACATTTTTATCGTTGAAGTAGCCGGTGACCTTGTGCATGGGATGGTCCACACAGTTACCACCATCACGCAAGACGGTAGTCACGAGTTACCAAATGACAGCAGAGAAGAGAAAAAGCACGTAGATGAGAGATATCAAGCTAGTACAATAATAGAAACAACGTTGCATACTCGTGCGAAGCGCTTCCAGCGATGGCAATCCGACCATTCTCCCTATACGTGTTTTGCAGTAACATAAGAGTCAGTAGCCAATGACCCAGGTAGTTCGCCGCGAAAGCCTCATCGAAGCCGTCCTCCGTGAAGCTCTGCTTGCCCATGTCGCTGTAACCTGCATTCGAATGGGCGGGATTTCTCCTGCTGACATAACCCTAACCCTATCCCTAACCTTTTTTCTTCTTTATGCGCGTACACTTCCCAACCGTGACAGGTCTAACGACTTGACGACATGGTGGTGTGTCGCTGGCGCGCCCGCGAGAGCAGATTCTATGTCAGAGACAGATGACGTATTGCGGACCGTGTAAATGCCGTACTATTCGGCGAACTCAGCTGCTGAGATGATTTTGAATAGTAGCGCGCGCCCCAGGCCGCCACTGGCACCAGTCACGAGTACGTATGGCACCCTTTGAGTTGGCCATCTTCTCATGGGACAATCTAGTTGCGGTCTCTGCAGCGATGTATTGCTTTCGCTCGGATGGATGAGGATCGGTCTCCGTGGAAAGTCCCGAAAATCAGCCTTGGAGGGCTTTCACCCCCATCCGAACTCCTAAAGCATTGGTAGGTGCTTAGATACTCTGTGCCTGCGGACGGATCCCGACGGCGGTTCCTTTCTTGGTGATCTTCCTCTTGGCCAATGAAAATAGAGGAGACCCGGATCCACTTGCCCAACTGGGCAATCAGACGTACGCATTCCTCGAGATACATCTCGGAAGAGTTCTAAATCATCAAGAACACGGCTCTTTTACGCTTCAAAAGACTCTCTTCCTTGTTGAGTAAGAGCCAACTTAAAGAAAAACCGGGCGATCTGCACCCTAAACCGTGCTGTGCCGCCTGACCTTGGACTCTTGGTGTTGTAGTCCTTAGCCGCCAAACCACTGGTTGGCACCACTAGAATTACTGCTCTGACAACGTTTCATTCAATATATCACTACCTACCTAGGTACCTAAGGTAGGTGGTCAATTGACCCCGGCCGCTTCTGTGTCTGTTGGAAGATATCCACTGTCCTGACAACGCGGCCTCCCGGGCTTCAAGTTGGCCGTTCTGCAGCCCATAGTCCTGCATAGAATCATGATGCATGTTCGCCTCTCTGAAGATCCAGATCTTCAGGTCCTCGTGATTGAGGCCGGCGAAGACGTGATTGTTGAACCCAGAGTGAACGCGCCGGCAATGAACCGGTCCTTGTTGAACACCTCTTCCAACTGGGGCTTGCGGACACTTCCTCAGGTATGTCCCGTGTATGGCACACCTCTGCCCGGATGTTAATCCATGACTCGGCAGGAATGTATTGGTGGTCGGCGGCAACATGTCCACGGTGGTCGGGTGCTCGGTGGCTCCAGTGCAATCAATACTTCCTGTTCGTGCCTACTTCTAAGGCCCATGTTGATGCATGGACCGGCGTCGGCAATCCTGCTTGGAGTTGGTCAAGCTTCTCAGTCCATGGATAAGGCATATTCATTGGAAAACTCGCAAGAACGTGATAATAAGAGCCCCTTGTTGCCACTTTCGGCCTGTTCCTGGGCTAGAAATCCAAACGAATATGGCTTAGGGGTTATTGCTCCCGAGACATGCCTCAACCTCCTGAACCCCTTCCCTAGAGAAGCACCTAGGTGATTACTGACTCGAAATATTGCAGTGGGGCACATTGGTTGAAGGACCGCTGCAGATCAGCTTTGCCGCAGAAGGAACTCAGTAGCCAGCAGCCTGGAGAGACACCATTTCCAATCTAGGTTTCCCTGTCTCAATAACTCCGTTCTCTGGCCAGATATACGATGCTTTTATGGATCCGGAGAGTGTTCACCCAGTGACAAGGTTAAGGAGCTATGCGGGGTCAGCATACCTGGGGCCAGCCCGATCACGCAATAACTTGACTGTTTGGACTGAGGCCTTGGTTGACAAAGTCATCTTTGACCGAAACTACACTGGTAAACTCTTTGCCGCTGGTGTCCAGTCATTAAGTGAGATGTCATCAAGGCCGTGAAAGCTCGTAAAGAGGAAATCCTCAGCGCCGGGGCTGTCCATACGCCCAAGATCCTAGAGCTCTCGGGTGTGGGCGATGCCGAGATACTGGAGCCGCTGGGGATAGATGTTATCAGAAACAACCCTCATGTAGGAGAGAACCTGCAGAATCACGTGTATTTGAATCGTACCAACCAGGTCGTCGAGCAAGAGGGATTTGAGACCTTGGATAAGCTTCTCCAGCAAGACCCAAGTGCAATTGCAGCCGCACAGGAGGCGTTGATGAAAGGGAGAGGTCCTCTAACCGGAGCCAATACCAGTGGTTCAGCTCAGATGCCCCTTCCCTTTTTCAGTTCAGAAGATGGGGGAAAAGAGCTCAGCGAGCTTCTCGAAGGCTTAGGCGCAAAGGCTGATCCAGGCAAGGCAACCGCCGCCTTCGTCAAGGCTCACGAATCGTTTGTGCGTACAGTTCCTTTCTCCCCCAACCGAGGGTTCGGGGCTATATAACACATTCCCTGGGTATATGATTTTCGGAGAAATTGGAGATCTAGTCCCTCACCCTCCTGCCGATGAGCGGTATTTGACTTTCGCGGTACACCTTGCGCATCCGCTATCGCGTGGATTGATACATATCACAGCTCCGTCAGCAACTTCCCCTGGTCTTGAAATAGACCAATATCTCTCACATCCCCTGAATGTCGAGATGATGGCCAGGCATGTCCAGCATGTGGAAAGAATCAAGAGGTCGGAGCCGCTTGCCAAGTAAATTGTCCCGGGTGGGAAACATGTGCCGGCGGACCTCGATCTTTTGGGTCTTAATCAAGCAAAGGAATATGTTCGCAGAGCTCGCGCGGGTGCCTGGCATTTCACTGGCACATGCTCACAGCTGCCTCAGGGAATGGGCGGTGTGGTAGACGAAAGGCTGCGAGTCTACGGTTGCAAGAACCTCCAGGTCTGCGACCTAAGCGTCGCGCCTATCGTCTCTCGTTGTGGCACCCAGGCACTGGCGTACGGAATTGCCGAGCATGCAGCAAAGATTATCAGGTCCGACCTACATGAACAGTGACGTTGTCCCTAGGCCTGTCAGATTTTTGGTAGGTGTCCAGTGATCTCCCTCTCGAGAAAGCGTGGAAGGGCAGAAGGGTTAGGGAAGTGACGCGCCTCGGTTACTGCAGCTGGTGTGACCGTCTATGGTTTGGCAAACACGCAGACACGGTGGGCTCCATCTTTCAAGATTTGGTACCCCAGTTGGGCAGTTGGGGAAGTGGCATTGATGGCATTGGAAATCAAAAACCGTTCAGATAATTGGCTAATCTGTCGATTACATAAGACAGAAGTGGATGCACCACTGATCTTGCGCACCCTTATCTTTTCCCATCTCTCCTAGACATTTCTATTCGTCATTCTCGTTGCTCTCTGCATCATGTACTTTCTTTTTTGAGCGACGAGTGTGCGCCATCAAACGAGGAATCTTTCAGATGAGGCGAGACGAGATGCAATAACATTCATCTACCGCCGGCTCATGACTTCATAATCCAATCTGCTCGAGCTTGTTATCTTCGTCTCGATTCTCCCGGGCGAACTGCCCACGCCGAGCCTCGATGGACCAATGGATGCGAGTCCATTATCATCCATTGCAATCATCACCCGGTATATTTCTCAGAAAGGACTGTTGATAGAAGGTTTTTCTTCGCGTTACCTGCGCCGGTCTTCGTGTTCCGAGGGCAGACCGTAAGTTGAAGCGCTCGCCTGCCATCAGTCGTTTGAGGTTCGTCGGCAGCTATTGGCCAATTTACTCGTTCGACCCAAACTGCCGGATAGCACGCGCCACTTTGCCGCCGTGCCCGGGGACTGTCACATCCATGTCCATCAGTTCTTAGCTTGCATGCGCCCTGAAAAACCCGCGCTTTCCATTACGTCCCCTTTATACGCCAGCCTTTGCTCTGATCCTGTTCCACATAACCTAGTCCACTGCAGTGACACAATAGTATGGACGGACCCGATCTGTCGGGTTTGAGACCACAGACGGCATTGTCTTCCGGTCTTCCTTTCACCGAGTCCACTCTTCACCCCGCTAAGAAGAAGTCCAGGAGGGGTGGCGATCCCTCCATTCAAAAGCGTCGATGCGTCAGCACGTACGTCTAACCCTGACTCTGACCCCAGCTGCCGATTGAGAGTAGCCGAGATTGACCTTGCGACATCAGCGCCTGTATCGCCTGCCGGCGCAGGAAATCGAAATGCGATGGCGCGCTCCCGAGTTGCGCCGCGTGCGCAAGTGTATACGGCACCGAGTGCATCTACGACCCTAACTCGGATCACCGGCGAAAGGGCGTATACAGGGAGAAGATCGACAGCATGAAGGCTAGGAACTCCACCCTCCAAATCCTCATCGAGGCCATACTCAACGCAGAAGAGGAAGACGTACCCGATATAGTCAAGAGAATACGAACATGCGATAGCTTAGACGCTGTCGCCGAGTCGATACTCAAACAAGAGGATTTTAGCAGTGCGGGTGTAGAAGAAGAGGGTCAGGTTGAGGATGACTATACAACCGATATGCCCATCGAAGGCGAGAGAGATCTCGCTCGGAAGATGGGGGAATTGCGGCTAGAGAATGGATCGACGCGCTTCATCGGTGGTACGTCCCACCTGATACACTGGGATATACGTGGAGTACCAAACCCAGAGTTCGAGTTCCGGACTACCAACGCGGCTGATGTCGACCCTATTACTAGCTGGTCCGATGTCACCAAAGACCGGGAGATCGTCAAGCATCTTCTCGACATGTACTTCAACTGGCATTATCCATACTTCACCACGCTGTCGCGGACCTTATTCTATCGCGACTTTCTAAAAGGGAGGTGGAATGTGTCACGCAACAAGACCGCGTATTGCTCGCCATTATTAGTTAATGCAATGCTCGCCTTAGGATGTCACTTCACTGATGCAGCCTACGCCTACGCTGTGCCCGGAGACAGTTGGACAAAAGGAGATCACTTTTTCGGCGAAGCTAAGCGGCTAATTGTCGATAACGACGAATACGAAAAGCCGCGGTTAACAACTGTTCAGGCTTTGGCTCTCATGTCCGTGAGAGAAGCCGGATGCGGTCGAGAAGCCAAGGGATGGGTTTATAGTGGGATGAGTTTCAGGATGGCACAAGACTTGGGCCTCAACCTAGACATTGGTGGCATCAAGAGCGACAACGATAATCTGGACGAACAAGAGATCGATGCGCGTAGAGTCACTTTTTGGGGCTGCTTCTTATTCGACAAGTGCTGGTCGAATTACCTTGGCCGGCTTCCACAGATACCGAAGAATTCTTACAGTGTCCCGAAGTATGACGTTTTTCCTAACGAAGATGCTGAATCCTGGTCCCCTTACACCGACGATGGCTTTGACGACTCCGCCAAGCAGCCGTCGCGGACCCGCACAATTGGTTTGCAGTTGTCCAAACTGTGTGAAATTAGTAGCGACCTGCTACTGTTCTTCTATCACCCAAACCACATAGGGAGATCAAGCGGCAAATCAGTTGAATTAAAGAAGCTCAGTGAACTACATCGGCGGCTCGAGGATTGGCGAAAGGAGTTGCCTAAGGAGCTCGAACCGAAGGAAGGCCAGCTGCCCAATGTCATTCTCATGCAGTGAGTTGAATTCCGTCACCACGATGAGAATCATCACTAACCAATGATAGCATGTTCTTCCATCTCCAATATATCCACCTCTTCCGACCTTTTCTCAAATATTCTCCAGCTGCGTCTCCTTTACCGCCGCATGTATCTCCGCGGAGGATATGTACGGCAAATGCAGGCGCCATCTCCAAATTGATGCGACTGTATAAGAAGCTTTATAACTTAAGGCAAATATGTAACATCGCGGTTTATATGTTACATTCCGCTTGTACTATACACATCCTCAATCTCCCTGAGAAGACCGCAAAGAGGGACATCATCCATGGCGTAAAACACCTCGAAGAAATTGCAGAGGACTGGCTTTGTGGTCGACGGACCCTCAGCATAATCAGCGTTCTCGCTCGTAAGTGGAACGTTGAGCTTCCCGAAGAAGCATCTCATGTTTTGCGGCGCACGGATGAAAAATGGGGTACTTTCAAGACATCCGATGTTCCTTCACCCCGATCACACATGGCCATATCTCCTTCACCATCGACTACGCACTCGACATCACCACCGCCAAAAGTTGAGCATGGCCCCGCAAATCATACCGTACCATCAGCTTCAGCGCAATCCCCCGCAGCCGGCTCGGGGCCAGTTGTGCCTCCTGAATTGATGAAAACTATGGCTTCATCACCGTCTCGCTTCCAACCCGACGTGCGAATGGCGCCGCAAGCAATGGACAATGTGACCGTCGCAGGCGATCCAGTACCTTTGGAGTCAGATGGGTTAGATAATCCCGACTGGCGTCAACCTCCAGGCACTCAACCTGTTCTCAACTATCCCCAGACTTTTGCCCCAATCCCAAGCAGTACCAGGTCCAATCAGGCACCTCAGAATATACGGCAGAATCATGCTCCAAACTCTATCTACGCAGTCGACGGCCAGGACTGGTATCTCAAAGATGGCGTGAATTGGCAGTCCAGTTTCGATGCGTGGAATATGGGTAACGCGCCTTCGGGGCCGAATGTGTCGGATCCGTCTATGTTCATATTCACGTCAAACTCGCCAGCCAATAGCTCGGGACGATCTATTGCTCCAATGGAATACAACTTCGACAGTCTGAACAACCTGTCGTCAATGGAGGGATGGGACCTTGGGAATTTGGAATAGCTACGGAGTTGCCTTGGATGTATGTCTCCTATTGAGAGGTTCCTTGGGTTAGCGTTTTTGGTTGTTCGAAATGTTTGGAATGGCGTAGGAGGACATCAAAAAGGGAGGTCACTTGGATTCAGAGGTACCGGGACGGTACGCTGTATATAATGACTTTATGCCTCGGCTCAGCCACTCTCTCGCTCTCGACAACAAGATGGGATTGAGTCCTTAAATAAGCAATGAGATCAACAAATGCGATTACGAAAGTGGAGGAGAGACTGAACTGATTCTAGATCTATTAACACCGTAAGCGTTCCCTTGAACAGGAGATAGTACACGTCACCAGCAGTTTCAAGTCGAGATGCCGTCGAATCCTGGAATTTACCATGACCAGGTCACTCAAAAGGACTGATGCCAAACTGTTCACGTAATTGACGTCCTATGCGTGCGGCATTTATCATAATGGGCAAGCAACCCGATTTGCTTGACAGCGAGAACTACAGACTCTCGTTCCGCGAACATACTCGCTGCGCTCCGGCTTATAAACCATCGAGCCCCTCCTTGCGTAGCCCCTGAATTGGGTCTTTAATAGGCATCTCCAAGAGTCCGCATCTGCGTTTATAGCAGTACCCTGTCTGACGAAGAAATATTCAGATAGGTGAATACCTCTTACCAGGTAGGTACGCGAGTAGATTGGGCACGAGAACAACTTCATGAATGCATCACGATAGTTGAATTGAATGATAAATAGATCCAGGCGTCCTGTGGCTTCACATACCTTCCTAGGTGTGTTATTAGTCATGGAAGCTCATTATCTGTTACGAGGCCGACCAAGCAGGATGGGAAAAGCAACGTTCTTCCACATGGAACTATAAACCTATCGTACATATGGTAAGGCGCTCTTTGTCCTGCTGTCTCAGATCCTGACTTTATCAATTCATAGGTAGATATTACCTAATTACTAGATATCGAGGGCAGATGCGCTACCCCTATTTCTCAAATAGATGCCTTCCATCGTCAGCAATACTTACATCCACGTATCTAGAAAGAGCGGTAGCATCGTCACTGATATGCTATAAGGATAGCGTATACGATACCTCAAGCATGGTTTTCCTTGGGGCTCTTGGAAAGCAAAGGATGTCTTGCCTTAAAGCTCGTCTACCCCTGGCCAGTTCTTCTCATCTGGCCCGGCGTTGTTGCATGGTGTAGTATCGCATCGCCGCGAAGTTTCTCTGACAATGGAAGTTTCCAAGAGCCGGTATCTACAGATCGTGTGTAACTCTATGCTGCAATAGCTGACGAAAAAGTGTCTACGTACAGATACTGAGAACGGGGGCCATGATGCAAGTCTGCATTTCTGGGAAGGAATATGGTAGTAAAGGCGATACTAAGACGGTATCTGCTGTGTTCTGTGGAATCCGCGCCTGTCCCAGCCCTTCAATTTCGAGCGCATAACGGGGTGGGCGGGATGCTGGTTTCACGCAGTTCCGACAGCAGAATCGGCATTTAGCCAGTGTCTCCTGTACGCGGCTCACCAGTGCGACGTCCAGAACGGCATGCGATACCAAGAAAACCCAAGACCTAGGCAAGCATCAGATCCACCCCCGGATTGCTGTCATGGATTAGACAGGTAATCCTTGCGGACCTCGAACATGTGGAGGCGGAAAGCTTCTTTGGACGCATTCTACGAGTGGTTGAGGGGCGTTTCATGAGTTCGATGCCGTGGCGAACATCTGGGGTGTACTATCTGCTACCTACGCACTCAACTCGCATTTTGAAGGCGGTACGACTAGGACGATCTAGATAATGCGAGTCGCTCAATGGAAGAAAGATCGGTCGCCGATGTGTCATTGGAGGCTGGTGCTGGAGTGACGATGGCAAGATTGTTCATTATCGCTGTCAAGTCTAGATCACGCTTCATTTATTACGTTACGCCTCGAGTTCTCGACCCATTCGTGCAGCTATGGACGCAGGGGAAGTTTGGAGAACAGAGAAGATCATGGGGTTATACGAGTTGTCAGTGTAGATCTGGCATGTCCATCATCCGAAAGTTGAAAGGGGGCGAGCTACTCAAGTCACGCGTAAGGGATATGGTAAGGCAGTAGGCAGCAATGACTTTGAAGATAGTCAGAATACCCTCCCAGTATTGTGGTGCGTTAATCACTAGACCTTATCGGGCGGTCCCCGTGGCTCGACACGGAAGTCCGAACAGGTGACGCCTTTGACGACTGGCATGGGACGATAATGACGATAGTGCCCTACATGCGCTGGAGACAGAGGCGTCACGCCAGGAGTGAAGAGGTTCTAATACTCACATGACCACGAACATAGGCCTCCCAGACAGGGAAGGGGATCTTGACTGCCGCTTTTCGCTTAGGTATGCGACCTCGGTCAGCCCGTAGTCGCCAGCATGCCTCGAGGGGTTCGACTCCCGTTGACGTACCGTTGACCGAGGGTATGCAGACAGCTCGGCCGGTACTTTCTTTTAGTACGGAATCTAGGTGATTCCGAGCTCGACCAAATGAAGCCAGCCAAGACTCTTCTCGCGCCGTAGTACAACCACGCAGCGCACATCTTTGCTTGAAACGGATGTATCGTCGGGACGTGCCACGACACGTCCGCGACAAAGTCTCGTCTACCGGAGCGAGCACGACTCCGGGTAGAGAAGTGGAGGAGGATGGCTCCGGATCAGCGACGAACGGTTCGCTAGGTGCTGGCGTCTGGATCTGCAAGGGCACTCAGGCGTCTCGATCTAGCGCGTACGGTTTCTGGTGCAATGAGCTGCAAATCTCTGTGCTTTGCAGGCGTCTACCCCAGATCGCAGTTTGCCGAATGGCAACCCAAGATGTCCCCCCTTCGGAGGGACTGTCTGAATTTGGAGCAGACCCGCCACTTCTGGGGTAGCATTCCGCTGAAGATCGACTTTTTAGGGACGCTGGCATAGCTCTCGAAACTTCCCGTCTCCCCCCAAATACCGAACGGAACATCGGGAGCTTTAAGCCTTATGGGTGGCCTGCAAGCATACCATGTCTTAGCTGCACGATCTGGGGCGACCTGGAACTGACAGGTCAAATGGCTGGGCGCTGATGCAGGCACCAATGTCAACTAATATGGTTAGGCCTAGTAGCGTATAGTCTGACGGCTTGCTAGACTTCACTGTGGTCTACTTCGCAAGGCCTCTGAGAGCCCCGCGAGTGATACTGTTTCACCACATGTACAGGTTATGGGTTGGGGTAGCAGGGGTTAACGCATGTATCACTGAAACGTATAATATGTTCGTCTTTAATCTAGACCACTTAAGGGTTCGCTCATCCCTTCCTATACCAGCCTTCGAGTGGCAACCATAGTTCCGGTTTGTAGATCTTGAGGTTCAGTTTTCCGGTTCCTTGGAGAAAGTTGGGTGTGAGAAGCGGAGGGAATGATATGACGCGCTGGAGTAGGCCCGCGGCGTCCTCTAAGACATCCCCCTTCTTATTGAGATACAGCTGTCATTCAGATGAAATGCATATGCGTTCGCTGTAACCCAACTCTGCAGTAGCAGACCCATCTACCCCAACTAACCCCGAAAAGGAGTCCGGCACGTGGAAGCAATATATCCCTCCCTTCTCCCGACCTAATTACTACGGGAAAGAAGCCGTAGTGGTAATTAGAGAGGTAACATACTGTAAGACTAGGGCCACCAAGTTACATGATACCCTTAAGATTCGAGATAATCTGATCTTATCAATATTGTATTGGTAAGTTCATCAACCAGGTTTCTCGGTGCCAATACAGCCAGGGAACTCAGGAACAATATGGCTCACGGGTGATCAAGTAGCCTCTGTCTCTTCTCCTTTCCCGGCATTCCGTCACATGTATCTAAACGGTCTTGTTCCGCTTAGTCGTTCAGGAGCTAGCGGCAGAGCTGACTTAGATGCATGGAAGACTCATGGCAAAAAGCCTAGACTCTGGGCCTGCAGATGCGGCGCTTGAGAAGCGCGTTATATTCATTTTCCGTACGACCTGCGTAGCATGCAGCGCTAACTATTTCTCGAGCAGAACAGACGCAGAATTGTTCGGGCGCCTACTTAAACGACGTCATAGAGGCCGGCGTCAAGGTGATGCGAGAATTGACACAGATAATGCCCATTCGAACGGCGAAGCCCATTGCAGTCCTGCGTGACCTTCCAGTATGAGGGAGGTCCCCTGTTCGACCTTAGTGGAAAGTCGGTCCTCGTTCCGTTTTCAATTCGAGCATCTCAAATTGCAGCGTCCGTTGGATCGCACCCTAGATATCTTGGCACGGGAATACCTACAAGAGTTTCCCAGCTGGGCAGCACGGGCTTTTTATGGTAGAGTATCGGCGATTTTTCAACTACCGATCGGTGGAGTCTTTCCAACCTTGCAAGGCAAGTGTAGATGTTCAAGGTCGTAGGTCAACGTCGTACTACGTAGTTAGAGGAGTCTCCTTTCGTTGGAACTGCGCAAAGGTTTTCTCGTCGTGGTTGTGACTTCGAACCAAATCCCTACAGTAGGATCCCATCTCCCTCCCCAGGGTGCTACGTCCCCAGCCCAGGCCAGTCGGAGAATTTTCCCTCAGCTCCGATACCACTCTTCACAACTGATTCTCAATGGCCCAGACATGGATTGAGATCGATATTCTCGAGGCCGTAACTGATCTCATTCGTACAAAAAGTCGCCGCGCCGTGGAGTACGAGTCGGGTTTATAACAGGATATTTTTCGTCGGTTGTAATATAACGCTAGAGAAGAGGATAGATGCAGAATCCGTAACACGTGTTGAAGCTACATTTCGGTTATTCCAAGCGCATGTCTGTGCCCTCGGGATTTTCCAGAAATAACTTCGAGTACCTATGACGCTTTCTTATGGAGATAACGTAGAGCTCTGTCCGTTGGCAGCTTCTCTAGGTAGTAGGCTATTCCGCCGTGAACACAAAACCACAAGTCGGAGATAGGCCAAGAGTTCAATCTGATTTGGGTGGTATTCTATATCCTGAATGCACATGGCCATATATCAGCATCCTTGGGAATGTTAAAGCACTTAACTTTACCATAGTGCGTCTGTATGGTTAAGTGCGTAGGTCTAGATACTCTCTCTACCTAGGAGGGTAGATATGGATTTCTATGAAAGTATCACAACCTCAATTGGTTCGTGGAATTAATAGACAGCACTAATGCTCCCAGGGTATCGCGGAAAGGCCACCAATAGGAGGCGTTTGCGATGGGTTTCGTGCAGCGTCATTGTGCTAATGGGAAGTTCGGTCCGATCACCGTCACCAAGCAGCAACTAGGGTGGCCGAATTCCGGCTCGACTATCCAGCTTGCCAACTGGAAACCTAGTCAGCAACTGGTATGGTGGCCTATCCCGATGCGACGTAGAATATGGCGTACCTTGTCGAATGCTGTAATTGTTAAATGCTGGTTTCAAACCCCTTCTGAGCCGCGTTCCAAGACAGGTACCTACGCACGCTCCAATATAGGGCTCGACCTAAACACGATGATAGAAAAGAAGTCCTGCAGCAATAGACACCGGAAACACCAACACCGTTGCGCTCAAGGCAAGCTGCATTTTCCCTGCGTCACGCATAGATAAATAGCATGCATCAATGGTCTCCAGATGCATGGCTGGTAAGCTGCGCTGCATACCCAGGACAAGCGAAACCAGCTATTATGACGTGCCAAGAACTTCCACCGCGTATCGAAGAGTGGTAGAGGAACTAAAGGAGCTTGGATACCATGCTGCTCTGCCCGACTAACTTGAGATGGCCTGTAGTACGAATTGAAGATGAATAAGTATGAGCATGAGCACATGAATAGTACAGGCGTAGTATCTCGGCGACGGGATTGTAGTGCCTGGCAATGCATAGTAATGGTCGAATCCAAAGACTTCCGGGAAACTCTAGTGCCGGGAAGAGCAACCAGCGCACATTTGACTTCGTGGGCCGGAGATCAACTCGGGGTATATCGTATATGGTATTTGGCTGGTGTTTTAGTAGGACGCAGCAACGCCCCTGGCTAGAATGATATATCGATATCTCAACTTGAGACATAGGCGTCCATTCCGATATGCCAAGATGGCATAGTCTTGCCCGCGTGTGTGCAATGCCTTCGGAAGGATAGCAAACTTGATATCCCGGTCTAGAGTACACTCCGGTAAATCGTCAGTCTCCTGTTGATTTCCATCGGGATGAATTACAAATGTCATACAAGAAATGAATATCTGTTGTCTGAAGCTTCCATGAAGGTCAATACGAGACAGACCAAGAGAATATTGAGGAATCCAGAGGACTGTTTCGATTATCGAACACGCGAGGTATAAAGGCCCACCCCCATGACGGCTCGTCCCTATTTCGGCCGTTAACACCCGTCGACTAAGAACCGTGGACGCAGTCGCCCCGCGCCACCTGAGTGGTTAGAGTCTGTCCGTATTGGTGCTTCTCTACGGAAGGTTTGAAATGGGACGCGATATGAGTGACTTCTACAGTCCACCTGTATGAAGACGCAGCAAAACAAGCAGATTGAAGACCGTGGTTGGGTTGCGGAACGCCCCTGGCTCCGGGTGTCACTGATTATCCCGGTCTGTACGATCTCGGCACGTAACATGTACCGTGCCTGGTAGCGATGACCAGCCGGCCGCTCGCGTCATAGAGGACATATTGGCATCGAAGCTCACTGAGCTGGGATTTGGTTCTCCATTGCCTTGAATGAGGAACAGTAAATTCCCCTTTTCGGGAAAGATATATAGTTTTTGTGGGAAACCACTTGTAGCCAGAAGATATGATAACGTGTCGGTGGTGAAGAAACTGCAAGAAGTACATATATGTGAGGCAGAGATGATGATCAGTCTTAGCCTACAAACTCGAAGTTGAGCTTTGAACGTTCAGTACAGTGTGAGGAAAGACGAGAAGTCGAGAAGTCGCACCTCAGTGTACACCCACAATAGCGCTATCTAGTGGCCTTACGTAATAAGCAGTCGCTAAAAGCTGCGCTTAATTAATTCTGTGGCGAATGGATGGCGGGGGCTTGCGATTAGAAGCTAACCCCGCCTTCGACACTGTCCATATACTGTGTGCATTGGCCAATGCTTTTTTAGGTAGGGGCTCACCCATCTTTTTTCAAGCTCATCCCGTTTCTGCATTTCGAACTTAAGCTTATGACAATTTGGGAACCCTTCATCAACGAAACCACCACATCCAGAACAGGACTGCCATGCTCCCCGCTGCAACCCTACACCACCCACCACCTTTGACAACGGCACCCAGACGCCCTGAATCGCCAACCTTAAAACATCACCGCTGTAAACCTTGAGCCTGCAGGCGGTGCTTCAGGTTGCCCACCCATTCCTGATTCCGGCCTTGTGAGTAGGGGTAGGCCAATCTACGAGGATACTGGCAGACCGAGGGTTCATCATACCATTTCCCCGTACGATTCTCTCCATTCCAATCATACACATCGCGGGGAAGGGAAGCCCAGAACCACTGATCTACCTGTTGAGCCGTCTTTCGTGATCTACAACTTCAGACATCTTGCAACATGAGATGAAAACAACATGGGATGAAAACCCCAGGCAGTTCTCGTGCGAGTCGTCTGATTCGAGGTCCCCAGGATCCACGAGATGACTTCTCAGCTGGGTGAAGTGCCTGGCGAACATGGGATGTCGACAGGGTATCATATCATGCGCTCAGCGACATAGCTGGCTGTCTAGTTCACTCCAGATTGCCGTCAGACTGAGCGGTACCATCGACGTGGATGATACCAAAGGTGCTATCTCAACAAAGAAAATTCAATTCGTTGAAGATGCGCCTGTCTAATTATTAGCAAAACTAAGCTCAAATTTGGGTGGAGTTGTTCGGCGCCACCCTGGCCGAATATGAAGCTGCGTCCCGCCCGGCCTGGGGAAGTTCGCGGGTCTCCATGCCTGCCAAGGATGGTACTGACTGGGCAGCTGGGGTATCAGGGATGGCACAGTCCATATCCTTGGCTGTCACTTGCGCTTCGTCCCATCCACCATCTCCGACGCTCCAGTGTAGACGGCCCTAATGGCAACGAGGACGGGGCTATTCTTCATGTCTGCTTTTTCACAAGCGAATGGCCACTCTGCAAATGCAAAAGCTGTATGGAGACGAGGCTACACTACAGCATCATGCTGCTACCTACCTGTCACTTCCAACAGTACATCTCGCCCAAGTGACATCTGCAATGGGCTACCTATCTCCTACCATAATCACTCTCTCATCTCCTGTCCCGATGTAGAAAGATTCCTCCACTGATCCCAAAGATTCACACCGCTGTGGGCCTCACCGAATTAGTGTGCCCTATTCTGGGTTGTTATTCCTGACCCAAAATCTCTCCCATCCACAAGCCTGTAGCCCAGTCGGTCCTAGTGGCCTTGTTGCCCGAGACTATGTGTCTTCCTATGTAAAATACCGTCGTCTGTATGTCATTCCAAACCCCTGCGTTCTTCTTTCTACGACCCAACCAGACCCATGTCCTTCACTCAAGTGAGAAAGCGGGTCATATAAGAGAAAAGCCCGAGGGGGGAGATTCCTCTACGAGGGGCCTGCCACAGGAACAACCAAAACTCACATCTCACATCCTCCATCTCATCACTCCATCACCTTGGACCTGTTCCGCCGTTGTATATTACATCGTCAATCTACGTGCGCTTGTCGATATTGCCCCGATGAGAAGGGGCGCGCATTCTCCAATAGTATCCAGTGTTACAAGCAGGAACCTCTCTCTGCCTGCATGCCAAGGACGCAGACTTTATTTGCCCTCGTCGAGGAGAGTACTCCAGACCTAAATAGAGATTACCTTGGTTAGGCCAACCCTTTTCTATCTTCCTTTGGTCCACCGTCCTTCCGAGTTCTCTGGTGGTCCCTTACTTAAGACCTCTGTTATTACTAGGGGCTTGAGTACCTCAGCGGTAGAGAATCTAATTCACAGCGGTGCCGTGGTACACGCACATATTCTGTATGTTCACTTCCAATCTGCCTACACCCCTGTACCTACTCGACCCGTTGTCGATTTGCTACCCTCACACTCCGACCCCGCCACATGCTTTGTCTACCTAATGTACAAACCAGTGCCGTCCCTATACTACCGTGGCGATCCCTCTTGACTGTTTTGGGGTTTTTTATGCTGTTGAATATAATGTCATGCTCATGCCTCAAGATCTCCACAGTGAAAAAGGTTTTCGGTCCGTCCAAGTGCCGCTGTCTAGAAGGGCTACGCTCTGCCAAGAGCTGCAAGATACAACCGCTTCTCGACAAGCATATAGCTTAAGCTATCTCGCACTCCCTGATACGAGTCGACTTCTCTGCAGTTTAGACGCGTTCATGCTTCGCCCAACTGCCTGCATTCGTTCGAAGTTTGCCTATCGTTTATGACATACAAGGTTAGACGAGATCGTCGACAAACCACCATTTTTAATATCAGCTGTACCGAGTAAATTTCGCAAACACGGATTATTCGAACATGTTGTCTAACCCGCTCCAACGGTTTTCACCGTACCATGCATTGCCTTCTAACGCATTGCTGTCGAATGCTCATGTACCTGGGGGTCACCTCCACGCGGCTGGCCTGGACACTTTTGGCCATGGATCGCAATATACCCTCCAACATCTTCAGCAGCACGTAGGAGTGCATGCACCACATCTAGCTCGAGCTCCACAGCCAAAACATCGACAGCACCCCTACGGCGGACCAGGCACAAGAGCTACAGGAGCAGCTGGTCCCATCAGACGAAGAATAAGCAGGGCTTGCGACCAATGCAATCAGCTCAGGACCAAGTGTGATGGACAGCATCCTTGCGCCCATTGCATAGGTTGGTGACTACCTAGAGAGATTTCCCAGGACTGAATCAAGGTACTAATGGAGCTAGAATTTGGTTTGGGCTGTGAATATATTCGAGAACGAAAGAAGCGAGGTAAAGCCTCCCGCAAGGACCTTGCCCAGCAAGCCGCTGCTCAAGCGGCCGCTGCTGCTGCTGCCCAAAACGGCCAGAAGTCCCCAAACCCAAATGACGATAATGAGCCGTCTTCAGAACCACAGACGGACAGTGCTTCTTCCGTGAAGCCGGAACAGCAACAAAACTCTAGTGACAAGGCACTTAACGACATTAACGAGGACGCCCTCCAGCGCAGTCAACGGACGGGTAGCCTCGACAGCCTAGCAGAGTTGAGCTCCCACCAGCCGCATCTAACAGGCCACGCGGGACCTATGGACAGGGACCAACTTGACAGCCCTACCTCGTTAGATCTTAATGGGTACGGGAATGTTCAGAACCCGTACGACAGGCAAGGAATGGGTCATTTGATGGGTGGAGCTACACATAACGCGTACGGCCCTAGCCAGGGCAATCTCTCTTCGAACTATCCCGAGATTCCGTATGCGCTGCAGACTCAGAGTCCCCCCAATTACTCCACCAACGCTCAACCGACATTCCGAATAGGCACCAGTCCTCTCAGCGCATATCCTATGGGTGGGGAGCCAACTTCGCCCGGGGGATGGATGTCAATGTCTTCGCCTCCTCCGCAGTTTCAATCTCACATTCCCCAAAACAACTATCACCACCAGCTGAGATATCCAGTTCTCAACCCTCTGTTACCTCATCTTGGAAATATCATTCCTGTTTCTCTCGCTTGCGACTTGATCGATTTATACTTTGCTAGTTCGTCCTCCGCTCATGCTCACCCAATGTCGCCTTATGTCCTCGGCTTCGTGTTCCGGAAACGATCATTTCTACATCCGAGCAAGCCCCGCCAATGCCAGCCAGCGTTGCTAGCAAGCATGCTTTGGGTGGCAGCACAGACCAGCGACGCTCCATTTCTGACTAGCGTGCCCTCTGCGAGAGGCAAGATCTGCCAGAAGTTACTCGAACTCACCGTCAGCCTGCTCAAACCATTAATTCATACACCCTCTGGTGAGGCCTCGCCAGTTTCTAGTCCGGTCATAGACGGCGTTGCCCTGGGGGGATTAGGGGTTGCTCTCCCAGGTTCCATGAGTATGGAACATTTGACGGGAGAATCTGGAGCTTTCGGTGCCGCTGGGACACTAGACGACGTCGTCACTTACATCCACCTAGCTACGGTGGTTTCCGCGAGTGAATACAAGGGCGCTAGTCTTCGATGGTGGAATGCGGCGTGGTCACTTGCGAGGGAGCTAAAACTCGGCCGAGAACTCCCACCTAGTGCGCCTTCAATGGTACAAGGTAGCAATAGCAACGAAGTTGATGCCGATGGCGAAACCGAGGATGGACTTGGTAATAATGTCTCTCCCGGAACCGTTAGCGAAGAAGAACGGGAGGAGCGGCGACGCATATGGTGGCTTACATACATTGTAGACCGCCACCTAGCCCTATGCTATAACCGACCGCTGTTCCTCCTAGATATCGAATGTGAAGGTCTTCTCCAACCCATGGACGACACCGAATGGCAAAATGGAAACTTCGACTCTCATACAACGGATCCGGCACTCTCGGATCAACCGGGCTCTGACGGGGGCCGGGTGCGTGGACCACACTTCGAATGCACTGGCCACAGCATCTTCGGTTACTTCTTACCCCTAATGACTATCTTGGGTGAGATCGTGGACCTCCATCATGCACGCAACCACCCCCGATTTGGTATCGGGTTCCGGTCGGCTAGGGAATGGGATGACCAACAGGCTGAGATTGTGCGCCACCTCGAGGCGTACGAGCAGAGCCTGAAGAAATTTGAGCAGAAACACTTCAACGCTTCCGAAGACAAGAATGAGCAATCTGCGACCTTAGAAATGCCTTCCGAATTAGATCAAATCGGTTCACCGTCAGGGCGGTCCGTCCATACGAGTTCTTCACGCATGACCGAGTCTGACATTCAAACTCGCATCGTCATGTCCTACGGCACACATGTTATGCACGTCCTACACATACTGCTCACTGGAAAATGGGACCCCATCAATCTCCTTGATGACAACGACCTGTGGATTTCTTCACAGGGCTTCATCACTGCCACAGGACACGCCGTTTCCGCTGCAGAGGCTATCAGCAACATTCTGGAGTACGACCCAGGTCTCGAGTTCATGCCCTTCTTCTTCGGCATCTACCTGTTACAGGGCTCGTTCCTACTGCTACTCATTGCCGATAAATTACAGCTTGAAGCCTCGGCCAGTGTCGTCCGCGCTTGCGAAACTATTATTCGCGCACATGAAGCCTGCGTTGTTACGCTAAACACCGAGTATCAGGTAAGTTATTGACATAATATCTAATGGGCTCTGCTGAACCAAGCTAATATATCTTCAGCGCAACTTCAGCAAGGTAATGCGAAGTGCTCTTGCCCAAGTCCGTGGTCGTGTGCCCGAAGATCTCGGCGAACAGCATCAGCGCCGCCGGGAGCTTCTGGCATTATACCGATGGACCGGCGACGGCACGGGTTTGGCCTTGTGAATACTCAGACTTTGTATTCTTTTTACTGTGGTGTAGATATCGGACTGGTGTTAGGCGTTTGCGACTACGTTTCAGGGGTGCTATAAAACGGACAGGTTGGAGTGGCTCGGTTTCAATTAAGGCTGACCAAAATAATTCCCCGGGTGGCACTGAATGAATCAGGTTTGGACAAAAGGACTGTGTACGAATTTTCATTGTTTGAATAGCTGAGACCGCCGGGAAACAAGCGTGGTATTCTGATAAGAGGATCAGTTGACGACATCTAACGCTGATATGAGCGACAACAGGAGGTACTATGCTGGCCTTTCGCGCTAGTCTGCTTGTCGATCTATTCTACGGATATCTAGGCGTGCAGGAGGGGGTGCTTCTTAGAAGCATGGAGTTTAAGCGAGGTGGTTGGACTGTCTGCTACGTATACGTATATATTAGGTGCGAAACCAGTTAGAGAGACTCGATTCGATTTATTCACTCTTCCCCGAGCCCAAACGTGCATATGCTTAAGTAGGTACCTTAGGTACACATACGTGTAGAGGAGGTTGCTCAATAAAGTTACAGATGCAACGATCATCATGGACAGTGAGTGGCATGGTCTTCTGCAGGGTAACGGTAGCGGGTATGCTGTGCGACGTACCACGGCATGGAAGCTACCCATACTGGTTGTGCGATACGCTACGGAATAGGCAGCTCCCAGATATGTAGCCGATGAAGATGTAGGGCGTGTCTTATTCGTGGCGCTTTCTTACGGCCCTGTCTTCTTTGACACCGGTGTAGTACTCCGTGGATTTGGAGGATATAGGATCACGGGAACGGCCGAGTTCCACGGAAAGTTGTTGAAGGCTAAGGCCGTGCTACTGAGACGCATTTCGGGATTTCCGTATTGAATCAAAGGTCGAGTTGGTATGCCGGAATAGAAGCATGTGATGGTTACATAGCGGTGACCGGACTTATGGTGTATGCTGCCGCTTGCGGAGGCGAGAATGAGTTTGCGCCGATACCTTTTTCAAGTTTAGGGAGAATACTTGAGACGTCTTTTATTGTGTATAGTGACCGTCTGTTGTACTCAACGTATGTAGGCGAAATCCACCCCCGGCAGTTCACCACTTTCAAGTTTCACGACGGGAACTGTCTATTAAGCTTCTTGTAATAACCAACCCGAGTACTGCTAAGGAGTCCTGTGAAAGTCGATTACGTGACAGGAGTATACGTTGAGCTCGTTAAATCTCACAACCATAGGAGGGTAGAGTTGCCTTGGTACATGTATCTCTCTGACACATTCAGAGGCATGTATGGCAAAGCGCAACGTTTTCTCCCCAGGTACCGTCTATAAAGTTCATTCTGATAGTCGATTCTTTTAGGAGTCGCCAGTCAGGCTCGAGAGGTGACCGACGTAAGGTATGAGACGAAGTATTATGCGCATACCACTACACGTTTCATCTCTTTTACCTGTCCAGGTACCTACCTCCCTACCCCTTTAAGCCCGAACACCCAACACAAATTCGGTTAAGGGATATAAAAGCGTTTAGGAAATGTTATATACGTCGAGATAATTAAACCTAACCCTCGCCTTAAACTCAATCCTCGAAGGTATCTGATAAGAGAAATAGCAAGCCGACCCAACCCCCTTTTCGAGGCCCCTTTTGAAGCCCTTTTCTGATTCTCAACTTTCGAATCCAGCCAGGACGTCGTATTCTGCTATGAGAATCATTTGCGAATTCTGAAAGGCTTATAGATGGGAATGGGCCTGAAATATGCTAATGGGTTGACCACAGCTAGCAAAGGCCCGGTTTAAGGTAATTTGATAGGGTGCCGCCAAACTTACCTCTCTCAATAGAATGGGCGTTATGAAGGCCTGTACAGATTCGAAACTCGTACTCTAACATCTGTCTCAATTCAACGCTAAGAGACTGGGTGCGCTTTTCGCATATAAGTTATAATATCATTCCCCGTAGAAGTATCTAATCAGTGAGGCATTGCGCCATAATACAGCCATCTCGCGGCTCCGCTTCCCGATGCCGCTTTCCTCGCTTGCACGAGGCGATGAGACGTCTAGCCACACCGAGAGCCGAAAAGAGTGCGAATACGTTGGTCTAGCAGACGTCCAGAACCTCCACTATCTGGGAGCTCCAATTGCCATGCTGCCGGAAAAGTCTACTCCTACGGTCCTACATCTGAAGGGAGTAAGATCGACGGGGGCCTGCTCAGACTGCGGCTTTTCTCTATGGATTCGACTCTCACTATGAACCTCCGAGACACGAGATCTCTCCGACTACGATTTCTTCGGCATAGTTACGGGCCGATTGGGAGGCGGAGTTGAGGTATATATCGACGGTATAGAGCCTGATTCGATGCTATCCACACACACCGTACGATCTTCGCTTTTATAGACAAAAAGGGGGCAGAGTTGCTGGATGTCCAAATAAACCGCCAAGTATGCCAATAATTGTCTATATTCTGCTTCGAGCTTATACTTCCTTACCTGGAAAGCTTTCTATTCCATTCAATGTTGTACTTGGCCTGGGGGGATGCATGTACCTAAGCCCCATAAGTCTCTAGGGTACGGCCCGCGGGGATGGATGGGGTCCGATTTCTGCAGGGACCCTCGACTAAAGGAGGGGTAGCTTTGATAAGGAATTGAATTGGCGATAAACGGCGGTGACGATGGACAGTTTTTCTAGGTACCTCAGGTACCTACCTACCTCTATAGGTATTCTAACAAAAACCCAAACAGCTGGAAACATCTCGTCAAGCTTCACTTCAAGACTCGGCTACGCGAGACCCACGGCAGTTTCCAGCCATGGCTACTGAAGAAAGCAAACGTCGTGCCGAGGCGCTGATTCCCAACTTCCAGTTCGAGCGGGTGCTGAACCAAGGTATGATATGATTACGGGGGACCTCTGTTGCTAGTTGAACCGCATCTTGAGACGATAGTCACGCCCTGCACTCATTGTATGAACATTTTCGAAGAATTCATTTGGACGTACACTCTTGACTTGAGACATATGAGCTGATAGGACTTCAAAAGATGAGGCAGGACGACGCATTACATTATATGGACAAGTCGATTCACAACCCGCGCTCCTGATATTTGAGCGCGCCCCCTTTCCCGACGCCGAAGAGTACCTCTCAGTCTTGGCCGCCAACCTACGAAGCATCACAAACTTAGGCAATAACGACATATACTCTTGGTTTCTGGCCTCGGGTGGACCGATCCTCAAGGAGAATGAAAACGACAAGTTTGCCGATTTTAAAGTCGACTTGATCTGCCCCTGCACAGACAAGCATATTAAGAAGCACAGTAGGCAAGGGTACCGCTTCGTTACGGAGACGCCCGAGATCTATCGCGAAAAGGTGCGACCGTATATGCAATTGAACCGGGAGGAAGGCCGGCTGAACTGGGTTTTCAACATTATCGAAGGACGAAAAGAAGTCGAAGATGTCATTTATAGAACGCCGCTAGGACGAGACGGGGACGAGGGTTTCCTAATGCTGCCAAACCTACACTGGGACCGAAAGACCATCGAGGCTCTACATCTGTTGGGTATCGTTGAGCGACGCGACATCTGGACCCTGAGGGACCTCAAGAAGAAGCATATTCCCTGGCTTAGACATATGAAGGCCAAGCTTGTAGACGCCACGGTCAAGACGTATCCGCAGATTGACACTGACCAACTGAAGCTATTCTGCCATTATCACCCAACCTACTACCACTTCCACATCCACGTTGTACACGTCATGCTGGAGGCGACTTCTACACAATCGATCGGGAAGGCCATCGGATTAGATGCGATCATCGAACAACTCGATTCCATGTCAGGGGACGGCGAAACGGGTATGGACAGTATTTCGCTTAGTTACACGCTGGGCGAGGCGTCTGATTTGTGGACGGAAATATTCGAACCTCTCAAGAACTCCGGTGGAGCTTCTCAACCGCAATGACAAGGTCGTTAACACCCGGGCCGCTGGGACAATCCGTCCACTCTCCGCCGTCTCTGATGCAATATACTTCTTCGTTCAGTCGGACCGTGCAGCTCTTCGTGACACCCGCCTAAAAAGATGGTCAGAAACTACTTCTGAAATATCACTTAGCATAAAATGGTGTACAACATACGTCAGCACTTCTCTGCACGCTTTCCCTCAGCATACTCATGCCAAGAGCTCCATTGTCCTTAGTAGCGCACTTGTTCAGTTCTTCAAAGTCGATGGCGTGTTCCAGCGCGCAGTCCTCCACCAGTTCACGCTGCGGGATCGTCTTGTAATCCTTCGTAAGACACATGGTAAAGCCGAGATAAATCTTGGGGTCTGGGTATAGATGATGCGCGCAAAGCTCGATGATGTTTCCCATGCACTCGCCCGGCCCGTGCTTACAGTCAACCCCATCATTCTCGGTCGGCGTGCCGATGTAAGATAAGGTGAAGTTGACTTTATCGTATACTCGCATCATGGCCGGGAGGACTAGGTCCCTCAGGCAGTCTCTGGCGTCAGGACACTTGCTCATGATATGTGCTTCTAGCGGAACGAGCTCTCCGGCTGCCAATATGGGCTTGTTGGTCGTCGATGGTAAATTTGATTGGAATGACTCTGGGACGAATAGGACGGAGTACGCCGATACATCGCTAAGGCTGTAGAGCCCATAGAGGACTATGGCGATGAGAGTAGCTATTAGGAATGGTCGATGTCGACGTCGCGCGCGGTTCCGCATCTGTCGCTTGTCCTCCACCATTGGGAGGCTGATCTTGGCGGCCATATCGTTTCGTCCCGTCTATTATGAAGAAGCGTTGATAAAGGTTTTCGATGTGATCAATAATACATGCCACCTAGAGAAAGTGACAAAGAATAAGTGCCCTAAAGTAATTGAAGTCGGGAATGAAGTTGTCACTAATAATCAGTGGTGAAAGGGGTTCATCGTGACCGTCATCAGGCACGGGACTAGATTGAAAGATGGCCCGAGGGACCACTTTCCTGAAGAGCCTCCTGTGGTAGCTTCATGTAACAAGCTGGCTCAGTGCATTAGGTGGGTACACGTACGCAGGGTACGCAGGTAATGGCGCAATTGCAACCACTAAAACTTAACGAGTCAGGTGGCCCCTTGGCTCTACCAGGGGCCGTATCTCGGAACGTGGGGCGCATGGATGTGGCTGAAGAACCCCCGGCCATTGAATCTCATGCTTCCAAGTTGTGTCCCGTAACCCACAAACGCACCTCTCTAGCACTTCACCAGCCCACCAGCCCACCTCACTACACGATACTAAGTACGAAGTACGTACATACTCGGTATGGTCTTTTCAGGCCTCCACCACATCAGAGCGATTACGAGCTCTGACTGGGCATGGGACGAAAACTTGACCTACGAAACCCACACCATCAACGCCTAGTCAGGGTCCATTCAGGGTGAATCGCCGGTCAACGTTACCATTCACTTACCTGTTTAAGCTGTATTACGAGGGAGCAATTACCTGATGTTTCGATATAATTGCTTATTGCTTCACCTATATTTATCAGAGTGTGTGCATACTTCCACCAACCCTTCCATACCTGCGGACTACCCACATACCTGCCTCGGTACCCAATCGATATCCCTGCAACTGTAACGTTTCTAGGGATCTAGAGCCGCTGATTCGGCAGTTCGCTCTGACTCTTGCCATCTACGATCAAGTGTCTGTGAAATCGCCTACGAACATATATACATCTACACATAACCTTCAACTTTGAGAAGCAGCGTCTACTTGAAAAGGGACATTTGCTGTTCATCTTTCGAATCGACTTGGCAAGATCTCGAGAGTAACATACATATTTCAGAGCTGGCGTTTTATCAAAAACGTACACCGCAGTACCAATTCAACTCTCCATTCCAGATACCACGTCTCATCGCAGATATGACGCCGACGTCATTGCCGGGTCACTGAGCAACATACTTCATCTACCTTTCCAGCTTATACAAATATCTAGGCAACCTATCTAGGTACGATAGAGAGAGCCTACGGCGGAATTAATATACGCAACCATGAAGTCTGACATTGAAGATTTCCTCAAGCCTCTGTCCATTGACGACGCGACGGCACACGCACTCTCCCATGAATTATGCCAAACTTTTCAACATTTATCCGCCAACTCATTAAATCAATTCCTCCCGACCCCGATATCTGAATCAATACTGCGGCCTACCGCCGGTAGAGAAAAGGGACGGTACGTTACTTCTGAAATATCCTTCAATGTTATCAATGGAGCGTAAAGAGCACTCGTAATAAGTGATATGTGCCTTACTTCACTAAGCTAACTTTTACGTAGGTACCTCGCCATTGACATGTAAGCGGGCAATGCACTATATGGCCCTTATAGCTTGAACTAACATCCGGCAGCGGCGGTACTAATCTGAGAGTCGGTTTCATTGAGTTATTAGGAAATGAAATTGGCGCAAATGGTGAAAACGGCGTAAATGGCAATGGGGTCAACGGCAACCAAGACAGCTCTGGCGTAGAACCGCCGTCTAACATCCGGCGAGTGCTTGAGAAGTCATGGCCAATATTGGATGTCCTCAAGAACGAGAACGCTGATTCATTGTTCAAATGGATCGGAAGCTGTATCGCCGAAGTTGTACGCGAAGGGTGTGAAGAATTCAACCTGCCTCGCGATCAAGAGCTTCCCATGGGCGTTACATTCAGTTTTCCGATGGTTCAAACCACTTTATCCGACGCCACACTTATGGCGATGGGAAAAGGGTTTGCCATTACATCGCGCCTACATCTTGGAACTCATTTGATAAATGGCTATGAGAAGTCAAAGACCCCTGACTTGCCTCCTATAAAAGTCGCAGCTATTTTAAACGACGCTGTCGCGACGTTGGTATCCTTCATATACCAATCTAAGGAGGACAGTACCAATAAAGCGGCGATGGGGCTCATCTGTGGTACGGGGAGCAACGCCACAATACCCCTTAAGAGAAGCACGCTCCACAAAGACAAGCAGCCGGAAAAAGTGAAGGTCCTGAATGGAGATTCGAGTGACGACATGAAAATTGCTGTCAATACCGAATGGAGCATCAATGGGACAGCACCGCCCTTAAGGAAATTCGGGTTGGTTAATCAGTGGGATAGGAGGCTCGATGCTGAAGGCGAAGCACCTGGTTTCCAGCCGCTCGAATATATGACATCAGGACGATACCTAGGCGAACTTGGACGCCTGATGTTATTAGATTATCTCGAGCACCATTTGGACATTCCTACAGATATCTTACCCCAAAAGCTGACAACACGATTCGGCCTTACGACCACTTTTCTTAGTCACTTCCGGCCGCCAGATGCAGCTGCGCTGCTCAAAAAGCTCCAAGCTGAGTTTCCAGAGTCGACAGCTAAAGATCCTTTTCGATGGACGGAAGAAATCGCGTTGGCATTATATAAAATTTCCAAGGCCATTGAGGTGAGGGCCGCCGGCATCATCGCTGCGGCTATTGTTGGGCTGCTCGCATGCGCGGGGGATATTCCCTTCCGAGAGTCACTGCAAGATAAGACGAACGGCCACGCCCCGGAACTGAAAAAGGGTCCCCAGGTAAATCTGATCGTTGGATATACCGGGGGTTGTATTGTGCATTTCCAGGATTACCTGGCAGACTGTCAGAAATTCCTCGACTCGATTATCCGCACCGAGTTTGGAGACGATGCTCCGGTCAGGGTTTCATTGAGTCCTTGCCATGACGGTGGAATCACTGGTGCAGGCGTATTATGTGGTGCCTCTCAGGCGAAATCTAAGGACATCCAAGTCTAAGATTTTCGATTCGTCATATCATAAAGTGGGAGGCTCTGGAGTTTTGAAGAGGCTATGTTCATATCATACTAGAAGGGGGGGCTTTTCCACTGTAACCGCAGCATCTTATCATAGCAGTATAGGCGCGCATCGATTCAGATGATTGGTGTTTTCCCACGCTAGATACTGAGATTACTCGTATTTACACCTTGGTCAGCTTCATCTCTGCACTTGTATGCAGCTTATCACCGTGAGCAAACACTTGATTCTAACGTGATTCTGCAGGAATTGAGGTAACTCCGTCCTGTAATTGAGTCCACTTTGTGCTGCATGAGCAGATTTAGTTTTCATTGAACGAAGAGCGAAAAAGGTAGGCTGAGTATTACGGTCTGGTGCCGCCAACCGCGGCATGAGGCCTCGTTGGGAAAAGTGAAAGAGTTGGGGGGGAAAGTTCAAGACCGTGAGCACCGCCACGCGCTATGGGGAGATCTCTTGATTAAGCGCTTCTGAGATCTAACCGAAGTATTTACAATTTGTAGAAGTTGGTGAGGCTCAGACTTGGACGCTACCTACCTAACCCATACCCATACCCATATCCGCGCCGAATCCGGCCGGGGGTCATGCGGACACAACATCCCTTCCGATCCAGGCGTTAATCCCATCCTCGAGGGGCGCTTCGACGGTTCCCCGCATATTTGGAAACGACCCTCACCTAACGTCCACTTTTGTCAAACCGAAGGAACCACGGTTGGTCGCCTTGCGGAGCGCCTATCGTTGTAGTATAACATTCCCCTTCGAGTCCCATACAGTTCCACTGGCCTGCAATTTTTCTTTTTCCCTCTCACCGACTTGCTCTCTTCTGGTCCGGAGGAATTAATATATAATTCACCTTTATTGCTCTTATTGCTCTCCCTAGCTGTTTTGATGCTTAAGTGTTTTTATTACATTCTATTAGGTAGAGAAGACGACCGCTCATAGGTACCATACCATCTCAGTTCTGTATATCATACCCGAGCTAAAAGTCCCTCCCGAGGTTGTTGCTGGCTATTATTGGTCCCCTGAACCCTGAATCCTGGAGGAGCTCAGCGATTCAGACAGAGCTAAAACCCACCCCACTTCAGCTTTGATTTCAGAAAAAACTCATTGGCGGCATTGCACAGCTTGGGATTGGGATTGGGTACTACGACGGTCATGACGACGAGCGACAATGACGCTCGATCACACGGGCAAGATCATGGAGCGGCGGATGAGCGGACAGCGCTCTTGGGGGGCTCGAGGGAAAGATACACCCAAGAGCCCGAACCTATAGCAATCCCGCGAGGAGATGGCTTATACGGAGATAGCGAAAGCGACGACCTGGATCCCAACGAGGCGGATCTGCTGGTCGCTCGCAGCTACACCTCGGGCGCGTCCGGCCTCGCGCCGGAAGCCTTCGAATCCGCGATGCTGAGGGGGCGCCGCCAATCCTGGAGCAAGACGCGCCAAGCGTCGACCGTGCGCAGCATCGCGTCGGTCTCGCCCAGGCCGACTCTAAACGGGCACTACGAGGAGCCCCTCGAATCCGCCCTATCGCACGGAGACGCGAACGGCGCAGACCTAGAGACCGGCGACGCGGCGCAACGCCAGAAGCCGGCGCCGGCGTTTCTGATCGACACGGACAGGCGGCGCTTCTACATCGTGTTCCTGAGCATCATGTTCACGCACTTCGTCGCGTGCTTCGACGGGACCATCATGGCGTCGTCGCACCCCGTCATCACGAGCTACTTCCGCAGCTCCAACAGCGCCAGCTGGCTGTCGACCGCCTTCCTGCTCACCAGCACCGCCTTCCAGCCCGTCATCGGCCGCCTCTCCGACACCGTCGGGCGGAAGCCGCCGTACCTGGCCATGACGGTCGTCTTCGCGCTCGCCACGCTGTGGTGCGCGCTGGCGCAGAGCATGACGAGCTTCATCCTTGCGCGGGCCGCTTGCGGGCTTGGTGCCGGCGGCGTGCTGGGGATGGGGAGTATCATTATCAGTGATTTGGTGCCTATTGAGTAAGTCCTACTACGGAGGATTGGGGACACGTTTTGGAGGAGATAACTTGCTAACCGGAGCAAAGGCGTCGGGGCTCATATCAGAGCTACGTCAACATCGTCTACGGCCTGGCCTCCGCTCTAGGCGCGGCCCTCGGCGGGCTCATGGCGGACACTCTCGGCTGGCGCTGGGAGTTCGGCATCCAGGTGTTCCCCATCGTGATCTGCTTCGTCGTCGCCTTCTTCGGCATCCCGAACGATCTCGGCTTGCTGAACAAGCACCAGAGCTTCAAGGAGGGCATGAAGACGTTCGACTTCCGGGGCTCCATACTCCTGACCACGTCTACGACGTTCCTGATACTGGGCTTGAATCTTGGAGGCAACGTGCTCCCTTGTAAGTAGCTATCGACGATAACTTCTGGCTCCTTAGCTACCTGGGTATGAAAGGGAGCGTCGTAAACTAACGCGAAAAAGGGTCACATCCGTTCATCATTGCTTCGCTCGTCATCTTCGGCATTTCCTTCCCGACTTGTCTGTGGGCGGAATCGAAGCACGAGCGGCCCATTATGCCCCTGATTCTCCTGCATAGTTCACCGAGGGCGAACATTATCTTTTCCAACTTCATCGCCTCCTTCCTGCTTAACGCCATTCTATTTAATACGTAAGTCAACGTCTACTTCTTTCTCCATTTCCTTTCCTTTCTTACCAGGTACCTATCTACAATTATACCTAAATCCACACAAGACTCCGAGAGAAGCCATCGTGTCAAGTACTTCTCTCATACCTACGCACCCCCAAAAGCAAAAACCAGAACGAGAAAAGGATTAAGACTCATCTAACCCTCAACACAGCCCCCTCTTCTTCCAAGCCGTCCTCCTAACCAGCGCCACAAAATCCGGGCTGTACCTAGTCGTCCCCGTAGCCACGGCCAGCGCGACCGGCACGCTGACCGGGTTCCTCATCTCGTACACGCGCCGCCTCAAGTGGCCGCTGACCCTAGGCACGCTCTTCTACCTGCTAGGCACGGCGCTCCTGTCCTCCATGCGCCGCGGCTGGCCGCTCGCCGCGTACCTGCTCTGCCTCGTGCCCTCGTCCGTGGGCCAGGGCTTCCAGTTCCCCGGCACCTTCATGGCCGTGCTGGCCGCCAGCGAGCACCGCGAGCAGGCCGTCGTGACCTCCACCCTCGTGCTCTGGCGCGCCCTCGGCAGCGTCCTCGGCGTCGCCTTCTCCTCCCTCGTCCTGCAGAACGCCCTGCTGCGCTACCTCATGCGCTACGTGCGGCCGCCCACCGGCCAGGGCGACGCCTGGAAGGCCGCGCTCGTCGAGAAGGTCCGCGAGAGCGTCGAGGCCGTCGCCGCCCTGCCCGACGGCCCCCTCAAGGACCAGGTCGTCGCTAGCTACGAGTCCGCCGTCCGCCTCACGTTCCTCTTCCTCGTGGCCTTTGCCGCCGTCAGCGTGGTGCTGATCGTGCCTGTTAAGCTGCCGAGGCTGGGAGCGAGGAAGTAGGTAGGAATTTTATCGAGCTAAGTATAGGTAGGGACCTATGTAGGAGGTAGAGTGGCGGGAATGAAAAGGGGATAGATGGAGATGGTTTGCATTTTCTGCCACATGTCGCAGCATTTGATTTCAACGGCGTTCTCATCTTTCTTATTTTTGCGCCCTTCCATAGTCAGGGTCATTTTATACTAGGTTACAGTTGTCAGTTTAGGTATCCTCTGCCAAATCAAAGCTATGCCATCCTGATGGATCCGTTCCCATTGATTCTGCCGCCTTTTGCATCAATAGGACACAGCCATGCGCAATAGTATACAGTCTTTATGCTCCAACCTCCCAGTTCCGGTGATGACATGAAATTAGTGATAGCCATTGGCGCCGTCGGCCAACGCATCGAGTTCGTCTTTAGTCTGGCGGTACGCCTCCTGTGCCTCGCGCTCCCTGCGGGTAATATAGCCAACTTCCTCCCTAAGCGCCTCCAGGCGGCTCCTCGCGGCTATGTCCTCCGATATGGCCAGTGTCCTGAATGCGCTAAGCGCAAACCTGGCCTTTTCGAGGGCTTCGTATGCCTCGCCCATTTTCGAGCGGAGCGTCTTGGCTCGCTGCTGGTACCCTCCTAGGTGGAGGGTGAGTTTCTTTTCCAGCTTCGCGCACTTTTCCACAGTGGCCATCGTGGATTCTTGTACTGCCTACAGGAAAATCGTTAGTTAAAAGTAAAGAAAGTGTATTAAGTACAGAGGACTGTGTTGGAATGCTCACCTCATAAGCAGCTTTCATAGCCGCCACCTGTTCCTCCTCCTCGTCATCTTCGTAGCAGCCTAGGCCGAGTAGAAGCGCGTTGCTGCCCTCTCGCTCCCAAGTCGCCTGGATTTCCTCGGGCTTAGGCTTTTCCTTGACCTCCATGAGGATCTGCAAACGCGCTTCGGCTAGCGAGGTGTCATCGATCTGTTGTAGTTGGGCCGGCCCAACGCTCGGTTTCGCGCCGGGTACAGGAAATTTAACAGCATCATTCGCGATAAGCAAGGCTGCCTCTTTGGCGATTTGCGCCTCTATCGGGTCAGAAATTGCCGTTGCTTGTTGTACAAGGTCCTCCAAATTGACAGACTCTGGTCGGGGCAGTTCTTTTTGCATGACTTGAGTCCGTCGCTTCCTCTCTAGCTGTTCCTGAGCTTCTCTGATGGCTCGCTCTCGCCGATCCCGTAATTCGGCGTCTTCTTCTGTCTCTTCTGTCACCATGGCTTCTTGCTGGTCCTCGGGTATTTCAAGCTCCCATTCCGTTTCCTTCGGTTTTGGTAAGGAAGCAAGGCTTTGCTTGAGTTGATGCTTCATCGACAATTCCCGCAGTCTCATGTCGTTAGCGGCTCCCCCAGCCATTGACATCTCTCCACCATCGCCTACATTGAGCGCGAAGTTGTCTCGGGGGGTCCGTAGTGGTGTTTGGCCGGGTCGTCGAGGAGTAGCGCCAACTCCATTCACGCCAGCCCGTAAAGGCGTAGCTAGAGGGTTGGGTGTCGACATTACTTGTTGTCGAGGCGCGGCTCCTTCGAAGCCCGTTGAGCCCGTTCCTTCTTGGAGATCGGCATTCTCTCCTCCAAGCAATGCCGACTGGTTCTCCGTAAGCGCCCGAATATTTCTTATTTCGTTCGCAACTCGGTCTTCCTGTGGGGGGGCCATAGGCGTTCTAATAGGTGTTTGCGTATTCAGGGTAGAGTATGTGTTCACTAGCCCTCTGGTGGCATCGTTCTCGCTAGCCTGGGCAAGCATATTGGCCCGCTCGCCCATCATGCCCATCTTGACGATGTCCTCAAGCTCACCCTCGCTGACCTGAGGAGATGGAAGAACCAGCGCTCGCCTTTTGCTGCTCTGTTCGGCTTCTCTAATCTTTTGCATTTGCCCAGCCTTCAAGGCGGCTTGCATGGAAGCTGAAGGAGCATCTTTGTCATTCTTGCGCCTCTTCCTGTCAGTCTCATCCTCTTGTTCCCCTTTACGCTTACTAGCCAGCTGCTGTTTTCGAGGGTCAAAAGATGCTCGCTGTTTCTCGTTTCGGGTCTGTTCTTCTGCAGTGTCGTAGAAGCCTTGGGCGGGCGCTTTCTCGAAAGGAATGTCGGCATTGTAGTCCATCTGCCCCTTCTTGCGAGTCACCACCTTGATGTTGATACCGGCAGTTTTCAACTCCCGGCGTTTCTGCAATGCAGCGAGTCGGCGCGATTCCTCTTGCTGCCGTTCTCGGGCTTTCCGCTTTGCCTTCTTGCCTTGTGTGTTCGCCAAGCGAGCACGCGCCTCGCTCAACATCTCTTTTTCGTCTTCGTCCAGATCGATCGTGTCGGGCTTCGCGGGTTTACTCTCGGGATCCGGATCAACCTCGCCTGGCCGCAGTCTTCGCACATCGTCGGCGGTAGGGGCTTGGGTTTCGCCGCCTTCGGGGCCGGTCAGGCCTAGGCCGGCTGACTCCCGTTGCTCGGCTTCATCGAGGAGCTTCTGGTATCGCTCTAGGCACTGGTTCGCGGTACGGCCGACGATAGGAGCGATGGTTCGCCATTGAGTTGGCATCAACTTGGCTAGGTGGAGCAGCTTCTCGTCCTCTTCTTTGCTCCATTCGATCTTCTTGATGCTGGGGTCGAGCCACTCGTTCCATCGCGCCTTACATTGCTTGGGAGTCTTTCGTGGCAGCAATGACGAGACGCGCGCCCACTGATTCAGACCATACTTGGAAACGGAGACCTTGAGAATTTCATCCTCGATATTGGTCCACACTCCTCCTTTTACAACAGGCATTTTAGCTGAGTCGTCCGCGTGTGCGGCGGTGGGATTGGAAGGAACGACGTCGATAACAGGAGTTGTAAGAGCAGCAAAGTATTGAGATGGTCGACCTCCGTTTGGAAAATTAAAGTTGTTGCGAGGCGATTGATGTAAAGGTCTTGGCTCCGAACTAAGAGCGCGCGATACGTAAAGGTTGCAGGGACTTATGTAAGCAGTTTGGCGGCAAAACCACGGGTAGCTGAAGTTCATTTATCCGCTATGCCGCTCCAGGACTGGAAATGCACACCCTTTAATTGCATGTCATGATTTAGCCCCCCTTTTTCATCTATCTTCACCTTTTCCTTCGTCCATGCTCACTACATAACTTTACTAAGCTACCTATTCTATACCTGCGGACTTCAGTTATTAGAATAGTTTTCTTGACTTGGATTGATAACCCTGCAGTACCGCAGAAGAATTCTCTGTCACGGAAGTTAATCATCTCGCTCTGCTATTTCACTCACTGAAGACGTGATATTATCTTGTATATAATCCTATCCTATAGAAACACTAGTCACAGAAAAATAGTGTAAGCTTGTGAATTTCCTCCTACGAGAGATATCAGGAGTGGTCCTTACGGGACCTGAGACAGTAGGACAAAGAGCGCCTCACCCATATGTACGGAGGGCTCCTCACCTCAGTTAGGTTCATAGTTCCTTGCGGAATCACGTTGCTTTTCCCTCCTGCTTGGTCGGCCTCGTGACAAGAGATAAAGTACACGAGGTGCGCCTTATATTAGGTATGATGACGTGAATAGAATTAACCCGACCGTATTACAAAGCCCTTTTAAGGTTGACAATCAGTCAGATCCTGCCTCGGAAGTCACACAAATTAAGGACATAGAGAAGTCAAGACTGGATGGGCCACTTTTCAAAGCCCGCTCGAAAGGGAGTTGATAGGATGCCAAGAAATAGCCAGGATGAGGAAATTCGTGTGCCTTGGGGTCAGAAACCAATCAGGAGAAGGAGATGCAAAGCTACGTTCTATAGTAATCTGCTATAGGAGCCACTAGAGGAGGATTGGAACTCGAAGAAAGCTCGACTCTCTTGAAATTGGTAGAAAAATCGTCTTCGCCTAATTCATGTAAACTTGCGATTCTTCGGAGGTCACTGATAATGAGATTATACGAGACAGAATGGAGGAAAGGTGAGGCAGTGAACCCCAAAGGAAGAGACTGCAGTAACCGATGTGATAAGGTACGCTTTTCCTGTGAAGGGCTTTGCTATGGTTCCCCCTTATTTAGGGGCTCAGAGTAGGAAAGTAGCGCTGCAATAGTGAATGCTGTTAGAGTTTCAGAGATACTTGTCGACACCACATATCGAGCAGCTAAAGTCATTCGCAGGGCATTCCTACGGGAGCTTAAGTGACAGATCAACAAAGAGCTTACGCGACGTTCTGTTATTGGCCTTTCTCCTTGTCTATAGTGTTTCGCTCGTGGTATAGTAGAGGTTTGTCCCGGAAATTTGTTTTATTCCACATCTTTTTTACGGCATACTAAGCCAGGGTGACGTGATGTTCAGCATGAATCTGGAGTTGATGAAGAAAGTAATGACACTACTTGGATTATAAGTTACGATAAGGATTACTCCAAAAGACTTGGTCGCTGTGCTTGAAGAGAGCAGATTTGTTAATACTTTCCCATATTGGACCGACTCTGCGGAATAACTGTATTCGGGTACACGACAGATGGCAGCTTTGCTTGTTGTGAAAAGACTTTGTGGAATCAGCAGAAAGGGGGGCTGATGAGCAAGATACAGGTGGTTGATTTCACCACTCAAGAGGAGATAGCATATGACTCATTCGCACTCTCGGCGATGAATACTTACTAGGTAGTAGCAATGCAGTCTCATGTCGATCAACTGAATGTCCCATGCAGCTCGTGCATCGGAACATCAACTTACCAACGCACCAACAGGCTCATAGGTACCTACCCTAGCTAAGCAGTACATGACCCACATCCTATCATCTGCATTTATCTTTCATATCCGCAAGCCTTAACACAGGCCTACACGATAATCTCTAACCTAACACCAGCTGTAACGATGGATAATGACGTGGAATATATCATAAGTCCAGATGAGTACGAGATGTACGGACTTAGCGACAGACGCCGAAATTCCAACAGAGAAGTCCAACATTTCATCGATCGCGGTCTCATGAACCAAGGTAAAGCCAGGCTCGTCGAACTTACACGAGCTTAATCTAACTTGCGTTAGAATCTATATATCAAAGATATACGCAGAAACTCTTGAAGATATGGGAAGTCAGACCTAATGGCTCTGCAGAGTTGGAGGCCATTAGACGGACATTCCGCCAATTGCGAGATCTAGAAACAGGTTGTAAGAAGTCATAACTACGACCTGCCCATTACTCCGCAAATCTAACTTCCTGGCACAGACCTCTCCCAGACCAAGTTCACTTTCTTTATGACGGAGAGATTATCTGAATTTGGTATTGGAGAAACTTCAGAAGTTCCGATGGTACTATTTGACATCCTCATCTGGCATGCGTTTTTCCCTTTTTCAGGACCATCAACTAGGTCGCGGGTACCCTGTCTAGATGAAGATGCTTTTCTGCGGGCAGTCTGCCTTCTGTGGCGGGATCCCGCACCGCGATATGCTCCTAATTTTACATCTCCTAAATACTCCAGCGGCAAGCTAACATCGGGATATTGGGGGCCTCATTTCGGCTGGCCTGCCGCGACCCGAGGCAAAGACGGTAGTGACTTGCTCAGGCGGATCTTCCGGAGTCTTTCTGTTCCTAATAATACCAACTCGGGAAAAACTACGACTTTTCTGGTTCCAAGATTTTTCATGTCCCAGCCGCAACCCGAAGACCCCGACGGTGTCCTTGAACAGGAGATCGTCGTCGTGACTAAAGAGCCCGAGCGGTCGGTAGACGTTCAGGATGTCATCTCGGAATGCCCGCCGGATGAGGATCCGTTGACAGCGAACCCGCTTCGAGAAAGCTATGGCCCTGTTTTGCCGTCGCTTCCTCACCAGCAATACGACCTTACGGACTTACATGTGCCTACCACAAGGGCTGTGGCTCTCTTGAACTTGCTCCACGCCATACAGCCGAGCGAAAAAGACCTGATGCCGGACGTGTTAAGTCTTATCGAGAGTCTAGGTAGGGAGAAAGTGATCAGCTGGGAACTGTTCCATAATGTGATGTTGAATAAAGCTGTAAGACTCGGAATTCAACTTGAGTTACAAGGTGCTAATTAATAACACTAGCAAGTTGTTGCAAGTGCCCTATCAAAGATAGTTGGGCTATTCAAGACTCCTCTAGACATAGTGGCGGCGTAAGTTGGACCACAATGATAGATTCAAGGTTATTCCCTAGCCAGTGTGCGTTCCGAGGTATAGGATTGATTCCAAGGCGATAGCAAGGCAGTAAAGGCTAACATAGTGCGAATTTGAACAATAAGATAAAATATCGCCCAGGCCCTACTCAGGATATAACTGCTGAAAATATCATATCGCAATTGTCTAGAAATCTATTAAGACAGGAGGAATATCATGGAAGAATAATTCATATGGGATATTATTCCGTGGAATTATGTCATCTTCGGGGTTGATTCGCAGCGATCATTGTTTCATAGGGAATAATGGAATGAACGCTGTTTAACGATATGCACCTATGCACGTTCACCAAATAAGACGAATAAGCCCCACCAAAAGAACCCCACCGGCTGGTATATGGTCCCTGCAAGCGTGAATTAGAGTTACAACGGTACAAAATACCTGAGCCCCACGTAACGCGAAATCGAGACGCGTTCCCGCGTATGCCATTTACATGAACCTTGTATTCCGTACCAGAGCCACATTTGACGAAACACACTCGAACAATCGGATCTTCTCGTGTCTTTGAAGTCTACCAACTCCATGAACCTCAATTGACCTCTGACGATGCCGTCTGCCTCTTCTCCCGTGGTCTACCCGGCCAGCTCATCTCCGACAGCACCAAAGCGCGCGAAACCACATCCTGATCCTCATCCCCGGCCTCGTGCAAAAAGTGGCTTTCTCATTGACGATGACTCTGACGAAGACGTGCTCGATGTACCCGCAACCAAAAGACGAATGCTCAGCAGTCCTAGCGATCATACAGCCGCAGAGTATACCGAACCATCCTCTCCCCCATTAACAATTCCAACTCTTGGGCTAAAAGATGTTGGGCCGGCGTCACTCGAACCGGTTTTGGAATCGAAACCCGACGAGAATGAAAGCCAGCCGTCCGTAATAAGCTCGTTTTTTTGCTCTAGCAATGTTACGTCTATTTTCGATCGGCTCTCTTCCCTCCGAGCGCAAACCACCTTCAAAGTCACGACATCTTCGGGGAATACAATTGATATTAAGCAGCGAAAGGCTGCCACTGGTGTATCATATGAGCGGATGGTCGCTGCGCGGTCGAAGACGAAGGAGGGCCGAGCAAAGAGGAGTTACTACGGTATCGAAATCCACGAATTGGTAGAGGCGGCTTCCAAGGAACTGGCCAACAAGTCTCCGAGCTCTGGCCCTGTTCCTGACGAGCCGATGCCTTCCGTGGAAGCTGTGAAGAAGCCAAAGAAATCACTCTTATGGACCGAGAAATACCGGGCCAGGAACTTCATGGACCTAGTTGGGGACGATCTCACGAACCGACAAGTTTTACGATGGCTAAAGAGATGGGATCCGATCGTCTTTCCGGGGGCGGCGAAGTCGAGACCTGTTTTAAGACGGAAAGCTGAGACACAAGAAGAAAAGCCGCACCGAAAGATTCTGATGCTTACCGGTCCTCCAGGACTGGGAAAGACTACGTTGGCCCACGTTTGCGCGAAGCAAGCAGGGTACGAGGTTTTGGAAATTAACGCCAGCGACGATCGCAGCTCGAACGTCGTGAAGAATCGAATACGCACAAGTCTGGGTACAGAAAATGTTAAAACAGTGCAACAAAATAAACTGCAGGACGGAAAACAGAAAGTCGCACGCCCCGTGTGTGTAGTTGTTGACGAAGTTGATGGAGTCGTGACGGGCTCGGGCGGCTCTGGGGAAGGTGGCTTCATCAAGGCCCTGATAGACTTGGTTACCATTGGAGAGAAGAACTCTTCGGGATACCAAGAGACAGCAGCTCAACATTCCTCACGCCGTAAGAGGAAAGGAGACGATTTCCGCCAGATGAGGCCACTCATCCTAATCTGCAATGATGTCTACCATCCGTCTCTGAGACCTTTACGCCTATCAAACCTGGCGGAAATTATCCACGTTGGCAAACCCACAGTCGACGCAGTTGTGACACGCCTCAAGACAGTGTTTGAGAAAGAAGGAATTCCTTGCGAAAAGGATGCTGCACGCAAACTGTGTGAGGCAGCTTGGGGTATGAGCAGCGGCATTGACGCGAAAAGAGGCGCTGAGAGTACTGCTGAAGGAGACCTACGTGGTATTATGGTCGTAGGTGAATGGGTTGCCGGCCGTGTAAGGGCGGCGTCTCTCAAGGGTCCACCCCGCCTAACACGACAATGGGTTGAGCGAAACGTCGTCCACGATTTAGCCCATGGTGGCGGTGGTGCAAGAGGTATAGGACGAGGTAATGTGAAGGATATCGTCACACGGGTCTTCCAAGAGGGCGCTGGCTTTCCGAAGAGTAACGTACTCATCACAGCCCCATCATCAAGATTTCAGGACGAACAACCACAAGCACAGCTGGGTTTCTCGGAGCAGCAAAAGAAGTACGGCATAGAGCGACTAAGAGAGATGGTGGAAACCAGCGGTGATGTGGACAGAGTAATAACGGAAGTCTTTCTAGACTACCCAAACCACGAGTTTAACGATGACTCATTCCTATCCAAACCGGACTCTGCTTACGAATGGATGCATTTCCACGACACTTGCTCCTCTAGAACATTTGGAAGTCAGGATTGGGAATTAGCACCCTACCTCTCACAGTCCATTCTCGCCTGCCATCACTTATTCGCATCACCCATTAGGCGTGGCAATCTGGGTTACGAGAAAAAATGGGGTAACAACGATGCCGAGGACGAGGCGCCACCGCTCCCCTTTTCCGGCCCGAGAGCAGATTATGTCGCGCGCGAGACCGAGAAGGAGAACCGTGCTGTGCTACAGGCAATGCAGGCTCAGCTGCCGCCAACACTTATGCGTTCTTTCCGCAGCCCTGAGGATATCGCAACGGACTTCCTCCCGTATCTTGTCCGCTTATTATCTCCAGACGTGAAACCCGTCGTAGTTGGCGGTAGCGGTGACCAGAAGGGCACAGCGAGTGTTCGGAAAGACACTGAAAAAGCCATGGTGAAGCGAGCCGCCGCTGTATTAGCTGAGGTTGGCATTGAGCTTCAGAGAGGCAAGATCGAGAGCGAGTCCCCATTCAGCCGGGGACCGCAGTGGGTTTACCGCATGGAACCGTAAGTACCAGACGATTCGATGCTAGAGTCCTTAGGACCGTGACTGACCATTCCATAGCGATCTCGACGTCCTCGCTACGTTTGAAACCTCGGCAGCAGTCATTCATGGCACGCAAGCTCCGACGCGCTACGCCGTCCGACAGGTTCTGGACCAAGAACTACAGAAGGCAAAGCTGGAACGCGAAAGGGCAGCGCGGCAAGCACGCTTCAAGGCTGGCAACCCACATGCTGTGGCGCCGGATCCTTCCACCTTCGATGACATCAAGGAGAATAAGGCTTCCAAGGGGCCGCAACTACCCGTGCTCGGGGTGAAGAAGGACTTCTTCGGGCGCATCATTGAGAACACGGAAGCTCGCGCGCTTAAGGAGACAAACGGGAATGGTAGACCTAAGAGCAAAGCTGGTGGCGAGTCTTACGGAAAGGGGAAGACTAAAGTCTGGGTTACGTTTCATGAAGGCTTGAATAATGCCGTACGCAAGCCGCTCACGCTGGATGAGCTGCTAAGGGGCTTGTAGTAGTGGTTTACATACATTAGGTAGACAGATGTCACTCGGTCGAGTCTTGATGCACGATGGGTATTGGCGGAGCGTAGCCTTTGGCGTTCAGGCGCAATAGCCTCTTACCTGTTCAATAGGAAGTAAGACTTATTACGATTAATTCATTTCTCATGATTTACGTCTCGAGCTCTTTTTATCGGAATCATACGTGCCATGTATCTAAATCAGGGCTCGTTATTATAAGCATATAAGTCATCACAATCGTCCATTTATGCACAAGATACCAGCTCTCGATCTGTCAAGGTGTCCATCTGAGCGTCACTATCTAGATCCGCTCTCCGCGGCTTCCATCTGTTCCAGCACGCTCCGAAACAACTTTGCCTCGGCCTCCATTTCCTCCGCCGACCGCGGATGCCGCTCCGAGTCCTCGATGCTGGGAAAACTGCCGCCTGGCTCGGGCCGGTCTCCGATCTTCAGCCGGAGCTTCCTCAGCTCCCGGTCCCACCTATAGTTGTCAGCATATAATACCCTTTTTCTTCCATTGTCGGATGATCACTTGTCTCGGCTAGGAGAAGAAACTCACAAGGCTCCGCCGACATTGCCCTCCTCGGCGGCCATTGACTCGTAGATCTGGTCCCCCGGGCCAGGCCCCTCTTTGGCCGTCGCGCCGCGGATCCGCGGGATCACGTGTACGTGTACGTGCGCGACGGTCTGGCCCGCTTCGACGCCGTCCTGGATGGCTATGTTGAAGGAGCCGGCCTCGGGGGTGCCATCTGCTGGGACATCTTGGTCCTTCTTGGTGCCATTCTGTTTAGATGACAACGTAGAATCGGATGGGGAGGCGAAGTAGTGCCGCGCAAGCATGCGTTGCACACGTTGAACAGCTTGGAAGAGATCCGTCAGCTCTGGCGCCGTCAGGTCCGTTAACCGCCGATACGGCTTCCGTGGGCAGATCAATACGTGTCCTGGGAGCAGCGGCTTTAGATTCACGAGGGCGAAGGAGTGCGTTGTTGTGAGGAAGACTTGAGGTGTGACCTCGAATGGGCCGAAGTAGATAGGCCCTGTCGGCCGCGAACTCATCTTTCTTGTCTGAATAGTGCTGTTCAAGGTGAATCTCAGGATTGCCGGACCGCCTTTTCGGAACATGACCTCGAATGGAATAGATGGCGCTACCTTGCTGTGGCCATGCTATTTATAAAGAGATCTAGATGTGTATGTACCTATGCAAGTGCGACTTGATCTTACGATATGCAGCTAGTAAGGTTGTTCTGATGGATTTGAAATGGCTATGACTGCCGGGAAAGCTGTAGAGTCCCTATGACGTCGTTAGTTTAGTGCCCGAAAATCTCGCGCCTTCCTCATTTTGTCACTGCTGCTTCCCACTTGAAGAACACAAACGTCCAGAGGCAGTCATAAGCAACCTTAACTCTTAGTAAAACCATCGCCTCTCGGCAATATTTCATGCATTCTTGTGATACCCGGGTAGACGCATTTGACATTTTCCATCCAGCATGCTTGTTAGACGCGTATTATCAATCATCTATTAATATCTCTCTCTGTTGATCTGATTTCTAGTCAAGAGGTACCACGTCAAAGTCGCTACGCTCAACTCCCATCTGGTTGCACATACTTCTAAAAACGCCGTGTCGCTCCCATAGTCTAATTGGAGTATCCAACTCGGCGATGTGGCCAGAGTCTAGAACACAGATTCGGTCATATTTAAGGACTGTCTGAAGCCGATGTGCTATTGTCAGGACGGTCTTATTTGAGAAGGCCTTCAACATCACGCCCTGGATCTTAGCTTCCGTCTCCGGGTCAAGCGACGAGGTTGCCTCATCGCACACAACGATGCGCGTATTTCTCAGGAGAACTCGCGCAATGCTCAGGAGCTGACGCTGGCCTTGCGAGTAGTTCGCACCACCTTCCTCAACGTCAGCGTCGAGGTGAAGTCTCCTCGATGTCGCGGCAGTGCTACTACCAGTCATCCCGATCTGGTGGAGAATGTCCCATATTTCCGCATCCGTGTGTTCAGCGAAGGGGTCTAGGTTCGATCGGATCGTCCCCCGGAAGAGGACGGGGTCCTGCGAAATAATTGAGACGCGTGAACGAAGGATAGGCAGCGGAATCTGCTTGATATTTAGGCCATCAATGGTGATCTGCCCCCGCGAAAGCTCGGCCAGTCTAAAAAGGGCTGTAGCTAGCGATGATTTCCCGGCGCCAGTACGCCCTACAATACCGATTTTCTCCCCTCCTTGAATACCGATGCTTATGCTTTTCAACACCAACGGAAGCTCGGGTCTGTAGCGCATAGTGACGTCGGTCATCTCAATTTTTCCATTCATGGGCCAGCCTTCAGGAACTGCTGGGGCTAACACCGTCGCTGGCTGGGAAGACTCCTCGGGGAGGTCATGCAGTCTTCAAAGTCTCCTAGGTGCTGGGCAATCAGCTGGATCTGGATTCTGAGGGCGAGGACACCAGAAAGGACAGCACCAGATATGCTAGGATTTACTATGCCTCCGCCACAGACAACCAACAGACCAGTTGTCAAAACCAGGGATACGGAAATAAGGTCCAGCCAAACTGCAAGCCATCTCTGGGCACCGTATACGAGGAAAGTAGTCGCATTCATATCATCGATGGCGTCGCGAACCTTCTCGGCAAAGCGGGTCTCCCTGCCGTATGCCCTGATAGTCTGCATTCCCAAGATTGATTCGGAAAACCTAGAGAACACGATGGCGCGAAGCGAAACTTCATGCCGCTTAAGGTGCTTTGCAGTAGCTCTATAATATGCCGTTGTGTAAATGAATACTGCTGAAAGTGGAATCATAGCGACTGTAAACCAGGGGAAGTAGCAGATCGAGAGGGTACATACGCTAGCGACCACAGCGATCGAGAACAGGAACTTGCGTAAGCAGTCAGGCAGCAGCTGGTCAATTGCTTCAGAGTCTTGGGTAAACCGGTTCACCATTTGACCAAGTGGTTGTAGGTTGTGAAAAGACATTGGCGCTTCCAAAACATTAGCTACAGCTTGGTCCTGAAGCTTTCGGCTGGCTCGAATGCTGAGCATGGAGAGACTCACAGCGAAGCAAAGTATCAGAACGGGTTGCATCACGGCAAGAACGACGTAGATGGCAACGTAACCTTCTCTTGACAGCCACTGGAACTTGTTCGATATCCAGTACGACAGCCACAAATTCGTCAGAGTGCTAGTACCTTGTGCTACAGCAAGGAGCAGGGCCGGTATGAGGCCGTTGAGAAGGTGGCCGGAGGATCGAATATACTCTTTTAGGGCATATACCTGTCCCCTGGCGCCAATGCATTCGAAGTTATCAAGCTGCCTCTGATGACCAACCGCATGCGTCGGGCCCCTATTCTCTCCCTTACTCAACGTCGATTGTGCTTGGGAAATCCGTTCGTTTTCCTGTCTCTCCTCTTCGTCCTGCATGGCACTGGCCAACATTGCTCGAAAATCGGATTCAATTGCGAGAAGATTCGAGTACTTATCCATTGCTCTAATGCGTCCGTTGTCTATCCATAGGATTTTGTCGCATCTAGAGAGAAATTGTCGCTGATGCGTAACCAGAATCCTCGTTTTCTCACTTAACTCGCCACAAATGGCCTCCTTAAACAACTGCTCTCCAACATGAGCGTCTACGGCCGACAGAGGATCATCCAAGAGAATTAGGTCGCTATTTGCGTATACTGCTCTGGCCAAGTTTATCCTCTGACGCTGACCGCCACTGAGACTAGCGCCTCGCTCGCCTATTTCCGTGTCTTCGCCTGCAGGTAAGGCCCCGATATCGACAGTCAGAGCACAAGACTTAATGGTTCGGTTATACATTGCGCGATCCATGGGCTTGCCGAACAGTATGTTGTCTCTAAGGGAACCGCTTTGGATCCACGCTTTCTGCGAACACACTGCTCTTGACGCAACTCCTATTGTAGCCTCGCCTCCAATCTTCGGTATCTGTCCCGCCAGCGCGCAGAGCAACGAGGATTTTCCAGATCCAGTCGCACCTACTACGGCGACTAGCTCTCCTCGAGCAATGGAAACATTGATGTCGGTTAGTGTAAAGGGTCCTCGTTGTGTCAGATATTTGTTAGGACTTTGGGGGTCTTCGGCATTCGGATGCTCATACGCCCTCCACCCAAAGTTTCCTCTTTTGACGCTCACGGCTGATTCTGAATTCATGTCCCAATTGGTATCATCCTTAGTTTCCTCGGCCACAAGGAAATTTTGTACTCGTTTCAATGCCGTCCAGCCATCGGCAACTTGTCTCACAGATTCGGATAAAGAGGCGAAAGGGAGACGGAGGGTATTAAAGACGACAACTGATGAGAAGGCCGTCGACGCTGTGAGTTGGTGCCCTGTTGCCGAGTAGATGGTGAGAGATAGCAATGCTGCAAAGACCGGAAGGCAGGTCGACACGGCATGCATGATATCCTTGACTATGAGAATCTTCATGATGACCTCGAGTTCTTTCGCTCGATGCTGCCTGATATTACTCAGGAGGTAAGGTTCCCACGCGTTACACTTCATGAAGCCCACATTTCGCAAAGCTTCTTGAATCAAAGAGACACGACCGTTGGTGAACTGCCTAAGCACTAGCTGTAGTCTACCAGCCGATTTTACCGTGAGTGTCAGGCCTGGAACTCCAGCCAAAAGCAAGCAGATTCCAGGTACAGCAGAATATGTGAGGTTGTAGAGGACCAGCATTGTGGCCAAGACGATGGTGATTGGCGCCGTCCAGACGAGATGGAATACTTTTGCGGCGTCATTTATACGACCCATATCTGAAGACATTAAATTGACCACACATTCCACGTCTTCAAGTCTTTCATCTAACTTATGACGCTGCTCCGATCCTACGCCCTCTTTGGACAACTGGCTTTTAGGGGTTGGGCTCGCCGCAGTGCTCCGCTTGGGTCCATGGATCTTACGTGGCTGGCCTGAAAGCTTCGTGGATTTCTCAAATACTGCCGCCATCAGAGCCCCTCTAGCTTGGGCACCCAGCATCAGTCCATGGTAGGACGATTGATTTATTCCTATTCCTTGTACTAGCTGCAACAGCAAGAGACCGATGACTAGGGCCAACCCTTTCCATAATGGCGGAGATTCTACTATGTCCCCTTCGGAACGGGCTTTAGCGGAATCGTAACTATCATTTACGAACGATAGAGTGAAGCGCAGGGCAAGTGGGATAGATGCTTGACAGAGGGAGGCGGCGAATTGCCAGATGCCTCCAATCCAGAACTCGCCGGCGAAGGTGTCGTACAGAGCGAAAGCCAATGCGTGCCTATCGCGGGCACGCCTACTGAATGACGCCCCAAATTTAGCGCTGATGACTTCGATACTTCTATCGGGATTTACTAGCCAGATGTCACTGGCTTCCAGGGGTCTTCGGCGACCGACAAAAAGAAGTGGCTTAACCCAGCTGAAAGTTAACCGGCTAAAGAAGCCGGCTGACGCTTCAGGACACACGGTTCGTTTTTTCGGCACCGATGGGATTGCTCCTGATCTGAAACTTCCGAACCGACTATACCAGGGTCTTCTTCCTTCAAAGCTAGGATCTGGCGTATTTCGACTATCTGAATGGATCAATCCATCCCCTGATGACCTTAGGGAAGCGAGTGAAGATGAATCAGTGGGGTATTTATCGTACTCTCTGGCCTGCAAAGAGCCCCTTGATATATCAGAGAGCTCTAACTGACCAACGTTGCCTGAGGACGACGGATCATTCGACATCGTTGTTTGATTTCTTCGTGGTTTATGAATAACCCGGAGGATCGATTTTTTTTTTATTGAGGTCAAATACTAGAAAAGCACTGCGCGGAATCAATAACACACTCGCATTTATAAGAAAATTGACGATACCAATTCAAAACCATCTATCTCAACGTAGTGAATCACACCAAGCCTGCTGGAGATCCAGCTATCATGACTGTCTCAACAGGAGTACCTATATACAAGCCACCCATTCACCTCATGTTTAGGATTGTGTGCTGCTAGAGAGTGTGAGTTACCCCTGTTGTAAACATGAAAGGAGGAAGGTCGAAGACATGCGATGGAAGAGGAAAGCTTCATGCGATACGACGGCTGTCTTCAAGGAGGAGGCCTTACGAGGAGGAGGAACTATCTGACGTGGATCGTTCGGGCCATAAGTCATCTTATTATGATCATTTACGGACGATACATCCTGCCTACTGCGGTACTCGGCGAACAGGTATTATCGGATGAAATTTGCCTTAGGATTCGTTGAATTGAAGAACAAGAGGTCATAAACCTACCTACCTTACTCATTGATATAATATAGGTATGGAGCATAATTGTCCCTTCAGGTGAGTTTAGTAGCAGGTTGTTTCAAAGTTACTCTGCCGCTATGCTTGCTGCTGCCGATAGCTGTATGTGCAATTCACGAGGGAAAGTATTCTTACAGTACCTAACAACCTATCTGGCTATCTGCTTACATCGAGGTAGCTCATAGTAAATGATATATTTCAATTGTGCAACGTCTGACGTTCGTGATCTGTCTGTGCGAGGAAGAATCCCGTCAAATTCACCGGTATTCAAGTGCCATGGTCTCAATTCAGTTCTGATTTTCAGATATCGATTGTGCCATTATACCGCCATTTCTGTCACCGCTTGCTATTGCATATGAGTCCATCTACTGAAATTTATTTTCTCTTTCCCTCTAACTTCAGCAGAGGAAAAGGGGGACGCGACGTCGTAGCTCCACATTACATTACCGGCACCGTGGTTCTGTGCGCATACTGTAGAAAGGTTGTTTGCTCTAGTCCCTGAAATTGGCGAATGAGAGCTGAGGATCGAAAATGTGCTAGCAAGATAGCGTCTACCGCAGATCTCCGTCGGCCGGAAGACCCAAAATCAACCTTTACACTAATTAATCGGCTAGGAAGTGCCGCCCTTTGAGTAACGTCGGAGGACTGGCGGAAGACTGCAAAGGAAGGAAAGGAGCGGTGTTGGGTGTTGCCATTCACGTCGCATCGAATCTGTTATGTAATAGTAAGCTTGCCGGCTCGTGCTATACCCCTGGAGGATATCCATTACTAACTTATAGCGCCATAGCAAGGGGGTAGTTATCGCTATCTTCCCCAGATTTTTTTTTTCGTCATGGACAAAAATGTTTGTCCTATTAAAATCCATTGTCGTGCCGGATTCCAACTTTCTTTCAACTTCTTTGCAGCGTATGCACAGGCGTTGGTGCGAGAGAAGCGTATTTGGAGAGTTCCATAAGGTTACCGTTGGGAGTGACTTTGAGTCTCAAGTCACTCCGCATTGTCATTGGTCTCAATCGAGATACTTAGTAAGACTACCAGAAGGTCTTCCATGACCCTCACGCCGAAAAATGCAGATGACAGCTGCCTCATAAATCAAACTGTCCCGGCGGGGATCATTGCGTCTCCGTCGGAGCATCTTGACGAGAAAACCCAACTTCCTACTTCCAACCCCAACACTAACACCAACACCAATCCCAATCCCGGCAGCGACCTTGAGAGGGGACATTCCCATCCTGTCGAAAATGCCGACACGCCGTCGCCGTCTTCCTCTTCAGATGGCGAAGACGTCGAAGACGACGCCGACTTCCCAGAGGGCGGGCTGAAAGCCTGGCTCGTGGTCTTGGGCTCCTTCTGCGCCATGATCTCGGTGTACGGCATCATCAACTCCGCCGCCGTCTTCGAGTCGTACTTCGCGACCAACCAGCTCGCCGGCTACGACTCCTCCACCATCGGCTGGGTCTTCAGCGTCTACCTGTTCATCGTCTTCTTCTTCGGCATCCAGGTCGGCCCCGTCTTCGACCGGCACGGCCCCAGGCTGCTGGTGCTCGTCGGCAGCCTGCTGGTCGTCGCGAGCCAGCTGCTTCTAGGACTGTGCACAGGTAAGCCTACCTACTCAATGGTTCCCTCCGAAACGCTTTGGGTGTTTGTAGAATGGCTGACATGTTGAAAACACACAGAGTACTATCAGATCCTACTGACGTACTCCGTGCTCGGAGGACTAGGAGGCGCCTTGCTCAACGTGCCCTCCTACGGCGTGATAGCGCACTTCTTCAAGCGGCGCCGCGGCCTCGCCACGGGCATCGCCGCGACGGCCGGGTCCGTCGGCGGCATCGTGTTCCCCATCTTCCTGCAGGCCGTCATCCCGAAGCTCGGGTTCGCGTGGGCGACCAGGATCATCGGCTTCATGCTGCTGTTCCTGTCGGCCGTGGCCAACGCGCTGGTGCGGTCGCGGCTGCCGCCGAGCCGGCACCCGGTGCGCGTGCTGCCGGACTGGTCGCTCTTCCGGGACCTCAAGTTCAGCCTCTGCTGCGCGGGCGTGTGGTTCATGGAGTGGGGCATCTTCACGCCGCTGACGTACATCGTCTCGTACGCCGCCGCGCACGGCCAGGACCCCAACGACGCGTACACGCTGCTGGCCCTGCTCAACGCCGGCTCCTTCCTCGGCCGCTCGCTGCCGGGCTTCCTCGCCGACCGCTTCGGCCGCTTCAACGTCATCACCCTGACCAACGCCCTCTGCGTCGTCACCATCCTCGCCTTCTGGCTGCCCGCCGCCGACTCGCGCGCCATGCTCATCGTCTTCGCCGTCACCTTCGGCTTCGCCTCCGGCAGCAACCTGGGCCTGTACCCCGTCTGCATCGGCCAGCTGTGCGAGGCCCGCCACTACGGCCGCTTCTACTCGACCGCCATGATGACCGGCAGCTTCGGGACCCTGACCAGCCTGCCGATCGCCGGCGCGCTGCTGGGGATCGGCGGCGGCCAGGAGCAGGGCTGGCTCGCGTTGATCCTCTTCGCCGCCTTGTCGTACGCCGTTGCCATGAGCTGCTTCCTCGGGGCTCGGGTGTTGGCTGTCAGTTGGAGAGTGGAGGAGGTCTATTAAGGAGCTCGTTCGTTCTATCTCCACTACGAGTATAAGCAGAGATGTATCGCGTATGGAAGGCTAGATAGTTGAGAAAAGGGGTGGGCTTCGGGGCTTGTATGTACAAGTACGTAGCAAGAGCGCGCCGCACCAGTGTGGGATGTGTTATCCCACGTGCTAAAAATGTCGATATATTCGACTCTGACATATCTTGTTGCTTTCAGGGCGCAAGATCGTACACTAATGTGTGGCTAGGTACCTAACATAGCACGCACAATTGAGGTCATCTAGAATTTGATAAGAATCATCGCTTTATTGTAATCTGTATTACGTACGCTACTGCGAGCCCAACTTTGACACTTCCCACCCAACGCCAGTTCATTGTACACTGATCTACCATGTCAGTGCGGACGCCACTGGTTTTGTCACCAAAACTCACCAATTTCGCATGGCCGTTAAAAATCGAAAGAAATTCAAAGAATTTTTGATCAAGCTATAATGTATAAATAATTGATTAAAGTTTCAAGTAAAGAGATTAATTTTAAATATCTTGATTTTTTACGAAGTCTATACGAACGTAAAGTAAGCTGAATGTATCATCCACCGAAATTCCCGTTTAAGAGTGTCCGCACTGATATGATAAGTGATTGTATATGCAAAAGTGTAGTTAGGTACACGTATACTCTATATCCAGAAATTCTATATGTGGCGGTGGATTATATAATTTAAAGGCATTGTAATTCGCAACTCATATATTATGAACGTCCATCTATGAAACACGTAATCATTCCATACGTAAGATGATCGTTCATATGAACCTCACCTACAGCCGCGGCAAAGTTTCGCTCGGAAGCTCTTCGTCAGACAAGATATCCGGATCGTCAGGGTCACCTGGAATTCGCACTGGGACTGCGACGTAGCCGTTCTCCTGTAAGTATACTGTACGAAGTTGAGCGTTAACTTGTCAGATTACTAGGAATTTTGGGTGTATACGTACCATGGGGCTTTACGAAGAAACTCGCGCACACCGCCAGCCCGAATAGAGAAGTCAGCAGGACGAAAAATGCTTGCGGGAACGTCTCGACTGTTCCGGCGTATATGCCGTTGAAGAGCGCAGGGGCGAATACCCGCCCCAGAGCATGCAACAAGCCGATGGCCCCTAGTAGGGAACCTACACGCTCAGCGGGGACGTGCTTGGTAACTGCGCTTTGGGTAGTAGCGCTTGCTAGTCCACCAAACGCCGTCGCTAGACCACACAGAACAAACAGTTCCTCTCGGCGGACGAAGATGTAGCCAGCTGTACCAGCAGCATCGCTGAGGAGAGCAATCCTCAGAAGCCACACGTCCAGGTTGTCAGCACCGGAGTTCATCTCGACTACGTTGGTGTCACCGCTTTCGCGTCTCTGTCGACGTAGCGGTCGGACACGGAACACGTAGTTGATAGCCGGGAGGATACAAAGTAGGATTACAACGCGAACCATGCTGACAATCGACACGAATCGCGAGGCTTCCAGGGTACCCCAATCGAACATGTATTCTGAATAGAGCACAATAACGGTGCCTGCGCCCATTGCCGACATCAATATCATTGTGTCGATGAGCGCGAGAATGATTAGGTTTCGCCGTAAGCGCCCATTACTTCGACCACTTGGCATAAGTATTTTCAGGGGTGCTAGAGGGTTTGCGCTCAGAACTGCGGGTAGCCAAGTTCCCATGTGATCATCCAGAAACGAGGCGGCCCGCGAGCCGACGAGACCCTCGACGAAACTTGGGAGACCCGATCTCAGCTGCACGGCTGTGGCTTCGACCTCGGCTCGATGTTTTGCCCTTGCTGCCATCTGACGTTTGTGCGATATCGACTCTGGCAAGAGGAACCAGAAATACAGGATGACGAAACCGTGGCAGCCGAGGACTACATAAAAGATGGACACTAGCGACCCAGTCCATTCGACGAAGTAGCCAGCAAGGAGGGGCCCAAATGCCAATCCAGTAAATAAGCACGCATGCAGGTAGCCTATATGCACTCCGCGTTTCGATGGAGGAGCACAGTCGCTCGTATACGAGTGACCCAATATGCTGCCCGCGGTAAAGGAACCCATAATGCCATCAAAAAAGGCACCCATGATCAACCAGTGATAACTGACGGTGTCGGGGAACTTCGCAGCAAAAATGGTGATGACCTCATTGGCAAGGCCTCCACAGGATGAAATCACCAGAAGGCGTTTTCGGCCGTATCGATCAGACAACGAGCCTAGCTTCGGCGCCGTGAGAGCGCTCAAGGCACCGGTAAGTGCGCTCATTATTAGCGTGAAAGTCGCAACGTGCTTCTGGACAGCGGGAGCATTGCATTGCGGGTTATCGTCGCCCAAGATCACTGGCGCGAAGCTGAAATCTGGGTCAAAGGCCTGGCGTTCGCTATAATAATTGCGACATATCAAATCGACAATTCTGCGATGAGCATTCTTATTAGCGACGCGTTGCCAATGGAAGGGCGCTGGAACCGCGCGACTTACAAATTGAGCTTTGGCACGAGGACGCCGCCGAACGCAAGCGTGAACAGGAAGTATGGTCCGAGAAGCCAGTAGATCTAGGCACCAAGTCAGTGCAAAGTTCCCGTTCATGCTCAATGCGCACATCCACGCACCGAAGGTGTTCGCCACCACGGCTGGTCTGCGAAATCTTCATAGCCTATCCAGCTCTCTTGCCTCTTCCCGTTCCCGTTTAGTTCTGCATTGTTGCTTCCCTCGGAGCTCGAGCCGACCAGCGGGCTTGTTTCTGTTGCGCCTTCCAACCCATCTTGCTCTTCATCTATGAGGGTGATCTGCCTGCTATCCTTCCTGACGGGTTCTGCGCCGCTCGTCATTTCGACCGTGCGCTCGTCGCGCGGCCCAGTCTAGCTAGTTTCGTGACACTTCGTAACACTGGCGAAGGGCGGCCGGAGGACTACTTTTTTACGAAGATTGTGACAACATAAGGGTCTGGCGGGCGTAATGCGATACTCGAACTTAAAAGGACGCGTTTTAATTCAAGGACTTAAGGGTCCCGGACTCCTTGCGGATAGGTCCGTTACGTCCAGAGTCAATGACGAAGCGACGGTTGGATTTTAGTGGTACCTGTTCTCCGGTATCCGAAGGGGGTCAATAATTGACCAAGTCAAGTTCCGGGAGGGGGGAGAAGGTGTATATATGTCCCATGGTCTGAAAGCTTGGTTATATTATTCAAGAGGCCATTGGTCTATCGGAATCAGTGATTTGTAAATAAGGCGCCAATTAAGGCTCGAGTCTGCTCAAGCTCGAAGAGACTTATCGTCCCGAAATGTTGGAGAAAGTGATGCGAAAGTTACGAGTGGGCACGTCGTTGAATCCCATATCTATGGGATTGGGTGGGTCCTGGTTACACTTCAAACATGCACTACACAATAGTTACATACGTGTGACTACCCCAGTAGCAATATCGTCTAGGCCGTCCTGCGTGGAGGAAGGTAAACGCCTGTATGAAATGCGCCTTCTTCAAGTACTCGGCAAGTAGAGTAATGTAGCCCGAAATTATGTAGGTATGTACACGCTATCGGATGTGGGTGTCCCATATCCCAGATCTAGTGTACATGTAACCAAGCTCCTGGTATGATTGGTAATCTTATCTCTACATCGGCCGGATATGTTAAACCCGAGTTTACAGAAGCTATGTACCTATAATCTATGCCATTCATTACCAGCGTACGAAGATGACGATGCAGAAGGAATTCAGAATCAGAAAGCTGGCCAGTGCCTAATGTCGTATTGGAACACGAATACATTGCAGGAACTCGTCAGAATGTGGAAATGGTTTCAGTTGTAATCATCGCCAGCACATCGATGACGCACCAGCATCATATCCGTGGGGTCTGTCCTACAGTCTGGGGTCGAAGTTTGGGGGGTAAGGACTTCGGACTGAACTGAGGTCCGACGGCCACCAAGGTCCTCAATACCGATATACTACCATGTACAACGCACACAACGCACACATTCGCTATCCATGTACCTACCTGCCTAACCTAAACACGGTCAATGACCTTATCTGGGCTTGAGTGTGCACCTAATTATCAATCTTGGTAATTTTCGTACCTGTCGAATTCATGTGCTTTTTCCCATCTCGTCCCATAAATCGTAAAAGGTACATTACCCTCTAGAACCAAGAATGGAGTGAAAAATCTAGATATACAGATCTTTGAACAATATCCGATTTCAGAGCTACGTGTAGTCACACCCGCCGACCCCGATTTGAACTCATGGCAATTGTGAACACATTGGACTATCAATATGTCTTCGGCACATGGCTGTGTGCTATTACACCGCGAGGGCATTTTGCTGCCCGGCGAAGAACTTCTTCGACTCGGCGCATCGTTCGCTCTTGCAACTAGGACACCTAAGACCCATCTGAGGCGAGCACGCAATGCCACTGTGCAAGTGGCTCTTTGCGAGATCTGCGAGGGCGTCGATGAATATGGGATTGCCGTTGAGGCTCTCTACACGCTTGACAGTGTCCTCGTGCCCAGATTCCCCGATTACCTCTTTATCAAGCTCGAAGAGGGTTTCGATATGATCAGATGTAAATGCAATGGGGATGAGTACCAGATCATTCTGCCCCTTTGCGATGTACTCTTCAACCGAGGTTTGAGTCTGGGGACCCAGCCATGGTTGAGGGCCGACTTGTGACTGCCAGCATAACCTATAAGGATTGGAGAACTTCAGTCGTTGCATTACAGCGTATACCGTTGCTGCGACCTCGGCAGGATAAGGGTCGCCTAGAAGAGTGTCAATTGAGCCCATTCAAAGTAGTTGTTCTTATCCTTACCTCTATTCACCACCGTCATTGGTAAACTATGGGCTGAGAATAGTAAGACGACTTGGCTCCGACGATCTTCTGGATACTGTGCCAGCGTCTTCTCGATATTAGTAGCGAACGCCTCTACTAAGCCTGGGTGGACCGGCCACCTGTCGATGACACTCCATTGGATGGTGCCCGAACCTGCTTTGCCTTCTAATCGTTGCCGCCATTTCCATAGTTCGTTGAGGCTGCTCCCTGTCGTAGAGCAAGAATATTGAGGATATTGTGTGAATGCCACAGCCCTACCCCCTTTGCCGTTTCCGAACCCATCTGCTAGCAGCTTATTGTACATTTCCTCAGTTAGGGGATCGGCGTAGCGAAAGGCAACGTATGGCTTATGGGGTGCTGTTTCTGGCGATATCCGGTCGAGGATCTTGCACATCTCTGCATTTTGATACTCTGACCATTTTCGAATGGGTGAGCCACCTCCTATCTCTGCGTATTGTTTTTGAATCTTTGGTGTTCTTCGTTTCGAAATAAGGGGCCCGAGGTAGTTTTGTAATCGGCCTAACGGTATCAGGTCGCCATCTGCCTGCTCATACATGAGAAACTTGGAGGGAGACGAAGCTGCATGTGGATAGGACGTACAAATAGGCGACTTAAAAAATCGCCAACCTCGTCTAATGTTGAGGGACCACCCATATTTAGGAATACCATGGCCGTCGGGCCCTTTGAACCAGCCGCATTTTGTGTGACAGGAGGTACTGGCGTCGCGAACGATCTTGTCTGCAGAACACTGTTCTGCCGTAGTCGGAGGCTTAACGCCTTAGTCGCAGTCGCAGTACCAGCTGCTCTGCGCGAGAATTGCGCGACGGATTGCCGCGCCGCCATATCCTACAACACTTATTGCTCGACGTTAACTTGACAGTAGGAGTCCCGAGAATAATAGAATGGCTTAAAGGAGTCTTAGGATGTTGTTGACGCAAGTATAACACTTGGCGGCACATTTGCCTCTGGAAAAGTTCAATGATGACAGAAAGCTCGGTCTCGGCCCTCCGAGGCCCCCGGGATTGATTTCGGGTCCCTAAATGCACCCACCTATGTACTGTACCCTACAGGGGTTTAAGATAGTGTGCATCCCCATTGTACTCGTACTACCTAATCGGATAACGTCTCAACTGAGGAGCCAATGAAACGAGCTCGATTGCCTAGCAGCTCTAGGCCAGGAATCTGGAAATCACATGACAGCGCGATTACTTTATCGAAACCCACTTTGCATCATACGCGATCAACTGCATTGGACCGCGACAGCTGCCTAGGCCTGAGCCAACTAGCTTCAGAGTGAACATCACAACCATCTTGATTACGCATCCACCCCAAATCTACTTCTCAAGTTCCTACGGCATACGTGATATATGCAAACCTCGCCCGACACCGGATGTATTCAGGTTAAAGTCTGAAGGTTCACCATGGCAGATCACTATGAGAAAAGAGATGAGGAGGAAGAGGAAGATGAGATTGGAGAAGAGGTATCTGATCTCGTCTAGGGGTGCCAAAGATATTCAGACTGATACTCTTCTAGGACTATAAAGCGCAAAAGGATGCTCTCATTTTCGCTATCGAAGTTAGCGAGTCGATGCTCCGACCACCTCCCGAGTCAGATGACAAGAAGGCGGATAAAGACCCCCCTGTATATGCCGCCTTGAAGTGCGCATACCAAGTGATGCAGCAGCGCATTATATCCAACCCGAAAGACATGATGGGCATAGTACTTTTCGGCACCGAAAAGACGAAATACCGGGAGGACCAGGGTATCCCTTATCCGCACTGTTACGTCTACACCGATCTGGACATTCCCGCCGCCGAGGATGTGAAAAGCCTCAAAACCCTTGTGGAAGAAGGCGAAGACGCCGACGAGGTTCTCGTCCCATCTAGCGACGGGTTTCAGATGTCGAGCTTATTTTTCCTAGCAAACCATCTTTTCACCGTTAAGGCACCAAACTTTGGATCCCGGAGATTATTTATCATCACAGACAACGATAACCCTCATCATGGCGACAAGGAGCTTAAAGGTCCTGCGATAAATTTTGCCAAGGATTTGTACGATTTAGGCGTCACTATAGAGCTGTTCGCGATCACTCGTGGTGAGGAGAAGTTCGATTTTAGCAAATTCTACGACGTAAGTCCTCATCTAGCGTCAAGTGGCTTGCTCCGTTCATCTGACAGAGTCTAGGACATCATTTATCGAGACCCAGCCATTGAAGAAGCGCATCCAGGAAAGGTTTCGACGTCGAAGTCCGGCGGCGGTCTGACCCTTCTCAATTCATTGATTTCCAACATCAACTCCAGACAAACGCCAAAGCGGTCATATTTCAGCAACATGCCGTTCGAGATTGGTCCTGGGCTTCAGATTTCCGTTAAGGGATACAACATCATTCAAAAGCAGGCACCAGCACGTAGCTGCTACGTCTGGCTAGACGGCGAAAAGGCGCAGATCGCCGTGGGTGAGACTACTCATATTGCCGAAGATAGCGCAAGAACAGTTCAGACTGGCGAGGTCAAGAAAGCCTACAAGTTCGGGGGCGAATACGTTTATTTCAGCGAGGATGAGCAGAAGTCAATCAAACAGTTTGGAGGCCCGATAATCCGTATAATCGGCTTTAAAGACAGGTCACAGCTCGGATTTTGGGCATCGGTCAAGAAATCAATATTCATCTTCCCGAGCGAGGAAGGTTACGTCGGATCCTCACGTGTCTTCACAGCACTGTGGCAGAAGCTGCTTAAGTCCAAGAAGATTGGCGTCGCGTGGCATATTGCTCGGACGAACGGCAACCCTCAACTAGTTGCCATTATTCCATCCAAGGCGCAGTCAGACCGCAAGACGGGGGTGGATTTCATACCTGCAGGCTTGTGGCTGTATCCAATTCCGTACGCTGACGACCTGCGTGAAGCCCCCGATCAGGTCAATCTGGTTCGAACTACGGATCAGTTGACTGATAAAATGAACAAGATCATTGGAAACTTGCAACTGCCAACCGCCACATACAATCCGTCCAAGTATCCAAATCCCGCACTCCAGTGGCATTACAAGATTCTTCAGGCCCTAGCCCTGGAGGAAGAGGTCCCTGACAAACCTAATGATGCCACTGTACCGAAGTATAAGGCCATCCACAACCGGTGCGGTGAATACATCCAGGAGTGGTCGCGAACCGCAGATGACGTCTTGGGCATGGTGAGAGACTCCAAGGCTATAAAACGGGAAATGGAAATCGACGACGACGACGAGCCCAGGCCTGCGAAGAAGCCGAGAAAACCTGCAGCGAAACCTACTAGTGATGACACGGGAATGACTAACGCCGAGCTGAAGAAGAAATACAAGGACGGCACGTTATTGAAACTAACGGTAGCAGAGTTAAAACCAATCCTTGCTGACCGTGGAATCGACACCAAAGGATTGAAGAAAGCTCTCGTCGAGAGGCTTGAGGAATGGATTGAAGATAATGTGTAAATGTAAGGGAGTCGCGAAGGTGTATCGGTTAAGGCAAAAAGACTAGGTGTACACCAATTACCGGCGTTGGGGTGATGATGCTATTAATTTAGGCACTGTGGAATAAGATACTCGCTTCCTCTATACTCTCGTATCAAGGAGAATGGTTGAGAATATTCCGATCCAACGACTGCATGGTTGCTCGAGGACGAAGACTACTTAGGTACCTAACATAAGGAAGATAGGTACCATGTTGATAGGTACCTACGTATGTATTCCGTACGTGTACCTTTTATCAGAGAGGATAGGAGTAAGAGATATTGTATTCGGAAAGGTTTCAGGACCTTAGATCCACTGGAGAAGGTGGGTTATTTATATACAGCGCTACAGTGCCTCGCACCTGCCACTATCGCGTACCTGCCGCCATCTATCAGTTCAAATTGAACATTGACCCCGCAGCCCCGCCAATTTCTTTTTATGTACTATGTACCAGCCACTTCTATCTCGGTCCGTCCTTTGCAAGCCACAGTTACCCCAAGCAGCCCCACCAGAGCCGCGACCTGTTCCCAACCTCCCAACCGCGTTTAGACTCTCCACTCTTGCATTTGCATCTATTTTAATGGGTTTTCGACACTGTCGCATCGCGCGATCCGAGCAACGGCCCTCGAGACAGCAGAACTAGATAGTTCTGACGTTGCACCATCGCCGCAATGGATCTCCTTCTGGACTCACAACGCGGCAACTACGCGTGTAGTTCTATTCGAGAAATACAGGACAAATTGCATCATAGCCTGGTTTCTAAGTCCTCGAATACGCGCGCCGAACATACCTCTATCACCTTCGAACTCCGATATAATACAATCCTTCATATAAACCAAGATGCCGAGAATGGCTCTCCCGATGGCGCCGTCGAACCCAATAGCCAGATGCAGCAGCAGCCTGTCACCCGATCTGTCAACGTCTCCGAAACCGTACAGAACCAACCACCCGACGACCCTGTACTCCAGCGAGCTGTCGCGAAGCATATAGTCAGCGAGATGGGAGCGGTTGAAGGCAGGACCTGGACTGTTCGGAACGTTTCCAAGGATGCGCAAGGGTGGACATTCACCTACATCTGCAAAGACTCGTTACAAGCTTGGAATCGCGCGAATGCTAAGAATGCTGGGAAAGCCGCAATTGGCAGCTACAGTGGACCAGGCGCTCTAGATCCCATCAATGCTTGTAAGAGCGAATGACCGATTGTAGATAGGAGAAAGTCTTCTAACCTCGTCGCAGCTCGTCCCGCCTTCGACTGCCGTGGAACTCTTACGATCGCCTTCTCGAAATCTGCCAGAAGTATTATCGTCAAATACAACCACACGCCAATCCACAAGACCGTTACGGAGTTAATAGAACTCCTTGCTCCTACGCTGCCACCTGCACCAACCGCTAATGGCAAGGCGAACAGCCACAGGACACCCAAGGCAAAGCGACCCCGCCCAGCCGAAGGCGAGGAAGGAAGCCGCAGGAAGCGCCCTAAAAAGAAGGGTAAAGCCCCAGAAGCGCCCATGGAAGGTCCGCCTGGTGGAGAGGTTCAACCCGATCAGAATGGTGCCGAATCGCAGAGCATAAACTCCGACGCCGTACAGCTTACGTCCAATCTAAATGTGCCCCCTGCTGAAAAAGCACGGCGAGAACGAAAAGCATCGGAGCTTCTAGCTGAAAAGGGCATCGATCTCGCAACGCTGTCCGAGGAACAATTTAGCATATTTGCCAACCAGGCCCCGGATTTGCAGGCGATTTCGTTAGACTTGCTTGTTAGGTTTGGCGCAGAAAAATTAAGAATCGTCCACCCAAGCGAGGCAGATAACCCTTCATCACCGAATTCTACTCCGGTCACAGGGGTGTCCACCAATGCGACTCCTGCGACAACAGCAGGACCTACGGCTACCCCGGGAACCGCCGAGACCCCTACTAAGAAGAGGCGCCCTAGGAAGAAAAAGTCGGATGGGCCAGTCACAGAAGTCCCCATTGGAGATGGTGCAGTAGTGCCGGTAGAGCAGAATGGCGAAGTTGGAACCACCACTTCCACACTAAGGCCGACAGTCAGGAAGACGCGCGGTAGTTGTGAGACTTGTAAAAAGAAGAAGACCAAGGCAAGCACATGGATCCCCCATCCCCCAACTTGGAACTCGAAAACTAATTCCGTTCAGTGTACGAAGGAGCATCCTAGCTGTGCTATTTGTCGTGATGCGGGCGTAGAATGCATATACTTGCCCCCCAAACCCCGAAGTAGAAAATCGGCAATTACTGCTGAAGTTGCCGAAATCGAAGACTCCGATGTCCCTGGAGAGAGTGAACAGTGGCAGGCGCAAGTTGGAGCTCTAGCAACAACAGCAGTGTCAGCCATGCCAGCAGCCCCAGAACCTACAGAAGGTCCAGAAGGCCCAGAGGTTCCAGATACTCCAGAGCCAGTAGATCGGCCAGTACATCCTATTGCTCCACCGCCCCCTGACCCCGATAATGAGGAATTTATTCCCGATCCGAACATTCTATCAGGGCCTGTTGAGCATCAACTCGCTACTACGCAACCGCCACCACAACCTCCGACGCAATACTACCAGGACCAGAGCACTGGATTTACATTCCCACAGGATTCACAGCCGTCAATGACGGGTTTGACTTTCCCGGAATCCCAAACGCGGGAGACTCAATTCCAGTCGTCCCCTAATTTACCGTTTCCCTCGACATCTACACCCCATCAGGCTGAGAACCCATCAGGGTTAACATTTCCACAACCAGCCTCAACGGCAACCCAGCAGAGACGAACCACATCGACCTCTGGCCGTCGCAGCCTTCCGACTAGTCCAAATAAACAGACCCCGGTCCCAACGCCAGTCATCCACCACGTGCCTGCTTGGAACGCCTCGCCCACAATAGGGCAAGCCACCAGGGCGTCACCAACTTTAGCCAAGCAGCAGGAGGCAAAGCGCTCGAAGCCGCGCAAGTCTGCTTCTTCAATAAGCCAACAAGCACAGGATGGCATGAACCAGGCTACAGCGTTATCGCAGGCTGCGGTGGCAAAGGCGAGCCAGCCCTTACCGGTGTCGGGCTCACCATATCAAAATGCGGCCAGGGCACATTCCCGCCAGGGCCATAGATCCCAATCAGGTACACCTGTCTCGTCTACATCTCGCCCTCCACCTCAGGCGCCTCAGGCCGCCGTTAGTTCATCCTATCCAACGACCTCGTCGGCTTCCGTTCCGAGTTACGACCCGTATGCCCGTTACGATAATTCGACTAATAGTCAATATGATAGTGCGACTAATGACCACGGGTCTTCTCGCATTTCGTACGAGCCCGGATCATACCATCCTAATCCGAGCGTCACAACATCAGCGTCATACTCGTCGGCGCCGGCGTATGACTATTCTCAAGCCGCCAGGCCAACTAATCCGCTTTCTCAGGCACTTAACTCGTCAGCTGGGTACAGCAACTCTAATGTCTCTACGACGGCTCAGTGGGCAACCTCACAGACTCGAGGTGCTCAACAACAAAACCAGTCGCATCCTAATAGTACTTATCCCGTGGTGTCAGCCGCTTCCACACCTCATAACTACGGAACGAGATCTACCGATTCACGAACCTCGCATCAGAGGGCCTCTTATAATCAACCCCAGTCCCAGTCCTACGGGTCTTTTCCGGCGCAACAATCGAGCAGCAATCAGCAGGCTCAGCAGAATTGGTACGGCTTCAATGCTGCCAACAGTAACAGCAGCACAAATCAGAACGGCTACAGCAATAATCGGAACAGCGGTTATAGCGGTGCCACAACTTCGGGCCAGACTACGTTTAGCAGCCAAAGATCTACCGCAGCCAACTATACGGGCCACAGCTATGGCTCCGGCACAGATGATCAGGCTTTGTACGAGCTATTGAGGGCCGGCAACTCTGCGCACTAGACGTATCTCCAGGCTACCTACTCGTAGTTGGTGGATATCCCGTCTATTTTGATATACGTCATCGAGGGTCATGCAAAGCCCCTCGATCGATTCTCCCGAGGTTGTAGTGATAGTGAACTATAGATGGGTATGCACCCGCACATATGACTGGACTTATTCCCACCAAATGAACTGGGGACATAATAGGGTGCGTTAGGTAGCATCGTTTCGCATTGCGACTCCGGCGTTATCATTCTACTGAGCACTTGCGCGCGTAAGAAGCGACGGGGCTTTCTGTTGGCTACCTAGGTTATACGTGAATTGCTTAAGTGATACCATTGTACGCTTCGGATGGGATTGGGATCATGTTGCTGCATGATTTGGCCTTCTATGTACATATACCCATGGCATGGACATAATAGATACCCAGGTACCAATTCCAATGCGATAATATACCGCCGGCCTAAACACTACTCTAGTTTCTCATCTGCAACCTACGTGCTGGTGTGCTGAGAAGGGGTATATTAGGTACTCTAAACGCAGCGAACAGACATATAAACTTCTACGCCAGGAAGCCTGCCCAAGATATGTACACACATGCAGCCCTTTTTTCAGTCCTGCTGGCGCTCATGTACAAGCCGGCCCTTCACCCACACCTTCTTGACGTTCCGATCGTCGCCGTTGAACACCCATTTGGCGATGCGCTCCTCCCAGGTCTCCCAGCCGAAGATGTCCACGTTGCCCGTGTCCGCCATGTCGTGCTCGTCCGGCGCGTCGCCCACGAGCCCCAGGCCTACGAGCTGCGCGTCCCACTGCTTGCCGACCTCGAACGCGCCGACCTTGTCGGCCAGCCCGACGACCTCGGCGCCGCCGCGGGTGGCGAGGTGCAGGACCTCCGCGACGCTGAGCTTGGCGTGCTCGCGCTCGCCGGCGGGTACGTCGGCCCACTTCCCCGCGGGCATAGCGCGGTGGTTGGAGACCATGGCTGCCTGGCGGGCGGCCTCGAGCATGCTGGGGCTGTAGCCGCCGCTCATGTCCGTGCCCAGGCCGACGCCGATGCCCTTCTCGAGCAGCCAGCGGACGCGCGCCTCGCCGCTCGTCAGGGCGGAGTTGCTGCAGGGGCAGTGGGCGACCTTGGACCCCTTGCCCGCGATGAGGTCGGCTTCCTCCTCGGTCAGGTGGATCGCGTGCGCGAGGATGGTCTTCCGGCCGAGCAGGCCGAACTTGTCGTACACGTCGGCGTAGTTCTCGCAGTCCGGGAAGATCTCCCGCACGAGCTGGATCTCGTTGATGTTCTCCGAGATATGCGTCTGTATTGGCAGGCCCGTCTCGATGTGCATCTTACCGAGGCCCGTCATGACGTCCCTCGTACACGCGGGGGCGAACCGGGGCGTCAGGATAGGGGTAATGAGGTCGAATGAAGGATCAATGCTCCGGATGTGGTCTATGGTCGCCTGTGTCGCACTGAGGGACGCGGTTGGCGATTCATCGAGGTAGTAGTCTGGTCCCAGGTTATCCATGCATACGCGGCCAACGAAGGCGCGCTGGCCCATGGAGAAGCAGAGGTCTGCGAGGAGGTTGGTGGCCGGAACGTGAATTGTGGCGTAGTAGGCGGCGGTGGTGGTGCCGTGGGAGAGCGTCTGGCGTATAACCCGTGTGTACACTCTACGCGCCTTGGGGAGTGCTGAGAAGGACGCTTCCATCGGAAAGGTGTAGGTATTTAGCCAGTCCAACAGCGTCGAGTTGCCGAAAATACCGACATTTGGATACTGCGGCGCATGCAAATGCGTGTCTATATCTAGTCAGCGGATAGGCAAGGAGAAAGGGGGCGTATACGGGCTTACCGATAAAGCCAGGAAAGAAGAATTGGCCATCCTTTGCAATGGTAACAGTAACATCGCCGGCTGTCCAGCCTAGCTTAGGATATATCTCCTCCTCAGCCTTCTTCCGATCGCAGGACGTCTCAAGTGCGACGATGTTGCCGGATCTATCCACGCAGATTGCGGCATCGTGAATGTATTCAAGTTTGCCGAGCTCGACGCTATGTATGAACAAGCCAAGAAATAACTGGTTCTTCTCTTCTTTCCTTTGAGCAGCCATGACCGCGGTGGTCTTGCGCTCGGCCTCCTCGTCGAACCAGATTTTCAGGGCTACCCCTCCTCTGCCTTTTATAGATCCTGATTTGGATTATGCCACCAGGGCCCCGTGCAAACACTGCAGACACGCGGTTTTCTACAATCCGAATTGCGCGTTGTGGTCAGGAGTAGTCAGTGTCGTGAGATGTCACCAGTCTAGTGCAACCAGACCCATCCAATCTAATCTGATTTGACCTAGTTAATCCTCCCTTCAACGAGGCCGGCTCCAACATGTGCTTGACCCGGCCGCGCGGTGATATGAGCTCATAAGGGACCAAGCATTCAACGCGAACAAACGAATTGCTAGAGCATACGACGGATACGCTAGAATGACGCAACCGCAATCAGCTAAATAATTCCATCTCCAGAGGGAAAATAGAAAGAAACGGGAAGAATATCAGATCTTATACCACGACTAAGCGATTAGCAAGGGACCACTAGGTTAGCTTCGTTTTGGGATGCTAGATAAGGCAATCTTCTAGATTAGGCGAGAAGGCGGTTCCTGCATCAAACTAAGGACCCTAAAGAACCCTAGGGACCCTAGGACGCTACCGAAACCTTCCCCTTAGTACGTATTTGTCCCGACGTGGTGGCCCGTTTGGAAACAATAGTATGTGTGTCTGACGGAAGTGTCCACCGGTGCACAGCGTTCATGGTGACGTCCGACAGAAGCCGGTCAACGCCGGCCCCCGGGGGAGAGTTTCTTATTGGTGCCAGCTGGGTGCCAGCCTACCCCACTATGCTGCACCTAAAATGCAGTAAAAACCCCCACTGAGACTTGGTAGTCGCTATCGTCAGCAAAGTTTAGGTAGTGACAAGAGTGACAGCTTATGGACACTCCAGCTGCGTCCAGCTCCCAATTTATTCATGCCTTAGGTACATCCACAATTTCATGACAGAATCAATATTTCTATTATGCCTATAATTCCCATTGCAGAGTGGATATATCTTCACCGCTACAAGATTGTGATGTATTGGCTTCTCCTGTGCCAACTCCCAGATCTTTTCACCTATAGCCCTGTCTGTATCTCCCACCAAACTCATTAATGTTTCTGGCTTTTACTTTAGTTGCTCATATCAGCTAATGTACGAACCCCTGAAGACACTACGATGGCTCCTGCCTTGAATAAATCCAGATATACCACGCAGCAAACAAAAACCACACGTCACATATCCTTGCCCATAATAGACGCGGTGGTTCATTCTCATTACTTACATGTCGCTCTATCATGCAAACGCACCTGCCACTTCTTTGATGCTTTTAGGGAAGTTAAAAGACAGGCATTGTAGCATGTTTCAGAGCTAATCTTCATTGATGTCTTGGGTGACGTCGCACAGGCTCAATTTCTCAGCCTATAGAACCTCATAGTCTGTACAATGCAGATATGACAGGTTACCATGTAGTGTTTTGAGTCAACCGAGATGTGGTAATTTCTCTCACCGGAAATCTGCTTTCAGATTTTCTCCTCACTAGCAATACCTCACATCACCGTCAACTTCAATAAGACTACTAGATAATTCATATCGCGTCAACTTCAGTTCGGTAATTTCCCCATTTGGTTGAGACATGCCATTGGCTAGCGAGACGTGAATTCAATTTGCTCGTAAAATATTGCTTTGTTCCCCTTCAGCTCGGTTCCAATTGAACCAAACTCACCACTCCATACCACTACTCATCATGGCGCTGGAAACGTCTGTAACAAATGTGTAGTTGCACGCATTCGCAAGCAGGACGTCTTCGGATACATAAGCGGTGTGACTGGAAATAATACGCGCGCCCATCTCCTGATTGGTCCGTCCTGGGGGGGCCAGCATACTACCGAACCGAGGGGTTCCGGTTAAGCAGCGCCTAGGCGAGCGGGACTTGTTATTTGGAGAAAAGGGGGGAGGGGCAAAGAAACTCCCCGGACCCGGCCATCCAACGCTGTCCAACCTCAAAAACACCCGACTTCCGAGAATCTCGTCGTTTCCAGTTTGCAGAGCGCTGTCGTCACTGCGTTGCGTTGTCGTTGTAACTTGTCTTACGACGCAGTGCCACGACGAAACTTGAAACCGCTGCACAGCGCCTCGGGTCTTCAACTGGTTCTCTTAGTATCACTTATCCTTTTTCCTCCGGACCCGGACCAAAATGCCTCTCCGCATAGCAAGCCTAGGCTCCTCCTTCGCCGCCGGACCCAGCATCCCGCCATGCGTGGACCAAGACGCCGGCCGCTCGGGCGCTAACTTCGCCTGCCTAGTCTCCAAGCGCATCCCGGGGTCCTCGCTGACGGACCTCACGGTCTCGGGCGCCACCCTCCTGAACCTGACCACAGATCCGCAAGACTGCGGCGGGCGCATATTCCCCCCGCAAATCAAGGGTCTGCCCGCGGACTCAGATGTCGTGTTCGTGCTGGGCGGCGGCAACGACATCGGGTACATCGGGGGCCTGTTCGAGGACACGCTGTCCGCGTCGTGGCTCGGCACCCTCGTCATGAAAGTGCGGGGCACGGGCGGAGCGCCCCTCGCCACTACCGCTCTCGACGTGCAGGGGCTCGCGGATAGGTACGCTGGCGTGCTCGACGCGATCCACGACAAGGCGCCCAAGGCCCAGGTCCTGGTTGTTGAGTACCTGACGATGCTGGGCACGCACACGCGGGCGGGCAAGGACGTGCCGTTTGGCGAGGACCGAGTAGCGCACCATAAGGCGGTGGAGGCGCGGCTGCTGGAAGCGACGAGTAAGGCGACGGAGGGCCGCGAGGACTGGTGCCATGTCGTGTCTGTGGCGGCGCCGAGCCAAGACCATGCGATTGGGGCGCCGGAACCGTGGGTCTCGGGGTTCTCGTGGAAGCTATTTTATGCTGGGGGCGCGTACCACCCGCGGGCAGAGGGGATGAAAGCGGTTGCCGAGATTATTTACAAGAAGCTTGTTGACTTGGGTATAGTGAAGGACGGTGAGCTGTAATAGGCGTAAGTTAAGAATGAATTGTTTATGAGGTAACTTGACAGCCTGGAGAGGAGTGCCTCGGGGCAAGATATTATCTTGGGAGCCAGCACTTGGGTCTCGCATCTGGCGCGGAGACTCAGCTTTCAGGGAAGCATGTCACGGCATCTGTATGTGGATGAAAGGGATATCCATCTTGCATATTAGCATTGACTGAGCGGCGGCGTACAATCACATCAAGTCTTTTTATGAACCATTTAGTCGAGGCTGAGCCATCTATATACCTTGAAGACGGAAGTAAGACTGATCCTTTAGTTACCACCAGATCATACATTGCACCTGTATAAGAAGGTAGTTTTGTGTATCGAAACTCGGAATCGTATTCCAGAGAGAAGTGGGAAACTGGGCGATTTGCACGTCGCATCGCTTAGTATGAAATTGACATAAATTCAATACACTATGCAAGGGAGCCTTGGAGGATACTGATACTATCTTATCCCGAGTCACATAAATGGAAATAGTAAGTTTAACATGAGTAAAATGTGTTTCTACCATCTACGCTGTACGAACTGATTGCTGTCGTACACTCCACCATAAAGAGCGAGGCGCTAGTTACCCAACTGTTGCTCGCACGCACGATCTACCGCCTAGCATTTCCCTCTAATACTCCTGTACCTAATGGACTATCCGTTCTCCCCCACCGGCCGTCCTGACATACGTTTCGGTAGCCAGAAGAGAACCAACGCAGTGTGCTAGGGAATCCCCAAAAACCGAAGGCAGGTGTCGATTTTCTCCCAAGACTCTTTTATAATGTGACTTCGTTGCTTCCCGGTGAGTGTTTCATCCTTCAGCCGTTGTGGCCACAACGAGGCCGTAATCCTCGCGACGAGCCTGATCTGCTGAATACCAAGAATCATGGACGGTTTGGTGACCCCGTTGTCTCGCAGCGCGCGGTCCCAGGCCATGGCCTGCTCCCAGAATTCAGCGGTTTGCCCGATCACTCCTGTGGTCTTTTGGGGGAGCGTTAGGACTTCGAACGAGTCGAATACGATTTGGTCGATGAGGTCCTCCTCCATGGGCTTGTAAGGAATTCGGTTGTCCGCGATGTTTCCGCCCAAATCTCTGAATGAAAGCAAGAACTCCAGAGACGGATGCGCGACGCAGGCGCGTTCGAAATCCAGGAGCGCCGTGATCTTCTTTGTATTTGGGTCACATAGGACGTTTTCCATTGCTGTAATAGCAAGAGTTGGTTAGAAGAACGGCAAGTGAGGTTAGGCACCTAGCTAGAAACTCACCTAGGCCGCCGTGGATGAGTGTGTGCCATGAAACAGCCACACTCTGGGAGAAGATGCTGTCGAGTTTCTTAAGAAGCGTATCGAGTCGTTCTCGCATACCACCATGACGCTATCCTTCGGTGTATGGACAGAGTTCGGAATTGTAGAGCTCAGCCATTAGCTGCACGAGCCAAAAGTCAGTGTACGTGGCCCAAGGGCCGCCTCCGAAACAAGCCGCTTTTCCGGTCACGATATCTCCATGGCTGTCAATGGTAAGACCTCCGGACTTTGTGACGGTCGAAGGGAGCTTTATATTCTGAATGACCCTGAAAATCTCAGCCAACTGCTCTATGTATACGTCTCTCCCCCAGTCACCTCTCTTCCGGTAGTTGTGCGAGCCAGGAATTCCCGGTTTCGTTTCCATCATGATCCAGCCAATGTTTCTTCTACTACGGACTGCCGGTTCCCAGGCGTACACATCGGGAATGATTTTTTCAAGCCCTTTTCCATCTTCGGCGAGTCCCTCGCGTATTAGGTGCATGGAAGCCACTTCATTCTGGACACGATTTGCATTAACTACGCTGAACGCTTTCGGGTTGAAAATGCGAACAATGACGCTCCAAACACCGGCGGGTGGTGGTTTCGTCGTATAAGGGCGGCTATGCTCGAAACAACTCGGCAAGGCTGGCCTCTTTAGGGGTACTTTCCAGATGAACGTATTATACTCGCGTTCGGGGTTTCTGTTCAGTGACACAAACATTGCGGACGGTTTCAGGCCATAAGTCGTGAGGATCGCCTTGACGAGATCGCGATAACCAGAATTTTCAAGGTGGTCCGGTACTTTTGCTGTAAATCGCTGGTCGTAGTACATGATTGCTTCGTGGAAGCTTAACGATAGATAGATGGTATTACTCACGGCTGGAAATGAGGATTGGCCCTGGATCAGATGTAGTTGTGGTGTCTGGACGGCACATGTTTACCCAGGTCATACATCCATGTGCCTACCTACCTAAGGTACATACATACCTAGGTCATTGGCTAGGTAGTAGGTAGGTTATGCTGTCGTTCTTTCTGTGCCCGCAACTGGTAAATAGGTTAGGTAGCTATTTCCTTGCAAACTTGTCTTCTCAGGGAGTTTTGCCAGGAGCTCTGCTGTTGGGACTTCCTCGATCCGTTGGATACGTTACGATCCGTGAATGGACATTCAACCACTCATAGCAGATGGCTTCAAAAGACATGGAACATAGAATTACTGGCTATGAAATCATTAAATATTCTTTCATTTATAAGACGGTAAACTTCAAGTGTACGTCTATCTATATATGAGGACAGAAAACCGACGCCAATGTCCCCAATTGAGTATAATCGACGAAGTAGTAGCACCGAACTAGTGAATACAAGACATCTAAACACCGCCATTATCATATCAGGTATTTCATCAGGACCACCGCGCTTCTTCAAACCGGAAGCTCATTTCCAATGACAACATCAATTACGTCTTCAATGACCATTGACCTGTACAGGTGCACTCACACCATTGACGCCATTGACATCGTCTTGATAACTCTCCCAGTCTTGTAAGATCTGCGCAATCTTTGGTGACCCGGTAAGGTCATACACATTTTGGAAATATTCCTTGGTAAGCTCGAACGGCCGCGCCGTCACGTTGGGGATGTACTTTCCGACTAACTTGGCGGGATCGATGGAGGTCTTGTTGATCTTCTTGAGAAGGATGTTTCTGAAGGGCTTGACACCCGATCGCAAGAATGTGGAGTGGAATGGCACGTCGATGCCCTTGAGAGGGATTGTGGCGAATCCTCTCTCCAGCTCCAGAGGCGTGGGCTTGGCCAAGGTTTGCTGAGCGGAACCCTTGATGATGTCAACAAGGTGTGCCTTGACCTCCTCGATGCTCAGGTCCTGCCGAAGCTGGTTGATGTCTACTTTCTGCGACTTCAAGAAGTTCAAGACGCCTGTGAGGGTGTCTAGCGCACGCAGGTCACCAGCGCACACGTACTGCATATTGGCGATGTTGTAGTTGACAATTTCCAAGAGCCAGCCAGTCTCTTCGGCAATGTTGCTGACCACATATCGGAGCGCGCTTTCACTAAACGTCTTTGAGATTCGGCTAGGATTGACAGCGCACATCGAGTAGTTGGAACGACCTTGGGCATCTCGCTCGACGGCAACTTGCATGGTCAACCCACGGTAGAAGACAACCGAGACTAGGGACTCGATAGGTAGCACGTCTGCTAATGCAGCAAGAGCAGAGTACTCTCCCAGAGAATGGCCGGCAAAGGTGCTATCTCGCGGCACAAGACCCTTGGCATTCATGTCTTCAAAACTGGCCTTCTCCATCAGGGTAAGAGCCGGTTGCGTGAATTGTGTTGCTGAGAGGAGACCAGTGGGAGACCGGTACGTGTACGATGTTGTCTTCTCATTTATCTCCTTGAAGATGCGTTCAGACTTGACAGACCCATCTGCAGCGATGGTCTCGAAGTTCATCTGCATGTAATTCTCGCGAATTGCTTTGCCTCGAGGACCACCGAAGTGAATTGTAAGTTCTTTGGGGTTGTTCTTTACAATGTTCAAAATGGAGAAGCCTGGAAAGAATTAGCTAATGCTCATTATCGAAGGAAACGAATGCAACTTACCATAAGTGTCCAGGAGATACTTGTCCGCTCTGTCCCAGACCTCTTTGGCCACAGGGCTGGTATTGTATAAGTCCATACCCATGCCCTGTTCTTGGGAACCTTGACCAGTAAAGACATATGCTGTGACGGGTTGCTCGACTTCAGCTTCTCCGAGGAGCACCTTCTCTTCGGTTGCCGCGTTGCTCGCCTCAACCTTGATAATCTTACGACCACCAATCATGCCGACGTGCTGAAGCTTGACTTGAATGTCGTCGTTAGGCAGCACCATACCAACGAGGGAGGCATGGAAGCTACGGACGCGGCCAACGTTATTTTCGGCGGCCCAATTCTCTACTAGGCTTCGCACGGCCGCACTGGAGTACATGCCATGGGTGATGGTACCAGGAAGGTTGGCATAGCTGGAGAAGACTCGAGAAACGTGGATGGGATTATAGTCACCCGACACCTTGGCGTAAGTTTCATTTGAAGCTGGCGCCTTCAGTTGCAGAGGTGTCTTCCCACTAAGAGGGATAGGGTTTTCGAAGTTGATGGGCTGCTCGATAGAAGAGCCGTGGCGCTCAAGATAGTCAATAACCGGATTGCCGTGAGATAGACCGGCTTCGTAGTCCACGCTCGCAACTTGAATGACCTCCTTAGTTGGGAGTTCTAGTAGGACTTGGCCTCTGGTTTCAACGCTGCTGTAAACGGACTTGTTTTTGAACTTGTAGAAGCTCTGAAGACGGAAAGTTAACGTTTGACCAAGGAGTTCAATGTCGTTGTTGTCAAATTGAATCCAGTCTTTCGACTTTAGGACCGCGACGTCTTTCGACGTACCGAGGTGGACTTGCATCGGTGTCTCCATTTTTCGTTGGAAGGTGTTCTCATAATCAGTGTAAACACCGCGATACAGAAATTGCGATGTGACCTCCATGACAGCATCGCCATCTCTGTATATTGTGCCGCATACCTCGACCATCTTGCCAGAGTCTTGGTTGATGACAGCGTTGATCTGAGCAGTCGTTTTAACCTCATCACCCTTCTTGAGAGGGTCTGCACCCGGCATCATTCGGAAGCCATTGGAAAGATGTACAAGTTTGAGGAGGTCGCCATCGATCTTTCGAGGGAAGATTGGTTTTGTAATGGCCTTCCATCCAACGACAATTGCGAAATCCATGGGCGCAAACATTACCTTGCCAGGACGATCGACAAATGCTTCGCCAGTATTGCCAACAGCGTGCACAAAGTCGTTGATATCCTCTTTCGTGATGGTGGCGCGTCCTCCGTCAAACTTGCTGGTGACAGGAGCGTCAAGGTCCAGTGGCTCCTCACCAAACCACGCACGCCAGTAGAACTCTTTTATACGGTCGTTTCGGCCTTCCATGACCTCGTGGATTGGGGCGTAACCAGCTTCGGGGTGGTACGTGAACCGAAGAGGTAAAGATACAGGTCGACCGAGAGCACTGGTATCTTTGATCATGTTGACAGTGATCTCATTCTCCCCATTCAATTTGACTTCAATCACGTCCACATAATGGTTGTGCCGTGGCTGCTCGCGAACGACAATTGATGTCTTCGCCGGGTCGTTTGGATACAGAATCTCAACGAATAGACCACGAACCGGCGCAAAGACCCTCTTCATCGGATTTGTTTGGTATTTATGACCTTGCACGAACACTTCCGAGGTAAACAGAGCATGGCGCCAGTTTCGACTTGGTCCTGCTAGAAGCGCAAGCCAGCTGTCAACTGATGGGAGGGCGACAGCAGGGGATGAAGATAGACGGTATGTGTTCTTGTGCTGGTCATAAGATACTGTAAGGCCTTCAATGTCCAGTGGTGCCTCGGGCTCAATTAGCTTGCCGCCAAAGTACTCAATGGTCGGGATGGACTCGGGTTTGTTTGCATATATATCCCGCGTCAAGTTGGAGATATGAGCATTGTGGATGCCATCCAGGATGTCTTTAATAGGCTCATCCAGTACAGTCGAGTACTTGACCGCCGTGGGCCCCTGCAAAATACACGTACGACCGACGTCCTGGTCTATGACAGCCGCAAGATCCTCAGACTGCCAGAGAGAATCCTTTTTGAAGTAGAATTCGAAATTCTCGTCAAGCGACGGGACAAAAGTCACCGGCTTCTGACCACGGCGCTGGCATAGGAGTAAGAAATGTTGAACGTCCTGAGCGTTAATAATCTGGGTTTCAGCCTCGGGATAGTGGGAAAGGATCCTCTCGACAGCGGAAAAGGGTTCATTGAGTTCGGAATAACTCTGCAAGTAGGATGGCTGACCGGGACTGTGAGTGAACCGTTCCTCCACGCGATGAATGAAATCGCCCGTAAGCTTTATGTATGATGGATCGATCCATCGTGACTCATGTTTGACGTAGAGAAGATCGACCATTCGACGTATAACCTCGCCGTACGTCATATCTTCTAGATCTACGGTTTGACCGTCCTTGTTTCGACCAAACCAGACCTTTTGGAAGTCATCGTTCAACTTCTTGATAATGTAATCCCGATTCTTTTTCAGCTCAGCAACACGCTTCTCCTTGGGCAAGCTAAAAATCTTGTTGTCCATCTCCGCCCAAAACAGTACACCTCGTGTCGCAAGCTTGTGTATAGGCTCACCCATTTCTGATCGAACAGTGATGACGCCACCAGCCGGACCTTTGTATGTCTGTTCCCATTCATCGTCGTCGACTCCCTTCGCATCTACAATGGCCTGCTTAGCGGCTTTACTCGTATGCGCCTCTTTTGCGACCATCATACGACTGCCAAAGAGGCAGCCATCGAAAGGCATTGGTGGGTAGCCAAACTTCTTAGACCATTCACCTGTAAGGTAAGGGTATGTGTCTTCAGCTCCGCCGAAACCACTGCCAGCGACTAGGACAATGTTGTCCGACCGCCGGATTCGAGCATACATTTGCAAGATCGGCTGATGGAAGTCTTCATATGAGTGATGGCCACCACCGCGCCCACCAGTCCATTGAAGGATTACAGGGAATGTTGGGTTGGCTTTAGCAATATTAATGACAGCTTGGATTGCTTCCATAGAGCCTGGCTTAAAAGCAATATGCTTCAAGCCGAGAGTCTCTATGTACTCCTGTGCGACTTCGATGGACGGAACACCCGCGCCAATAGTAAGACCTTCAATAGGGACGCCCTCAGCTCGGAGACGACCGATAAGAGGGATCTGCCAGCCCATAGCTCGGGGGTTTACATAAATCAAGTTGATCGTAACTCCTCGTCCAGCTGGGATGGCGTTTTCGATCTTGGACAGGGCGTCCGTCATTGTCTTGCCGTTATAGTAACCTCCGCCAGCAAGTTCTATATGATACCCGGCATTCATAGTCGCCGCAACAAAGTCCCAGGGAACAGTAGCCGGCGTCATACCGGCAACCATAACGGGAGGCAGGCCAAGTAACCTGCTCATCTTGGTATCCACATATGTGCGGCCACTTGAGGTCTTGACTAGTCGAGGACCATATTCCTTAACCCAATCATTGGCATATACCACGGCGTGTTCCTCGTCGCGATCGAAGAGCTCAGACTTGTAGCCCACTTCCTGTGCAGCACCATCGATGGTCCCTGCTAAGATGACGCGGACACCAGTACCCTCCTTGTTGCGGCTTGTTAAGATACCGAGACCTGAGATGCCACCGGGGCCGAAATCCAACACATGTGTGGCTTCCGGGAAGACGGTCGCCTTTTCCCAGTTGACCGGATCTCGCGTGATCATACGGATCAAGGAGGGCACAACATTGCCCTCGACTTCATCTCTCAAATCAGCACCAGTACAGGTATTGTATACGGCGATTCCTAGGGACTCGGAATCAATTACAATATCCTTCAGGTCTTCATCGATCAGTTTGGTGGCGTCAGCAAGATATTTGCTGTGGAAAGGAGCGGTAATTGGCAAGAAGCGGTTCACAAATCGAATTTTGCGCTGTGTGTGAGGGATACGCGTCTGATCAAGGCCCGTTGGAGCTTTGACTTTTCGCAATTGCAAATTCAAACCATACAGAGAAATCGGGGGTCCAGTAACAACCATATTTCGAGGGCTGTTAATGAGGGAGATGGCGATATGGCGATCTTCGGGCAGATATTGATTTGTAGCGTCAATGTGCTTCTGAACCTCGCTCTGAGGTAAATCGCGGATACTAAGCATAGGCGTTGGGTCCCCTTCGCCGTTGTCAATCGAATCCTGTAGCATAGCCGGGGTCAACGAGGTTCTAGGGAATACTTGTTGACTGCGGGCACCGATCCAGAATAGTATTGTCAAAGCATCCTTGGCCAGCTTTTCGTACGACTCCCACGAATCAGCAGCAGCAGTGGCAGCCGCCACAATGACACCTTGAGAGTGACCAGTGGCCCCGCGGATGCGATCTCTCAGTATTCCAGGGTGTACACCAAGACCCCTTCCGAGAACTTGGTAATGGCATAGCTGCACCAACCCAATCAGGGGCAAGCTGACGGGGGCAGAGATTAGGTATTGAGGGTCGGGAGTCGTGTCCGGGGAACGGAGCCATTCCATCACATCCAACCCTTTTGCGTAAAGCTTCTCTGCTCTTGGGTCTAGAGCAAGGTTATGAAGGAGCTCCGCGGATGAGGTAACAAGCTCGCCCACAAAGGAAGGGTATGTCTCGTAAACCTCGCGCAGCTCATCAAAGTATTCAATGATATTGCCTTGGCCGCCGAAGATGCTATAGATGACAGCACTCCCATCATCGGCAGCCCTTAGAAGCGCGGACTCGTGTGGCCTGATCGCCCGGTTCGCCACTGAACGGGCCGCATAATAACATCGCACCACAGTTATCTGTTTAGCAAGAATGCCAGGTAAGTTTTTCGCAAGAGTGTGAACGTCATTTCCTCGAAGGAACATTCGCTCGAACTCATTGAGGACGAGTTTTAGAACCTCTTCGTAGGACCCCTGCGCATCGTCTTCCCCTTCTTCGACTTCATGCGCAACAAACCCCATGTATCGTGCCACAAGTTCGGCTACAGACGAAGGCTCGTCATCTAGAGCCAATTCATCTGTTGGTGCCGGGAGCCCGGCCGTGAACCGATCTTTTAGTTGTGACGCATGAAAATGGAGGCCCGTGGGTACGAGGAATGAAGCCTCAAGAGAGCCATGGGAAATAGTCAGGGGGCGAAGAGAGGACGATGAACGAGGAGTCGAGACGCCCGTTTGAGGGCCTGTGCCCGAGCCGGTACCGTACATGATTAGAGGTATCGAGAAATTGCGAGTGAGGCGGTCGTCTAAGTTCGTGCTGTTATTCTGTCAGTAACGATGGTACAAATCAATCACACACTACAAAGTTATCTTACTATCAGAATTACCTCCGTAGACTCAATGAAGAGCAGGAGATGTAATGCTCTTGGGAATCTGCGAGAAAAAAAAATTCAAAGAGCTTGGATAAAAAGGAGAATTGTATCCACGGATGTGACCAGACAAACAGAGGCCTTACTGATCAATGACCGACTGGGAGAAGATAGGTTCACCTGCCGCTTGTACAGAGGTAGCGAGGTGTTTGTAGGGTTGAAGCTGAGAAGGAGTTGCGATTGAGCAGCTTCGATAAGGAAGAGGAGGGTCGTGATGGACTGAATGCGGTTGAAGGGAGGTCCTATCAAGAAACCTAGATTCAATGTTTGTGGCACAAGAATCCTGCAGCTACAGCGGCGCCCCACTGTCTAGTTCTCTCTCAACGTACCGTTACCAGACAGCCAGATAGAAGCGGCTAAGAGCTAATGGGCTAATATTTTCTTTGCAGGGACAGCTCCCTCGCCAGAAAAAAAATTTAAGTTCTTGTTGGGGATCTGTTTGGGTTAGGTGCCACACCTGTTTAAAGTACCTCTAGCGTGCATCCAGGGCCCTGACCCACTATCAGTGATACTGTAGCTGGCTGCCACAGCAAGTATCTGTACTTCGTCCAATATCTTCAAAGCCGACATCACAATCTTCACGTTGTACATGCATACCTACCTACCGTGCCTACATACCTGTTGTGTGTCGGATGCGGGCATCAAGGCTCTCTGCCTAAGCCTGATCTGGGTTTACTATTCAGTGTCGTTTAGATCATGGTTGTTATGGCTACTTCAGATGAAGTCACAACTTAGCATCCGACCATCGAGCAGAATACGGCTATCAGCAGGCTTCAAACATGGAGACACTTCACGGACGCTGCCTCTAAGGTCGTGACTGGCGATATTTCTGGCAGCATTTGAAGCTAATGTTGACGAAGGTAGACCGGCACTACTTACGTGCGTAGGCGTGATTGCAAATCAAAGGAGCATGGCCAATCCCTGAATATGACTTCCTCTCTAACCCCCATCAACAAACCGCTCCCAATGTCATCCAGGCTGATAACCCTCGGGATAGCAGCCCATTTACTAATCATCAGAACCATGTCTCTTTCAACCGAGGCCTGCGAAGTCATCCTCAATGCATGTCATCCGAAGGCTGCAGTTTGGATCGCGGAGAGGGTGAGATGATGCAACGCCACAACAAGTAGCTTCTCCTTTAAAATTGCACAGAGGCGAAGATAACCAATAGCAATTTACGATATCCTCCAGACACGCCGCGCCTCATGAATAGGATATCATCTAATACGAAGTTTCACACAAGCTGATCGGTAACTTTCTCAGCTCGTCTTTTGTACCCTATTCCGGGGAGCTGGGAATCAAGTATACACCAGACTCAGAGCGGTCCTACTGTAATACGGCGTCAATGTCGCCAGCATCTTGAAGTTTAGTACCTATACATTATAGGTTGGTCAAGGGGAGCTACTTGAGTTGTGCCGACTGGTCCGCTAGAATGGTAGGGCAGGCAAACGACCGCCAAGGCCAGACATTGCGTGGTACCTGGTATCCCCTGTTGCCTGCAACACCACTCGTCCTAGTTATGCGGGCCTGCATGAGACTAAAGTCGGATGACGATTGCACTACCTTGGATTTAAAATCGTGGGTTCAGGCCGCTACTGTAGACGGTCAGGTCTAGTTTTAAGGGCTGGATTTCGTCTGTGCTCGGGAAGCTAACGGTCAGGTGGCCGTTAGCTGCTAAGAAGATTCAAACGATCCCCCGATAAAACCAGGCATAAAACGATATTATCAACGAGGGAGGCAAAAAGAAATCGACGAACCCCAAATTTGCGGGCTGGGTCTTTGTGGAGAAAGGGTCTTGAAAGCTGCTAGGCCACGATAGGCTTAGGTGCTGAAAGTTGGTTGAGAAATAGTGGAGTAAAAAGAACAAATCAAGACAGAGCAAATTAATTCGCTGCAGAGGTCAGAGGTTGCTCCTGCTCTCCGAGCACGCCTGAAGTATCGCACAGCAGTTGCGGTGGCACCACACAAGACTTCCAGCTGTACATACCTAGCGTGGAGAATGCTCTAGGCCACCTACATTCTTGCCCAGGGGTGGGCTTCAGGTGCCTTTACCTCCAGATGTAGCTCCCTAGTCCGTTTAGTCTAGCCATAAGCCCGGGAATGGGGAACGACGACTTGCCAGGATCCCGCCAAAATTTTCCATTGATGCAGTTCAACATTTGGGAAAGCTCGTTTCATTCCGCTGCAGCTCGCATCCTGCCTAACCCGTACGAGAGCTACCGCCCTAATCTAACCGCATTTGCTGTTTGTAATTTGTACCTCCTAACGGTTACGCCTATCTGTCGGGCAAAACAGCTGTTTGTCAACCGTGATCGCCAGCCATACACCGGCGATACCTCAGTAATTTTCGTTACCAGGAGGTGTCTATCAATCGATTAGTCAAAAACTCCACTCGTCACTAATTTTTGAAAGATTCCTCTTGCGTTCCTCTGCCTTCAGCAGGTCTCGTCTGTTCTAGTCGAGTTTTGTGACACTCCTTCCACCCCTTCAAATCAACTCGTAATATTTGCTTTCTCGACTCTTTTGGCCCATACGCAGTTGAGGGACTGAAATTCGAGAAAAAGGGGGATAGTCGAACACGAACGAGACGATATCCATCTCTTCCCCTTCCATTGTCGACATACCGCCAAAATAAACAGAGATACCCATTGGAGCTGCCGACACTCCATTTCTTCAGGCTTGTCTTGCTTGCCGTCTATACTCCTCGAAACCTCTACCTTACTACCACCCTACCGCCAAGATGCGTCCCGAAGTTGAGCAAGAGCTTGCTCACACCTTGCTCGTCGAGCTACTCGCATACCAGTTCGCATCTCCTGTGAGATGGATTGAGACGCAAGATGTCTTCCTCGGCGAGAAGACGGCCGAGCGAATTGTCGAAGTTGGACCTGCGGATACCCTGGGCGTAATGGCAAAGAGGACAATCGCATCCAAATACGAAGCGTTCGACGCTGCAAAATCTATTCAGCGACAAATCCTCTGCTATAACAAAGATGCAAAGGAGATTTACTACGACGTAGATCCAGTTGAGGAGGAACCGGAACCCACCGCTTCTGCTGCGGAGAGTTCCAGTTCTGCACCGGCACCTGCTGCGGCGGCAGCTCCTGTTGCTGCTGCTCCCGCACCGAGCGCAGGCCCTGCCGTGGCTGTCGACGACGCACCAGTATCGGCTCTTGAGATAGTTAGAGCTTTGGTCGCACAAAAGTTGAAGAAGCCTTTCTTAGAAGTGCCTCTAAGCAAAGCGATCAAGGACTTAGTCGGAGGTCAGTAGAAGCTATGTGATAACTACACTCCTTTGTGACTGACCAAGCTGCAGGTAAATCCACTCTCCAGAACGAAATTCTGGGAGATCTAGGCAAGGAATTCGGGTCAACTCCTGAAAAGCCTGAAGATGTTCCTATCGACGAATTAGCAGGATTAATGCAGGCCACATTCAATGGCCAGCTTGGAAAACAGTCTCAGTCGCTAATTGCCCGTTTAATTTCTTCGAAGATGCCTGGTGGGTTCAACATGACCTCTGCACGGAAATATCTAGAGACAAGATGGGGCCTCGGCCCAGGCAGGCAGGACGGAACCCTCATATTAGCCATTACAATGGAGCCAGCAGCCCGCCTGGGCTCCGAGAACGATGCCAAAGCGTACCTGGATGATGTGGCGCAAAAATACGCTGCCAACGCCGGCATCAGCTTGTCTACAGCCTCAGCAGCCGGCCCTGCCGCAGGGGGATCTGGAGGTATGATGATGGACCCTGCGGCCATCGATGCTCTTACCAAAGATCAGCGTGCGCTGTTCAAGCAGCAACTGGAGTTACTGGCGAGATACCTGAAAATGGATCTCAGAGCAGGGGACAAAGCCGCGCAGTCATCTCAAGAGTCACAACAGGTTTTGCAGGCACAGCTCGACCTCTGGAACGCTGAACACGGCGACTTCTATGCTGCCGGCATCGAGCCTGTTTTCAGTCCTCTAAAAGCACGTACTTACGATTCTTCCTGGAATTGGGCGCGGCAAGATGCGCTGAGCATGTATTATGACGTTATTTTTGGCCGATTGCAGGCTGTTGACAGAGAAATTGTCAGCCAATGCATTCGCATCATGAGCAAATCGAACCCCTTGCTACTCGAATTCATGCAGTACCACATCGACAACTGTCCCACCGAGCGTGGAGAGACATACAAGCTCGCTAAGGAGCTCGGACAGCAGCTGATCGAGAATTGCAAGGACGTTTTGAACGTGCCTCCGGCTTACAAGGATGTGGCTATCCCAACTGGCCCTCACACATCTATTGACGCCCGTGGCAATCTTAACTATGAAGAAATTCCTCGGCAAAGCTGCCGTAAGCTTGAACACTACGTCCGGCAGATGGCGGAAGGCGGGAAAATATCCGAATATGGCAACCGGACAAAGGTGCAGAATGATCTTGGACGTCTCGTCAAACTCATCAAGGAGCAGCATAAAATGTCCAAGACCGCAAAACTTGAATTCAAGAACCTCTATGGCAACGTTCTTCGCTCTCTCGCCATGAATGAGAGCCAGATCTTACCAAAGGATTCAGGAAAGGCAAATGGTTTCGTCAAGAAGCTCGCCTTGAAGGCCAATGGCCAAAATGGGAAAGGCAAGATGGAGACCATTCCGTTCTTGCACCTCAAACGCCACAACCTCCACGGATGGGAATACAGCAAAAAGTTGACTGGGATCTATCTGGACTGTCTAGAAGAAGCTGCCAAATCTGGAGTTACTTACCAGGACAAATATGTTCTCATGACTGGTGCTGGCGCTGGCTCGATCGGTGCTGAGGTTCTCCAGGGTTTGATCAGCGGAGGTGCGAGAGTCATTGTAACGACCAGTCGATTCTCACGACAAGTGACCGAGTATTACCAGGCAATGTACGCCAGGTATGGAGCCCGTGGATCTCAACTCGTCGTTGTTCCGTTCAACCAAGGCAGTAAGCAAGACGTCGAAGCACTCGTCGACTACATTTACGATCCCAAGAATGGCCTGGGATGGGATCTTGACTATATCGTTCCATTTGCTGCCATTTCTGAGAATGGCCGCCAGATCGACGGTATTGACTCGAAATCCGAGCTCGCTCACCGTATCATGCTGACTAACCTAATTCGACTTCTGGGTTGCGTAAAGACACAGAAATCTGAGCGTGGCTTTGAAACCCGGCCCGCTCAGGTTGTGCTCCCTCTGTCTCCCAATCACGGCACATTCGGTAATGACGGCCTCTATTCAGAATCTAAGCTTGGATTAGAGACACTTTTCAACCGCTGGCACTCTGAGGATTGGGCCAATTACCTCACCATTTGTGGTGCCGTCATTGGCTGGACCCGTGGTACAGGTCTCATGTCTGGCAACAACATTGTTGCTGAAGGTGTTGAGCAATTTGGCGTTCGCACGTTTTCGCAGCAGGAGATGGCATTCAACCTCCTTGGGCTCATGTCTCCCGCTATTGTTGATCTCTGCCAGAACGAGCCCGTGTTTGCGGATCTAAACGGCGGCCTCCAATTCATTCCCAACCTTAACGACACCATGACGCGGTTGCGCAAAGACATCATGGAGACGAGCGAGGTACGCCGCGCTGTCACCAAAGAGACGTCAATTGAGAACAAGGTGGTAAACGGTGAGAACTCAGAGGCATTGTACAAAAAGAAGATCATCGAACCACGTGCCAACATCAAATTTGATTTCCCGCCGCTTCCGAGCTGGGAGAAGGAGATTGAACCTCTCAATGAGAGTCTCAAAGGCATGGTCGACTTGGAGAAGATCGTTGTCGTTACTGGTTTTGCTGAAATCGGACCCTGGGGTAACTCACGAACCCGCTGGGAAATGGAGGCTTATGGTGAATTCTCCCTCGAAGGTTGCGTCGAGATGGCCTGGATCATGGGCCTAATCAAGAATCACAATGGTCCCATTAAAGGACAGCCATACTCCGGTTGGGTTGATGCCAAGACCGGCGAGCCTGTCGAAGACAAGGATATCAAACAGAAGTACGAGAAGTACATCCTTGAACATTCAGGTATTCGCCTCATTGAGCCTGAATTATTCGACGGATATGATCCCAACAAGAAGATGATGTTGCACGAGATCCAGCTAGAAGAGGACCTAGAACCGTTCGAGGGATCCAAAGAGACCGCTGAGGAATTCAAGCGGCAGCATGGTGACAAGTGCGAAATCTTCGAGATTCCAGACTCTGGCGAGTACACCATTCGTCTACGGAAGGGTGCTACTCTCTGGATTCCAAAGGCGCTGAAGTTCGACCGCCTAGTCGCCGGACAAATTCCAACTGGCTGGGATGCCAAGAAATACGGTGTTCCTGACGACATCATTTCTCAAGTCGACCGTGTCACTCTGTATGTACTTGTTTCGGTTGCCGAGGCGCTCCTGGCTTCTGGTATCACCGACCCGTATGAGTTCTACAAGTACGTCCATGTATCCGAAGTCGGTAACTGCCTTGGTTCCGGCCAAGGTGGGATGAACGCTCTTAACGGAATGTACACCAAGCGTAAGATGGACAAGGATATCCAAAAGGATATCTTACAAGAGTCCTTCATCAACACAATGGCTGCCTGGGTAAACATGCTCCTGTTATCTTCTTCTGGCCCCATCAAGACCCCCGTTGGTGCATGTGCTACAGCTGTGGAATCCGTCGACAATGGATATGAGGCTATCATGGAAGGCAAAGCACGCATTTGCCTGGTCGGCGGTTTTGATGACTTCGGTGAAGAAGGCTCGTATGAGTTCGCCAATATGAAAGCGACAAGCAACAGTGTCGATGAATTCGCCCACGGACGCACTCCACAGGAAATGTCCCGTCCGACTACCACCACGAGAAGCGGATTCATGGAATCTCAGGGTTGCGGTATCCAAGTCATTATGACTGCCAAGCTGGCGCTTGATATGGGCGTGCCAATCTATGGTGTACTAGCTCTAACTACTACTGCAAGCGACAAGATCGGGCGTTCTGTACCGGCACCTGGACAGGGTCTATTGACCACTGCTCGGGAGGCTCCCAGCAAGTTCCCCTCGCCTCTGCTAGACCTTAAGTACCGCCGCAGACAAATCGAGCTTCGCAAGAGGCAGATCCGCAACTGGAAAGAATCCGAGCTCGAATACCTCTACGAGGAGGCAGCCGCCATGCAGGCCCAAGGTCACAAGTTCGACGAGAAGGAATATACTCAGGCCCGTGCCGTGCATATTGAAAAAGAAGCCGCAAGACAGGAGAAAGAAGCCTTGCGCAGCCTTGGAAATAACTTCTGGAAGCAAGATAACACCATCGCCCCTCTGCGTGGTGCCCTTGCTACTTGGGGTCTCTCGATTGACGACTTGGATGTCGCCTCTTTCCATGGTACATCAACCAAGGCCAATGACAAGAATGAGTCGTCTGTCATCTGCCAGCAGTTGCGCCATCTCGGCCGAAAGAGGGGAAATGCTGTTTTGGGTATCTTCCAGAAGTACCTCACCGGTCATCCGAAGGGTGCTGCTGGAGCCTGGATGTTCAACGGCTGCTTGCAGGTCCTAAACAGCGGCCTTGTTCCCGGTAATCGCAACGCGGACAATGTTGACAAGGACATGGAGAAGTTCGACCTAGTCGTATACCCTAGCCGAAGCATCCAGACCGATGGTGTGAAGGCGTTCTCGCTTACTTCGTTTGGTTTCGGTCAGAAGGGTGCTCAAGCGATCGGCGTGCACCCTCGATACCTATTTGCCACCCTCGACAAGGAGACGTACGCAGAGTACTGTGCTAAGGTGACCGCACGTCAAAAGAAAGCATATCGTTACCTACACAATGGTATAGTGAACAACGCTATCTTCCAAGCTAAGGACCACTCGCCCTACACAGAGGATCAGCTCACCTCAGTTCTTCTTAACCCCGACGCGAGAGTGACGGAGAATGGAAAGACGGCCGAGCTCACTTACGCTGCCGACTTTGCTCGCCGGGCTGCTCAGCCTCACGTTCTCAAGGCAAGAAATACAAAAGAGGTAGTGGAAAGCTTGGCTCGAAGTCTCCAGACTGGTAAGAATAATAAGGTTGGCGTCGATGTAGAGGACATCGAAGCTATCAACATCGAAAATCCTACGTTCATCGAACGTAACTTTACGGACAAGGAGATCGCGTACTGCCAAAAGACTCCAAGTCCGCAAAGCTCGTTCGCTGGGCGCTGGAGTGCGAAGGAAGCTGTCTTCAAGAGTCTAGGTGTCCAAAGTAAGGGTGCTGGTGCACCTTTGAAGGATATTGAGATTTTACCTGATGAGCACGGTGCTCCCATCGTTTCCGTAAGTGGATTCATCGTGAGACCCCCCCAATCGCTAGAAATTTGCTAACCGCTTATAGCTCCACGGCGACGCCCAAGAAGCTGCCAGAAAGGCAGGCGTGAAAGAGATTAGCGTATCCATCTCTCACTCGGAGACACAAGCTATCGCTATTGCCGTCGCGACCTTTTAACGCAAATTAGCTTATTCTGCATGCTTTCTGTACATGTCTGACGTGGTACGGTGTTTTTCGCGTTGCTGGGTCCGGTCTTGGTTCATGATGTATATCTTCTGTAAACAATTAGAAATGATGAGGGAGCCGTTGCATTTATTAGAGGCGGTCAGAAGAGACAGTGGGAATGACAGGCATGCTGAAGGGCTGCACATCTGTTCACCCTGGTACAAGAGCCTGATAAGGCAAAGAAAATAAATAACTCTAGTGCCTAATACAATGGTCTGAATACCTGAAGAATTGACATCGAATAGCATCCATGGATCAACGTGAGCAGCACAATAGGTATTAATAAAGCGGAACCTAGGGCCCAAGCATACTCAAAAACTGCCTCGGCTTTCAGAATTTTAACTTAGATGGCGCAAGGTGAACTATGAACCCGTTGGACACGTTCTTTGAAAGACCTAGGTCCTAACATGTGAAAGCCCTCATGCCAGTTCATGGTAAACCAAATATTGACTTGTGGGGTGTATGTGGACATTGTAGACCTAACCTGGATCAACGCCGCTGGATTATCCATGACCCTGGACATCGACCCCGATGTCTAAACGGCTTCATAGTCTTGCTACCTGAGCCTTAACCCACTTCACAAGGGTATCAACATCCCATTGCGGAGAGATTATGCCATCATCATATCTGGGTTGTATGTAGGGCGTGCAAGGCTACATCGGATGTGACCTTGACCCCACAAAGACGATGTTCACATGCTTCCCACCATCCATGTAGGTCCATACGCCGCACCCACCACCACTACCGGCATTGGTGGATCGAGTTTAAGCTTTGTCTGCCCCTGGAGCGATCACAAACGTTGTGTTGTGCCAAGGCCGCGGTTGAGGCTTATCCTGTCGTAGTGCTAGCCTCAGGGATCTGCTCCAGTAAGGAGTTGAAAAGCGGCTTCAGCCCGGAAAGCTACCATCCAGAGTGACCTATATGGTGCTCATTGGTAGTATGAAAAGATCTTGACACTATCGTTTTCAGAATGTTAGAAAGGTAATGACTCATTTCCCTTCAGGGGAGTGTTCATAAGGATAGGATACCTGGCTGGGTGTAGGGTAGCTTGTAGTTGATTAGATTACACAGCTCTCTGTTTTTCAGTATGAAATAAACGTTAGGTAGCAGGTATCCGGGTAACACAATGCAGTCTAGGACATCTTAAGCCCGTCGGAACGCAACTGAATGTCTACAGCTTCATGTAGCCGGTTTATCTACCTATGTAAGTATGGCATTGCCTGTTGGAAGAGCAAAAAGGTGTTAGCGCTCACGTTCTACACTGCCCGTGAGTACCTACAAAGAGGGACCAGATCCCCTCCCACATCTCAGTATCCATCTACAATCTAGATCTAGATTTATCGAGAGGACTTATTGGATACCAGAACACAAGATGGCTGAGCGAAAAGCACAAGATAGGGGTAACCTGCCACATCGACCACTCCTTGAGTTCTCGGCTAGGTACATATCTCAGCAAATAAATTTACTAGAGTTATGAAACTTCAACAGGATATTCGGCTAAATGCACCAATTATGGGAAGCTATTCATGTTTGGGATCAATAATTCTTTATTACAAAACAACGTCTTCAATGTGAAGCGGAAGCTACGTGTTTGTATTTGTGTCGTCATAGGAGACTCAGACGGCTACTAGATGGTAGGCAAGGCTGTGTTATATATTGAATCGACCACCCTTCGCTGCCCGGGGCTCTTTATATTTCGTGAAAGACTGTCCCGAGGCTCGAAGATCTCATATATATATATATATATATATATACAAAATCCTGCAGCTATTTCTTATTTCTTACCTAATAACATTTGTTGAATGCCAACACCTTTCAGACTCTCTTTTTGAGCTCTCCTCTAAAGGAGAAATCAAACTCTTCCGGGACATGGTGTCTCCCGAAGCCTCAGGCCTTCGTGTACGGGTCGCGTTTCTGGGTATGTGAGCTTGTTATGATACTCTATGGAACTGGCCTAACTATTTTGTCAGGGAGATAATTAGTGCCCCTTCCGTAACGCAATTCTATCGGCTCTGGGCATCTCCGCCGTGTCTACCGCGTTGCCTTTCATTGTGGAGGATTTTGGGACCGAATATGGCTACATCTGGATACCCAACGCTTACTTCTTGACATGTACGGCATTTCAGCCCATTTATGGGCTCACCGCCGACACATTTGGTCGACATAGCCTAACCCTTCAGCTCTATTTCCCTTCGTTGTAGGCTCTGTGATATCAAACCCACCGCCAGATCTAGGCTCCCTTATCAATGCGGTTCTTCTGCGAAAGGGGGATAAGGTAAGTTCCATGGCGAAAAGGCCAGGAGTCTTCTTACCTATGGTTTCTAAGCTAAAAATAACACTATCAAGTACGTTACAGAGTAAGATGATGGGTATTTTCTTAGTCCCCTCTGGCAGCAATTTACATTCTTCATTAGGCGACTTATCTCTGGCCAACTACGAATCATCCTCGTTTATACGCCTCACCTTAGCCTCAGAAATGAACTTCGACAAGTAATTCACATGACCGATTCCTACACGCCTTACGGCCCATCTAGAAGTTACATGCTCTCCGTGTACATTATCTTGTACGTTAGGTATCTAACCTAATCATAAGCGTGTATCTCAATACCTCAGCAGCAACGCGTACACGCGTCTCCTACTGAGTGAATTCAAAGTCGATTTTGAACTGGTTCCCACCTTTGGGGTATATGAGTTGTGTGCTTTAATGATTATCGTTTTCGCACCTCCTCAGTTCTTTATTTTCTTTTCTCCCTCCAGCAATCGCGCGCACCTGACATTCGTCTCGTTTGAAGACCCCTCCAGATTCATTTACCTTCTTTTCGTTACCTTCGCCGACATACTCTTCTCCCCTGTTTTCGAGTCTTTCCAGGTTCCAAAATCCAAACACTGTACAATCACCATGTCACTTCCTAGCGAGCTCTCTCGAGGGCAACATCATATATAACTAACATCTGACTTTTAAAAGGTGCAAATTCGGAGCCAGCTTCTGCTACCAATGCTCAACCCTGGCAACCAAATGCAGCTACAAGAAGCCCTATCCAGGCCCGGCTCCTACACACCGAGCTACTCTAATACAAGTCCAGGAAAGACTGGCACCAGAAGGCGAAGTCCAAGGCGACGTAGGGGTAGCGAAGGAGAAGTTACGCTGGAAACCGCAGCCGCGATCTGGTCAGCCACGCCCCAACAACCTAGTCGCGAACGAAGAAGAACACCCTGTACTCATCACTCCGTCAAGGATCGAATCAATGGCGAAAGCACCTGCCCGGTGTGTGGACATGGATGGCTGGCATATATCCTAAAGTGCCGACGCTGCGGTTTCAGGGCCTGTTTTGAATGCTTTAAGAATGGAAAGCTCCCATAAAATCGACAAGCTCACTGTCCTTGTAGTCTGCCGCTGGTCCTAACGCCCTTATTACCATTCTAAAAGCTCCTCGGTGGTTGCGCTTCTGATAAGAGTCAAATACATGATAGTACCTATTGGGTTGTGGATGATGCGGTAGCGTCTTCCCCCTATATTCCTGCATGTGGCCCCTATACGACGTCCGAGACCCATCTGATCTCCCATTAGAACCAATAAAGTGTGCTCTCAGTAATTAATGATAATATTCTATTGTGAAACTGGCCTTTATCTGTAAAGCGATACTAAGCAAAGGCTACGTAGGTGGCCTTTCTCCTACTGTAGCTAAAATTCTAGGTTAATTACAGTAGGTACGAAGCCGAATAGCCTCCAGCTGTCTTTCATCATCTCTCTTTCTACAATTCATTTACTTTAGTCCTTCCAGGATGCTAACCAAACTTCGTGAACTTGTCTTGGAAATATAGTTCTTCCATGCTTCACTAACGTTTGATGTGAACTCCGCGACACTTGTTACAAAATGGTACCCGCAGAACAGTCATTATTCTATACTCGTTACTATCTCGAAATAACTTGAGCATAAGTAAATGAAGAACGTAGAGGCGACGATGTATCTTTTCACAATTCGTGCATACATGGGATACGACGACGAGCCTCTAACAGTTAGGGAATACAGGTATACGGTACATAACTTGAATAGCTGCATAATTATTGATTCGTTGACAAGACGGAACAGGATATGCGTAGGAGTGACGGGACACGACAACTAGCAAGCATTAATTATATATTAGAAATAGAAAGGTCGAATAGATGTTGTTTGATCTGGGTTCTCGTTCGCCACTGACTGAATAATTAAAAATGATACCAATAGCAGTCGTGATCACCTCATAGCTACGTCGAGTGACAACAGCACATGTTATGCTGTGGAGCAAACAGACAAGCAATGGAATTCACCGATAAAGGAGGCGACTGTCTGCCCGCTGTCGGTGGTTTCGAATATCTCATTGGCCTATGCATTAGCAAGTATCATCTGAAGTTAGTGCTTCTAGAAACGTAAAGGCGTGACTGTATCATGAAGGTGCTTCCAGGCCGCTACGGCAGGAACTTGAACTTGCCGTTTCAGCCTCAAAAGCTCCGGGTACTTCGGTACTATTGGCTTAAGGGGCTCGTCGCGTGTGCTTGACTATGTGGTTGCCGGTAGGAGCCTCAATTCTCTGTCGTGCCCCCCCCCCCCCTAAGACCTGTCTTCACAGTAGCTGTGCAACTAAAAGACAAGTTAATTGGCAAGAAGGTTGCAAAATATTGTGATGGATTCGTCCGAGCTTCTAGCCAAACCGCGTCAGATGCAGTTCTCCTGTCTCCCTGACGACGTGAAAGCACCCTCGGCAATTGCAGTTGAGAGTTGCAGCCGCAGTGCACCGACCACAAACCCAAGGCTTGAGTACGCGACACTGTTTGGAAATACCAAACAACATCATAATCGAAGGCTGTTCGAGGCGAGCGCCGCGTCCTGGACAAAACAACATTTCCAAGAACCCCATCAGGTACCACAGCCATCTCCGAGTCATCTCCTTCTCTGTTCAACTTCAACATTCGTTCCTCTTTGTGTTGGCGCGTTTGCTGCGATTTGATGATCGCGTCTGACTCCTCGAGACTTGGCTGCCACATTGGCAGCTTAAGATCGTACAACCTCTTTGTCACCTCCTCATCCGAAGTAGATGCAGTCAATACTCTTGTGACTTGAAGGGAAGTAACCCAAAGTCGTCATATGAAGAAATGTTTGATCAGAGGGAAGATTGACTCCGATTGATGGAATCCCGCCCGAGGGAAGTTCTCCATATAAACTTGCGAGCCACCCCTTACTCTTTCGCACTCTTCCCCCTTTCCCACACAACATCAACACCTGTCAGTGTCCTGCGTTCATTAGACTCCTCTAAGTTGCAACAATCCCTACCGAGAATATCGAGAGCGGCATCCACCATCAACATAGCACCATGAGTCAGAATCAGACTCCCAGTGATGGCGACAAGTGAGTCTTCTGCTACCCTAACGTTAGCCTCGTATCTGGTAAGAACTGACACGATGCAGGTCGCTCAATCGTCCTCCCTTTTCACTTTCAGAGGCAGAGAGAAGTCAGCTTCAGTATTTCAACCGAGAGCTGCAAGATATCCAACCTCAGCAGACATCCATGCAGCATCGCGCGAAACCTGCACTGGGCCTGTACGTTGGTCCCTATGCCGGCGTAAACCTAACACCCACCGCGTCGGCATCCCAATTTGGCACGTTGTCAACCGCGTATGGTTCGGCTTCTTCGATGTCGGCTTCGCAACAGCCAGTGCCAACAACGATGGCACCTTTGACACACCAGGCCGGATCTCCACCCAACTACCCAGGTTATAGGAACTTGCCTAATACCATGGCTTATGGTGGATCGTCAGGGCAAATGCTCTCGACATATACGTACGGACAGGGACAGAGTTGTAAGTCATGGCCATTAAAACACTGACAGGCAGACGCGTACTAACCTTCTGAAGCCCATAATCCGGGGAACGTGGGACTCCCCCAACAGAATCAGTGGTCGGCTGGACAAACTGGTACCACCGACGTCCGTCCGTCAGCCATCAACCGCCAAGGTGTGGCTATGGCAAACTTCCTGACTACACCACAAAACAACATACCCTCAGTTAGCTCCTCCTCACTACTTCCAAGTGCGAGCCCACCACAGCGAGCTACCCAGAGTCCCTTCCGAAGCAACCCTCGAACAAGCGACTCTCCGACTTCAAGCCGGGGCCGATCTCCTACCTCACGCGGCGTCGGCGGTCGCAAGACAAAGACCAAGTCCCGCACGGGGACCCCCGGCAGTCGCACGGCCGCCTGCTTTACAGCACAGGGGCCTATCAAGTGGATGTCCGGCATGAAGGACCGTAAAATAACCGCGGACATGACGCCGGAGGAGGTCGAAGAGGCCCAAGACTACAACAGGAGACTCGCAGAGGCTAAGAAGGCGCACACCAGAGAGCAGAATAGAGTTTCCGCTCAGAAGAGCCGGGCCAAGAAGGTTGAGCTGCTGCAGCAGACCAAGTCCCAGGTGGACGAGCTCCTAGACGATAACGAGCAGCTGCAGCAGCTTAACACCGAGCTGAACACGAGAGTCCAGGGTCTAGAGAGAGACAACCTGCAGCTGCGCACCGAAAACGACGCGCTGCGATACCGTCTCGCCATATACGAAGAGACCATGGCGGCGCCCATCCGAACCCCATTTGTGGCCGTGCCGCCGCTCGACACGAGCACCCAGACTCAGAACCAGGTCGCGCAGACTGGAGCTGCTGGCTCTCTCCAATCTCCCGGGCTCCAGAACGTTGGAGATTTTCCTTTGACAACCACCAACGCCGCACGGCCAACTGCGGATCTCGGCCCCTTAGACAATACCCTCCTAGCCCAAGAGCCTACCAGCAACTTTTCGCTAGATCACCCTCTTCCTGAGCAGCCGGAGCAGCACAATATTCCTACGGCCGCTGCGCAGGAAGGGGGTGATCTAAGCTCCTGGCTGCTGGGCCTGAGCAACCTAGACTCTCAGCAAGGCACAGACGGTCAAACCTGGGGCCCGCCATCCAAGACAGGGGCCCAGTAAGTCAGAGCGGAGCCATGGATGCCAGGCCTACATCAGCGCCAACGCAACACCAGCGGACGCTGTTGTGGGTCTAATTGACCGCGCCCCTTTATTGTCCTCATCGTCGGGAGGAGTCAGCAACACCACCGCTAGTCTGCTGGTGAAGTATCTTCAAAGTCGAGGCGAGACCCTCAAACAGCGCCTCACCGAAACGCTGTCGACAGAGGAGACGAAGTCATGCGCTATCTATTTCTTTTCTGTTCATCGAGGGGCAGTGTCGAGAGTTGTACCTCTCGGTTGCATCGTCTCCTGCCTTCCCTTGCTTTCTCATTGTGCAGTATACCACGTTGATCTCTCGGAGTAGGAGGAAGAAAGTCGGAAAAAGGCTAGTTTCGGAGTTAGGGAAGCGCTGGGCGTTCAGGTTTTGATACCCAGGCTTGCTGAGTGAGTGTACTCTATATATACTAGGTAGAGTAGTCCACGAATCAATTTCCTACTCTGAACGTTCAGCTTTGAATGACTAGTGCCGAGGAGTGAAATTGTGCCCTAATCTTTTATCTTCTCTCCCAGCCCCGTGGCGCTGGCTTCTAGGCCACATAAAAGTCCAAGCTCATGGCTTGACTAGGTAGATAAATTCCACTTTTGGTGGCGTTGTGGTTTGGCGTTTGCCTTCCGAGGACCCTTAGCCCATGCTTTCATAGGTTTGCTCGAGACCCGGGTCCATTAGGAGTTAGAGCCTGAGACAGTGCAGGCAAAAGGTCGCGGCCTATTTGTATGACGCCATTCGCGGCAGATAGGTCCAAAATCTCTGCGCAATAATCCATCGGAGGATTGGCGCCTCCGAGGTTCGACTCGTTGGAAGTTTGAACAGGGCAGGGGGTTAAAGCTCGACATACAGGGAACGATGGCTCAATACCTGTATATACATCACCGTCTCAATCAGATAAGCTTAGGGCTGCCTTGTATCATTGTCAATACCTTCCCTACAACCTCAATATCGGAATGGTGACGCTTTAGGGAGGGCAGCGAAAGTTCGACTGGTCGCTGCCACATCTTCCACCCTTCTGTTGGCTATCGTAGGAGACCGAAATGAACTGAAAAACAAGGATGGTGCCATGCAGGCGAAGAGCGTTTATGAGTTACAATAAGTTAAGGAGGAGCTTTGTCCAAAGCTGAAAGGGAAGTACCACCCCTTTATAATATCAGTGCAGAGCACATGACGAGGGGTGGGGACTGGGCTTGACTCTTGATGGTGGTCAAGAATGTGAATGGAGAATGATGAAGAAATGAACTGAGAAAGATCGGGGAAACGTGAAACACACAAATGGTGCGAAAAGTGAAGAAGAATAGCCTAGGTACGTAGGATCACGAGTAATTTTCACTTGTTGATTATTAACACTAGATGGCCGTAGACTTCGGCCAATGAAGGAAAAAATACTTCCTGTGAACTTTGGTCATCGTGGAGTCTTACTCTTAGAAAGAAGTCTCTGGTTCAACAGAGGGGCCCTTCCCTTTTTCTCATATCTGTATACCTAAGCATGATGAGCTTTTTCGACATCCTGAACGGGCATACGGCGGCACCAAATGTCACTCCGTGGGATATGGTGTCCTGACAATTGCTGTCTGGAAGGACATGAAGTATGCAGAGCCCCAAGCAATTACGAACGGCCGTGCAAGCCATTCGTATGAGCTATCCGGCTTGATTCATTTATATAGGTAGGTTCTTTTGAAGATGAGTGATAAAGGCCCCTAACCATGACAATATGGCTTAAGAGAATATACCTACATACCAGATCTTTTCCATAGAGCTAGCTATCATAAGACATCCAGAGATTGGACTCACCGGATATACCGAAACGCTGGGATATAGTAGAAGTGACTAAAAAACAGCTTACAAGTCTCGGTCTTCAAACAGAGATCTCCCAATGCTCTATAAGACAATTCTTCCTACATGAGCTTAGCAAGCTATATGTGCGTGAAAGACTAAGCCCACATAGAAAAAGTTCCCAGAATCGTCAGGGCAGAATATATAATTCAATACGTACAAGTAATAGATCAGAACCAAGCTCTTAGGTTTCTTTGCCTTCAAGCCTCTAGAATATATATTTCAACTCACCCCTGTGTTGACTATGTCTACGTCATAAAACCACTATTTACGTTCTCGTCCTTGACTCACTAGACTCAGAGATCGTAATGTCAAACACACAGCACCAATTTAGACTGTAATAATGTCAAAAACGTGGACACAGTCAACAGCGATCTCCAGCATAGGTAAAGTATATCATAAAACCTCGATGCGTTGTATTAGTGAGAGTCCTCGATTGACCGCGAGCTAATAAATCGAGACCGTCAATCATCAGCCTCAGCGCCAATTAGACAACACCATCCCGGCATCCCATAGCCCGGGTGGCACCACCACTACTCCGTGATACACATTACAGATATTAGTAAACCAAAAAGCTGCCTTGAAACGACAATCGACACGCGCCATAGATGTGTACAGGTGAAACTCAAGAATATGTTCCCGGACTCCAATGTCCCCCGTACCGTTCTGTGGCTCCAACAACACCTAACCTAAGCTCCGAAGCGAAATAACAGCTTCTCGTGGCATCGCTCATGATCTCCGTTCCTCCATACGAACTCGTACTCGTACTCGTAGACTCATGACAATCTTAATATGACATAATGTATCCAGACTCCGCCGAAATGTAGGTAGGTAGATTTATTGGACTAAGCGACACTCCGGTCGTAATAAATCGAATGACTAAAATGAATAATGTATACAGGCCGAATCATACGGCAGGGAGTTCAGAGTTCAGCCGTCCCTGATGTACTTTCGGTGCCGATGATCTTCAATGACGATCTCGTGGTCCGAGCTTCTCCGTCGCGGGGGCTCGTACCTCCTGGGCGCCTCGATGTACCGGAAGCTGTCTTGCTGGGGCGCCTGCTCGATCTCGACGTGGTGCACGTGGTAAGGCACCGGGACGCGGACAGGGACGATCCTCTCGCGCTCGATGTAGACCTCGCGATCCCGACCATGCCTGCCGCTGCTGCTTCGTGACGACTTGGAGCTCCGCAACGAGCTCTTGGAAGAGCTGCTCCTGGACGACCGGCTCGTCGTGGACTCCTGATCTGGGTCTACGTCGACGGCAATGACCTCGATCTCGGTCTGCTCTGGCTCGGGTGGTGGCGGGGGCGGGTAGTACACGGGAGGCGGTGGAGGCGGCAGAGGCTCGACGATAACCGGGGGCGGTTGAGGTTTGGGCTCTGGGAGCATTACGGGAGGTGGAGACGGTGACGGTTGAGGTGCAGGTGCCGGAGGAGGCACGATGGTAGTGATTCGTGTGCGGACGGTCTTGCTACCGTTGGTGGGCGGCTCCATGTATAGAACCTTCTTGTACTTGTGATAGCGCTTCTCGCGGGGAGCTGCATAGTAGGTGTCCATCGTGTTAGACCGTCTGACTTTGTTCCAGTATTGAGGGGAAGTAATTGTAATTGATAGGGGTAAGGAACAGATGAACCGATGGACAGGCAGAAGTTGACAAGGAAGTTCGACTATGGTTGTGGTTTGGGGAATTGCTAACCTGTTGAAGTGTAGTACCACATGGCGGAGGGGACGAGGATCTAATTATGGGCGCGATGAGAAGAAGGTTCGTGACCGCACTGGCGCTTACGTCACGGTAATCTACGGCAATCTAAACCGGATTTTCGTATCGCTTGGAGGCCGCTAGTCTATCGATAACGCGGTGGCTGCAGGGTCCAGCTCGCTAGTCCCGTATTATTGGGGCGTTGGGCGTTTAAGGGGGGCTTTGAGGGGGCTTTGACTGGCTGTGGGCAGTGCCGAGTTGTAAGTGCAAGTGGGTTTTGGAGAAAGAAGACAAGTTTGTTCGTACGACACCGAGTTGTATGGTGTGACCGGTTCCCTCACCACGGGAGATGAAAAGAAAAGAACAAGGTCTAGAATTAGAATTATATAAGTTCGTCCAAGTATCGCCTCTAACAGAGAGCACTCGCGCAGTCGTCCCAAGGGCGGGAATTGCCCGAGTGTTAAGTACTCGAGCGACTCCAAGGCTGCTGTGCGCCGTTGTGTCAGTAGCACACTAACACGAGCCCAACCGTCCATCCCGTGGCGAACGTCGTGACCTTTGGGCTCCGAAACTTTGCCACAATCTTGTACGCCTATGCAGCAGTAGATGTTGTGAGACCACGGTCAGGACGCAGAATCTCATCAGTCTTACAAGGGTAGCATGGCATCACGGGCTGCTTGCACACGTCGACATTGGCCATGCAGCTCAACAGGCGTTTTTAAGGGGGGAGTGGGGTCGCTGGCCAAGCCAAAGCAAAACCCCGTCCACACAGCACGCTTGCACCCATTTGATCAACAACACCATTTAGGACATATTTGTTTTTAAATGATATGAGACAGGCTGCTATTCGCTGTACTACGTCACCTCGCCAAGCCCCTTTTCGTTCATGTCTTCACATGGTAGCATGCGAGGACCCTTGGTTCGGGTTTATGCTTACGACGTTGGGGAAGTAATATAGCCATGTTACACGAATAGTATAACTTATACATTAGCCGACCTGCAAGTCTGAATTGTATATACTCCATTACTCATAAGTACCTGGGCATCTCCCCTGAACTATGTTGCTCCCCTTCCTCCGTGTTTCCCTAGGTAGGAAGATTAGGTTCAGTGACGAAAGAACTGCGTGGGTATATTAAAAAGAAAAATGCGCCAGGTGTCAAATATTGGCATTGCATAGTCTCTGCAAGGACCGGGGCAAAAGCTATCTACTACTAAAGAAGCGGTGTGAGCGAATAGGAGCAAGGTTGACTTCCCTCGGATACGGTACGGTTTCCTCATGAGCTTAATTCCAATCGGAACTAACCTGTAGACCCAGGCGGTGGGTTCAGTGATGCAGAAGCATCATCGAAACGGTAGGGCGATGATAGAAAGCTAGATATGAGCTGCTTCACTGTGTGCCAAATGATACTTCCTGACGGAATCGCCCCTTTCATGGATGAGGATAGATTATAGGTGGTCAATGTAAATCTATAAGTCGTTATACACTGGGTACATAGGCACAGTCTCTAGATGCTTCTGCTAAACGTATGACTTTGACGTCTTTTGATACTGCTAATCGAGAAGTCCTATCGAGTAGATTAGAGACTAGTCCCTGGGAGACCCTTAAGGGGTAGCAAATGACGACTTAGTGAAACACTTGAAGAGACTACCTATGGAGCGTCAAAAAGGTTAATCTATTCCCTTGTAGGAGGCTAGTTTTACTTCTTGCTATGGCTCTATACCTACATGGGTATGCTACTAACTATCCTGACTACCTACCTAAACCAGTGTGTATAAAACATGCGACCTCCTTTTCCTATGAGAAGACGAGCCCACGTTCCAAATATACTCATAGCTTTACAATACGGCAGACTTTAAGGATTACCCATTCATCGTGATATATCTGTGACCAACTCAACTAGGAGCTTAGATAGATGCTCAATATACATGTATCTACTTGACTAGAAACAGGAAACCCTCACACGCAGTTACACGAATACACTACAGGAGTATAGACCAGTATCTTCCAATCTACAATCTCTCTACACGGCGCTACAAAGCCAAAATTCTATAAAGATCTCGCTCCTTGCATACCAAGACATAATACAATTAAGCAGAACCACACCTTCCTCAATACTAACTATTCGCGTACTAAGATCTGCTCCGCTTAGACGGAACCGCAATGACGCTGCACAGTAAAGTTTGGTTGTAAGATATCACACTCGAGCACGAAAGATCAAGATCTGAATGACGTAGCGGCATGCGAGCCATGTAGCATCAGGCCTCCCTCTCCCGCAGCCTAGCACCGTCGCTCTCCTGCGCCTTCGTACCAAATAGTAAACGACCTGCCCACAGGGCGGCCTTGGAAAAGGGTGGAAGGTTCCACAAAATCGAGCTCTCTGTCGAGGCTGAACGGGCGGACCCCCAGGGGACCCCCCAAATCTCGATTGCGGAACGAGGCAGCAAGAAAAGCTTTGGCGCATGGCGCGGGGGGTGTGGTGGTTGAGCTGTACAAAAGCTTCGACAAGCTTACGTCCACCCAGCCAACGGGCATCGAGTTCGAGTTAGAGGAGCTTGGGCTTTTCTCGTCGGGAGGGGGATCCGCCGCCCAATCACGAAGAGGCGCCCATACGACATCCAGCAACGCTGACGGATTCGTTGCGCTACGGAATTGGCGAATGGGGCACCCAACTCCTATCGGGGCGCTACCAGCAGAGTGGCACGACGCGATAGGACGGGCTCCTCCATGCATCCCATATCGCGACCTAACTGCTGGTGCTGCTGCTGGTGCTGCTGCGGGGACCCCCATTCCCGCGCCAAAATAAAGGAAATATATGCACCACGGGCAGAAGCTGCATGCACATGTCTGGTGAATTATGTGGTGTAAGGGATCTACGACGCGCGCGCTGCGAATTTTCGTTCAGAGACCCAGCGCCACCCGCAAAATGCCAGGATAATAGTGAGGCGGACTCCGCGCGCGCGACGTGGATGCATGGATAAGAGCCCGATCTAGATAGGAAGAAGAGGAAGCTTGAGGCCCGGAGAGCTCAAGTCCTGATTAAGAAAAAGGCTTGGTATCTCTAGTGCTTCCACGACGTCCGCGGTACCGGCGGCCCCAGTGTAGCCCGGCTATATGGCATCAGCCCCTGTGGGTCTATTCCCGGGTAGTCTGCTTGAGGGTAGTATATGACGCCGTTTGCAGCCGGAGGAGACACTCGTGCATAAGCTGTGCTCCTCCGCGAGGGGAGCCCGCGCAGCCAGCTGATAAAATTATGCAATTCGCCCATCCACCACAAGCCCGTGACGATGACGGCCACGGTAGTTGGCAACGCCGCCGCCCAATACGCCCACTGCCCCAGCTCCATATCACGCACGTCGCTTGAGTTCATCCCAAAGATAGAGCTGATGGTGCTCAGTGGCAAAAATATAATGGTGACCATGGTGAAAGCATAAACAGCTGCTTCTTGCCGATCCTTTGTCACTTCGATTTTGTTGGCGTTCTGCGACAGGGTCAGCATTTGTGTCTTACTCCTCGCCATACGTCAGAACGTTACCATATCCTCCAGCCTTGACGCCTCGACATCAAGATCCAAGAATTCATTATCTCTCCGCTCCAACCAGGATCTACATTCCCGGCCGAAAAGCTCCCGAAACCCGCCCGGGTCAGTGGATGCCAGCCTGGAGAAGGCATCGGGGTCCTGGGTTGGCTCAAAATGAAGGCCATGCAGTCCTGGTGCACTTTTCTGGTAGTAAGCATTATGACCCTCCGACCACGCATCTAATCTGTCCACGTAGGCTACGCCTTGCTTTTCATAGGACCGCGAACGCGCTGTGGTCGCCTCGGCTCGTAATCTCTCACGCTCTCTCTCCTGCATCTCCCTTTCTTTACGGGTCTGGTCGTTCCAACCAGGTCTCTGAGTAACGGTCATCATCCTATCTACGACATTAATCTGTGAGGCAATCACTCGGCAGATTATTGCGACCTCTTGTTTGAAAAGAGTGATGCGGAACTGATGCGAGCGATCGGAGTTATTCGAAGTAATCTCGTTCTCCTGGGATCGCCTTGTATCAGAATGTAATGTACACTAATCCATAGAATCAGGTGGAAAACTTACGAGTCCCTTGAGATAATCGGAATAGGTGCCGTTGATGCTCGAATACGTCCCCGTAGAGTCTTGAAGTAGTTTCAAGCTGACCAATGCGACAAGATCCATGGGTTGGACAACAGATCTGGATAACAGATCATCGGTTGGCAATTCGTCCACTTCAACAGACACGTCAGCACCCGAATTTCTTGTGTCCGTTGAAGCTTCGCAGCTACGCAATAACACTTGAAAATCTACCGATGGTTGACTCACTGATTTCATCCATTCCTCTTCGCATTAAAGCTTCTGCAACGGCAATATTTTCATTCCAAGCTTCCTCATTCAGCGATGCTTGGACGAGCGCGACGACTAAATGTAGCCAGGCGCGAACAAGGTCATCGGGCACCTCAACCTTGGTTCGGAGAGACGCAGGAGCATGAGATAGAATGTCCTGAAACGATTGTATCACTCTTGTAAACCCTCTAAGAGTAGCTCTCAACGGGTATAGATTAGGTTCTGCGCCAGCACTTCGTCTTGGTACGCTGGCGTCGTCATCAGTGCCCTTATTTGGTATCTATTCGTATGGATGTCTAATAAGCACTTTATCGTCCTAGTGTAAATAGTATGGCACTTACCTCAACGAGAGTCTCTATTGCGCCCCAGAATTTTCCTACCATCGGAGTATCTTCACCCAATGATCGTGGCAGAAAGAAAGAGAAGACTATATCTGCTGCGTTGTAGAGATCAACTTTGTTTTCGTATGCTCGCTTCTCCTGGTTGTCGTTGTCCATCTTCTCAATCCTGATACTCTTGCCCTTGAGATATGCGTGAACGGAACGTTGAGAAGATAGGTTGCAGTTCTGATACGCGTTTCGATCTCTCATCGACGTCGACCTAAGCAGATATTCTTCAGCTTCTTGAAGATCTGTATTTAGTGGTACGACTTCCGACTCCAAACAGTCATCGTCCATTTGCGTCATCTCCATCCAAGTGAATACGTGGAATGTTTTGTCAGTAGTACGAGTAGGTTTGTCTTCAGTCTTCTGTTTTCCATCTTGCACTACGTCCGAGTTTACTTGCTCGTAGTCCTCGATTTCTTTCCCAAGTGGTCGTAATACACCGACAGGTGGTGGAAGTGGATGAGGCCTTCCTTATTGTTAGCCAGACTCCTTACACAGTAGGTACAAGGGGAAAGTACCGTATACGAAGGTCCAATATGACTTTGGTGTTTACATTCTTCACCATATTTACGATGCGCGGCCAATCTGTTTCGCCTATTACATGACCGCGATGGTGGACTCTTACAGCTTGCGGCCAGAATTCGCGGAAGTGTATCGAGAAATCCTAAACGTGTAAGTGTCCAATAGGTAATTCACTTTACGATGTGATCTAGCAACTCACAAACCAAGTCAAGCAAGACTCCAAGGGGAGCGCCCATAAGACCGCATCGTAATAGGATACGTATACTGTCTTGACCTTCCCTGTCGGTTCTTTAAGGGGTTCGTTGACTATGCGCACGAGATCCCCTCGCAATGCCGAGCCAGACATTCGACCGCAAGTGATCAGTAGGGCTATGAAGCAGTCAGCTCAGTGTCGACTCTATTGCGCCGGTGGAGTCGGCTCACAATTGTCTAGTACGATGCACCAGAGTTGTGCAACGTGAAAGCAATAGCCTTCCGGCACTTCGCCATTTTGGCAGACAGCCTGTTGCATGTCGCGCTCTTGTGTAGTGCGAGCATATTCCCACTGCATTAAAGTCTCGACCGGAAACGAAGAGGCCGTGCTAGCCGAGAGGAGTCCCGAATACTTCTCAAGTGAGAAGTACGGAATAGGTAGCCAGGACAAAGATCTTGAGGCCTGGCCTTTGGTGCGTCCATCCGGCGGGATGACCACGCGAATAGGCTTCGGATCCATATGCCGCACGGTGTTCCCCTTTGACGTCGGCCTTACTTTGACAGAAGTCTTCTTGACTTCAGCCAGTAGCTTGGCGAACCCATTGCGTTCCGTATCGGTTATGGCTGGGATTCTTGATATTTCGGTCTATCGTCTCGGTCAGTAACGCTTACAGGAGATAGTACCTGAGCGGCCTTACAAAAAGCTCGTCAAGACTCATTGTGCGCTGTTCTAAGTGCCTCGGAGTATGTTAGCAGATGGTCAGTCAACAATTTCGAGCTGCTTACATCCATCTGAAAAGGGGCTGGCGCTGCTTCTTGGGGTCGTGGATTACAGTTAGCTTGGCGGTGTGTGTGCCCTCTGAGACTGCATCTCCAGTGTACTTGGATTGAAATACGTGAAGAAATTCACCACTATTTCTAGGAACATTGGTAACATTCTTCAAATTGGGCGTCCCATCTTCGGGTTTCTCAATCGAGGTGTCCGTGTCGATACTGTGGCCACTTTTTGAAAGCGACCTGGATCCTCTAGACGGGACAAACTGGAACACTTTTCCGCCTAAAAGCTCGTCAAATCCTTCTTCTTCTTCATCATCTTCTATGTCGCCGACGTATGGACTTTGAAATGCACTGTGGGGTCCCGGCCTCGATCTCGACCTCGAACGAGATCTAGTACCATAAGGAGCAGAGTTCGTAGTGCTGTACCAGCCGCCATCTTCTGAATCTGAATCTGAAGGATGTCTGCCTCTGGTGTACTCACTCGAGGGCGGAGGCGGGGGTGGCGACGGAGAAGACGAATGATATGAGCGGTGAGGTATGATTTGCGGCTCTGCGAACCTAACTCTTCCTCGTCCATGTGTCATGGGAACAGCATGTTGGCTACGGTCAGACGTGTATGAGTCCGCTGTAGAGCGACGGCTATACCTCCGACGTGGCCAAGGTGCGGAGTAGGCCGTTGCGGTCGAAGGATCCTGGAACACAGAATACGGCGCGGGATTTATGGGCATTGGTCGGCCATACGCGTGGTGCAAGTTGATATACTCCTCGCCCATGCGCATGGCCGGGACAATGTTTGGAGCATACCTTCCATACGGGTAGCTAGTGAAGGACTCATACTAGATACCCGTTCAGCTAAGATCCAAATACGACTTGGAAGAATGCTCACCGGACCAAGTTCCTCAGGTTCAGACACGAGGTGAACGTGACGGCCATCTTGAGGGGGTATATGCCGTACATTCTCAGCAAGATGTCGTAGAGAATCCTTACGTTGTTCCCGCGGAGGCTGTTGCCGATCCCGAGGCGGAGATGAACCGGCCCGGCGCGATAGGTCCGGTCCCTCCTCCGTCATCGTTTCACCGCGTAGTATTATAAATAAGTGGTAGTGTAACTATAATTTGGTCACCTGCTCGTATAACCCACCTATTACAGTAAGACCTGTCTGAATTCTGAGATATCATCTACCTGACAGCTCAGCTGTTTTAGACCGCCAGACTAAATTTCATTTCAGAACGCAAAGATCGCCGCGGCGTAAGATGAAATGGGGCTAAGTAATTCAACCCTAGCACCCCGGTCGAAAATACCCGGTAGGTATGCAGGCCAAGGCGACTACCGATGCAGTAAAGCGGTCTCCATTACATAGAGACCGGTTGCATAATTGTGTAGCCTCGCATGTAAATATCGAATCAATAGTTGAGAAAGTACGGTAATATCTATCACGAGTTCATTGAATCACGGGGTCGATTCAAGTTTCACTGCTTTTCTCATTATCAAGGCTTATATAGAATCATATCTATTGGGTATCAAGGCCTAGGCAGTCCTGCGCCAGTCGCTCTATTAATCAAACTGGTTTTACCATGAAAATCTGCTCAAGAATTAGAATATGCTCAAACAGGTCGGTTTCTTGATTCGATGCTTACTTGGTTCAATGCTGCCATATCAGCTATAGCCATTCGTTTAGATGCAATATGGCGTGATCGGGCGTAGTGTCTTGCAGACAAGGCCTGAGGAGCTGAAGTGCCAGTCCCAGTTGGCGTCGACACACCACTGTCTTGGGGAGTGGCGGCTAGAGCAGGAGTCGAGCTACTTGTCGAAATGGCAGCATCTGTTGAGGACTCGGCAGCTTCTGAATTCTTCTGCTTCTTCGATTTCTTCGATTTCTTTTCCTTCTTTCGATCCTTCTTTTCCTTTTTCGATTTGGACGTTTCTCGTCGCGCGTCTTCCGAAACTACAGGGGTATCATCGTTTTCAGCGTCGTGGTCAAAATCCTTCCTCGACTTCTTGCTCTTCTTTTTCTTCTCTGGCTCATCTGGCTCTACTACCTCGTCTTTGCGCTTTGACTTCTTGGACTTCTTCTTGCTAGGTTCTTCGTCTTCCACACTACCAGCCGACTCTTCTTGCGAGCCTTGATCTTTTGACCGCTTCTTCCGCTTCTTCTCGGGTACAGCGTCGGGGCTATCCGTAGAATCGGGGTCTTCCGCTTTTCTCTTCTTAGATTTCTTTTCCTTCTTCTGTTTCTTCGTTGGTTCGTCATTGGCATCCACTAAGGCTGTGACCGGTTTCTTCTCGTCCTCTTCTTTTACAGAAGCGAGCGTTTCGACTTTGGTGCTGACCAAGTCCTTCATCTGGTCTCCAACTAGAAGTCCTCCCCTGACGAAATTCATGAGACCATATTTCCTCTCCACGTACAAGTTCGTCTTAACACCTGATCGGACTTGTCTCTCTTTCTCAATTGTCTCCTCGGACTTGCCGTTCAGTCGACCGAGAAGATCCTTGAAGACGTCGAGACCGGTACATTCAGTATTCTGCTTGTGCTTGGGCTTCGCACCTAGACCGAGAGTATCGTCTTTCATGAGGACGCTTATGGGCGCCGCGCTCGCAGCCGAGTGAAGATGAGAATGCGGCGCATCCTGCGCGCCCAGGAACTTTCCCGGCTCCCATCCTTGTGCTCGCAAGATCTTCTGGCCGAAGGTGGTCTCGTCACGGCTCCATTTCGTATTGTTCGGGTCGTGCTGGATTTTCCGGCGGCTACAAAGGAATGCATATTAGCGATAATTCAGCGCAAGTCCCATATCAGGGTGTTATACTTTCTAGGGCCTGCGAGACCCATTGTGAATGAATCGGTCTCCTCGCAACACCGGACTGCAGCGGAACTGACGCGCAAAGTTTCGTGGGGTCTGGATTTCAATTATTTTCTAACCGATAAGTGAAGTGTACAAAGGTACGAGCTGATAAACGGCGATTCGGCAAAATAAAATTCCACGGCTGCAGCTCGGCAGCTAAGGTTGTGGGGTCTGATTCCTAGCTTATGTAATACCAATTAACCTGCCTAGAAAAGGGGCACCACCTGCCCCTGACAAGCAGACATGCACTTTCCTAGCGTATTCCCTTGCGCCTACCACCAACATAGAAAAGTCTAATATTGAATGAGGAATGATAAGGGAAGGGCGATGGGACAGACTCTATTTCCTACGGGCAGATGAGACGTCCAACTCAACCGTCATCTACCATAGATTTAGCTGCCTTCAACTTCGTCCATAGTTCTGAACAAAATACATAAATTTACCAAGCAATCCGCAGCTGCTAGAACTAGATTTGATTTCGTTACTTATTCACAGTCGAAGCCGTATATCCGCCTTCTACCAGTAATTTACCGATACCATGGCCCCCCGTCGCAAGGAACCCAGCCCAACAGAAGCCGATTCAGGCTCTGAGGCTGACTCGAACGTGGATCCTCAGTACACGCCAAGCGCGAGCATTCCTGAGGCTATGAAACAGATTGTATGATCGTCTCTACTCATCAGCATAGCGTGGCATAGCTAGACGATAGAAAACCCAGCCTGGTGTTAAATACTCGATACTAACCGCCCCAATGCTCCACAGGATACATGGAAGACGAAGCGAACCAACCTCCGGAAGAGCACCGAGGAGAAATTCGTCGAAAAGCTAGCCTCTCTACGTGAAAGGATGCAGGAGAGCTTCGAGGACGAGTCCCAGAAGATGTAAGCGCCATAGCTACCTAGCTATATACATCTCCAGCCAGGGTGAGAGCGCTGACATTAATAACACTCTTCCATTAGGTCCGACCATAACAAGGAGCAACTTCGGAAATTGGTAGCAGCGCTCAACAAGCGTTTGGAGTGCGAGGAGAAGATCAGCGAGCGAATCGACTCGCTCCGGGACGACTGCGCTCACGTCGCCATGCTGGTAGACGCCGTCTACGCGGGCCGCAAAGAAGCCGCCGCGCAGTCTGCGAAGGCTTTCAAGCCCAACCAACTTGAGAATTAGACTCAGTGCTTGCCATCTTTCACGAAGCGAATAGAGCATTCGATGAAGCAGGTTCAGGGACGAGGCGACGGGAATTGATAATAAGTATAGGGCTACGAATTTTGATTGCTGAAGCTTGGCTTCCAAACAGTGGCCATGTTACATGTAAGTGGCTAACGTCGTGCTATGAATAAAACCATAAGACTACAAAGACCAAACTTTGCTGATAGAGCTCTGAGCACGACCCGAGTGGTCACGAAGCATGATGTGGCCCTCCGAATTGTACTTGAGTCGAGCTTCGAAAGCAATATTCGTTGACCACTCCATCGGCGTACTAAGTCGCTCCTCTAATACAATTAATAAGAGTCGCTGTCTCATTCTCAGCCCACACTCGCAAGTACGTCGTGGGCACCTCCTTGATCCTATGTGATAGTCCCCTTTTATCAATCTCGTAGGTTATAGATTAAAAGATCCTACAGTAGCAAACACATCCGTATGAGAATGAGGATATGTATTCTATGAATGAGAATGGCGTTATGCTTGTACTATACAAAAACCAGAGCTGTAATGGGTATTATATACATATGGGTAACCAAATGAGCTTATGAGAACGCCGTATATGTTGTACTCTACCCCGAACTTGGTACGCTGGTATGCTTCCAAAATTGCTCTTCACCTACACCTAATTATGTTACTATCCCTCCCCGAACTGCAAACACAACTCGTGCATATAGGTACACATATAGTCGGGTATATATATCGAACGCCCTCTATCTGTCGAGTGCCTGACTTTGACACTACAAGCACATAAATGATTAGCAACGAGAAAAAGACACATCCATGTAAGAAGGGGGGTAGTTCGACTCACCATATGCCAATAAACTCCCCTCTTTTTTAGTAACTCATTATGCGATCCCTTCTCCAGCACCTTACCCTCTCCCAGTACAAATATGACATCGGCATTTTGTACTGTGGCGAGGCGGTGGGCAACAACAACCATAGTTCTGCCCTCGGCCGCACGCTCAAACGCCTTCTGGACAAGCTTCTCGCTTTCTGAATCCAAACTGCTAGTTGCTTCATCGAGTAGCAAGACGTTGGGATGTCGAATCAGCGCACGTGCAATAGCTACGCGCTGCTTCTGCCCTCCGGACAATGAAACGCCACGACTGCCAACTTCCGTGTTATATCCTTCGGGGAGCGACATGATGAAATCGTGAATGCTGGCATCGCGGCATGCGGCGTGCATATCATCCTCAGTTACTTTAGCCGGGTCCACGCCTAACAAAATGTTGTCACGCAGCGTGCCTTGAAATAGGGTCGGTTCCTGCGCCACGAGCGAGAGGTGTCGGCGGTACTCGTATACGTCGACCTGCCTGATGTCAACGCCATTTGCTAGAATCTGGCCACGCTGCACATCGTAGAAGCGCTCCAAGAGGGCGATGATGCTTGTCTTCCCGCAGCCAGAAGCACCGACCAACGCAGCGAACTGGCCCTTCTCAATCGTAATGTTGATTCCCCTAAAGATGGAGACATTCCTTGTAGGGTATTTGAAATGCACATCCTTGAGCTCGATTTTGATGCCACCGTCAGTATCGGGGATCTCTGCACTTCCGTCGCTGATATCCCTGTTACGGGATTCGCGGATGCTTAAAATGCGGTTGGCGGCTGCTGAGGCTTGTGCAGCGTTTGGTCCGAAGCCGAACCCCTGGCCTGCGGCCTCGGCTCCATTGATCACTAATAGCGGTCAGTAAAATGTCCACCGGCGGATGTAGTCTATAAGTCATTGGGTATGTTTCGAAGGCCTTAGCTTCAACGAGATCCGATAGAGATCCCGAAGTCATAAAGAAAGCTCTTAGATACTTACCAGCCATGTAGCAGACGAAGAAGTTAAGGCCATCATATTCCCGCGAGGCCAGGAGGGTACCACCATACCAAAAGATAAGCGCCTGACAGCCCAAACTGACACTGTCCGAAAAGGCAAATACCAGCGTCCTCCACCAGGCCTTTCTGTAAGCAGTTACGACGTGGTGAGTGAGTAAGTTCTCGTAGCGGTTGCCAATTGTATCTTCGAGAGTGAGCGAAGAGACTGTGCGGAAAGCTGCGATGGCTTCGGCGGCGAACTTAGACGACTCGGCAAAAACCTCCGCATACATCTTCTCAAACTCTAATTCATACTTGAAGCGAAAATATCCTGCTACAAGCCCAATGGGCATTGTGACGCACGTGGCAACGAGGGCCAGTTTCCAACCAAAGGCAAAGGCTATGGCCAACGAGCCGATCAGCACGAAGAAACTATTTGGTCGCGTCAGTGTGCTAAAATATCAGTGAAGCGAAGCAGCACGTACGAATTATAAACCATAGCCATGTTCAAACCAAGAAGTTCTTCTAATTGCTTCGGATCACCCCCGACTCGAGCCGTCAGAGAACCAGTTGAGTTTTGCTCTTCGTCAAAGAATGAAGTTTTCTGGTAAAGCATAGCCTCGAAATACTGCTTCCTATATGTCGAAGAAATGTACTACATCCGATAGATTAGCAAAATTGCCCCGGCTTGTGTGGTCACAGGATACCTACATGAGCAAGGTTGCTTGCCACAAATCCAAGGGTGAAATAGGAGATACCCGTGCATATGCCGAGTACCAACCACATCAAGGACCAGAAATCGGCTTCGGATCTAAACTTGGGCATATCGCCGATATAGGCGAAAACGACAATGATCTTCCCGAAGAGATATGCCTGCATTGGAGTTGAGGCTGATATCGCTGGTCAGCACACGACATCGAAACTATCACGAAGTATAGGTAAACTTACCAGCAGTACACATCGAAGCCAACACCGTAATCGCGTAGAATGGGAAGCGAGACCGTTGTTCATATAATAACCGCCCGAAGCTCCCAAAAAGACCCTGCATCTTATACCCGGCCGCCTGTGGCGCGTTGGCTCCAGCATCAGAGAGCGCAGCACTCTTTTCACGGCTGAGCACTGCAGCAATATCCTCTTCCTCTGGAGCATCAGAGTCACTGGCTTCGGTAGAATCCCCCAATGAAAGTTGTTGAGCATGGACGAGACCGTAATAGACTCCGTTCTCATCCTGCAGGAGGGAATCATGAGTTCCCTTCTCAACCACTTTACCCTTTTGTAGAACCACAATCACGTCTGCCTTTTTGATCGTCGAGAGTCGATGGGCAATGGTAATCGTCGTGCGGCCCTGCGACACCTTGTCAAGAGCTGCCTGGACGATACGCTCGCCTCGGACATCTATCGCAGATGTGGCCTCATCGAGGATGAGGATCTTTGGTCTCTTGATGACCGCTCGAGCAATACATATTCGTTGACGCTGTCCACCCGAAAGCTTCGTGCCACTCTCGCCAACCATAGTCTCGTAGCCGTCCGGGAGCCGATCGATGAACTCATCCGCGAAGGCCTCCTTACATGCCTCTTTCACTAGCTCCCTTTTGCGCTCCTCGGGCTCGTTCTCGAAGTCCGAACCTATCAATCCATACGCAACATTCTTATAAATGGTATCGTTGAACAGGAAAGGTTCCTGCTGTACAAGCCCGATCTGAGACCGCCACCATTTCAAGTTGATTTCGTCTAGTTCATGTTCGCAGGTAGAGATCGACCCCTTCAATTCCACAGCTGGGCCAGTTTCTTCCACTTCAGCGGCGGGGGTGTCGTCATCCGAGTCATCCTGACTTTTCTTTTTACCCCTTCCTTTCTTCTTCGCATCCTGCTCCTTTTTCTTGTTCTTCTCGATGGCCTTTGCGATGATATATTGATCATGTAGAGTATACCATCGTTCGATCAGGCCGACTATAGTGCTCTTACCAGATCCAGAAGGTCCGACGATGGCGGTAAGTTTCCCAGCCTCAATCGTGAGGTTAAGCTGATCCAAGACTTTGATATGAGGTCGGCTTGGGTAAGCGAAATCCACGTCTTTGAATACAATGTCTCTGGAGGCCGAAACCTCCGGTTCCTTGAGCTCGCCAGGATTCGGTCGGGGAGCGTCGATGACGGTGAAGAATTCACAAGCAGCTACGGTGGCCTTACCAATTGCGATGAGCGGCGTTGACACACGTTCGAGGGAAATAACCATCATCATCACCGACATAAGCACTACAATAATAGTACCGACAGAGTCGAGTCGACCCTCTGCGTAGGACTTAGACCCGTACCAGAATGCGAGACCAAAGGCGGCATTAAATGCAAAGAAAACAAGAGAAAACTGCGCAGCCAGGAAAGGTGTGGTTTTCTGGCCGTGTCGTTTCGCGGCGTCGGCCCAGACGTTAAATCGTTTAGCGACTTGCGACTCGGCACCACACGCAACCACCATGCGAATAGCCGAGAAAGCTTCGCTTGCTATCGAAGACGACTTTGTCTCGGCCTTGGTCATTCGGCCAGTTCCTCTGACATAAAACGGAAGCAGAGTACCGACGGTGAGGAGGATGAAGAGGAGAACGGAGCACGTAACTAGAGCCAAAGACCAGCTATAAACAAAAGCGATGATAGCTGAGGCAATGATCATCACTAGAAACTCGACAAAAGTGCCCAGTTTCTCGGAAATGCCCAGTTGTAATGTGTTTGCCGTAGTCGTGATGGTGCCAGCAGCAGCGCCTGGGGGCATTGAATCCAGAACGTGGATCGTCTGTCCGAACAGGCAACGAAGATAATCGAGTCTGATGGCAGCAGACATACGAATACCAATCAATCGGTAGGCGAACTATCAACATAAGTAGATGTCCCTAAGCGTAATTATCAATCGTTACAATACCTTATTTACGTAGGTTAGGACGAATCTCCCGATGAATAGACAGAAAATGTATAGCCTAGTGTATAGAACATCAGCAATCATCCTGGAAGATCGTTGCTTCAACTTACGCATTTCTGTTAAGAGAGGCCCGGAACTGAGCCTCGGTTTGCGTGGGAGTAGGGAGAAAGTAGCCATTGAAGTCGCCGACTAATCTACCTGTTGGGGTGATGAGTGTTACGACGTTCTTTCAACGAATCTTTTTTAGGTGTCGTACCGAATACGATATTCATCAAGGGGAGGGTCTTCGATTCGGACAGGCTATTAGACTATGCGATCTCCGGAAAATCTGGTTAAGTGAGTCTGGACGTACGATGCCTGATCCTGCGGCTGCCACGACCGCAGCGAGCATGAGGATGAGATCCCAAAATTTGGCATATTTGAAGACCCTCTGTCCCGGCGTCAGTGATGTTGCGGTATACTCAGCGCCTATGGTTTGATGGAGAACTAACAATATAATCTCCAAAGACCGCTTCTCTCTCCGGCCGGAGCTTAGCATCGCGCTGGGCCTTTTCCTCTTCAGTTGTCGCATTGCGAGCAGGCTGCGGCTGCGTCTTCTCGTCGAAAGCGGGTGCATCTAAAGTCTCTTTCGGCTCCATGGCGAACTGATTGCCATGTGGCGATCAGCTACCTGCGTGCGATGTTTCTCAATTCAGAGAGAAGGGCATCCAAGGTCTAGCGGTTAAGGGTTTTATGAATTCAAGGTATAGGTATATGTAGGTATGTAGCAGCCTAGAGCAATATGGAGAACCTAGAACGAACAAGGATGTCAAGGACTATTAGCTAACAAATTTAAACCGAGATGAAACAATGCAGCCAAGTTAACATTATGTAGCTTAAAAGGCAGCAGCATTAAAGCAGCCTACCTGCCTCCTATTAAGAAGGTTTAACAAGAACGTCAGAAACGATGTCATCGGTTGTGGTACTTAGCCACGGTTGTAGAAACGAAGCAAGATCGACTCATTAAGCATTTTCCACTCCAGTATAGGTCTTATCAGATCGTCGCACCGTCATGTTCGACTCCCTATTACGTGAGGTCAGGATCTCGAGATCTAGCCGACGCCCAGACCGATTGGGACCAATCAGCGATCTCTCGTATAAAATTTCTAGAATAAGACACGTCGTAGAATGCGCGCGACGTTGAACTCGGGGTCATCTAAGGGCCCGCGGCCCCGGTATGAGCCAGGCTAGCGCGGACTGTAATACTCTTCCCCCCTGCACTAATGCCGGGCGAGGGGCCACAGGATTCATCCATATTTAACTTGGCTCGATGACAACCTTATGCAAAGCATCAAGCGATCCGAATACGCGTACCTTCATTCAGCCGCGTATGTGTCCTGGGCATTTACATAGTTCCTTATGAATCTGCAACGATGGTCCGCCCTAAGGACGTACCTGATAAATACCTACCTAGCTTGTTCGAATATACTACATATATAGGGCATCTATATAAATTCGCATAATCTGAAGCCGGGTGTTGCACAAGCTTACCACAGCGACCTACGGCTGTGAACGGTTGCAGGAATACAGCGTAGCTCGGTGCGAACCGACGGGATGTCATCGACAACCGTTGGAACCTTATAGGATAACATTCGGATCCTAGGCCGCTGGGGGGTTGATGTCTGTGATAAGTTCCCCACAGCAATCAGTCCGCGCCGTGCTATTGCAGAACCTCACAGCTAGAAAGGTAGCACAATCTTCATGACTAACCCAGTGAGCATGAATCATATTCGTACACCTGACTTGACTGACTGGTGTTTCACAGTTGGCGAGGACATTTGTGGTTTCTCATTTTTAAAGCCTTGCATCTCACCAACTGTCAGATTGCCTCCCCATGCTACGGATGTAGCGCATACATATACGCCGTATCGGGTTCTTGGCATCATGTACGTTGCCCATCTCACACCTACTTATATCTTCAGGAGAGTAGGAGAATGCCAGAACTGTGGATGGATTATCACAAACAGAGTCATATTCGCACAGCGACTCTCACGAGAAGGCAAAGGGATGATGAGTGGAAAATCGCACAAGTGGTGCGGCGCCGCATCTGCATGTCAGTGAGCAAGACCGCTTATTACGAAATCGACAGCTCCCCGCGATTACGCACTCGACGCCGGGAACACTCGATATAGCCGGACCGTTCATTATCCGGTCCATGCAGAGCCTCATCTCGATCATTGAAGACACATGCTATTAATCACAGCTCGAAACTACTTAACCCGAAAAGAATATCATTGCTTTTCTATCGTAATGTAGGAGGCAGAGCTTATCAGTATACCCACGTCCCTATCCGTGGCTCCCAGCAATGAACAGTCGCAAACACATTACCATGATTTTTCGTTCCATATGCCGGTCTTGGCACTCTCGCATGCCCCCCTCGTTACTTGTCTAAATAGGTAAGATCACACGTTGACGGATATCGTCGGTGTTACACCAGATTCAACTAGTAGGGGAAAGAATCAGTGGTTACCTTCTGGGAATCTACCAGCTGCCCAATGTCTATTGCTCAAACACTATGCTGGCATCTACTTACAACTTGTTAGGAGGTGCGGCCGATGTCATTGGCCACTGGTAGCCCGTTGCATCGCTGAACTTGTATCCGTAGGATGATGTGAAGTCATCCAAGACGGCTGGTCCTCGAGACCCTGTAAAGTAAGTTAGCGGATATCCAGCGCCGATTGTTGGGAGTGGAGCCCTTCACTCACCATAGGGGTACTCCATCGGGACAATCTCCTTATTGTCGTCGAGGTAGTGTAATAGGGGGGTGAAGATTCTCCAGCTGGCATCCAGCTCATCGTCTCTGACAAAGTTGGAGTGGTCACCCTTGAGCGCATCTAGGATCAATGATTCATATGCCTCGGGAATCTTGAGGTCAGAGAATCGCCGTCTATAAGTTAAGTCAAGTTCCGTCACGACAGTCTGCATGCTCAATCCAGGCAACTTCGAGTTCATCTTGATATAAACAGACTCGTTCGGTTGAATTCGCATGACGAGCTCGTTTCGAGGAATGTCCTTGAAGATACCGCTAGTAACGTCCTTGAATTGAATTCGGATCTCAGTCTTCTGCTCGTTCAGAGCCTTGCCGGCCTTCATAATGAACGGAACACCGTCCCATCTCTCGTTCTTGATATAAGCAACTAGAGCGCAGAACGTCGGGCAACGCGAGTCTTTGGGGACGGTGTCGTCCTCCTTATATGACGGCTTGCTACCGTCAAGCGACTTTCCGTACTGACCGATAATGACGTTCTTCGGCTCGATAGCTGGAATACCTCGCAGTACGCGGACCTTCTCATCACGGATATCTTCAGACGAGAAAGAGATTGGTCGCTCCATAGCCAACAGCGTCAAAACTTGAAGCAAATGGTTTTGCATGACGTCTCGGATGATACCGAACTCATCGAAATAACCACCACGGCCCTCGGTACCAAAAGGCTCCTTGAACGTGATCTGGACGTTGTCTATGTGGTGTCGATTCCAGGTAGCACCGAAGAACTCGTTGCCAAAACGAAGAATAAGAATGTTCTTCACCATCTCTTTTCCGAGGTAGTGGTCGATACGGAACAGTTCATCCTCCTTCCAGTCGGGTTCCAGAGACTTCTGTAACTCACGCGAGCTGGCGAGGTCCTTCCCGAAAGGCTTCTCGACCTAGTGGCGTAGCAAAATTAATATGAAATACTCCTGACCTGAGCATGAGAAGATGTCCTTACAATGACTCGCGCAATGCCCCTAGTGGGGTAGCAACATCTCTTGAGGTGCTGGGAGACGATTGTGAAGACACTAGGCGGAAGAGCCATATAGAATAGACGATGTGTTTCCTTCCGGCCACCCTCAAGCTTCTCGAGATGCGAGTTGAGGTTCAAAAACGACTCATCCTGGTCGTATTGGCCAGATATGTAGCTGCAGTGCTCACAGAAATCGGCCAGCTGCTTCTCCAGATCCTTGGTGGGAGTCTTGATGTATGACTTGACCCGCTTGAGGTATTCCTCGTGGTCCATCTTCGTTCGCGCATATCCGACGATCTTGACATCCTTTGGCAGGAATTGGTTGCGGTACTTTCGAGTATGTTAGTTCTTTAATCTACAATCGGGCGGCTCGGATCTCGTGTGTTTACTCACAAGGCCAAAAAGGGCGGGGAACTGCGGTGTAAAATTAGCTAGAGGACTATTTAGGAGGGGTGTAAGAGGTGCGCATCGCATACCGTCTTCTTCTTTGCAAGATCTCCCGAAGCGCCGAGGACCACGATAACCGTGTTGTCCTTTAGCTCCATGGAACTGTTAGAATGCATTGGTCAGCCCTCTGTGAATACAAAGACTATTTCCTATTTGCTCCGATCAGATGCCGCGCGGGTGTTGGCAGAAGATAGCTCTTCTCAACAGTTTGAAGCTCTCAAAAGCGCGACTTCAAAAGTTGTAGATGATGATGGAATAGCGGGGCGGGCGCGGGGTACTGGGAGCTCACCTTGCTGGAGAAGCGTCCATTGTGTCAGGTTCGCCGACAGACGGAAAATGGTTGTAAAAGAGGAAGGACGAGAATAATTAGTATAGGAAAAGGGACAGTACGCAGAAGAGGTCGTGATATGTATGAGGGAAGGCCAAGTGAAAGTAAGGACCAAGATGGAGGAGGAAGTTTGGGGGTCGAGAGCGGACGGGACGGACGGAGAGAGAGGGTCTTGTGTAGGTATTAGGTATGTAAGGTCGCTGTAGGCATAGGCTCTTAAGACCGATCTCAGATGCTCGGGTTCACAATCCTGAGTGGCTGAAGTGGGTAAGACCTAGCTTCAGATAGGTGTGTAATCGGAGTTAGTAAACTTATTCCAACGGTCTGGCTTACAAACGTCGGGTTCAATTATCTGCGGTTCCCCGTCTAAACTCTTTCTGGGTATTAATGACATAAAGCATGAGTTATCTTCAATTTCTCGTCTTTTCCTTGCGTCTATAGGTGGTTATGTTGAATTCTACTGCCGGATGCACATATTAATACGTGGTCCCCGTGTTGGCTAATTCAGGAGAGCCAAGGAGATATAAAACTAGTCCGAGCTAATCATCATATCGAAGTTATTCACTGTTTGCTTTGCTCAATTCTGTTTGGATTGTAGATCTAGAAGCAAATCCATGCGCATACTTACTCCTCTTCAAGAGCAGGGCATCATCATTGACGTAGGTGTTACTTCTAGCCGCCTGTTTCCAATCAGGTACTGTGGTACCTTGGTGGCTCTGAGACCAATAAAGTGCATGTAAGGTGAAACAGGAATTGCCTATTACGGGGTTGTCCTGACTGTAGTAATAAGAGCAAGCCGCCCTGGATGAATGCAGTATTATATTTCTTCCTTTGTAGTGGGGGAGCTTACTCAGATCCTCCCTTGCCGCGGCTTGGACCTCCTGCCTTGAGCTATCCAGACAGGTGCGTACCTTGAAGCTTGCCTTCATTAGCGACGGGACAACGAGCTCATTGGCGGAGAGCGAACCATCGTTGCCCCGACCGCGGGGTAATTTATCTGGCTCGACAAAGGGTCCAGCGGAGCGCGAGCGAGCGTCTCTTGTTAGAGCTCCCACCCTAAGATCGGAATCCCTTGGCAGGAGACAGGTAGATCTTCTTCCTCGCCTCTTGTCGATATTGTTTGTATTTTCCCCAAGTCACTCATCTCTCGTATCTCGTCACAGAGTCTCATACAGCAAACGAAAAGCACAAAAGATGGAGGGAGACCTGAAGTCACCCAGTCCAAATATGGTTGCAAAGGATGGTTGTAGACCAAGTCTCTTGCAGCGGCCACACCCAGTTAGAATGTTTGAGGGATTATTGATAGACTAGTAATGAGACAGAACGAGAGGAAGCCCTGTGCCGCGCCCGTCACACAGCAGCCGCGGCACAGCTTTTCACCGTATGATTTGCTGTAATGAATACATATTAGTAACGGGTATGAAGTGCAGCATTACGACAACTCAAAAGCCCTTCTGTATGGTCTTTGCCAATCCCTCGCCTTTCGGGTTTGGAGATAGACAGCGAAGGCTGATAACTGGCTGAAACTCGACTAACACGAGGCCTGACTCGCAGTTGCTTTAGGTATATAAAGACTGGATAGCGGTGTGCTATGAGTCTAGCAGTGCCAAGTAGGATTGGCGGTTGTCATAAATGAACATCGCAAGGGATCAGTTACAACAGGCGTGCCGTCCCTGCATTGGCATCCATGTCTTCTCCTTCTTTTATCGGAGTTAATTGGATATTTCTATAAAAGTAGCAAGCTTATGTAGCCCTTGTCCAGCCGGCTACCATGAACTGTAAGCTGATAGGATTATTGTGAGGTAGTGGACGAAGTCCAACTCAGATTTACATACAAACCAAACAGTCGTCGCTCTACCAGCGTAGGGAAGTGCCGTTATATCTCCATGTATTAGCTTCACTTGAGTTTAAGCTGCTACCTTGTAAAGTGCATGGGCGTCCGTTGCGACGCGGATGGGCCGGAGTCAGCAGAGGCTGAGGCAAACAAGGCGGGATTCATTTGTGACTTTAATCCAGATTAAGCCGAGGTTGAATGGAGTGCCGTAGGCTGTAGGAAATGCTGTGATAGTGGACGGCAAAATCGCGAGGGATCAAGTTGTCTTGTCAATTTTTTTGTTTTCATCGGTGTAGGTAGGTACGTCACCGATGTGCAGCTGCCCCAAACTTGGGCATGCGCAAGTTCAGCTAATTGCTTATCTTATCAGCAATGGAAGCTCCTCGTCGGATATTTATCGGACACCCTGTTTAAGTGGAGAGAACACAGACCATTCGAGCTACAAGCCACACTTGGCTTTGTGCACAAATTCCCACCCAAGATACCAAGCCACCGCACCAAAGTCAAAATTTGTTTTTCTGTGGTTCTGCCACAGGGCTCGCTTAACCCTTCCGCACCAATCCACCTTCAATCCAACCAACTCCATCGTCAAGTCGAACCCACCTTGAGATTTGGCCATCACAACCACGACGACAGAAATTCGCCCAGCGCACACAGGTCTTTTCGACGAAAGACTTCTCCCGGACTCCAGCACCCCTTTGGATTTCTGAGAGTCGTGGAACACAATCAGTCAAGATGCCTTCTGAAGCAGGTCACAGATGTGAGTAATTGCGATTCTCCAGAATCTGATCCGGCGGGATCGTGATCGCGCAACGCACATCATTCGCGACTCACATATATTCCCTCGCGTCGCGAAAGATCAGCAAGTCTTCGTATCTTCGAAATTATGCTAACAAATTCGTTTCCAGTATACGTCAAGTGAGTAACCCGCCGACTACAAATCATAATACCAATTCCTCCCCGAGAACGATCGAAGTCCACAATATCATTTTACATTCTACCGGAATCTACGAGGACGATCATCAATGACGAAATGGGATCATCCTTGGATATGGAAACAAATGCTGACGGGATTCGAACTGTAGGGGACGTCACCTAAGCTACCAACGTAGCCGACACACCACCCACCCTAAGACGAGCTTGATCAAGATCGAGGGCGTGGATGACACCAACGCTGCCAAGTACGTTCCGAGCTTGATATCGTTGATTTGACTGGAATCTAACACCATGGGCTAGCTTCTACCTGGGCAAGAAGGTCGCGTACGTCTACAAGGGTCAGAAAGAGATCCGAGGAACCAAGATCCGCGTCATCTGGGGAAAGGTCACCAGGCCTCACGGTATGTATCTCCCGGCAATCTCTCACCTTTCTAATCGAATGAAATGCTCTTCTAACAGTGATCTCCAGGCAACTCCGGCGTTGTCCGAGCCAAGTTCGCGACTCCTCTTCCCTCCAAGTCTTTCGGTGCTTCTGTTCGTATCATGCTCTACCCTTCGTCGATATAAGATGGGTTTGGGCCGGAGTTGGTAGTGTGGAACGGTTCTCATGATTGGCTGCATCCGGGTTAGGCAAGGTATAAGGCTTCAGCCTTGCGTCTAGCATCACAAATCAAGAAAGAATACCAAAAATTACGTGGAGTGCGTTTGTGAACTACTAATTCGATACCGATTTTCACATACTGAGGGAACGATACTTGATCTATCGATGCCGAAAACGCGAAAGGGAATCCTCGAACTTCCGTAGTAACACTACGATGACCCGAAGATGTCTCGACGGAAGGTTTCTGGCTGGATGGCATTGAGTAGGTAGTGAGCTCACGGAATGAACCAGAAGATCAGATCACTGGTAGCCTACCAATACAGACACTTCTCGTACGAAGATATATGACCATTTAGGAGAGTGCTATGGGCAAGCATTATGGGTGATCAATCGTGATTATGCCTTGTTCATGACCAACTACGCTCTTATATTATGTTCAGGCGTTTGAATCCTCTCGTAAGAGTGCAAGATTTGTCCGGATCAGCGGCCAATAATACGTGAGGAGGAACATGCTAATACGTATCCTCGATATTAGGGAGATTGGGAGATTTCGCGATTATCTCAAGTTAGAGGTTGTACGTGAGGATGAGACAAACTAGACAATATTCAGCTTGGTTTCGATGGATCCTAAGGAACATCTCAGACCTCATGAATGGCCCCTGTCTTCGATTCCGAGTCCACCCAATCTATCTCAGACAAGCCCATCTTAAGAACATCCGCGAGGACCCGAGCTGACATAAAACAGTTGTTGATTGTTCGATGGGACGTCACCTGAAGACACGTCGTCGATATTAAATCCGACGGCGACCCGGGTAGTTGCCGCGAGGCGGCCTGGCTACGTGCAGCGGGCGTTCCATGGACTAGAGGGCGGATCGGATCGGTAGGGGTTCGGTTGTGGGACTGGAGTAACGCGGCTACCCGTCGCCCACGGGGCCCGGAGTTTATGTTTATTAATACATACCTAGGGATGGCGCACGGATTGTGTGAGTGTAGGTGTAATCCAGTTCGGGCGGTTCCTTCATGGCGCGTAGATTACGTATATGTGTGGTGGCTGACTATGGTCTGCCTAGGAAGACGGTGAAGAGGACTGGGTTTGGTCTTGTTGCAAGGCTGTCCTGGTCGTCATACGTTCAACAAGGCTGCTGAGTTCATACTAATGGCTCAGGACAGTGTTTCGAGGGATATGGTAACTTGATAGACTAGTCGATTACTGAAGCACCCTGGAGTCGTTGAATTGGTCGAGACGGACATGTCACACCCTATACATGCTATTTTAAAAACTGACGGTTACTGGTCTGCCTTGTGAGAGTGTATGCAATTATGTGGCTTGGAACCTATACGCTGTAGTGTTGGACACCTCTTCTAGCAACAAGGGCCCCGTTCCTGGTCGTACAAAGCAAAGTCCATCTTCGAATGCGTGAGATGTCCGTTATCAATCAAATTCTTCTAATTTAGCGATTTCGGGGGCATGGGCATCGGTCCAGATTAAAGCTAGAAAGATAAGGACTAGGACACCTACCCAAGATAATCAATATGACGGGACCGGGAGTCGCTCCGCAAATTGTCCTATCCAATCATCTAATACTTAATCTATCCAGCTACGTATGCTTATCGTCTAGCCACTGCGTCGAAGAATGGCTTGCTCGGCTTTCCGAATCCGCAAGATCGCATCTAGACACCTACGTATCTAGATACTGGTTCGTCGTCCTAGGGCCGGTTCGGGCGGACAAAGAGAGCGATTGCGCGGAGAGTAAGGGCTGCACCCCCTCTGACCTGGCCATCCTTTGGATGTCTTACATGCGGCCGTTGCTCCTTGTTTTCTCAAGACAAGCTGCGAGGATCACCGACTTTGGGGGTATGATGGGAGCTAAGAGTCGTATCAAGGGCGACGCCGCGCGGCCGATATATGCCACCATTTCCCACTTATGCCAGTATGGTTCCCAAGAATAAAGGCGAGGCTGCGGATGGCTATCGTTGATCAGATCCAAAGCCGAAACGACGGCCGGTGCGAGCGAAAATCTTCTGCCCATCAGGGTCCGCTCTCCGAAGGTCTCAGCAAGTAAACCAGGCCGATAAATCACTTCGTCAGAGAGGTAGCAATATAGTGCGTGCCATGATTATAATCGTGTTTGAGATGCCGATATGTACGGCAAGCCAGGATAACAAAGACGCACTAGAGTCCGTTTGATAGGATGCTCCGTGTGTGGAAGAGGGATTCGGGAGGGACGGATGCGTATGCGACCTACCAAGGCTCCTATGCAAGCTGTATATGCAGTAGTGCGAGACGCCTGCATCCAAAGTTTGGTCCCAACACAACCAGCCGATACTACGTACCTTCCTAGGGGACTACATGTATGTAGAACCTTTGTACGGGGACATGTAAGCAGTGCCAAATGCACCACCGTTATTCGTCGCTTGGCCGTTAATCACACATATGGATACGACCTATAGATTCAAGTTGACCTTTCTGGGGCCACTTACCTTTCCAGCGCAGCTGTATCTAGTTGGGATTTATGTATGTCCTGTAAGCACTCACCTAGCTACAGATAAATCGGACTGTCATGGGGCAAATATTGTTGATGTATTCCCGCAGGCGCATACTTGGCGATAAGTATAGTGTGTATTGCTTTTGGCCCTGGCGATGATCTCTGCGTGGGTGTGGAGGCCCAAACTCGCTTGGGGACGATGACGGTGGTGTCTAAGTCGTAATGGGTTGAGGTCCAGATCTCACCAACTGCAGTTGTATTTGTTGATTTTTTTGTACGATGGAATGCGAAGAGGTTCAGACCAGTGAGCGTCTTTTCCTTCTCGGCCCCGAAATGCGGCGGTCGGGACTATGTATGCCTGCTAATGTTCTTAATGGTTGGAATCCGCCTTTTCTATAACATTCACGAAATATTTGATCCGAAGTAGTCAGTCTCAGTGTAGTGCTGCGAAAGAGAATGCCGATGGGGGGTTACTAGGCAACGCTCAATCGAATTGTGTGTGTCAAGGTGGGTGAGGATATCCAGATTCTGGAAAATACTATGGACTTCATCCTGGAAGCGAAAAACTTTCCAATTGACACGTGTGGACGGAAGCGCAATTCGTATTCTCCATGGTGACGATTCAATTGGGGCAGTGCCAGCTTTCCCCACCTCCGCTTTTAGGCAATGGGCAGCCAAAGATCGGTCGATCATGACAGGGCTAAGGCTGTTTTTAGCGTTTGGCCTAGGCTCTTTAGCGCTGCTGGTGTTGGCTAGGGGACAAACCAGATTGAATCCCGCTTCTGCTGATAGAGACGTTTACAAGGTACATACATGTAGGTAATGCTTGTAGGACTGACTACTTAGGTACCTTGAGACATGGGACGATACCGCTGGAAAAGTATGTATTCAACCTGAAAACGTACTTACCTTGCATAACATGAATGAGATCCGATAACGTATCATCGAAACTTGCCATAACAAAAGAAGACTAACTAATCTTACTACACGTATATAGAGATAGAGCATTGAATATCAAACTCATCCCTGGCTTGGCTGTAGTATTGTGAAAGCGAGGATGATTTTAGTAAATTGAGAAATTGAGATGATTGGGATGGACAGAAACCCTACAAGTGTGAACAAATAATGAATATTAAGGCCACAAAGATGTTGCAAGAAGCGAATAGGTCTTCTCTCGGGACGGTTGGGGTTGGTTGGATAATGATATCTGCCCAGCCCATACCCTTGTTGTGCTGTTGATACGAGGGGTAAGGTACCTCTGCTTCCAGACCCGATATACGAAACCATTCAATGTACATGCGGTAAGTACGGAGCAGGTACTGTGGAACATGGAAAGCGACATTCGTCATCCCCCGTCAGGCCACAAGAAGCTGACATGCATTTTTCGCCTCTTTCAGGATCTTATCAAAAGGGCATTCAGGAATTTAGAAGATTCCGTCGGACTGGGACCAGATCGGTTGTTTAATGCAATTCCACCTACCCTCCCTGTTTCGACTCAGGCGTTTCTTTTCCACTGCTCACTATTTTCACAATTGCTGTATCATTCCATTCGTTTTATACTCACTCGCTTTGGTCGAAAGGGCTCGTCGTCCCGAATACCTTGTACATCTAATAATACCTACATACCCGGATTGTCTGATTCCAGCGTCCAATCGGCGATCTACCATACTAGGGGGCTTGCGGAGCTACAAGCTAAACAAGCCATACCCATAGCGCTGTTACAACTTGAGTACGGCACCCCCGATCTGCCGTCAGGCCAGACACTATTTACCTCCTGCTCCCCAGGCAGCCAGGTCGAAGAAAGGACGCAAGGATAGAGCAAATCCTTACGACGTTCGTTTCTGAAACATCCATCATCAAAAGACGACGAGCGCAGGGGACTCGCAATTTGACGTCACCCGTCTTTCATACCCACCTCAGCCGTGCGTGTAAGTCGTCTCGACGTTGGGAAGTCCAACCGTCAATCGATTACAGTTTGACCCGACCGCTGCAAACTCAATTGTCAGAAATAATCAATTTGTTTAAATCAATCAAATCATTCAACCAATCAGTCGACCACTCATCAGTCAGTGACTCCTCGTACCACCACATATTCACAATAATCTACCTACATCCCACGTTGGGCTGTTTGAATACCACGCGCCCCGTACAAAGATATCGCCAAGACACCGCAGTTGATACATACGTATTGCGCGATACGACTGTTGACATCAGTTACATTTGGCTGGCCGTTGTGGTTCGGTCTGGGCTTTTTTAATTGGAGCCTTTTCTTCTTGCTCGAAGACAGGCCACTGGCGAGGCAACGTAACTGCTGGCACTGCCCAGAAGGCGCCATTGTCACCCCCTTGTCCTTGAGCAAATCCCAGCCACGCGAAACTGCAGTTCCTTGAATTTGGTCCATCCTGAGACGATTGATTAAAGCTTGGATGTACCTAATCCGCCGAAGCGCCCTCGCTTGATACATACCTAGCAACCCGCCTAGAAACAAATAGCAACCACCGTCTAATTCTACATACTACATACCCACGATCCAAAAATCAAACGCAGGTGTCTCAACACCACACACGTCCGCGAAGGCAGGATTACCTAGAGAAATATCATCCAAATTTCCACAAGAAGAGAATATCCCAAATCCCGCTTGAGCTTTCAGCACAGTGATTGATCGGGTCTTTGAAGAGAGGTACTTGACAGATTCCGGGGAGTCCCGCGCGAAGCTACAGCACGCTGCGTGCTTTGCAAGGATCGCTGCTCTTATCACAAAGCACATACACTACAGCGGCAACCCAGCAGAAAGTCTAAACCCGAACTTTCCCAAACCCACCCACGCCGTTGACGATAAGGCAAGACCGTTGAATTTCCACGAGATTATCCTCTCCACGATCGCTTCCTTGCATATCACAATTGGCCTTCGATCCACTCTGCCGTCAGCTCTAGTTACCTCAACTCCACCGGGAGCACGTCCTTAACAGGGATTAAAAGTGATCTAATATACCGTGTCTGCCAGTTCGAGACAAGATGGCGTCCGCAAGTTACAATACGCATCCTCTGCCTGCACCGCCGCAGCCAGGGCAGTACATTAGGGAATCTTACCAGCCGCCCGTTCCCCCACAACACAACTATCTACAGCAGCAGCGTCAACAGCGTCAACAACAGGTGCAGGCGCCACAACCTACCGAACCACAGAAATCGGAGCGGATCCGACCGAAGTCGAGAGCGTTCAGTTTCCGATCCGACAAGTCCCAGAAGAGCGCGAACAGCCATAATCATCACAAAGCCGATCTTCACGAGACGTCAGCTGAGAAGGAGGCTAAAAGACCTCACGGCAAAACTGACCCTACGTTGGCTCTGAGAGAATCCGAACCAGGTACGTGGTAGTTGTATTCATGGAACACCCATCTAGAGTGCCTAATAGCGTATTCTAACTTGAAGTTTAGCAATGGAAGCGCAAACGAAAGGGGTGATCAATGCGATCTCCTTACGTTCTCTTCAGCATAAGGATGTTTATGGGAATCCTATTAGTCAGTATTGCCTCGTCGCATCCTGACATCTGCTGTTGTACTGACCTGTATTTAAGCTGATCCCGACCGGTCGAACCCTACTCGAAGCCGATCGGAGCGGCCACTTGATACTATCCGAGCTTTCGAAGCCGCTATTGATGGCGAGTATAACAACCGCAAGTCAATGTATCGCTCAGACTCGGAATCAGTGGCAAATTGGAGTAGGCGAGGGAGCTACTACGCAAGTGAGCAATGCCTCTCTGCACCTTTCCCTGAGTATACCAGCACATTCTTACACAGAAAACAATTAGACAATGGACCACGCTTCCCCCAAGAGAGCTACTATGGCGGCCGATCGAATTCTGCGTTCCGACCCGAGAGTACGATGATGGATCCTAGACAATCTGCAATGATGAGTGGCCCTCGAGACAGCTACTATGAAGGGTTTGATGGCGGTCCGTTTGGTGGCTTTAATAACGGAGGTGCGAGAAACAGATACTCACGTATGCAGCCGGAGCCGTATATGAATGGCCGTGGTGTACCTGATAGGAACGTCTATCCCATGCCGAACAATCACCGATCCTATGAGACGGTCGCGTCGGGCTCTGGCACTGGAAGTATGGGCGAACCGGCAGGATATCAAACTGATCCGACTAGTAGCGATAACAGCTCGATTGAGCGCCGCTCGCCGCCGAAACGACAGGAACCTATTAATGACTACGGCATTAGTTTTGGTCAGACGCCACAAACACCGAGCCTCGGTCTTGACCCTTCAGGCAGCCGCCCGCCAGTTCCGCGCAAGGAGAACGGAACTGTTTTAAGAAAATCTACTCAAGCCACGGCGCCGAACGGGTACCAGGAAGAAAGACCAAAGGTAGAGAAGCGAAAGAGTTGGTTTAAGCGATTTAGTAAATCCTAAAATCACTGGTTGATATCGAATCGGCGGCGTCTATTCCATGGATCTGTATTTAATGACTTGCCTCTTGAGATACCCCCGTCTATACGACCTCCGACATCCTCACGATTATTTCATACCCCATACCAGCACTATCGCCTCCGACACTATTCGATGATGGTCATTGGACCAAACTACAGAATGGTTCTATTCACCCTCGGTGGGCGAAGAGCCATATTGAACAGCTTGTCTTAGGACAGCATTCCGAGACTTGACGTCTGAAACTTTCCTACTCAAGATCACGTTGACGGACGGGGGAGCAGGGTTTAGTGGATTATGATAGGGTAGCATCAGATGGGGAGTTGGTATCCTTGGAAGGGTTTGATAACGAAATTAAGAATATATGGAGGATGGAACAAGCTTGCTAGTCACATACCCTATTGCCTATCCTTAATACCCCGGTTCCTCATGATCTCTTCTTGGGGCAGATGATGTACGCCCCTGGGAGGCACGTGGAAAAGAGATCGGACAAGCAAGAGCGTTTGGCTCTCCAGTGGCTTTGATAAGTGGTTGTTTGTTATGTAGGTAGAAACGCCACAGATGGCGAATATCGAATTGGCGATATTGTATCGAGAACTGCTGGTCCGGCATGAAGCTGTTACTCTGAATCGCCTTTTCACAATAATGATAATGGGACATTTCAATGCGAATAGATGAGATGCCTCGAGAAAATTCTCAGAATAGTAGTTGTGTATTCCGCAGATCACTCCGCCTTCGTGGTACTACTATGCCACATGCTATATGTGCTTGCGGCTTTCACAAGGCAGACAGCCCAACTCTCTTGGAACCATTTAGACTGTGGTAAACGCGTACCGTTGCTATTCCGGTGTTCCGGTGACTTCTGCCCAAGCTACATCCCTCCCTGAAAAATGTACAGGGAATGTCCCGACGAGGGATATTCTGATAAAGCGAGCCTCTTCAATTAGTCCTTCTTCCCTCCCTTCCTCTTGGCCTCAAGCTGTTCTGACTGGTCTTCGTTCATAGCGACCACCACGTAACCTACAAGGACAACATTTGCCATAATGGCTGCTAGAGCTCCCGCGTACGTGGAGTTTCCTGTTTTGGGTGTTAGTATGCTTGGGTGTGTACAAATCATGTGTTACTTGGGCCCGTATAGGGCGGTATGAGAATGTAACAAGTATACCCGGAAAATGGAAGGAACCAAGGAGAACATGAGATAGCTCGGGGAATATATACCTCTGAAGATGGTGTTCACCGTCAAGAAGTAGGAACCAATTGGTATCACTATCATGCCGAAGGTGAAGGCCAAAAGCTTTAGAATCACATCCCTAATATGCCGCCAGGTTAGATCGTCGATTCACTGTAAGGGCGGCGAATAGAGACATGAAACAGGTTGGTCCAGATGAGAATGTGTATGCAGCTGCTTCACTCACATAGGAACGGCAGGCGCGGTATTACTCGATTGTTGTTGGCCTGCGACGCCGGCACTGACATCGTCGTCATCCTTGTCGAGGATGGTCTTCTCCGTAGAAATGATACGACGGGTCGCCATTGTCCCTTTCGTCTCTGCGTTGAGCCTGAGAATGAGATTGACCAGGACTGGAAACTCGAAGATGAGGTTGGGAGCGATTAGGTAACCGTCAATTGTATTGGTCCGTTTCGCTAAGAGTCGGGTGGCTCAGGATGAGATCTAGGCGTCGTGGAGGCTTGAGAACATTTGAGATGAATATGTAACACACAGGTAGAGACGTACCTATGTATGTCAGGTACCTGAAAGACAATGAAAAATTGCTAGCGGTTAGTTCTATGTAAGGTATTGTTTTCTTTAGATGCACCACTAGAACTAAAAAGCTTCCCCTTCAGCTTTGATCTGCTGCCTTGCGAACAGGGATGAGCCACAAAACATGTATGTTGTCGTTTGTACGAAAGGCAAAGCTTAAGAGCTCCCAGAGACCAACATATGTAACCCGTTAGCAGGAGGATCCAAGTGTACCTCATGTATCCATTTCTTAGCGATTTTGATTGAAGAATGCACGTGCTGCTAGCTGGCTAGGCTCTCTCTGGAGCACTGAATCAATTAAACATCCCCACGTCAGCTGATAGCGCGCTCCCTAGTGCCCCTGGCAGCCCCATTTTTCGCGCGTCGCACCGCGTCCCACTTTAACACCGCGTGCAGTCGGCGTCCAAAGAAGGAGAAAAAAGTTGCATACAATCACACCTCTATCTCGCCGTGATAACTCCCTATATACGGTACCTTACATTTCAAACCCTAGGGTTCTTCACTCACCGTACAACCCTGCTCTTATGAAAAGGGCCATCTATCTGGTCTTATCCCGAAGCATCCACTTGCTTGGATCTGCGCACTTCCCTTTTGCCGCCAGCGCCGAGGCTAGCCTGATCCCCTATCTTGGTTTCCAAGTACAAGAACCATCCTTCTTGGATTCTAGTTACTTGCTGATTTCAGCTGGCTTCATAAAGCCACATTCACAATGGGACGGATGTCCTCAGCCCCAGGTCGAGGCTCGGCCTCAGTCTCTGGCGCTCTGGGATCAAGTCGCAACGGCCAGCCTAGTGGTCGAGCACAGAACTCTAAGGTGGCATACCTCGAGATAGAGGATGATGACCTCGATGAGCTTGCAAACGACGATATCCCATGCTCTTCACCCTTTTTTACTCAACCGACGCAGATAATTAGCAAGGGCACGCAGCCTACACAGATACTAGACCGAACCACACTAAAACAGCCGTCTTCTCCTCTGGTGCCAAGCACACCAAGTACGGCCATTGAAGTGCCAGCTTCGTCGCCGTTTCAGTCGATGAGTCGGGCAAGACCTTCACCCGGATTGGATAAGAAGCCTGGTGCTGCCAGCAGAGTTGGGTCGCTGATGGCTCCGGCGGGAACATCCTTTAGGCCACCTACAGTGCAGAAGCCATCGCTCAATGCTAAGAATTCGGGTGGCCGAAGAGGCTACCTAGACATATCAGACGATGATCTGTTGGAGGATTATAAAAAGCGAGACAGTTCGGACGATGACATGCCTGCTAGGGGGGATATTCGACCTTCGACTTTCGCAAAGAAAGAGAAAACGCCGCCCTCATTATCTAAGGCCGCAGCCAAATGGATGCAGGAGAAGGACATCTCTCTCAATGACATTCGTGATATCCGACTGCGGCACTTGACCAGCCAAGTTTATAAAAGTGTTCAAAAAGCTGTACCGGGAGTTACTATTCGAGCTTGCATGGACGCGTTGCGAAAGGATGTCACCTGGCAAGTTCCTAAGGCGGTCGATTTACTGACAGGGAGATCTGCGAAATCACTGTCGTCGCCCTCCTCCTCGTCGCGAAATAGTGGGTCGAAGACTGACGCGAATGGTACTGGCATATCAGTCCTGTCCTCTCTCTCTGCAGGACAAGCCCCTCCACGAAACACGCTGCAGAGCTTTCTCAAAAAGACACCATCTGCTACAATTGCAAGTGGACCTTCTTCTCAAAGTTCAACACAACTCTCCCGCACACAAAGTTTAACCAACTCAATTGATTCTGCAAGCACCAATAATCTCCCTCGCAGACGCCTTGTCCAAGGACGACAAAATCATTCATCAACCCCATCTGCAGTATTTTCTGTTTCATCTTCACCATCTTCTTCTCTTACAAGTTTAACAAATTCAAGAGAGCCCTCACCCGACGGCCTAACAATGAAGGGTGTAGCAATGGCTAAGGCTTCTGAGCCCGAGGAATTGCCTCGCCCTCGTCGACGCCTTGTGCGAGGCCGCCGCAATAGATCCCCTTCCCCCATCACTATCCTCTCAGATTCTGAGGAAACATCAACCCCGACTCCCCCCAAGCCTCTTCAGTCTCTCAAGAGACCCGCAGACGCAGAAGTCCCACGACCCAGCAAGAAGTCGAAGACTGAACTAGTCGAGAAGCTATCATCTAACACCAATTCGGTCGCTTCCAAGAAACGGAAGGCTGAGGATGAACCTGTCCATGAAGAGTTGAAAGACACGACCGAGGAAAACGACAACGACGACGGCGCTGACCTTGAGAGCACAAATGAGCATCTCACAAATGTGCTTGAATACTTGAACACTTGCACAGTCGAAGCGCTCGGCCGAATGATCGGATCTAACCCTGACGCTAAACTCATGGTCTCTGCCCGCCCCTTTCGAAGCATATCTGCTGCCGAGAAAGTGTCGCGAACAGAAAAGGGAAAGTCGAAGACGAAGACCAGAAAGGTGGCTGTCGGAGAGGGCATCGTGGAGAAGCTGACCTCCTGGATGGAGGCCTGCGACGCAGCAAGCGCCATCATCAGCGAATGCGAAAAACGTGGAAAAGAGATCAACTCGATCATATCTACTTGGTCCGTAGACAAGAACGGAAACCCCCGAACCGACACCGAAGGACTGAAGGAACTACCCATCAAGGAACAGCCTAAGTTGATGAGCGAGTCAATTCAGATGAAGGCCTACCAGCTACTAGGACTTAACTGGATGGACCTACTACACAACAAGGGCTACAGTGGCATCCTTGCGGACGACATGGGCCTCGGAAAGACCTGCCAGGTCATCTCTTTCATCGCTCATCTCGTGGGATCGAAGCGTAAGCCTGGCGCTAGGGCACCTTGGCCGAATCTAATTGTTGTGCCCCCGAGCACCTACGAGAATTGGCTGTCGGAATTCGAGAAGTTCGCCCCCGAGCTTAACGTTTTGCCGTACTCGGGCAAGAGTCGTCGAGAAATCATGCCTAAAGACGCACGGAAGCATCATGTCGTTCTAACCACGTACCCCCAAGTCGAGAGGCAGCGGGAAGACCTGCGCTGGTTGCAGAAGATCGATCCTTATGTATGTAGACTTATCCCACTTTTGTATTTGATCTGGCTAACAAGTATGCAGGCTGCCATCTTCGACGAAGGACATCGACTGAAGAACCAGGAGACCCTTATTTACAAACAGATGATGCAAGTACCCACCGAATGGCGACTTATCCTTAGCGGCACGCCCGTACAGAACAACTTGAAGGAACTTCTAACGCTCCTCCGATTCATCGAGCCTAGCCTCTTCGAAGAGACCTCCTTCGAGACGTTGAATACGATATTCGAAGCGAAGGTCACTAGCAAGGATGTTCTGAACTTTGCGGCACTTGCATCCGAACGTGTTGATCGTGCGCGTGCGGTTATGGCTCCTTTCATCTTGCAGCGACGCAAGGAAGACGTGATCGACCTCAAGAAGAAGATCGAGCGCCTGGAGATCGTGGGAATGCACGAGACCCAGAAGGAGATCTACGATTCGATCAAAGGGAGGTACCTCCTTCCGAATGGCGTCAAGGCCAAGGAAGCCCACCCCTGGATGCAACTTCGAAAAGCTGCAATCCATCACCAGCTGTTCCGCCATCACTTCACCGATGCCAAGGTCAACGAGATGGTAGATATCCTGTGGGAGAATTGCTCTGAGGACGAGCTTGGCGTTCAGAACATGGAGGAGCGATACAAGATCCGTTTCCGAGATGAGCTGATGACCAGGTCCGACTTCCAGCTACACCTCTGGTGCAAGGATTTCGAGAAGTATATCGGACACTTGGATATACCTGATCGTTCATGGGAAGATAGCCCTAAGGTACAAAAGCTCCTCGAGCTTGTCCGCGGCTACATGAAAACAGGGGACCGTGTGCTGGTGTTCAGTCGCTTCGAAATGGTCATTGACATCCTACGGGAGACCTTTCACCACGCCGGCATCGAGTATTGTTGTCTGACTGGCAATATGGAGACTTCTACTAGATTCCCCGAGTGCCAGCGATTCAGCAACAACACCGATATACCCGTCTTCCTCCTCACCACCGGAGCCGGCGGCACTGGTTTAAACCTGGTCGCCGCGAACAAGATCATCCTTTTCGACCAGTCGGATAACCCGCAGGACGATGTGCAAGCATCCAACCGGGCGCACCGACTTGGACAGACCCGAGACGTTGAGGTGATCCGCCTAATTACCGACAAGTCTGTCGAGGGCCTCATCTACAACTCCTGTGTCAAGAAGCTCGTCCTCGCTGCCCGCGTAGAGCGGCAGTTCGACGCAGCAGACGAAGAGGAAGAGTCGGTCGAGGAGCAGTGCAAGAAGCTCATGCTTCTGGGGGACGAAGTAGAGACAGCTGAGGTGGCTCCGGCTACCCAGCAGGTCTAAGTAAGCGGTAGACTAGCCTCCACGGAGGTCCTCCGCCAAAACGTATCGGGACTATACCGTACGTATATTTACCCCCTCACTATACCCTCGATACCCAACCTCCTCACCTTAGGTAGCCTTCCTCCTACCTACTACTTATAACTCTCTTATTAGCGACGGTGGCTAGCCACCACCTGATGTACATTTGATAAAGGCAGCGAAGCGCCTAGACTGTAAGGCAGCTCTGTAGGCAGCACCTGAGGAGATAGTATGATCATGAAGGAAGGCGAGGAGATGTATACCAGCGTTGCAGAGAATATACGAACCCTTGTTCGGAATTACCAGACCTGTTCGGAACTACTGAACACTCTTATTAATAAGAACTAAACTTTGCCTCTCGCAATAACGACGTAGACTTATACCTTCGTCGGAGATCCCTGGTCAAGGGGCCTGTTTCCCGAGCCCAATAACGAATCAATCGTTGGCACCGCGGGACATTCTATTTCTATGACTCGAGGGAAACTCTTTCCAACGTATACTTGGTAATGACTAGACGTGGTAGAGGTGACGATACTTGGAGATCTCGGAGACCTGCATTTCACTTCGTTTCATATAACCGCACCCGTACAGACTCGCCTAACGACTACACCTACCCTTTCGCATAACGCAGGTATTTGACAGGATATATCCCGTTCACAGAGAATAATGGTACCTACCTCCTACATACCTACATATGTAGCTTCAACTCCAGGATATAACCACGTCAAACCCACGAAGACCACGACGCCACGACGTGTCGCGAGACTTGCGATCACCTATGTACCTAATGCGCCACGAACCAGCCGGCGTGCGATAGTGTTCGAGGAATACACCTATAGGTACCTACCTTAGCCCAATAACGAGAAGCACATCGACATCGACGCATTGTACCAGTTGCAGATGGGTGCCCGCCGACCTTAGCTACCTGACAAGCGGCTCGACCTCGCACAGCGTAGCACCGCACAACATGTTTCACCTGCAAGGCCGTTTAGCCCAAACGTATCAGACGCGAATTTTCGAGGTACTACAATACAATGCCCTGAGCGGACAACCTGATGAGGGAAGATCGTGTATAGACATGAACCTGCGAGGAACTAGATACCCACTTGACTTTCCCATAGACCACACAGCATGGGTTAATTTCGTGTTTTGATAGGTAATTCACAGCGATGCGACTCTAGACAGAAGAGCAATCTGATCGGGACGAAAAGGAAACCTTGGTTGGTATTTGATAGACAGACTACGATTAATCCCATGAGCTCTCAGTAGTTACGACGCGACGTCCCCTGATAAACGAGTGGTTCGAAACGCCAAATAGTATAGGATATCCCCAACATCTCAAACTGTCCAACACGGGGAGACTGCATCAAGTTCACGTAAATACCTACCTAGGTTAGGTTAAAGAACATGTAGGAAAGCATTCCATGGGCCGAGACCCGTCATAGCCTTAAATCTTATTTGTATCACCGCTCCCGCAACGCCAGTACACACTACCTACATACACCTGGGTATATACACCATCCCGCTGCTATCAGCCCAGCCTGATTCACCTTTTTCCTTCGAGTCAACGTTTAACTCTCCCGCAGCTCGCCGGACCCGACTCAACCCCAATTTGATTATTTACTTCTTACCAACTTCCGCTTCTTTCCTTATCCTTCAGTTTCCCGTCTCCCTCTCTTCCGTCTTGCCATTACCGGCGGACCAGTGTCTAAACGCGAGCGACTCCTTCACCACGGGGATCATGGTGTCGCTCTCCCTCTCGGTGAATGTCTCGAGCCCGGTCTCGCCTATGTGGTCTTTAAACTTCCAGGCCTCCGAGTGGATCTTCTCCGGGTCCTCGTCCCTGCGGTAGTAGAAGGGCCCGCGGCCGTAGGCGACGCGCATGGCGGCGTCGAAGCCGGCGCGCATGGCGGGAATTACGCCGATGGTCGTGTAGCTCGGGCCGGCAACGGATAGCTGGCCCTTGAAGGTGGTCAGGAGGTCGTAGTGCGCGTCCTTCATGCGGTTGCGATGGCCGACATAGTGTTGTGGGAGACAGTCCCGGCACAGTTGCGCGGCGGCTACGACTTCCTCGTCGGGGCTGATGCGCAGATGCCGTTGCACGGCTTCGAGGGCCAGCTGCTTGGCCGTTTCTTCGTCCGGGTAGCGGCGCCAGCCGTCCCAGTAGCGGCCGCCGAGCATGACGGTGAGCTTGGTGCCGTCGGGCTCGTCGCGCGACGAGAGGTATGAGTCGAACAACACGCCTAGTACCCACTCATCGTTGTCAGGCGTTGATTGGGGCACTAGATACCCGAAGCCGGGGTTACGATCGAGCAGGCGCGGGTTCCGAAACCACAGATTCACGACCATGATAGTCACAGCGTGGGTATCGGCCAGCGAGGGCAACAGGCCCTTGGGCTCGACTAGTTCGGCAAGATGCTTGGAGAAGAGCGTGCATATCACCTTGTCGTATTGCTTCGCCCGACCCGGCTCGTTTGCGGTGGTTACCTAATGACTGGATATCAGCGCACATGACCCCCTATTTAGGCTATTCTGGAATCCCCTACCAACACTTTATCGTCTTTGTGAGATAGAGAGGTGACTCGACTATTGGTCTTAACCCTCACATTGTTCTGCGCCTGTAGATCTCTTTCTAAGCCACTTGCAAGGCTGAGCAGGCCATCGGGGAACGTCAAGACTGCTGACCCGAGCGCCTGCTGAGCCAACTTACGAATCGTGGGAATATTAGGACTACCAAGCATATCGTTAAGCAAGGCGACGTCCTTCACCTCCGTCCAACTCACGCCAGGGGGTAGCGGGCATGCGATACCACGCTGGAGGTCGGCGAAAAACGTATGCTTTACACTCAACTTGTATATATCGCCGCCGTAAACACCGTGCATGATGCCAGAGAATATGTTTTTCACCAAGCGGTCGTCCCCTAACATCTTACCCAAATAATCTCCAACGGATTCGTCTAAGCTCAACTTATCTAGATCCTCATGCCGGCGTCTTGCTTCGCTAATACGGAACCGTATAAAATTTATAAGAGATGGTATGGCTCCATTCCACAGAGGCTCGGTGAGGAAGCTTTTGATCATGCCGAAGATATCCTCGAGGGTAAGGTTATTCGGAGGTAGCCTGACCAAATGGTCAGGGTAATACAAGTAACGGTCGGTGTAGAAGTGATGACCACCCATGAGGCGTTCGTTTAGAGAAGGTAGGTTGCCGAGCTAGGGTAGAATACACCCGTTAGCGAAGCTCTTGAGTCGCCAGGCGGGCGAGGCTGCGAGATAGCGATTACATACCACATCGTAGAAGACGAGGTCGTCGAACTTGAGAGAACCGCGTCCCGACCGGAGGAGGCGCGGGCCGTGCTGCAACAGGACTTGGTCATATTGGCCGTCACCTGTCTTTGCCAGTCTCCCATCTATCCAGCCACCTAACCTGGCAGAGCTTTCGTACAACGTGATCCTTGCGTCCGGAGCATGGCGGGCCAAGTAGTGGGCTGCAGTCAATCCGGTAATGCCACCACCGAGGACGGCAATCTCGCGCGACTTGGCATTCCGCGCTCTATAAGTGGCGAACGTTCGGGCCCGGGCTCGGGTGAGCCTCTCCAATCGAGTACAAGCCAATCGCTGGATAATTGGCGGGTTGATGGTCGTGCGAGCTACTAGAGAGCTCAGCTGGCGGGAGGTCGAGGGTGAGGATTTGGTGTGAGCGCGATGTGGCACGTCGCGGTATGTGGACCTCAGAAGACTTATGAAGACATCTTCTGGGAGTCTGGAAGTCATTGCACGGGTAGGATGACCGGCTCTGGCGATGGAGGTTGCATATTGTTGGTTTGTATGCCGATGCTGAAATCTGAGCAGTGGCGTCAGTCGGTTCGACGTGGTGCGGCGGTGCGGTGGTGTACTTTGTAAGTCGTTATCGATAGGTGGCAGTTAGTGCGAAGAAACATACAAACTGCCGTCTGCATAAAATATGCTTCCATAAACAATGCATGCCGGTACCTATGTACGGCTTACAATACCTACATGTATGTAGGTCAGGCACCTACTATGTACATGTAGGCATGTGTCTGATTTCCACTTGGTCGAATTTCATGACGCCAGAATGTTTGTATAAATCTACACAACCTTGGGTACATAAGGTACCCCCCAACGTATCATCCTCCCCTGAGGTCACCCCTTTGTATTTTCAACAAAGTCATTGCACCACACGAAAGATTCATATCGACACCTCATTTTGGCAAGTCACAAAAAATGCATCGGGTATATTGTAATGCGCTCAAGTCCCTTGAGAAGTCCCTTAGGTTTTTCCTTTCCTATTACCGACCCAAACGCCTGTAGCAGTACCGAGTCTAGGATTATGAGTCCTTCAAGTCTGCCTATCCTCATCCCCTCCGTAACAAGGCTGGCGCACCCTTCCATCCAGCACCTCTATGCATGAATTAGCGAACCCCCCTTTCGCCACTGAAATTCCTCCTGCCGAGCAAGAACTAAGCCGCCATTCTATTGCATCTCCGTAGGCTCCGTAGCCGCACCATCCTCTCCACCGGGCACAACAAGTTCTTCCTGAGCATTCGCATCCACAAACTTGCGTTCACTAACATGTTCCTTCGCTCCGTCCGCTGTCCACACCTTGTCGTGGAACGTACCTCGCTGTCCCTCCTCGTGCTTGTATGGACAGTATCGGTTGGTGCAAGGCTTGTACTTGCACATAGTCTGAAGGTGCGTAAACTTGCAGCCTTCCACTGCGCAATCCCCTCCGTTCCGACAGGGTGGCATTTCTGGATGCTTAAACGGACAATTGGGATTGGTGCAGTTGGGGTAGAATTTGCACTCCTGTTCATTTTGAAACACGCGCTTGGCTGCCGGCGAGGGGTGACGGCCAACACACTTGCGATTCTTGCAGGCTGCGCCGAATGAGCATACGTCGTTGACATCGACTGTGGTATTGGGCGGTGCAGCCGGAGACTGATGGGCAAATTTGCAGTCCTTGTTGGTACAGGCCAGGTTGAACCTGCAAACCGTCGTCTCGGGATTAGGAGGTTCGCGTCTGCCTTGCCCCATCTCGACGTCCTCGTTGTCGGCGCTCGCTCCATTACCGTTGGCGGGATCCGCCTGAAGCGCCATGTGTGCGTTGCCATGGCCTCCACGTCTACCGCCTCGAGGGTTTTGTACACGGTCGAAAAGCGATCTTCCATTAGATCGACCACCAGCCTGGTTCTGTGGTTGAGTGAGCTGCTGTTGCATCTGTTGTATCATCTCATTTTGTTGCTGAATCATCTGCATTATTTGGTCTGTGGAGCCTGGCATCATCCAACCCATGTCGTTCATGCCACTCATCCCGTGAGGTCCTTGCATTTGAGGCGGCATGTTAGCGATAGCTTGGTTGAGGTGCGTAGCGATTCCATTAGCGCGGTTGTTCTGCATACGGTTGTTTCCGCGACCGAAACCACCCCTCGGACCGGTAGGAGGTGCTCGGTGAGCATTGATCCGTTCGTTGCCATTTGCGCGGACACGGTGCAAGACGCTGTCATGGCTGCGATCCATAGCTTTAGCCATGTGGCCGAACAGTCGCTTCTCTCGGCCGCCTCGCGCATTGGCATTTCTCATAGATCTAGGACCTGTCGGGCTGCTGGACATTAGTTCAAGTTGAAAACATGAGGCGGAGAAGAAGGAAAAAAGTTGCGGTGACTTACGCGTTTAACTCCGGACCATCAACTGCCATCGTCATGTCTGTGTCTCGGTCTGCGAAGGACGAATCATTCTGAGTAGCATCACCGCTAGCAGTTTCCGGTTGGCCTGAAGCTCCATTCAGTTGAGAATGCAGAGTTTCAATCTGATCAAAGAGCCACTTCGCGAAGTCTCGAGCGCCAGGATCGTCAGGTCCGAGGCTAAGCAGGTCTCCAGCTAGCTCAGCAGCGATTTGATCTTGAGTCTTGCCATTGACAAGCATGAGGATAATGTATTCGGACAACGCGCTGTCGTCGGCGCCTCCCGAAGCCCATCCTACTTCAACCAACTTAGGCTGGATGGCCATGTTAAGCGCATCCGCTAACGGTGTGTTCATGGCTACCTCGATAGCCATCTTGTAGTATATGGTATTGCGACGTATACAGTAGGCGGCGAATGTGTGAGTGGGGAGGCTTAAGAGATAGCAAAGGGCTATCTATGCTATGTAGGCGCAAGAGGGTTGAGAGGGTATGCGCGTCGTAAAATTCGACCGCGAAAGAGCCAGCGGTGGCGAAGCACGATCAATACCTAGGTTACGACAGGGTCGTAATTGGAATTCAACGATATACAAATCGATCGGCGAAATCAGATGTCAGTCGATATTGTCGCGAATCGTATCGGGTTGTTCGACGAGGGCGACCGTTGATGTCGAAAGAAAAGAATGACGTTGTGGAAGGTGAGAAGATCTGGAGGAGGCCGGAATCTAGGAGAGACCAATTCCCATTGTTAGAAATAGCTGGCACCGCCACAGATCACGCTACACTAGGCTAATTTGTGGCTGCTAACCTTAGTCACTCGAAGATTGGGTAATCACAGTGGCTAAGGTACTGTGGGAATGTAGTCCGTGCGTATACGCAGTCCCTCCCGCTGCTCTAGGTAGGCACCTGCACACAGTGCCCTACATACTACGGCGGGTGGGTGAGAGAGCTATTCAAAGAAATTATTTCAAATATCACGGAAATACAGAGTACATATACACCGCACCACGTTCAAGATGACTCAAGAAGGACTGATTGGCCTAGGAGTCCTAGCCAACTACCTCATATGTTTTCTCAATGATGTATCAGCCGTGTGACTCAAATACAGGACTTCTGGCACAACATGTTCTAGGTATCCAACAGCAAGAGAATGCGTCCAGTTGAATCCTACCTAAGCTGCGTCTTTATCAAAAGAAAGTCGAGTGCGTCGCTAAGTCAATGGCAGCACAAATCCTTCTATGTATCCATCTAGCATTATCACCACATCCACTCGCAAGACCTAAGGAAACTCGACTGTCCTATACATCTTGTCGTCCCGGCGCCTGTATCAGGGAGTCGACCGAAATCCTGGATGCCGAGGTGTCAGAGACCGAGGCTCTTGTATGACGACAATCGGATCTCCCTCCTGAGTAAAAGCAATGAAATGTCTCTGCCACTGCTGGCGTCGTCTTCGCCGGTAATCTGCTACCGTACTACTCCGTATAAACGACGAATCCACTCTGGGGTCTAAGAAATTTCACGTCAGTCCAAGTGGGAAAAGTAAGGATAAATAACTTACATGACAGGAAACCTCAAAATTACTAAATGGAGAGCTCCTAACTTCACCCGAGCAGGCTGCGAAGTACCGGCATAATATGGCATAGAATACAGTAATTCAAGTGTAACTAAGGCAAGCAGCCTCAGCAGTGTAGTGACTTCCATGATAACAAGGGTTTCGGACACGATTGCGTGACCGTGGCCACCATTTGAGCTCATAGTATCCACGAAATCCCATAGCATGAGGCAGCCAGCCTATTCTTCGTCAACCTAAACCCTCAAATCAACCCGAATAGCGAGAATAGACAACTTACAGTAATGATATCAGCCACTGGAGTCATGATGAGGTAAGGAACGTGATCAACTCCGAAGAGAACACTGAGGGTCGAAGAGAAACCAGGTGGTACTTCGGTACTTGATGAAAGGCGGTTCATTCGAGCAGGTCTTCTCCTCAAATTCTCGCAGGAGCGTGAGCTGCTGCAACCACGGCTTTCTCTCTTGCCCTTTTCAAGACGTTTATATCTTTCTCCTCAGGCGACTCGAGTTAGGAATAGAGGCCTTCAACCGTCTCATATCCGTATCGCTCTTGACTTTGAACCCCTGATCTCTCGTTACTCTGTGCGATGCCATTGACTCTTTCATTATCAGGCCTGACTCTCAGATCATTGGACTTGGGGCTCTAGATATCGTGAATAGTCATCAGCTCGAAACCCAACCACGTCAGCATTTGTCTCTAGAAGATGAACATCTCCTAGCCCCAGCATTGAAACCTCGTCATTGGCATCACCCACATCGGCGTTTCACGTCTGCTATACCTCGGGTTGTGTGGACTCACATGTACACACTCATATTTGTATCAACGGCGATACTCGCATTTTGCCTAATACCCCTTTACGAGTCAAATAGCTTCAGCTTGTGAGCCTACAGCGGTATTCACAACCTAGCCACTCGTATTTCAACGTCTAACTCCCTCTAGTCGGGCTCCTTTTGGCCCATCAAACGAGAATCGCATTACTTGCGGTCTTCTACTGGGAGATGCTGGATATTTGAGCGCACTTCTGAGCACCGACGCTCCTCAACTTCTCCTATCGCTATGCTACTTTTCTTATATCGTCTTCTTCACCCGCCTCGTTCAGCGGGAATAGAACTCGTATAGCCTAAGGCTCCAACCGCACCGTGTCTCCTATCCTTAAGGCGATCAAATATCGACGGTTAGATTACGATTACCAAATAAATAAAGTATACCTCTCATACTCATAAGCATCCTGTGTCACTGGCTCCTATCGAACGCACTCCTCCTTTTTGTTGTTGAAGGAGGTCTGTATTATAACCCTCACCGTTGAAATATGAGCCAGACACCAACGAGAATACCAGGTTATTGGCAAGGATCCAGTGTCTTGAACGCTCACTCACATTTCTCTGTGTTAGATAATTCTCTAATTGCTATGAGCTATTCTCCTCCTGCCATCCTCGCATTAATTATCACGGCCCGTGTTCTCATACCTTACCATTCTGTTCAGCTTGCGAAGGCTTGTAGGGAAAATGGTGGCTGGAGGCTCGAACTGGTTGGCGCTGTTAGCTGCTTCACGGGTTTGTATCTTCCCCTTCGAGTGCTAACGGGGAGCGAGGGCGTGAGCTTAGCCGGCCCGAAGACCCCCAAATCTACGCCCAAGACCGCAGTGCGCGGATTGATCGCGGCGGGGAACCTGCCGAACTGGTACCTTGGGATGAACGCAACGGATCTGACTCGGACCGAATTCCGCAAAAAACGGCCTAGTGTGGGGCTTCAAGCCAGACCTGCCCGGCCCGGGACGGCGAAAGTATGCAATACCTTCAACTTCAGATAATTAAAGCGACCTTCACTAATAAGTTCAGGTACCGAGAACCTTCAAAATTCCAGAAGATGACCATCTGATACCGATGGCGGAAGACCTCGAAAACTGGGGGAACGGTTGCGAGAATTGTCCCAGTCGAAATTGAGATGGGGTGCCGTGCCACGCCTCTTCAGAATGTTTTCGCTGGGGCGGTGATTAGCGAGAGCGGAGAACCTGTGATGCATCTGCGGGTTGGGGATGAATTGGCATACGTTAGAAGCCCCCAGGAAGGAGGATGGCATGTGTAATTCAGACCGTGGACAATAACTGTACTCGGGGCCAAGACATATGTAGCAGTTCAGCGTATCTTATCCAATTTAGGGTACGAGCAGCTTAGCTAGTGCCTGGTAGGAGGTACGTTGGTGGCACTGCTAGTCCCGGAGCCGGGGAGTATGACATCCGGAATCAAAAGCCCCCACCCACAAGCGTTTCCACCCGTACCGCTGTCACGTTATAGGCTCCTCGTAGGCTCCTCAAGTACGACACCCTCACGTCCATAGGTTTACTGGCTACGAGGTGCAGGCCTGAACTGCTGTCAGTAATACAGCATCCGGCAATGACGAGGGGCATTAATGCGGGGAACCTCTTGGTACCTATAATCAACCCTGATAGCCGTTGGCGGGACTAGAGGGATATATAACCATGTTCCGGTCCTTTGCTAGGGCCAGTCTCTCTGGCCGGACGCCTCATCCTCTCAACCGAAATAGCTTATCCCGCTTCATATCTACCATGGCTGACTTGAAGGTTAACCTCACAGCCCCCAACGGCAAGAAGTTCACTCTTCCCACGGGCCTGTTCATCAACAACGAATTCGTCAGATCAAGCTCCGGGACCAAGATTGCGAGCATCAACCCGACGTTAGTTGAGCGTCCTTCGCGAAACAGCTAATGGACTGACCAGCCCAACTATAGAAACGAACAGGAGATCTGCTCAGTTGAAGCGGCGAGCGCAGATGATATCGACAAGGCCGTAGCTGTTGCGAGAGCTGCACTGAACCATCCGTCATGGCGAGACATTAGCGGAACTGAGCGCGGCAGGCTGTTATACAAGTTAGCCGATCTAATCGAACGGGAGAGGGAGATCTTGGAGACTATCGAGACTTGGGACAACGGCAAGCCGCTCAGTGGTTCCAGGGGAGATTTAAGCGAGGTGATCAACGTCATTAGGTATTACGCTGGTTACGCCGACAAAATTCATGGTGAAACTATTCCCACGAAAAGTGGCAAGTTTGTCTACACACTGAAACAGCCCATTGGTGTCTGCGCTCAGATCATCCCGGTAAGTCTAGTTGGTTGCCATAGTTCGGATTTGTCACCTTAACGGTAGGGTCTGAGCTGTGCGAGTAAACGCTAACAGTTAGACGCTGTAGTGGAACTATCCCCTGGGCATGGCATCGTGGAAACTGGGACCAGCTCTGGCGTGTGGAAATACCGTCATCCTAAAGCCTGCCGAACAAACACCTCTATCTATTCTATACCTTGCCAATCTCGTACGCGAGGCTGGCTTTCCTCCTGGCGTTGTTAATATCACCAATGGATATGGTAAGGAGGCCGGCCACGCCCTCGCCAGCCACCTGGGCATCGACAAGATCGCCTTTACCGGCTCAACGGCGACGGGAAAGCATATCATGAAGACTGCCAGTGTCAACATGAAGAATATCACACTTGAGACCGGCGGTAAATCACCGCTGCTGGTTTTTGAAGACGCCGATATTGAGCAAGCAGCGAAATGGGCTCATCATGGAATCATGAGCAACCAGGGACAGGTCTGCACAGCAATGTCGCGCATTCTCGTTCAAGATACCGTCTACGACAAGTTCGTAAACCAGTTCAAGGAGGTGATCAAAACTACCAGTAAGGTCGGCGATCCCTTCGAGGAAGGCACCTACCAGGGCCCCCAAGTCACTAAGGCACAATATGAGAGGATCTTGGGCTATGTGGAGTCGGGTAAGACGGAGGGCGCTATGTTGATGGCCGGCGGTGTCCCTTGCCCGCTCAACGGGAAAGGCTACTTCATCGCGCCGACCGTCTTCACGAATGTAAAGAGCAATATGAAGATTTACCAGGAAGAGGTGTTCGGGCCCTTCGTCGTCATTGCGCCTTTCAAGACGGAAGAGGAAGCAATCGCGATGGCGAACGAGACCTCGTACGGACTTGGCGCGGCTCTGCACACGCAGAACCTTGAACGGGCCCACCGCGTGGCTTCGCGTATCGAGGCTGGCATGGTCTTTGTCAACTCTTCCAACGATTCGGATTTCCGAGCCCCGTTCGGCGGTATGAAACAGAGTGGTATCGGGCGAGAGTGTGGACCAGATGGTCTTAAGGCCTACTTAGAAACAAAAGCCGTTCATGTGAACCTAGGCTTGAAGCTGTGAGAATAAAACCTGCCAGGTTTCAATGGGAGAATTGGCTTTATATGATGTTAATACCATTGGGTTCAATGCCTCCTTGGCCCACGTATGTTCATGAGCCTCGATCAATTAGAACAAGACTTGAGGCTCTCGGAAAAGAAGGTTCGGGGCCGAGGGATGGCAGCAATAGAAAGTTTAAGTTGCATTGCTAACCAGAGCTTCAATGCTGCGATGGAAGCAGAATGGAAGGACTTAGGCTATCTAGAGCCATCTACCTGCCTACCTGACACTAGAATGGCATTCCTTGGAACTGACATGATAAACATGCATCGCGTGGTTCAGTGGATGTGTCTGGGATATTTTGTTTCTTTTCTTTTCGGCTCCTTCCCGAGCGTAGGGTACCATTTGTGGCTCGGCCCAATTAGCCCAGAACACCGCTGTCTCCTTTCCAGTTGGCCCCGGTCCAGCAGCTGCAAGTCAGCATACAACAATTAAGATCGGCCCTGGTGCATTGCCGTTACTAGAAGCTACAAAGTAGAATTTGTATAGTGTACACTACATGGGTAGTAGCTCTGGATGAACTTACAAATACTTCTAGCTCGTCGCATCACATCCTACACCGTTCATTTCCATTGATGCTAGTGTTTCTTACGAGACTTCCGCGTCTTATTAAAATGTTCCCGTCCGTTTCCAAGAGTTTTGAGTTCTCGGCACTTGAGGCGTACAACCTTAACTCCCGACAACGGTTTCCAACGATCCCAAGTACCGGTTGGAACCGTTAGGTAACTTTAATAGCTTAAACCGTACATGAAATACCCGGCATTCTTCTAAGGGCTAGTGAGACGAACGAGAGACGCTAATAAGACTGTCTGGGCACATCTTAAACGGTTACATCGAGATAGATGAGGCGTACACTACATGTAGGTCCTCTCCGTTTTCCCCAGATGTCACCTCGTATACTGCGTATACAAACAAAACACCCGCCATGGTTGTTGGCATGCAGTAAGGCTAGGGCAGACCGTGCCGTCGACAAGGGCCAATCGGTTTAGTCCACAAAGGGTAAATCATGGGGTTGAAGATCACTTCCTCATTCTCGCAAGCCCAATCCAATCCTACACTGCACCTGTGCTCAGCACGCCCAGGAATAACGCGCCTGAATGAGATCAGCAACAGGATCAACTGCCAGGGTCGTCTTGGGATTTTCTCTTTTAATGAGCAACCCGAAAAGAGCATTGCCCCTGGCTTTGTTCACCACGTACATCAGCATTCATGGGGGCTCAAGAATTAGCCGAGTGAGATTGATTGAGGCACTCATTCTCGATCCTTCAGTTGAGTTGGAAGGACCTGCATGATTGACCGTCCAATCAAGCCAATCAATCTGATCAGAGACCAGATCTCTGGCCCGTCGTCTCTACCTAGTAACATCATAAAAAGTAAAAAAAAATAATGAAAAATAGGTAACCTAGAAATAATAAAAACGTGCCACCCCCTCGCCGCCATACGATTAGGCGCAACGGCCTTCGTTTTACACGTCTAACCCGTCCAAGCGGCCGTCAGTGCTTATCGTCTTATCACGACTTTGTCGACGCAGACGACGACGCGGTCCAAATAAAGTAACGTTGCGGCGCGCTAGCGGGCGAGAGAGAAGGGAAGGAGACCCGGATCTTGGGGCCGCTTCCGTTTATTCTTAAGCCTCCCAACCGTCCATCCCGTCGGTAAGCTGCCTGTTATAGGACTAGCTGTGCCTCGATCTTGCTTCCCAGCTCCAAGTCCGTGTCGCCACGAGGTTACACAACCGAGTTGCTCCCCATAGCTAGCAGTTGGAGCTATCAGAGACAAACAACCCCCCCTGGCGTTTGAATCAGCCGGCTTATTGTTGCAATTGTTGGACGCGTGAGCCAGGGAAGGAATCTGGCAAGTCTTGAATAAGAGATTGGCATCCCGCTTCTCAAATACTTATTATTTAACCTGCCGTCCCCTTCGTTCTGTCTTTGTTTCTAAGACTTCCCCACCTCGACGCCACCATGCTGTCGACCGTCCTCCTCTCAGTTTTGGCGCTTACGGTCACCTCGGTTCAAGCAATTTGGCCAATTCCCGACAGCATTAGCACGGGCAACTCTACCTTATGGATAGGAGAGGTTCTGTTGGTTACTTACAATAAAGAAAAAGTATGCGGGTCTTCTGCCTACAGATATGCTTGCCCCGCTTGATCGTGTAGTTCACAACGACTTATACTAACCTACTCGACAGATTCCTTGGATTCGGGGCTACATACCGGCCAAGTTTACCAGTCAGGAAATTGTCAAGGGAGGAGTCTCACGTGTGGCAACAAACATTCTGGATAAGAACTTTGTCCCGTGGAAGCTGTATCCGCGATTGCAACTCGAGAAGACGGAGCCGGCTCTCTGGAAGCCCAAGACTTACGTATCATGGCTCGAGATCATCCAAACCGAGCCGGACACGCCAAAGACGTATAAACCTCTTGCCGGCGAGGTTGACGAGTCGTATAATCTGACGGTGACGGTCAAAGGAAAGGCTACAATCTCAGCCGTATCATCTACTGGTGTTCTCCGGGGCCTGGAGACTTTCTCGCAGCTATTCTATAAGCACTCCCAGGGTCCAATTTACTCCAGCCTGGCCCCTGTGAAGATCTGCGATTCCCCTGTGTTCCCTCACCGCGGTGTTCTGCTCGATGTCTCGAGAACCTACCTCCCCGTTGAGAACATCTACCGAACCATTGACGCCATGTCGTGGAATAAAATGAACCGCCTTCACATCCACGCCACCGACTCACAGTCTTGGCCTCTAGAGATTCCCTCGCTTCCGGAATTGCACCAGAAGGGCGCGTACTCACAAGGAATGACGTATAGCCCCGCGACTGTGGCCGCTATCCAAACCTACGCGATCCAGCGTGGTGTTGAAGTCATCTTCGAGATCGACACTCCCGGGCACTTTGGCATCGCCGCTCTTTCCCACCCGGATCTTATAACGGGCTGGGGCGCCACTCCGTGGTCGACGTACTGTGCCGAGCCTCCTTGCGGCCAGCTCCGCCTCAATGAGTCTAAGGTGGACCCCTTCCTCGACAAGCTGATGGCCGATATTCTGCCCCGAGTTGCGCCGTACTCGTCCTACTTCCATACCGGTGGCGACGAGGTCAACTTCAACGAGTACAACCTAGACCCCACCGTGCGCACCAACGACTCGGAGGTGATCGTGCCCCTGCTGCAGAAATTCATTGACACACACCACGCCCGAGTCCGGAAGGCCGGCTTGACACCGATGGTCTGGGAAGAGATCCCCGCGAGCTACAACGTCACCATCGGAAAGGACGTGGTTGTGCAGTCCTGGCTCGGAGACGCGGCCATCGAGAGTCTCACCGCCCAGGGCCACAAGGTCATTTCCAGCAACTACAACTACTGGGTAAGCGCTTTGGACTAAACGCATTGCTCCTCTCTCGCAGTAACCAGCAGGTAAACTGACGTGTCCACTTTTTCTAGTACCTCGACTGCGGCCGCGGGGCGTGGCTCAACTTCGCGCCCGGCGACTCGTTCGCGGACAACTACCCGTTCGGCAGCTGGTGCGACCCGTACAAGAACTGGCGGCTGATCTACACGTACGACCCGCGCGCGGGGCTGTCGGACGAGGCGGCGGAGCTGGTGCTCGGGGGCGAGGTGGCGGCGTGGTCCGAGGCCATCGACGAGGCGAACCTCGACACGATCCTGTGGCCGCGCGCCAGCGCCGCGGGGGAGGTCCTGTGGTCCGGCAGCGTCGACGCCGCGGGCGAGAACCGCACCCAGGTCGACGCCGCGCCGCGCCTCGCCGAGTTCAGGGAGCGCCTGCTGGCGCGCGGCGTCGGGGCCGAGGCCGTGCAGATGACGTACTGCACGCAGGGGATGGACGGGAACGTGTGTCTGTTCCAGTGATTAAGAGGCGTCCTCGCAGGACGGTGAACAGGGGGTAGGTGAAGAAGAAGAGGAGGAGGAGGACGGCTCAGCTTCCGTCCACGACAATACGGGCACTTATCACGGCCCACCTGACATTTGGCGATTTTCTTGTACATATTTACGCATTTAGACACGGGACAGAAGAGGTAAAACGGGAGGGCGAAGAGAGTGGATCTGTACACATCCAGGGCTGATAATACAATGGCATTGTACCCTCGACTTAACTTTGTTGCTCTGTTACTTCGGCCGAAGTGGCATGGTGTATAGCTATGTTATAGGCGTTCATGCCTCTTCGAAGCAGGTGAGAGCTTTTGTATATGTTTCATATCTAAGCTCTTCAGTCCCTCCTTAGGTAGGTACATACCTACCTAAGCATCGGCAATACTTTATCTACAGTAAAGACCTACACAATCACTAAGAAACTCGAAGTCTTTGAGATTTTTATGGGGCGGCGGCGATCGGAGTGTCTGTATATTCCGGCTCGGCAAGTCGTCGAAACGAATTCGGCCGCCGGGATGACTTTTTGGTTCGAGTTAGCTTGTCTGCTAGTTGGAGGTAGTATTCCCTATATCTTCGTCGGGATACCTACGGCTCTCATTGTCACTTTCCGAATGCAATGATCGACAATGAAATCAGTGGTTACGTAAGTACACGTACCTAAATAGGTCCCTAGATATCGTTCGTTAGATAGCCTATCCCACGTCATATAGCTTCATCTCAAAGTATGTGATACGGCCCGCCCCGCACGCTACTCACAACTTGCCATCTTAGATGCCGCGGTACTGCCTTTATTGGATATTCTTCGCAGTCAGTATCCAGTCCGTCAGTCCGTCGAGTCAGTTCCCCAGATTTGGGGTATATGTACCTGCTTGTGATTGGCCCAACTTTCCCGGGAAACACGACCGGCCTCGGCGTAGCACAGAAATAGACATAGACTCTATTCACACATACATAGGGACCCAAACGAAGGAGCATGTCAAAACAGGGTAGCATTAGTCGGCCCATCATGACCCATGTCCGACTCTGTCGGCGTGCCGTCCTACCGTATCTCTCCCTTCCCCGATTGGATGTCGAATGTATGAAAGACGGATCAAACGCATGCACTCGATTGTCAGCTCGCCGAGCGGTCCCTCGCTCTGTTATCGAACCCTCGCTGCCCGCGGACTCCACCACTTCTGCATATTGCCCGATCTGAAAAGACGTGTCGACCTATGTGTATTTTCGGCCTTGGAAAGATGGCGTATGAATAACTTCGCTTCCTAATTTCGTCCGGCCTTGAAATTCAAGCATTGAGACAAGTCAATAACGAGCCTCACCCGCGCATTCGAAACCACTGTGAACTGTATACCCATAGTCTCGTCACCATGGGGTTGGTTGAGGCGGCACTGGACCATGTGTCCATCAAGTCTGTCCTCATTCTTCTCGGCGTCATCTTCGTGGTACGCATGATCCATCTCAGCATCGATGAGAACACTCGACTGCGCCGACTGGGTGTGCGTGGCTACAGGGTCAAGAATAAGCTGCCGCTCGGCAAGTCCTCAGTCCATGAGATAATCAGCCCCATTGCTAGTCCCTAATACAAAATTAGGTCTGGATATAACCTACAGACAAATCAAAGCCACCATGAACCACAAGAATTATGAGGCGTTTCTCGGTCTGCTTGCCGGTGCGCCCGACTACACGGCCGAGACCCGTATCCTGGGGCAGCGCCTGGTCATGACCGCCGATCCGGAGAACATCAAGGCCATCCTGGCAACCCAGTTCGCGGAATTCGGCAAGGGCGAGCAGTTCCATAAGGAGTGGAGCGAGTTTCTCGGCGATAGCATCTTCACGACAGACGCTCAGCTCTGGCACGCCAGCAGGCAGCTCCTCCGTCCACAGTTCTCGAGGGAGCGGATTAGCGACCTGCATTGCTTCGAGTCTCATCTTGAGACTCTTTTCAAAGCCATAGCCAACGGCGGTGTATTGAACGGTCATGAGCAACAAGTTGATATTGAAGCTGGTAATGGGAAGGCATTTGATATCAGTGAGCTCTTCTTCAGGTATACCCTCGATGTCGCCACCGACTTCCTGTTGGGAATGGACATCCAGTCCCTTACGTAAGGCACCTTGTTCTATTCTGTCCTCTCCTTAATTTCTCGTTTGCTCTCGTTAGGGAGTGGGAATGAAAATTGCGTACCTACTCACACATCCCAGCACGCCACGCGAACCCTTCGCCGACGCCTTCAATGAAGTGCAACGCGTGCAAAACATCATCGCCCGCGCCGGCCCGCTCTACCCCTTAGTGCCGAAGAAGACATTCCGCGAGGGCCTGAAAGTCGTCAACGAGTTCTGCAATATCTACATCGACAGGGCCCTCCGCCTCTCGCCCGAGGAGCTCGCAACGAAGACAAAGTCGGATCAGGACTACACCTTCCTACACGAGCTCGCCTCCTTCACCCGTGACCGCAAGATGCTGCGTGATCAGATCCTGGCGGTGCTATTGGCCGGTCGGGACACTACGGCTGCAACTCTTTCCTTCGCGTTCTACGAACTGGGCCGCCATCCCGAAGTCGTGCGCAAGATGCGCCGTGAGATCATCAACCAGGTGGGTCTGGAGCGCACGCCCACGTACGAGGACCTCAAGAGCATGAAGTACGTGCAGAACGTGCTAAACGAAACGCTGCGTCTATACCCGGCCGTGCCCTTCAACGTGCGCACCGCCCTCAAGGACACCACGCTGCCCCGAGGTGGCGGGCCCGACGGCACGCTGCCGCTCCCCGTGCTCAAGAACACAGCCATCGGATACTCCACTCTAGTCATGCAGCGGCGCCCGGACCTATATCCGCCTGCCTCCGAAAAGCACGCGGACCCGGCTGTCTTCAGCCCGGACCGCTGGTTTACTTGGCAGCCGAAGCCTTGGCAGTACATCCCGTTCAACGGCGGCCCCCGCATCTGCATCGGCCAGCAGTTCGCGCTGACGGAGACGGCCTACGTGCTCACCCGCATCTTCCAGCGGTTCGAGCGCGTCGAGAGCTTCATGCACGAGATCGACGGCGGCAAGCCCAAGCTCAAGGCCGAGATTGTGATTCAGCCCGGTGACGGGGTGAAGGTTGCACTATGGGAGGCTAAGAAGACTTGAATGACTGGAAGGAGATGAGGCGTCAAGTCTTGGGTGATATGTGATTGAAGTATGGTGGGAGGTTTGGGACTGGGGATAGGCGGTGGTGGGCACATAGGCCGTTGTATACGTACTTACCTACCTTATATCTACCCCCCTCGGAGTCTCTCCTTTTTCCTGTGGCATGATTTACGACACGGATTCGGATAAGTATATTCATATGTATGTACATACTATAAGAAGTGATACTACGGGACAATAGTTATGGTATAAATGGACTGCATGTTAAGAGGTCCGACATTGAGGGATCCCGAAGTGTCCGGATGACCAACGTATTTATTACGCACCTGTGTCTGCGGCACAGGCTGACCAACATCGATTCAACACTTACTATTTACCGCAGACTAGAAACCAACAACAAATAGTAGGTAGGTACCTAAGGTAGTATCCCCTGGGCTAAGAGGTACCTAGACACTATTATTCCGGGAAGCAGATTAGAGACGACTTTATTCCGTTCCCCCACTAGGGATATGAGTTCTTGGTTCCACTTGACATAACTCATATTAGGTACCCAGGCGCCCAGATGAAGAAGGGGAGGTATGTAACTAGGGTACAGTAGACGGTATATTAGCTTAGGTTTGGGGTTAGAGTACCAGGTATGTGTGTTTTCATAGACCGCCTTCAGTTTCCCCTATATTGGGCTTAGGTACCTATCCACAGGATGCAGTGGTGGAAAACCAACAGCCAAATAGGGGTCCCTACATTATACGTCTCGCTCAATTTCCCGAGACAAGGAAGTGGGAAACCCCTCCATTTGCTACCCAAGGAAAGTACCTGATCCAAGTCGAAAGAGAGGCGCAAAATCCCGGGTGAGTGAATTCCAGGTGGTCCGCCCAGGTACCTAGATATTTTGGGGAAAAAAACTGAAATCTGATAACATTGCCATACTATGTCTAGGTACCTAAGGTAGCCAGTCGCTATGAAGTATATTAAGCGAGTGACGATAACAAACTCGAAAATGACCTGCAGATTCTATAACGTATCCAAACCCAGATAATAACCGCTGAAATCTGAATGTCCGCGTTACATCTGTCCATGCTGATCCTGTTAACACGCTCGAGCTTCCACCTTACGAGATTCTATTAATCTGCATATAGGTATTCCTTGATATTATGGCAGACGCAAGCGAATCTACCGCTAACGAGTGCAATGAGACACGTAATGTCTGGTTTGACGACGAGAAATAAAACAACATGAGCCGGCCAGGCATAAAGTCATAAAATCGCTGCTGTAGAAGTGTATCAGGCTATTCCTGCGTATGGAGCTTCAATGGGTGAATATGGCCTGTGACATAGGGGTCCTTGTAGACTTACGATGGAAAAGCGAGATCCGAAAATCATGTACCCGAAGATGCACCTTTCTCATTAACTACCGTGAAGTCGCTCCCACGTTCGCAATTACTCCTTGTCGAGACCCAGCGGGCTCCAGCGTGCCCGAAGAAGCTGCTGAGCATCGCTGCGCAGGTCGCCCACGGCACGATCCCTAGCGTGACCTTATTAGCGGTAGCTCCTATTCCCCAGCCAATGCAGACAGCCCAGGTAATCCAGATTACAAAGACGATGGCTTGATATTGATCATGATCTCGGCGCCGATGGACGTAGGAGGATAGACAGCACCCCAGCACCAGGCACGAGCTGAGCGCTACTCCCGGTGATACGCTTTTGAGGAAATCGAGTCGTATTATGTGAAACATCATTTGGATAGGAGACTGGAATATCGATATATATCCTGTCAGCACGAAAGTTGGCTATGTAGTAAGACAGTAGTAGAGAGGAGGCGTTGACACGGACACCGTCAGTTTTTGAGATATCATCTATCCCAAATTCCGCCTGGGAAATATATGCAGTCGTCACAAAACTGCACGCAATAGCTGGAACTAGCTCGACTAGTTCTGCCAGCGACGATTCTCCTGATGGTGTTGCGTTTGATTGGAGACAAGCCTGGTCTCCGGGGAATTGGAAAGAATGGCATGACGTCGAGTACATCTGAAGACCGTGGAAGAGAATGAGCGGTAAATTCATCTGGACGCATTGGGAATCTTAATTAGAGAATCAATTGAGCCAGGGCTCGGAAAAAGCACTGGCAATGACCGCATATTCCGGGATTCTTATAGAAAATGTCGTCCGGACGGGATCACTTTAAGGGTCATTCTAAATGATATGGCTCTGTGCTGAACTCAAGGCCAATGGATTCAATGAGTCTTCTCGGGCTGTCGGTAATCAGCGGTGGAGTCTCGATGAAGCAGGCTGGGCTTGTCACCACATTTCTCACGCTGTGTTACTACACGCTATATCAGTCGGGCTCCAAGAGGCGCAGCAAGGTGCGTACCTGTGAACTTGTGCCGCTAGCCTAGGCGGACTGCGAGGCTGTATGATGCCCCCCTCCAATGAGGTATCTACAATGACCCAAGAGGCTTTTTCGGTGAGTATCCTTTCGGTGAATAGTCGCCCAAGACAGGAGTGAGGCGAAGTGTACAGCTAGAAAACGAGCGACAAGTATCGATGCAGGGCGCTCAAGGGCTACCTCCCGTATCACTGCAGCGAAGAGAATATTCCAGGCGTTGGAATACGGTGCGATATTTGTTGGGCTCAATATGCGGCCGGCTCCCTCCCTCAGTTCGCTGCATTATATGCGAACGAGTGGGCCTTTGGCATACCATCTCATTATATTACAGAGAGGTCTCTAGCCAGAGAAACCGGGCAGGCGTTGCTTCACCTCCCGAAAGACGACCATGTAGTCAGTGGCTACACTGCCCTTCTCATCCAAGCCGTCCTCTGAGAGAGCCCTCCACTGCCACTCACTTACTTCACTATATTATTGACGAAATATAACCTTTTCATATAAGCCGACATTTAGTCTCTAGCATGACTGGTGCAAGTAAGCGTTTAACGGCTCTTGGGCGCCATGGAACCCATGAGCCGATATTCGTGAGTATCGGCAAGATGCTCTCTCGAGGCCTCATGATAGGAGGAGCTGTTTTCTTTCCAGTAGCTCTTCAGCTCGAGACGGCCTTCTATCGATATCTGTGAGATATGGAATTTCGTTCGGGAAATTGAGTCGTACTGACAGCGTCAGGGCTTTGTGCATATTCTCCCTGTCAACAATCATCCATACTGCTTTGAACTGGGAGGCAGTTAGGAGGTGAGCAGTTCAATCGTCTCATAGCTTGAAAACAAGGCTCACAGATTACTACATAGACATTTTCTCTTGGCCCTGGTTGCGATTGCCACGCCTTCGATCCTTATGTTACCTTATTCCGAGAGCTCAGTATCTTTGTTGCTTGGCCGCCTTCCAATATTAATCATGCTAATGAGCTTGTTTATCAATGAATACTCCAGGTCCGTATATCGCCCAAACGGCGAGGAAGGTTGACAGGCATATCTCATACTAAATCACTTAGACGTTTCGTGCCCAATAATCGCCACTGGGAAAGAGCACCAGACTCCCAATTATTACCGCCAGACACGGGCTTCGAGGCTGGGGAAGAATCCGTTCTTCTCCCATCTGGCATCCATGATGAATTATTAGTTCACATGAATGGCGGGGAGAGGGACCAATATCATGCGCCAAGTCAGGTATCCTCGGAAATCTCTCTGTCAACTGTGGGATCCGGGAGACTGCCGTCATCATGTGATACAATGACGCGCGCTTTCTGGTGCGACGAGTTGATTGAGCGCACAAGAGGAAATGAAGAGCGAGAGAACCAAACAGATTGAAACCTCAGCAAGGGCCACGCGTCCTGCTGGGCCTCGAAGTTTGTCTGCAGACCCAACCAAAGGGAGTCAAACAGTTTGCCTTTGGTTCGACTTTCTTGCACTTCACTCATAGCAGACGGGGCGATCAGCCATGGACACTCGTCCACTATATAGTTATATGAGACAAGTCAACGCGACGATTCTCCGGGCCACCCGGCGCCCACTGTCGTCACGTCGATTTGGTCTCTATACTATATCAGCTTGGAACGTTGGAAGACAACAAGGAATTGCGTTGGCGAACACGCCCATGGGATGTTGAGGGGTCTTCTGTGACTAACAATCGCTTAAGCAGAGTCCGACTCCGAACGGATGGTCCATATTTCCAAGCATGAGGAACTACCAACTAAGATGCTTAGCATTTATATAATCAGGATGGGATCTGTCACCGCCGTAGGCTAGTGTCATCCCATGTCGGCCCAATTACTCTAACTTGGCGCAAAGGGTAGTTGGAGAGGGCGGTCTTTTGACGGTCGTCGTGCGACTATGCATTGCTGGTTAGAGCGCATCGTTGAACTCCGGTGATGGCATGGGGCATGGTATGGCCAAGTCCAACATCGATCCCCTCTTCATGGTTTTTACTGTAATATCACGTTTATTGTAACGGTGGATGAGATCGATGTGAAGAAGATGGGGGCGCTTCAAAAGCAACAGGGACGCATGTATGATTGAAACCGGTCCAACGCCGACGATCTTGTTCAGAAACTCGAAGTTGACTTTGTTCGATGAATGAATAAATCAAGAAAGGAAGAGATGACGTTAGATTGGAAAAGGCATTTCCCAGATCTCGATAAAGCCCCTACGTACATAATGTTCCTTCCCGGTCGAGTCCAAGATTTCGGGTCAGGGACTCGATGTGCTTGCCCGATATTCCGTAGTAAGGTTTCAAATTTCCCAGCTCCAGCCACCAAAAAATCATTTCCCAGCCACAAAGATTTCTCCGGCAGCCGTTGTCCGTTATTTGCCAGACCCACCGACTAAGCGGTTTTTGGCAATAGCCAACCCAGCCAGCCACTTGGCTTGGCAATAATCGTGTCCACTCACAGCGTGGTCACACTAAGCCCAAGTGACTTGGTCCAAGGTCACCTCCAATGACATCGCATCGTCGCATTGTAAAACTGTCAAACGCACCGTACGCCATGGAAACATCCACCTCACCTGCGCACACCTTACTTAGCCAGCACACACGTACATGTTCGTATTTCTAGGTCTGGACCCTGTCGTTCCACTGTCTTCCACGACTTGGCGTATGCTACTGTTTCGTAAGTATTTCGGAGTCCAAGATGACGACGATACGTCGACGTAAGGTGGTGACCCATGGGAACATGGGCCATAGGCCCTATTCCATGAGCCACGATATATTGGGTGGTTGGACCACTCTTCGCTCCCAACGCCTCCCACCCTTAAGAGCTACTTGCATACCTTTTGCAAACTGAGGAACAATCTTTTACCCTTTTTGTAATTCTCTTTTTGCACCTCTTAACATTTTGCATGTAATTCTCCCGAGACCCGTTGCTTGTGACACCTTCGAGGACTTGGGGTTTGGGAATTTGTTCCTTTTCTCTCTTCCCTAATACTTGATCCCATTGCTACATCCTTGCAGTTGCATATCCAAAACACCATGCGCTCCTCGGCATGGAGGTGTCTCGCGGTGGCAGCTGCGCTGCTCTCACGCCGGGCTACAGCTCAGACATACTCGTCTTGCAACCCTTTACAGAGCTCATGTAAGTCCATGTTCCACTACCCTCCCTAGTTAGCATTCCATGATCTCAACGGCTTACCTTGTCTCAGCTTGCCCCGCGGATACTGCCCTCGGCATGGCAATTGATGTCGACTTTACGCAGGGTGAGGTGAATTCATTCACCAAGTCAGGCGGCGAACCCACGTACGGCTCGGACGGCGTGACCTTCACGGTTGCGAAGAGCGGCGACTCCCCCCAGCTTACTTCCGTTTTCTATATCATGTTCGGCCGTGTTGAGCTTAGCTTGAAAGCCGCCCCCGGCGCCGGCATCGTATCGTCTTTCGTGCTTCAATCCGATGACCTCGACGAAATTGACTGGGAATGGCTGGGTGCCGATGCCACCGAGGTCCAGTCGAACTACTTCGGGAAGGGGATAACGTCCTCCTACAACCGCGGGCAGTTTCACGAGATGGGCAACAATCAAGACGGTTTCGTTACGTATGTGATCGATTGGACGAGTGACAGAATAGTCTGGGCGATCGACGGAACTACGGTGCGAACACTTCAAGCGTCGGACGCCGAGTCGAACCAATACCCTCAGACGCCCATGCAGGTCAAGTTCGGTGCGTGGTCCGGCGGCGATCCTAGCAACGCCGAAGGTACGATCGAATGGGCACGCGGCCCTACCGATTACTCCAAGGGGCCGTTCAGCATGAGCGTGAAGAGTGTTAAGATTACGGATTATAGCACCGGGCACTCTTATAGCTACGGCGACACTTCTGGCTCCTGGCAGTCCATCAAGTCTGATGGTGGCCAGATAAACGGTAATCTGGGCAATGCGGGCACTCTAACCACCACTGCCGTTGCTAGTGGCGCGACCTCGACGGAGACTGTTCCCGCGGGGGGCATAGGCGGTTCGAGTACCCAAGGAGCTAGTTCCGCCAATCTTCCCCAAGGCTGGGTTATGACCTCAGAGGGGAAGATAGTACCTTCCAGCTCTACGGCTTTACGTATGTTATAACTTCTTGTCAATATTGCATCTATTTTCCATACTTGGGGGCACATAACTAACATGGTTACACCTAGGCCCCGTCTTCTCCACCATCTTCATCTTTACTCTGTGTGCTACCCTCACTAGTACAAAGAGATTCTGGCCCTGAAGCTTTACTGCGTCGTACTAATTGGCACGAACCGCGACACCTGGCGGTTTTTGGAGGATATGCTTTGGCTCTTAGAAACTTCAGCAGGTTGTCCGGCCTTACGCTGTCATCCAATTTGCTACATGAGACAACAGATAATGGGCTTCGGCGGGACAAGATGTGTCTACAATGGGAATCAAGCCCTACCGAGAAAGAGATTGGATGATCCGGGCGGCCCGTTTTGAATCGTCCCACTACGAGGCTTACGTTTGCGGGATACGTACTGGCGCTCTTTCCGTCTAGTAGACGGAGCAGACTGGATGTTCCGTCAACGAAGAGATAATGAGGCGGTCAGCGCCTTTAGAGACCCGATGATAGCCAGCGGCTTGGTGACCGTAGGGTCAACATATTAGACCGCTAGAGCAATCGAGGGTTCTCTCACAACTAGGAATGTATTATAGGGTTAGACCAATAAGGAACATTGCATCTGGTTGTAACATTACGGACAGGAACTAATGGGTAAGGAAGAGACACTGACTCGAGCATAGTAGAAAGTTGCTATGGTGTGCATCTGGATGAGCAATGGGATGGCTAAGACTTCATATCGAGGGCAAAAATGACGGGGACACGCATGATTGGTATAGACGGGGGCATCGCAAGGCATCATAGATAAGGCGCAGTTAGACATTATGGCTGGGAATAGTATGAGCTTTGCATATAGATCGGTGGGAAGGTCGGCAGCAGATTGCTCACGTACTATGCAATGCTCCGTTACAATCCAAACCCACCTGTTCCAATATTTCCCGTCTCCAAGCAAACGGGTTCCTACGTGGTCCTACATACATACATGTAGGTACCTAGATAGCAGCCAAGGTCAAGCATGACGGGTAGTTACGAGATAGAAATGGCTTAGGTACGTAGGTAATCATACACATGACCCGAAGCGTAATGGATGGTGCGTAATTGACCAATTGGATCGGCTAGGCTGGGGCCGGCTACTATCGGCCGGGTCCCCACCGTCGTCCCCCGTTATCGCACCGAGGCCCGTGACGTCGGTGAACAAAGGCAAGCCGCATTGGCAATCACGTACGACTTACTCAACTACGGGGCCGCCTTCTTTTCGCTTTTATGTAATATCTACCAGTAGCACTGTACTGTATCCGTAGTTTGCACACCTATAAGAATCTAACGGGCTGTTTGCCCAGCACAATGGGCAAACTTGGCAGGAACCCCTATCGTACACTCTCGTCGCTGCATACTTCACTTAAGGTTGTCCATCCCACCTTTAAACATCTCGTGTCCGCCCCCGTAAACCGAGCCTTCTCAACTACATATAGCCCGCACCAACGCCAACCATCGAATGTTGGCACCGTGGGCATGGCGGAGAAGGATGCAGTAATTGGCAAGCAGGCCAGTGAGCCGCTGACCATCGATGGCATCAAGGCGCGGAGAGCGAAGGCGGGAAAGCTTATTGCCGGCACGGCCGCCTACTCGGATAGTGACATGTTCAAGTCTCCCGTAAAACTCCTTTCCTGTCTCGTGTCGAACTGAGTAATACGATTTATCTAACACGTGCTATAGCAAGCATTCGATAAGCCCAAAGCAAAACGGTGGGACCGTGAGTCAACTCACTCACTAGAGCTATTGTGTGCACTCCTGATAAGACTCTACTCTAACTACCCTCGCAGACCTCCTAAGCCAAGAATCCGTAGCCCGGGAAGCCTGCGTGCTGAAGCAAGCAGCCAAGCACCTGAAGAAGCCGGGGCTAATCTCTCTGGGCGGCGGCCTCCCCTCCGCCGAGAACTTCCCCATCGACAGCCTCAGCATGCGGGTCCCGGCGCCGCCGCACTTCACGGGAGCCGAGGCGCTGGAGGCTCGCGTGGGTAAGTACGACGTTCTCAAGAACGAGAACGGCGGCGTGTACGACCTCTCCATCGCCATGAACTACGGCCAGTCCATCGGCTCGGCCCAGCTGCTGCGCTGGGTCACCGAGCACACCGAGCTCGTCCACCGCGACATCCCGTACGCGGACTGGAGATGCGCCCTGACGATCGGGAGCACCGGGGCCCTGGAGCAGGCCCTGAGGATGTTCTGCGATCGCGCCAGGGGCGATTCCGTGCTAACCGAGGAGTACAGCTTCTCGACGGCGCTAGAGACGGCACACCCGCTGGGAATCAAGGTGTTCGGCGTGCGTATGGACGAGCAGGGTTTGTTGCCCGAGAGCATGGACGAGATCCTGTCGACGTGGGATGAGAAAGCTAGGGGGGCGAGGAAACCAACGGTGTTATACACCGTCCCGTCTGGGCAGAACCCCACGGGGGCCACGCAGGGCGCGCAGCGGCGAAGAGATATCTACGCCGTGTGCCAGAAGCACGACGTCTTCATCTTCGAGGACGAACCATACTACTTCCTCCAGATGCAACCGTACACCGGCCCGGACGCGCCGGACGTCCCGCCGCCCGCCACCGTCGAGGAGTTCCTCGGCGGCCTGATACCCAGCCTTCTGACCATGGACGTGGACGGACGGGTCATGCGCATGGACTCCTTCAGCAAGGTGGTCGTGCCGGGGTCGCGGGTCGGCTGGATCACGGCGAGCGAGCAGGTCGTCGAGCGGTACATCCGCCACGCCGAGTGCTGCAGCCAGGGCCCCAGCGGCATATCCCAGATCCTCATGTACAAGCTCGTAGACGAGACCTGGGGCCACGAGGGCTACCTGCAGTGGTTGATGCACCTGCGGCTTGAGTATACCAGGAGACGCAATACAATCCTAGCAGCGTGCGAGAGGTACCTCCCCCGCGACCTCGTCAGCTGGGTTCCGCCGGCCGCGGGCATGTTTGTACGTCCGATCCCTCTCCACCCCAATATTCCCCCTTTTCCCTTCCACTTCCCGAATGGATCCATTCCAAAAGGCCCTTAAGCTAACACCCAACCCCCCACAGCTCTGGCTCAAAGTCGACCACACGAAACACCCGCAAGCCGCGACCAAGTCCATCCTCGACATCGAGGAGGACATGTTCAAGTCGTGCATCGACAAGGGCGTCCTCGCCATCCGCGGCTCCTGGTTCCGCGCCGAGCGCGACGTGCCGCCCCGGGAGCTCTTCTTCCGCACCACCTTCGCCGCCGCCTCCGAGGACGACATGGCGCGCGCCATCGAGCGCTTCGGCGCCGCTGTGAGGGAGAGCTTCGGTTCGGGCTGAGAACCTTTGCCTGCTTACTCGCTTGCTTGCCGTCTAACTTAGTCGTTGCAAGTTCGCCAATGGTAGACTGGGTAGTAAGTAACAGCACCTCACCCGGGTTCGGGGATTAAGCTTCCGTCCATTTGGCCCATTGTTATAGAGGCGTCTGGACTCTATACCTTGCTTCGTTCAGGCTTAGAATTAGCATCGCATTCTTAAGGTTAAGATCAAATTGGTAGACGGGGAAATCGGTTTCGGTGGTTCGTGAGAGCGACTGGAGGCTTCCGCGACGGCGTATGTATGTGTATAGCATGGGATTTGAAGCAAATAAATTCATTGTTGGAATACGTGCGTCGGTCAACTTGCAACGAAACACCTATCAAGCGATTGTCAGGTTAGGAATAGAAAATGGCTCAGCCGGCCGTCACACCGCAAGCCACAACACCTCGGCTCCGGGTACCTGTGCCGACAAAAAGCAAGTGAGGTATAAGTCAATTCAGCTCTAACCGCTAGGTACCTTGCATTAGTACCTCCTGCATAGTACGATCAATTCTTAAAGATGGCCTCGGGGCTCAAGATACAAATATTAGCGAATGCTTCTCTTTGTATTTTGTCTGTTCTAGGATAACTATCTCTAGCATCGCAAAAACAAGATCAATCCGAATTGTCTTTTAACCGGGCCACTCAACCCCCAGAATGCACCGCGCCATGCTGCTGATGAATACCAGGCCCGTCCGATCATGCGATCATGCTCGTAGATCGATCGTGGCAGGTCATGCTAACTTCTCCTCGTCCTCCGTCTCGAAACTGTTCCGCTCGCCGCCCTATTTCCCCCCCTTTCAATGATAAACAACTCCTCATACTAATACTCTCCTTGTCTGTCTAATCCTCTCTAATGATCAAACGCGAACGCGAAATTGAGTGGTTAGCGAGCTGTGTATATGGTGGTACAAGCAGTAAGATAATGCAATAGATTCCTAGACTATCACGAGTCTCTAGAACTCCCAATCTGCATCGTCCTCTATCGACTTGATGGCCCAGTTAAACTTCTCACGCAGAGTCTTAGAGAAGAACTTCTCAATAGGAACGCCAAACTTCTTTGCGAAGACTACGGTGAGACGAGGATCGATGTAATTCTAAATAAAAGTCAGTTTCAAGCCAACGAAAACATGTCTCTAAGTATGACTTACAATCTTGGAGGTACCGAGGGCGACCTCCTTGTTACCATCACGATCGGCGGCCTGGAGCTCCAGGGTTCTGATGCGTTCTTCGATCTTCTGGATATTGGCTTCAATCTTCTCGACGGTGGGGCCTCTGCCTTCAGCTTCGACCTTCTTGGTCTTATTCTCTTTCTTGAACTTCTTGGCTAGTTCATCCGCTGCCTGAAGACGCTCCTTAAGCTCCTTGTCAGGCATAGGCTTTTGGCCTTCTTCCTGGCGCTTCTGGTTGTCCTTTTCAAACTTCTTCTGAATCTTGGTTCGCTGTTCTTCGACCAGGAAGTTCTGATGCTCCTGGATCCAAGCTTCGTCAAGATCAGGATCCAGCTCGAAGTAAGCGGCTCCCTTCTTTTTCTTTTGCTTTGGGTCGACATCTAGAAGCATCTGCTTGTTGCGCCACTTCTGATACTTAAGGCCCTTGATACGGTCACCAAGCTTCTCCATCTGTGCCTCGTGGCTGGCGCCGACTGTCCGCTTGTGATTACACAGAATGGCAACCTCACGGTTACAGTCATTATACAGCTTGATCTTCTCTGCCATATTGGCGTCCGAAACCTTCAAATCTTTGAGCAGATTTGCCATAGTGTAGGAAGCGTTATATGTACGGAAGACCTTCGCCGTCAGTCCTGGCATGTAATTGGAAAGATGCTTGTTCAACTGAGTCGTGGTGAGCCGATCAAAGATATCGTCACCTTCCTTCTTCGGAGGCTTCTTGAAGACGCGAAGGTTCTTAAACACCTGACGATCGACCGTGACCTCATCATAAAACCTGATACTGTCTTTACCCAAGAAGTCGAAGATGACTGTATTGGGCTCTCGAAGGGTAACATGTTCGTATTTGAGCGAACAGCAGCCCACGGTCTCGGCTTCATTTTCGGTATCCTTTTCATTACCAGCTCTCAAGGCGAACTTGTCGATCAGGTATACAGCGGTGGCTCGTTGGCGGTCAGCCATAGATTCCGCCTTCAGGTCTTTCGTGTAGTCCTTGCGGATTCTCGCAATGTGCTTCTTGAGTTCACGGGCCTTCTCGAACTTCTTGAAGTCGCTCTGGCCCTTCACAGCGCTGGTGGCGCCAAGCATGACGTACTTGTATGAGCCGTTGATGTTCTCCTGCCACATTGCTAACCAGGTAGCCTTATTGTCGTGCTGAACAGCCTTCCACTTGTGGCCCTCGGGGGGCGGGGGAACCTTTGCTTCTTTCCCGATGTTGATGGTGATTTGCTCAGGCATGACTCGCTTCTTGACTTTGCCAGTCTTGGGGTGCTCGCCACGACCACGGAACAAACCAGGAGGTTCGACTCTGAAGTTGCCAACCTTCTCTTTGCGACCGTCCCATTTACAGTACATATACGGGGCCTCAATCTTGTCTTTCTCTGCCTTCTCAGCTTTCTTCTCGGCAGCTGGACGCGCTTTCTTGGCCTCATTCTTGGCATGGTAGTACTCAAAGATAGGCTTGAAGTCTAGCTTGGCAAACTCCTTGATGTCGACCTTGTTGCCATTTCGGTCTGTTGCACCACCAGTTCGATCAAGCACTTCCTTGAAGTCGTTGAAAAAGTTCTTTTGGAAAGTAGGATTCTCAACATTGTGAGTTGAGTTGAGCATGGAGCCGAAGAAACCAGCGACCTCCTCGGCTTCCACGTGAAGATTAACAGGGATACCGTCATAGATGAGCTTGACGTTCTTCGGAAGGGGTTCATAAGGAGGAGGGAAGAGGACGCCATTGTGCTCGAGGGTAGTCCACTTGATACTATCATCTTCTTTCTTGGGAGCGTCCCACCAACGATACTCTTCCTCTTCGTCCTCTCCTTCGCCAGGTTCTTCGCTGACTTCCTTCTTTGCTTTCTTGGCGGGTGTCTTTTTGACAGGAGTAGGCTTTTCGGTCTTCGCCTTGGTCTTGGCTGGAGCCGTCTTGGCCTTCTTGCGAATAGGCGCATCGGAGTCTGAGTCTTCTTGTTTCACGCCATTCGCCTTCGCCTTTCCATTGACGCCATTGGACGGTCGCTTCTTGCCCTTCGCGCCTGCCAAGGGGACATCGGAATCAGATTCATCCTTGACAACCTTCTTCGGAGTAGGCTTCTTTGACTTGGATTGGAGAGCCTTGGCTTCCTTTTCGGCGTTCTTCTCAATGGCCTTCCTCTTAGAAGCAAGCTTGGCATTCAGCGGTTGGTCATCGTCCGAATCTTCGGCTACGGCAGTCTCGTCAGCAGCAGGAGGGAGCTTTGGCTTCCTCTTGCTGAGGACCTCGTCATCGGAATCTTCGGGGACAACTTTCTTTTGACGTTTCGCCTAGTATCATAAGTTAGTAGGTGTTCCAACTCTTAGGGTCACCAGCGCTATGTAAACATAAACACGTACCAATCGGCCATCTTCAGAGTCTGAGTTGTCCTTGTAGTTTACGTGGTTCGTCGAAGATCGCGACTTGCGCTTCCCATTGCCGTTCGTTTGCGGCGACGCATCTTCAACGGGTCCGTTGCGAATGGACATAGGAGCAGGCTTGGGTTTGGCGGAAGTATGCTTGTCCATGGCTTGGTCTTGGGATTTCGAGATAGTTGGAGCTGACACTAACAGAGCTGTGCGTTAGTATAAATGAGCCCGAGGGACGATTCAAGGCCTTTGGTGTAGGTTCGAGTTCGCGGAAAGTGCGAGGGAAGGAGCAGCGTGAATTTGACATGTCAAGAAAGCGCGAAAAAAGGGAACAAAGAAAGCAAATCTAGTAGTTGAAAAAAGACGACAATAACTTACGCTTGCCGTTGGTACGAGCCAGAGGCATGTCATCGTCGGAGTAGTCGGACGACATGTTGTGCGCGTAAGGTCGGGAGGTCAGCGGTGGCTGTCTCAGAAGATTCGAGTAAAAAGGTGATGTTGTAAAGGTACGAGAGTGAAGGAGGCGCAAAGCTGGATTTGAAGTGAGATATTGCGACTTTGAACAAGGTCGAAGAAGGAGGGAGGGTGGATAACACCGTAGTGCACCACCCTGAACTATGAGGCGGAAGGGACAGGCAAGCCGGAACAGTGAAGGAAGGGGTGGAATGGTGAGATTGGAAGGGAAAGGGAAAAGTCAGAGACGACGAGTGTGAGCCCTGGAGGACTTGGAAAAGAAGGCTTCATTGGAAGTCTAGCCCGTTAGCCACAGTTGAGTCCGCTGCGGATCCTATTGGCCAGCTATTGTCCTTATTAGTGGGGAAGATGTGCGTATGGACTGGGTAGGAAGAATCCAAGAACGTCCAAAGAATGCCTGGTGTGTCCTGCGGCCTGCCTCCCTGGTTCTGGTTCTGGTGCTGGAGCTGGTTCTGCGTGCTACGTGTAGAAGAATAGAAGGGTGAAATGAACGAGAAAGAAATTGTTAGTGCTTGTACCTAGTCAGTTACGGCAAAAGAGAAGTCCGAAAAGGCTAGTAGCAAATAAAACACCCGTAATAATAATGAGAATGATTAGATAATACCACCCAAGTGGGTCGGTGGGTCGTGCCGAATTTGCTCTCTGGACTTTCTGCAAGTTCGCTGCTGGCGGGAGAGTGCATGGACCCCCTTTTAGCTCATTCGTGGCGTCGTGGCTTTCCCAGTGGCTTGGTAGGTAGACACCGGAAGCTGCACTGACCCGACTGGACCCGAGAATTATCCGGCGTGGGAAGTGCGGTTTGGTCTAGGATGCGGATTCAAGCTTTTGGTGGAAGGAACTGCTCGCAAAGAGACAATCGAACCTCATCAAAATAATTCGATCCGAGTCACCAATTGGTTGCCCACCACAGCGCAATCAATTCGTCCGAGGGCTTAGGGATACGACTCACCTCCTAATTCTCCAAGATGCTTTCGAGGGCAGCACGACCGGCTCTGAGAGCCGGAGCTGCGGCTATTCCTGCTCGGTACGTCCGATCTACTCGAGATATGGTGCTATGAGGCAATTCGCAGAACCACTCCCAAGATGCTTCACGACGCATCAAGATTATTAGGAGACAGAAGAATAGGGAGAGAAGTTGTACTAATAGATTAATTGGCGCAGTACCGCGAACAATGGAGCCGCCGGCTACGCTACCCTGCGAGAAATCGAAGGTCGTCTAAAGTCTATCCGCAACATCGAGAAGATCACCAACACCATGAAGATTGTGGCTTCCACCAAGCTGACCCGCGCACAACGCGCCATGAACGAGTCTCGAAAGTACGGTCAGACCTCCCAGGGGGTATTCGAATCCGCCGAGACCAAGCCCCTCGAGGGTGAGGGCAAGAAGACTCTGTACATCGTCTGCAGCTCCGACAAGGGCCTCTGCGGTGGTATTCACTCTGGTCTCTCCCGCTTCATGCGCCGACACCTCGGCCCCGACAAGCAGCCCGCCGACCTCATCCTCATTGGCGAGAAGTCGAGGGCCCAGCTCAGTCGTACAAACGCCAGAGACATTGTCCTCAGCTTTTCCGGCGTTGGAAAGGATATCCCCACCTTTGCCGACGCCCAGGCGATCGCCGACCAAGTCGTCCAGCTTCCCACGGACTACTCTGACATCAAGATCGTGCACAATAAGTTCATCAACGCCACCAGCTACGAACCCGTCGTCGTCGAGGCTTTCTCTGAGGAGGCTATTGCCAACTCCCCCAACTTCTCCGCTTTCGAGGTTGACGAGGAGCTGCTCTCCAACCTTCGGGAATACGCTCTGGCCAACTCTCTATACTGGGCTCTGGCTGAGGGTCACGCCTGCGAGATCTCTGCCCGACAACAGGCCATGGACGTAAGTTTATACCACTGAAGCCAATCTTGTCATTCAAGCGCCGTTGCTAACAATTTCCGCAGAATGCCTCCAAGAACGCCGGTGAGATGATCAACAAGTACCAGATTCTCTTCAACCGAACCCGTCAAGCCGTCATTACCGGAGAACTAGTCGAAATTATCACCGGTGCCACCGCCTCGGAGGACATGTAAAGTGGTTGATATAGAAAAAACAATTAGATGGGGTGGTGAATGATCCAATCGCATCTTCCCTTTGTATCAAAGTACCCTAAGCAAGACCTCGGCGTTGCTGCCCTGGATGTATCAAATTCCTCAATAAACTAGTTCCTCAGCTATAGTCCGCCCCTTCGGCTTTATGTGACATGAATCCCATCACTAAGAAGAGTACGGACACCAACGCCAGGGGTTTCTGTGCGGGAAATACTTTTCCCTCAACGGCCCTTGTGTGCTGATTGGAAGGGACATCTCATCTCACAGACCTGCCAGTGATTCTCCTTCACCCTTATAAACTCTGGACGCTTTCACAATCTGGCACCCCTTCGTTGAATCTGACAGATATGCGTACTACATGGTCAGTGGCCAATCCAGTAATGCAAGCTCTAATATGACGTATCTCAGCTTCTGGACTTGGTTAGTTGTCTAGGCCGTTTGAATTCTCAAACGAACGAATCTGGACAAGAAGTTGAGTCACACTACCATGCCCCCTTAGCTGTTACCAGGGAGTATCAACGCGTACGACAAGTTCTTTCCAGCAATATCCCAAGCACAACCTTCCAAATACGCGGTGGAATAGACGAAAGTAGTGATATATCTACCTAAGGTAGGTACCTAATATAGGCAAGCAGTAGAAAGCGAGACCCGAAAGTCTTCATCCTTCCATCAAAAGCTGTCATCTGCTTGCTAGGTCCACGGGCCAGGGTCAGGGCAGGTTAAAACTAAGTAATACTTGTTCACATCACGGCAAACAGGGCACAAATAGAATATCGTTGCTGTGGAGGGTAGACGTATACGCACCGCTAGCAAACAGAGACTTTGCTTATACATCACGCAATGTTAGACAGAAGGAAACAAAGTAAAGCGGCGCTGGGGGAAAGGGACGGGTATACTATTACCCATACATAGATCACCAGCCCTAGCACATGTCATGAAGAGACCACAGTAACAGGAAGTGGTTCGAACACTTCGCAACTATTACGTATATTTCAGGGGCATCGCTCCTCACAGAGCGTTAACCCTTCGTCACAGCGAGCTGCGATGCGACGCGATGCATGCAAAGGACCACACACCACACAACGCCTCTCATGACTACCTAGGTACTTCCGACACAGAGCCAGTACGCCGAAGACAATGCAACGCAAACCCATATAAACACCGGCGCCTGAAGTTAGCACCCTTGTGAAGTTTTTGTACACTCCTTCGTCCAGCTGATATATCCTTTGGGAAGCTTCCATAATCATGTGCTCGAAGGGCTGGAAACCGGTGGCTGATATGTTATATTCGAGTGCCGTGGTGTTCCAAGGTCACTCCTCCATGTCGATATCGCTTCTCTCGCTCTCAGCATAATTGCTGACCTTGGCGCGTCTCCTTTCCCTTCCACCCTCATCAATAGGGCTTCCCTCGTCCTCGAGTTCGAGCTTATGGTCCTCTTCGTATTGTTTCCTCAGCTCGAGATATTGCTGATCCCATTCCCTAGCTTTGATTTCCCAGGTTTTCAAGGCGTCGCTGTACTTCTGCTTCAACTCGGACGCTTGGTTTTCAAAAGGCTTCCGGTCTTCGGGTGTCGCCTCCTTCCACATTTTGCTAGTCATAACTCGCACTTCATTTGGACTCGGCTTGCCTTTTCCAGGTCGGCGACCCTCTTCGCAGCGCTTGCGTGCCGACTCAAAAGACGCCTTACTATATAAGAGGTAGGCATTGGCTGCAACTTTCTGGGGTTTCCATGGCTTCTCCCCAATTTGCGCCACGATATGTTGCCAAGCGGCAAGTTCATACTCGTCAATGCGAGCTTGCTTTCTGGATTTTGGAGAAAGGGGAACCGAGCTACCGTCCGGTTCTTTTCGTTTTAGCCCTTGTGAGGACAACATAGAGTCCTTCGGCGGTACAAGTGGTGTAGGGACGTTGATTGGACCGAGCATGGCAGTGATAACCTCCGAGGCAGCACGTAAACCAGTGAGGTAAGCGCCATGTACAGTAGCCGGGTGCGTATCTGTTGTGTGTTCTCCTGCGAAGAATAGGTTACCGACAGCTTTAGCCATCGTCTGGTAATCATCTGGATGCATCGAAGGGCCAGCAGAGGAATAAGAACCTCTTGCAAACTTATCAGAACCCCAGCGTGTGACAATAGAGTATACCGGTTGTGGGACCTTAGCTCCGTAGACACTCCTGAGGACCTCCGTGGCCTCATTGACGAGCTCATCATTCTTGGAATGTTCAGTATCGAAGCCGGCATCTCCCGCCATCAGACCGATGAGGACCGGAATGCCACTCGTGTTTGATACGTTAAACCATTGAAAGCAGCGACCCCGTTGTGAGGCGTACTCGCTCTGCTTGAGGCTGTGGCGAGAAGATGGAGTGCGAAGGCAACCGAAAATATCCCTGTTTGTGTCCCAAAATGCTTCCGAGTAGACGAGGATAATCTTGTTCAAGATGCCATACCCTAAACGACCAATGGCATCCGTTTTGGACGACGGTAGAGGAGGACTGAACTCAACATTACCATGTTTCAAAACTCCGAGTGGTATAGTTGAAACAACGTAATCAGCTTCGATAGTATATCCGTCTTCAGATTCGACGCGTGCGGCTCCTGACCCATCAGGATCGTAGAAGATCCGTTTAACGTCAGTATTCTTTCGGATGTTCAATCGTGAGGGTGTATGCGCTAGACCCCATGGAACGCTTTGATAACCACCGATTACCATTGTGTGCTTGCCCTCCCATTCATTGCCAGCGTCGATATCCCAACCTCCTATACTGAGTTGGTTGTAGTTCGTCGCATTGCTGTACTCCAGATTGGCTATGTGCCAATTCATGAGTCTAAAGTCCTGAGGCGTAAGGTCGACGATGTTCTTGTACTGAGAGATGGCCTCGTCCATGACGGAACCAAGAGTGGCATCAGGAGCCTTGGCTGCTGCGTCGAGATCTAAGTCAAAGTCGTCGGTCACGTGGTCCTTAAGAGCCCATCCCATTAAACGCGCCTTGTAGGCCGCTCTGAGAGTTGCTGGGGTGCCTGGTTCAACATGTGTTTTGCCGGTCGCTCGGTCAGTAGACACAGGAACGAGACTGACCTGAGGTCCTAGGCTCTGTTGTGAAACTGGCGTTGCTTGCGGGAGGGCGGCTGTTGCTTCTTCAACTTGAGCAATAGTCTTCTGGCTCTCCGAAGAACTATCTCGGCCTTCGTCCATCAGGTCTTTGTTACCTTCGATGAGTTTGGATGGCTGATTCTTAAATTTATAGTCGCTTACTCGCTCGAGACAGTCATTATAGAGTTTTTCCACAAGACGATCTCGTCTTTCGTCGACAGCCTTACCGTTCGCGTCGTAGAGTGTAGTATCCGGTCGTAAAGGGTAGTAAGGCAAGGCCATCTGGCCCCTCACCAGGACGTTCAATGGATTTCCCCTATCAAAGCCAGTGATAATCATCCCGCCGCACTCAACACTGTGTCGACGGCCTCTGAATCCTATCAGGTGTTGGCTTTTGCTGCCATCAAGTGCACGTGAGTACACACGACCACCTAGACGGTTTCGGCCCTCGAGGACGACTACTCTTGGAGCCTCCTCGCCTAGGTTTTCGAATTCCTTAGAGTATTGTTGAAATAGGCTCTCTAGTTGCCTCGCACAGCCAAGTCCGGCCATGCCAGCACCGATAACGACCACAGTCTTCCCCTTCCTCGTAGGACTCGCCTTCTTCGGCCGCTTCTTAGCGGATGGGATTTCTGCGCAGCCGAAATTGATATATCCTGAGCGAACGAGCCAATCATAACATACGCTTGCAGCATCAAACCATCTAGGGTCTTTGGCACATCCAACAGCCTCTTCGCGGGATACCCCGATTCGAGGGTTGTTCAACCATAACCGTAGAATCCCATTCCGGATATTTAGATAAGTCGTCACCTGAGCGTGACTAAGATGATCTCTCAACATCAAGTACTCATCTTGATGTAGAGCGTAAGGGTTCAGTCTAGAAGACTCGGCCGCGGCTATGCATTGGTTGGCATAGTCATACGGAGCGACATCTGTTGGGATAGACACTCGCGGTCGCACATCGAATGTTCGTCTTCTCGTCGTGGCACTAGTGATAATGGAAGTGTCGATGTGAATTGGGAGTGGCTCCTTGAGTGTATCCACATCAACCGGCGTGGTCGCTTTACTTGAGGCCGACGACGTGGAAGGTAGGGATGTCAAGTCCGACTGGTCTGAGGCGGCTGACGCTGATGACTCGAATGAGTTTCCCAAGACACTGCGAGCCCCGGGGAGCTTCGAGTCTTTCAATGGGGATTGATCCCGATGAGATCTGTTGCTCAGTTTTAGGACACGGCGAGATGATACTGAAGCATCAAGCTTATGACGGAAACTGTCATTCGGGGTATGTCACATGAGACTTACGTAGGATCTTGTGATACGGCGATGGATGCCATGTTGTCTGTATCCGTATCAATATCCATATCGTCAATTCGTACAATGATTTCGGATTCCGTCCTGGGAGTTTCTCTGGAGATGGATGACTCGGCGTTGTAAGAAGCACGAGACTCTGCGAGGAGGGCTGCGGGTAGAGTCTTGGTGATATCCGCCGGAGAGGCAAGTATCGATTCTAGGTGATGATCCAATTCCTCCAAGTTCATAAGAGTACCCGACCCAAGACGATTACCCTCCTCCAACAAGGTCTCCTGAGCGCTTCTCATAGCTGGCGGGCTCAGGTGCCGTGGGCGCTAGAGGTTATGCATCGATATATGGGGGTGAACGAGGTCGTCCGGGGTTCGTCTTATGGGGAGCTTGGCCAAGACTCCCATTGAATATCAAGCATTTGTAGAATTCGACCCAAGCAGTGCGCAATTACCACTAGATTGGTATGGGGACTACTTCTGTCGGTAGTCTGTGCTTCTCGACTCTAGAGAGTCTTGTTAGTCAAGATATACGTTGAATCGCCTCATCTGATTTGGGGGTTTTGTTCAAGTATCGAATGATCACGGCACAGTGCATGTGGGTAATGAGCGGAAACAGTACTGTACCTTTTACGGAATGCAGATCTCGACGGGTTTTGATCGAATTGCTCGCCTTGGTTACTGAACAGTTACCGGGTTTAGACGTGCGTCAATGAATCAGGATCGAGTATTTTAACGGGTATCGTTCATAAGAAGGTTGATAGTTTCTTGGTTTTGACATTCCCGATCTCTTCGAGGGGAAAGGGTAAGATTGATACGGTTGTATGGATTGTAGATTGCAGATTGTATGGGAAATACTGAGACATAAGAGGGATAGAGGTACACACTTCAAGTCTTGCATACACACTATTCCTCCCCGTAAGAAGCTCCTGATGTTCCGCTGATCCACTTCAATTTTGGAAGGGCTTATCCAAGCGCGGGTGCTCCGTGCTCCCCGCTGCTAGGGCACGTGATAGCCTAAAGTCTATTAAGTTGAATCGCATCGTACAAGTACTGGAGGGCGTATGTATTCTGTATCTATCAATCGCCACTTCCAGCAGCTCCCAGTACCAATTGGCATGGAATCGCTCTCTCCGTGAGCGCGAGATTCTCGATTCCCTCCTATAAGCTAATGGAAACGAACGCATGCTATTATTTCAATGAGTCGACCATTGTTAATATGCCCTATTTCATAGTCGCCGAGGCTAATATCTCTCTGGTCTAGACCTGAATACCTAGCCACTATGGCCAAGCATCTCGTCGTGGCCGGTAGTAATTAGGGGCCAATATCTATATATACATGAGTCTCGATCACCCACTACGTACGTTTGGACATTAACCACAGTTGTCGTCGTCATCGTCATCTTCCTGGTGAATTGACATGGAGACTACCTAGATATACTGTTAAGTCGTAGATGAAGGGGCCGGCCTAGATGGTTCTTTCGCAAAAGCTCTCTTCTCTACCGCAGCATCCATCATCTTATTTCCGCTAATGATTGACGTCGTGCAGATAACAATATTCCTCCGAGCTGGGAAGAAGACATCATGTTAGTTAAATTTGGAAGGCAATGTATAGGGGTAGATACGGCACCGACCTTCTTCCTTTTTCGCGATAAATCTCAGCGCTGCGATCTCGGTAAATGTGATGCCTCCGACAAACACAACGAACACCGTCTTTTTGTCGCCTCCTCCAGACAGTAGAGCGCGGGCTTTGACAGCTTTGTCTTCGCCCTTCTGTAGCTCATCAAATGTCTGGCCTCGTGCATGTTTCACTGCTTCGTCGAACCCTCGCCATCCTTGCCCAACGCTGCCAGCAGCTGTCCCTGCACCGGCGCCTGTGCTGCCACGTGTGATGGAAAGGAGATATTGCTTTTGTAGTATACACTGCACGAGCCGTATGGAAAGTGGCGCGTATCCGCTATAAACGTACGCGATGTCGTTCGGGTCATGTTCGTTAACTTCATCGACGATCAATCGAAGCTGCTTGCGCAGGTAGGTGTAGTTGGTTTTGGTCCCTGCTGCTGCTCCCGAGCCGGGCATAGGAATCATGCTTGCCATCGGCGAGGTGCGAGACAAGAAAAGTTGCAGTTTCTCCAAGTTATGTAAGGTCAGGAGATGCTGGTAGCCGTAACCTTCCAAAACCAGGCGTCTAAAGTGATCAAAATCCTTTGATTTAATACCGCCAGATATGCACGAGTATATGCACAGAAGCCTCAGTATTTCTCGCAGAGGTACATCTCTCGCAATGAGTTCTTCGATCGCATCGAATTGAGTACTCGGATCTGCACCCGCCGCAAGGTTTTGCTGGACCTCCAACATGCGACTGAACCGGTCTGTTCTGGTATATTTCATAATCTCTTCAGCAAGGCTTGTATGGATTTTTAAGCTTTGGTGCTCAGTTTGATACCCAGGCAGCTTCTTCACAAAATCCTTCAGTTCCGCTGTCGTCTTAGATGCATGCCGGCTGTCGTAGTCACTTTGTAACCTTCTTGCCACCTTATTGAGGAGAGTACCGACAATTGCGAAGTTTGCATCGCGGAGCCCTTCGTAGAGCTTATCTGATGAATTTAATTGGATCCTGCGTTTTCTCGAGGCTGCACTAGCTGTCGGAGTTGACGTCGTGCTCTGGGATGCGGGTTGAGGCGGAGCTCCCACAATAGTAGAATCGATGTCAGCCTGGTTATTCTGAATTCCCCAAACTTCGTCAATCAGCCCTTCGTATGTCAACTGCGTGAGCAGAGGTGTGACAAAATCGACTTCGCGATCAATTATGATGACACTCTCTATGGTATTGCTGGGGGTAAGCCCAGATCTTGCACTCTCGCTCGTATCATCTCCGGCCAGTATCTCCTGTCGCATTCTAGTAAGCAGTTCCGCTACGCGTTTCGCATTGTCGCCTTTGCCAATAACACGCGGAAAGAGTCCGTGTTTCGACTGAATGCCCATCAACGCTTTGGCCATTAAGAACGTAGGTGTCGTATCTTTGAACAAAAAGAGGTCCTGGAAAGAGTTATCGAGCTCTAGGGATAGCACATCTCTTTCAAGCGGGAAGAAATATAACGGAAGTTCCGCTATATTCACATCACCAAGCACGCCGGCTTCCTCCAGAAGCTTGTCGGAGACCAGGGTCCGGCGAGGCACCCAGAAAATGTGGAATTCGTGAACAGTTTGGCTTTCGCGCTGCAATCGCTTAATCTGTTCTATATTAGATGTTAGCACGTTATGATGGCGCCTCACGCACTCATTTCAGCGGAAGAGACACTATAGGTCGTGCTCATAGATCTCTTGATCTTGGGCAATATTGACTGACAGCGTGAATTGGTGTGATGTATTCACGCTGTCTACTGACAGCCCGTTGTGTGTTTCGACGATGAATGAGATCTGGGGGTTCGTAAAGCAGATACGGAGATGACGGACCAGCTATGGTTTGAGCGTGGCGGGCACACTCTCCTCGTGCCATAAACACGACATTGCGTTGGCTTGTGTCGGCATTCTTATTCTCTAGAAAGAAGAACTTGTCTACACCATAATCTTGTAAGGTCGATACCTTGACTACGACACCAATTGGGCCGGCCAAGCTACGCTCGATGACGAGGTTCTTCTTTCCGCGAACCTAGATTGTCTTTGTTATTCCCGAGTGTATAGGCGGAATGGCAGAAGTCCGAGGAAGCCTTACTTACGCCTTCGAGGAGATAGAGAAGGTCCTTGCGAGCCTTATCCGTGATCTGTTCGGCATCAAACCCCGCATGAGGAGCCATTATGAGCTCTTCATGGGGGTGGTGCTTCGTGAGCGAAAGTGACGGTGTAAAAGGATGGCGAGTTGTGAGCTTGAGCTTTCTGGAGGAATTGCAAGTGAGCTGGGAGATAGCTACATGTAGGTACCTAGCTTGCGGGTTGAGCGGGTTCGGTACCTAGGTAGGCTTATCGCTTCCAAGTTAATCCATTTTTGGTTAGTACCGCGGCTAGATAATCAGGAAGAACGGGCACGGGCGGCGACGTCACAACCTTCGCTCCGCTCTGCTTCTATAGGTACATAATACTTATCGATTTCGAAGTACGTATGGCGTTTCCAGACGCCATATCACCCAACAGATCGATATTAGCAAATTGCCTCGCAGATAGTTGCCCGTAGTTGTAATAGCAGGGGTTGTCGATATAAATGAATAATGCCTTGCTACGTCTGATTATGACCCTGAATGTATCACTACACTATTATATCGGAAGCCAAGGGCTGAGACGGCAGTACCGTTTCACAAGCATCATGGCCCGGAACGCGTTATCGAGATCGAAGCCGCGAAAGACTATCGGGGTACATTAACAAACAGAGAGGGTCGCTATTATGTAGATATCTCAACCTGATGATCGCATACACCCTATTCACGCAATGGCTATTAGCACCGTGCTTTTGCTGCTGGCCGTAAAGAACTCCGCCTCCCTTATGAATCTCTGGGTGTGTTCAACTCCGGTTTTCCCCCGAAATACCTATAGCCCAAGTAACGACCATGCAAATGGAACCGAAATGTATCGAGTCTCAACGCAATGCCAAGTTCAAAATCGCCAGTACTCGTCCTACTGGGAAACGCGGTCGCCAGGTTCAGCGCTTCTATACGGTATTATCGTGATAATAGAAGTCGATGTCTCTAGGTCGCAGGCGATTTCCGCGCACGAAGTCCTCATCGCCGGGTGGCCGCTCATTCCTCGTGTTTCCCGTCAACATGCTCTGGATACTCATACACACGCTCTCCACATTCTGAACGGGGCTCCATCCTTGCGTCCCCAATAAGTCGAGGCATATGATTCCGTTTGAGTAAATATGAGGGTGCATCGGTATTGGTCGATCTTCCAGCTTCACGAAGGTAACTTCGGGAGGCTCTGCCATAGTCTCATTAGTCCGTGGCCTCCGGTTGGACAGATAGCGGGGTGCACATACCAATAGGATACGCGTTGCTAAACTTGAACTTCAGGCGATAGGTCTGGCCAGCATAGATTGGATTCTGGTCGAGAACCTGAATGTCAAGGAACCATTCCTCTAAGTTGTCGGCAGACACCAAGGCAATGCCAGGTGGTAGGCTATTAGAGATCTAACGGCGTATCTAATCAGCAATTTTACCGCGCCAACATCTAGCTATCAGAAAGATCATACGTACCTTGGCTAGTTCCTTTGTCAGCCTCTTGGGGCCCAGGTTGGCCATTTTGGCAGGCAGAGGTCAGGCGCGCGAGGTAGTGGTGTTTAGTGGGTTAAGAATCGATATTGTTGGAATATAAGCCGCGCCGCAGTTTTGTCTTTCCCCGACAGGATGGATGGAATATTGTTGTTCAGGTCGCGCCCCAAACGCACACACTGCGATATAACCTAAATGAATATTGAAGTCAGATAAGGTCAAGGGAGAGAACCAAGTAGCAATTTCCGTCCTCCTTCGGCAATCTGGCACTTGTACAGGTTTTAGGGGACGTGACTACCTTATTTGGGGTTCGCTCAATTAGAATGAGACGAACATAGCTGTCCAACCTACGTAACCTCTTCCAACCCAGGGACGTCAGGCCGAACAGGCAGAGTGGCTGGTCCGATTCTGTTGGTCACACGTGGACGGGACAATGAATGAATAGGAAGTTTCAGTCTCCAAAGGCCCAAAGCCAGATCGAGTTGCCCCGCAGAGTCAACAAAGCTACCTTGGAGGGATGTGCGTTATGCAGCACCTGGCTTTTTAGGTGACGTTGGCACTTATATTTATGGGTCCTGGGCTATCGATAACCGCCATGCAGACGATGCCTCCTTCCGTTAGCGTGTAAGGTAGGTCAGGTTACCTAACATGAATAGACGTTCATGTTCGATGCCTTGCAGACGGAGCCTTGCAGAAGGAGCAGTTCCCAGAGCATTACCTAGAAATTCAATTCACATATATGTGTGGGTACCCGCGAATATTGTAAATGACTCTCCTCTATTCAATCATACATATCTGTGATGCTCACATTCGCCTGAAGCCTTTGAGACATCCCATTTTCACCACTGATCGAAGTAGTGGTCTTCGTCCTGTCACATGTGGCACGGAGTTTATAGCCGCCGTCCTCGCCTCCAAGGTAAAGCCATCGTCTCAGGCGCCTAGACTGTTGAGTCACAATCCATCTATGTGTTACTCAATTACACCTAACAGACACGAGCAGGCGGTCCCCTTTTATGCTCTACATTTCAAGCCGCGTCTCGATGGCTGGCATCAGCAGCTGGGTTGGAGGGTCATATGCTCAGCCACAAGGCTCGCTTCGTGAGGCAACCCAGCTCCCAGGAACCTTACAGGTTTACGTACCTGAGGTATGATGGGATGAGCCGACCTTCCGAGTCCCTTCCAAGAAACTGGACATGCTAGGTAAAGTTACCAGGTACATATGTAGGTACATAGTTGCTCAAGCGTCATCCACCAAATTCAATCCGTTGGCAACGAGTTATTGGGCTGCCCCAGTATCGCGGCTGAGCTGCCACCCCCTATACCCAGCCATGAAAAATTTGGTCTGCAATATTGATGGATTTGCGTGCATAAGCTGCCTCTTTTACCGGGAACAATACGATTGTTTGTCCCCCCAACCCCCCCGGCAAAAGGCAAGGTACCCGGCAAGGCTTTTTCGCTGTTCATCACGTCGCATCATATCACATTTAACGGTAGGGTTCTGTAAGGTAGACAAGCTAGGGGGTGGTTACCTCAAAACTCAGCCTAGCCAGCCAAAGTCCCTACAATACGTAGGTCTCTGTTGACAACTACATACATATAGGTATGGACGTGGATGTCTTCTTTTCACATTTCAACTTTCCATGCTGTCATGATCTCACTCAGATCATTCGGTTGACGATAAGCAAACAATAATATTACTACGCCGTTCTACACTATACAGATACAAAGCGGGAAAGACCCCTCGCTCCATTATTTTAGGGGTCGATCGAAATTCAGCTGCTCCTACCCTAATAAGAGGGGAGGGGTCCATCTGAGGGGCTTTCATTACCCCATAACTGCGCATTCCAACCTTAGCAGCGGTTAGGACGTTTAGGTACTTATTGTATAACGATACGCCGTACCTCCAGGCTGTTATCTAACACCGGCCCCGCAGCTGCATTCGTTTTTCAAGCCCAATACACCCACGCACTACGTATCTCTGGCCTGCCCTTACGGTCATCGTTGACCAGCTGAAGCCTCGTTGCCTTCAGAGCCTAAACTTTCGCTTCTTGTATTCACAAGCTATTCTGCCTTCAGCATTATATTCCATATTCTTTATTCTTCATTTCTAGGAAGTCCACACACTTTTCGACTCTACGAGCTCTGGCGGAAGTTGCACACGACTGGTCCAGGAAGCCCCTCACCATTTATCACTTCCTCTCGACGGCCTTACCCCACGTCGCGATGAGTTGTGAGTTATCTACTTGCCCTTTCAAACCCCTGCCCCCGTCCGACATAGCTCCCCCCCTCTTTGTTTCGGAGAAAATCCTCGAGCTGTCTCGAGTGTTTCAAGTCAATCCTCTACTTGTCTCAATTCATAGGTCGACTCGTCAAACGTAGAATGCCCATTTGGAACCCTTCACCTACTAACCCAAGACATCCACAGTCAACGCCATGTTCAGCAGCCTTCGAGGCCAGCCAGAGAGCTATGAGAGAAAAGCGAAATACAAGTTTGGCAGGACGCTAGGTGCAGGCACATACGGTATCGTGCGCGAGGCGGACGGTCCCACCGGCAAAGTCGCCATCAAGATCATCCTCAAGAAAAATGTCAAGGGAAACGAGAAGATGGTTTGGGACGAGCTGGAAATGCTTCAACGTTTGAATCATCCTCACATTGTCAAGTTTGTCGATTGGTTCGAGTCAAGAGTGTGTAATCTACCCACCAGGATTTGCATCTTCTCGTGCCGACTTGAGCTAACTTGGTATGTGCAGGATAAATGGTACATCGTCACCGAGCTTGCCACTGGTGGTGAGCTTTTCGATCGTATTTGCGAACAGGGCAAGTTCACGGAGAAGGACGCCTCGCAAACCATCAAGCAGGTTCTCGACGCCGTCGACTACCTACACAGCAGAAATGTGGTACATCGAGGTGGGTAGCCAACACGTTCCCGCTGGCAACCATTGAATGGTCATCTAACTGTCACAATTAGATCTCAAGCCCGAAAACCTCCTCTACCTAAGCAAAGATCCCGATTCCGACTTGGTCTTGGCGGATTTTGGAATCGCGAAGATGCTCGACACCAAAGACGAGGTCCTTACAACAATGGCAGGCTCTTTCGGTTACGCAGCGCCAGAAGTCATGTTGAAGAAAGGCCACGGAAAGCCTGTGGATATGTGGTCTTTGGGCGTCATCACCTATACTTTGCTTTGCGGATATTCTCCTTTCCGCTCAGAAAACCTGCAGGATTTGATCGATGAATGCAGCAACGGCAAAGTCGTCTTCCACGAACGGTACTGGAGAGATGTCAGTAATGATGCGAAGGACTTTATCATGCATCTCTTACAGCCGGATCCTGATGATAGGTGGACCAGCCAGGTATGTGACGCGTATTTGCACCGCGGCAAGCCTCTACGCAGATGTACTGATATTCCTACAGCAAGCTCTAAAGCATCCCTGGCTCAGCGGCGAGAATGCCACAGACCACAACTTACTGCCGGAGATCAAGGCCTATATGGCCAAGGCGCGCCTACGCCGCGGTATCGAACTAGTCAAACTAGCCAACCGTATCGAGGCTCTCAAGATGCAAGAAGACGATCCAGAAAACCCCGATTTTCAAGCCGACTCGGTGGGCCGAGTCCAATCACCTGCAGGCAAGGCCGTGTCGCCAAAGGAGGAGAGCACCGGGAAGACTAAGCTTACACGCGCCATGAAGGGCGCTATTTTCCGGGAAGTTGTCCTAGCCAAGGTCCGCGAGATGAAGGAGCAGGAACAGACACTGAAAGTAAAGGAAGAGGTGGAAAAAGAAGCTAAACGGAGGAGCTTTCACGGTTGAGAAGACTTTAAGATGAGGATAGGCTGGAATTGATACCCCTCATTCCAAACGGGCAATGGGAATGAAGAATGGAAGATATTTTTGGGGGAAAATACGTTCATCATAACTGCATCATTGCAATGCATTACGACGTTGCCGAGGAGGAAGGGCCCATCATCTGTTGGAGACGCTCGAGGAAGGAAGGTCAACAAGAGTATGGCCCTCTTTTTCAGCTCTTTCTGGCGCCCGTCTTGCCCTAATAAGGGCCAGTCGAATTGCGTTGCGCTTCGTTTCGTGTAGTCAGGCTAGGTATTTCCGGCGACTACTGGTATGCTAGGGCGTTACGGAACATATACAGTTTCTTCGATAAGCGGTGTTCTTCCTGAGCTGTTCAATATCTAGAGTACCTAGGTAGACTAGTCAAAAGTGACGAATGGTTCACTCACCAGTCGTGGTCCTGATAGTGCTTCTTTTTCAGTCTAGTAGGTAGTCATGTCCATGTTTAGGGTGACTATACCAATGCTGATTATTGACTAAAACTGCAAGTATTCAACGATATCGAGTCATGTATACCTACCTATGCACCTAGGCGCCTATATATACGGCGGTACGAAACCGTGAGCCACTGAATCCACTTCCTCTGCCTTACATTTCACGCAGTAGGAGTAGAATAATACCTAAGCAGAGAATAGGTGGCGCCATAATCATTATAGTGACAATGGTAGATGATGCACGTAGACTTGAAAATACATGTCGTCGTTGCTCGGCTTCTCCCTCCTCCGGAGACACTTCCCTTTCCCCTTACGCATCCACATGTGCGCATCTCGTCTCTCCTCCCATCTAGGCTGCCTCGTATCGGGGTATAATATTGAAGGTGACGATGCTGTATCCAACGAAGAAATGGTATATCTCATTTTTTGGCGGCGTCCGACTCGTCCACTGGCGCCTCCTTGCTCCTCGTTCCGCCCCTTTCGCCGTCCGTAACTCATACATACAAATATAGGTACAAAAAGAATCGAAGGAAAAAGTAACCACACCACCCCCCGCATTTTTGGCCCTCTGCGCCGTTTTAGTACATGGGCTAGGTATTACCACGGTAGTGATGGTGATTAGGTACGATATATAGATGATCGGCAAAGCCAACGCATAATATACAACTGCAGTAAGCTGACGCCGCATGACCGCAAAAGGCAAAAGCGAAAAACGGGAAGGGCGGGAAAAGCGCTGCCCTTAAGCCCCGAGTTCCCCTAGGACTTGCTCCCGCAGCGCCTCGTACCGCCGGCCATCGAAGCGCTTCCTGCGCCAGCCGCCCGCGCGCAGGCGCTCGATGCGCTCCCGCAGGGCCTCGTCGGCGCACCGCACCGTCGAGGCGGCGGAGGCCGGCCGGCTGCTGACCGGCGAGCCGGCGAGGCTGCTCCGCGGGCTGGGCGCCGGCTTGTCGTCGGCCGCGCTGAGGTCTATGGCGATGCCGCCGGGGAGAGAGTTCGACCGGCTTTGGTGGTGTTGTCGCGGCGGGCTGAAGGGCGATGGCGATGACGGGGGCAGGGGCCACGCTTCTATCGGGATCGTGATCGTGGGCGTCGCTGGGGTCTCGTCGGGCTCGGCTAGGAGCGCTTCGACGCCGTCGCGGTGCCAGGAGACTTGTGCGCGTAGGGCGGATAGCTGTGCGCACAGCTTGTTGGCCGAGCGCGTCTGCAGGAAGGCGTCGAGGTTGAATTTGTCGTCTGCGGGGCCTAGGTCCTCTGCCGGTTGGTGGTCGTTAGTCTTAGAGCGCTCTACTGCCTCGGGCTGGAATTCTGTTGCGGGTTCGGGCTTCGGCGCTGGATCCGGTTTCGCCTTCTCTGCTGAGAAGAGAGGAAGAGCGCTGGCGGAATGTCGAGGGAAGATGTCGTGCTCCCATCCTAGCGTAGGACTGTCCGGGCGGATGTACGGCTCGGGTTGGAACTCGATGAGATCGTTCAGGCCGGAGAACGAGACCTTCTTCTTGGCCTTGACCACCACTCTTGGACTTGGCTTTGAGACAATTCCGTCTTCGGCCGAACATACCGACGTCCTCGGCGATGATAGCGTCGTGCTTGAAACTGACGACCGCACACTGGATAGGCCTGGGGAGTGTAGACTAGAAGTAGTGGAGCCCGATGATTCGGACCTCGTCCTCCCGGTTATGTTGTCTTCTGCATTGTGGATCAGCTCCTCAGCCTTCGCATAGTGCGCTTGAGCATCGCGGAGCAGCCTCGTGCGGTAATTAGACGAACATGACAGAGGCCGGGCACATAGTTCCAAGGATGACGCGGCGTAGAAATGCAGGTAGATCAGGTAAAGAGGTTCCACCGTAGAGAGGTCTTTGACGTTGTCGAGAACCTCACAACACCTTGCTGAGCACGCTCGGTACTTTCGGTTGAGATACTTGCGCTTCACCTCGTCTATGGTGTCCTTCCACTCTACAGAAGTGAACGGAGTGATAGGGATTGTAGAAGGCGGGACTAGAGAGCCGCGCCTCGTGGGCCTGAGAGCAGGTAAAGACTGTTGCCGGCGGTGGACGAGCGGCGGAGGCGGCGGCTCGGACGGAGTTGATGACAGGGAGGCTCTTCGACCTGTCTCAGTAGGAGAGGAGCTTGCACTCGACCTGCCGCCCGCTGACGACGGTAGTAATAATGGTATTAACCCACTCATGGTTGCCGCCAGCAAGTCGTATAGTCGGGCTGTCGCGATGAAAAAGTGGCCGCCTTTGGCTGAGCAAAGATCCAGGTGCTGATATGATGTGATGTGAATATATCTCCCTTGTCGTCATCTAATGTTGAACCGACACTGAGACAGAAGCTGAGCCGATCCCTTGGTAACTTCGGTCGATTATGCAGGCTGCCGAGGATTCAGGTAACACATAAGAGCATGTCAGATTTCTCATGAGAAGGATCACACAACAGTGGCGAAATGCGTGCGTGTGGTCGTCGGGGGTGCCAAGGGGGGTATGAGTCCGGTAACAGATAGTCGATGTTTCGAGTATGACGAGTGACGGTCGAGGCCTCGGACTGACTGGCAATATTGTCTTTCGAGTATATCGGGGGTCGGCTTTAACTTATTTTCCTCAGATATCCTCACGCTTCCGTCGCACTATGGCAATTCCGAAGCCAGGCCTCCGACAGGGAACAAGCTAGAAGCAAAAAGAGAAACCAGATATCTCTTCTGCCAACTTCTAGCTTACCGAGGGCGTCTGGCCTCCTCCGAAGCCGATCCTGAACAGTCGACAGCTGTAATCGTTATATCCCTTTTGTAGTCTGGCGAGGCGGCTGGGGGGCCCAGATAAAGTGTTCGACGACGGCAGGCTGGGGATCCGAAACACCGCTGCTCACATCCAGCCTATGCAGACTAGAGAGTTTATGATGACGACACAGATAAAAGGGCAACACCGCCACGTTTACGTACTGTACGGAGTATGTCTAAGAATAAGCTCAAACAAGAAGCAAAGCGGTGCGGACGATTAAAGGGGGTTGGTTCCTATTTGATACGAATGCCGTCAGAAAGCAAGAGGCGGCAGCAATACCAAGTGTCCGGCAACGTTTCAAGAGAGAGAAACGATAGATAGCACCAGACAAACCCAAGGGAAGAGAAGAGATACTAAGAAATTGTCCGGCTGTCATGTCTATTAATCTTACATGTTCCCAAGGTTCCCAGAGTTCCCAAGGTAGTACTACTGATCGACTCTCCCATTTTCGTCTGGGGTAACATGTGTAAATTTGCTTCGAGTGAGGTCAAAGCATCGCTGCAGGCACAGGCATGGCTCGCCAGGAAGACGATAGGTGCTCGAGCGGACCTTGGATTGGTCGAGCTTGTGAGAGGAAATTGATCGACGCCAGCATGGGAATAAGCATCCCTTGAAAGCCGGGGTTCGAGAGGCCACACTAGGTAGAGATTAGAACACGGTACTACGATGTAATATCTAGCAAGCCCTAGGCAAGCAAGTTTGACAAGCTAGATAAAGACGAAAACGCATCCAAGCCTTGCCGTTTTGGTTGGCCTGGGTTTCCTCTTCTGGAGTCCACTCCTCGCTACAATCTGCGGTGTGCTATATATGTAATGCCAGAGTCAAGATACCCGAGGATGGGGTAGTCCATTTTCGTCGTAGACTGGAGACCTGGACGATATGGGGAGTTGAGTTGGTGTGGTGTAACAGAAAGGCGGTCGAGATCCGAGCGCTGGGAAAGTGAAAAGTGACAGGGAGATGGGATGAAAAGAAAATTCGTGGCGAGTGGGTGGAGAGAAAGAAGAGTCGAGGTGTGAAACGGTGTGAGAGGCGGGAGTAGAGTGAGGCAAGACATGGCAGGCCGCACGGTGGCAGTGGTGGCAGCCGCAGCAATCGGAACAGTGATAACAGTGATGGCAGCGCGGTGACTCGCGGCGCGACAGACCCTACTGTAGGGTCCGTTCCATCCCTGTTTTTAAACTGGCCGAGATGTGTGGCAGCACGGTTTGTGGTCGCCGTCCCCCTTGCAGTAAATCCCAGAAGAAAAATGAAGAAAGCAGCCTGGTTGGGAAATGGGCCCCTGAACCCCTGCACAGTTCCCGATGACATTGCAGCAGAGTACCGAACTATGGCGTATTGTAGGATAAGGATTAAATATTAGATAGTATCTGCTAGTGACCCAAATTCTCCTTTCTCCCATCTCACCAACCACATGTTTCTATTCGGCTCGACTAACAAGTCTTCCACCGCCATTAACATTCATTATTACCGGTTCAATCTACATTAAGTTCTACTTGCTTCTGGAATTCATATGACTTTGTAATCACAAGAAAAAGAGATTTTGAAGAAACAACACCAGGGCACAGACGAGGACGTGAGCAGAAGAGCGTAGCATCGGGGTATTCGGTGATCCAAACACCGACCTCAATGTGGTCCGAGTTGCAGATGTCTCCCCTGTAGATAAATTTGCGGGTGAAGTCCTCTCCCCTGAACAGAGTGTCCAAGCTCCAGCTGCAATGATACGCTGTTGCAGGAACATCTCGTTGATAACTGGTCTTGTTGCTGCGTTGCAACTAAACAGCTTGTGGGCAGACTATCGATTGGTGAAGACCCACGGACCAAAAGTGCCCATACTAAAATCTGCCGCCGCCTGCGAACACCGACAAGCGGGCGGGCGGGCGATTTCTCGCGTGGCCAGTTCGCCCGGACAGAGGAGGGGTTCACACCTTGACATGCTCTTCCGTGCCTCAACCTTGACTCCACGGCTCGAGGAGGTGAAGGCATTGAGGGGGTATGAGTACCGGCATCCCTCAACTGCATGCTGGGGTTGAATTTCTTGTTCTTGGCAGCATCGTGATGGCTTCATCAAAGCCCAGACCTTACATCCAAAAGTCTCATCCTCATCCGTGGTAGTGTCATAACACGGCTCATATTTTGCCTAGTTTCTGAAGTAGTATCATGAATGTCTTGGTGGATGCTTGCTGGTGGGTTTGTTTACTCCCGTCGTCCTAGTCACTTGACTATAGTGTAGTGTACGCGGATGCAGACATAATTCTACGAGATGCCGACGACCGAAAGCCAAGACCGTCTACTTTATAGCCATACTCTTCGTTGGAAGATCGTCGAGGACAGTGCCGATGGTGGTTGTTGTGGCCGTTATCTCATTACGTCGGCCTCCAAAACGCCGTAATTATCACATCAGTCGCGACGGGGCAGCCAAAGGAGGTAGGCAATGATCTGCCGCGATGGCGCGGTGTGGCCGGCGAATGAGCTATTCTCGTAGCATATGGATCTTGCTTCATGTAAGATTACACTACATACCGTCCGACGCAGAGTTCGCAGCTCTAGTGTCTTTTCTAGCCGTGTTCTCGACTTTCGTAATACCGGCCCAAGTCCACATCGAGTCAAGAATCCCCATCGTTCTGCCATCGCAAGTGGAGCGTCGGAATATTTATATGCAATATTTATCTTCTAACTCCTCTTAGAAACGGACATTTTACCGCTACTAGCTGACCGCTTTGACAGTTGTGAGGCTAGCAAACCATAGTGTAATGGATTGAATTATAATTGTAAGGGAAGCGCTTTTGCCTTTCCTCAACCAGCTGCCGTGATCGTGAGAATAACACCTACGAGGTCGACCAAATCGAAACTTCATTCGTCCGGCTTAGCTTGTGTCAGCCAGGACGGGCTTGTGTCAGAACGGCACCGGTACTACCGTTTCCGTAACCTACGGCCTTGCCAAGCCGTCTTGTCGTCGCCCTATATGCAGTGCCCAAGTCTATCGAGTCCTTACTTTTGCAATGAAGTATCTGGAGTCGCTGAGAAAGATAACGGCTTCCTCCATCCAAGGTAGATATCTCGAAGATCCATCTCCTTAATCTTAGTTTTACTCTACGCGACTTCGTTCTCGCGTATAACACCGGCGAAGGAACCACGATTGACCTTGAATCGCCCTTGTAGCCTTAAACTACTCTTCGTTAGACAGTGGAACTCGGGGCCTGCTGCCGTGCTTCTAGTCAGTATTCCGGGTGTGTCAGAAGTCTCCGGGCATGCAGCTACCTAGAAGCCGGATTCCTACAGCGACACACGGACCGACATGGATTCCTCCAATCGCAGCCGCTGGGATCTATGCTGCTAGATGTGATCATGTATGAGCTGCATTAGTTATATCTCACCTGCCCAGGGCTCTTGTCGGTTACTCAATCGGCATGCAAGGAAACTCCCGCGCAACCTATTTCGTCACTCTTAGGGAAATACCAAAGTTATTCATCATAATCGTTCCGAGTTAACGGAGGATCCGTGCTCCCCGAGGTTCGTGCTCACGCTTCTGCTTCTTCCGAGTGGATTTGCAGTTGAGGCCCTAGAGATTGAATGGTAACGCATGTTCGCCAGTAACAACAGCGGTAACTCTCTATGGAATCGTCTAAGTCATCTCTCAGACGCCCATGTTAGGAAAAACGATAAGAGACTACAAGGTTTTAGATATAGACATATTGAATCAGAAGCAAGTCGTGTTCCAGGTGGTCATCCACAGATAGCTCTATCAGCTACTAGCCTCCAGTTACACACTCCTTTATCCCTTCAAGCCGCTCTACACGTGCGGTATCTTTCTGCTTTGCAGATCCGGGTTGATTTAAATGTATACCATATGAGGGCCAGAGGAGGGTTCGCAGTAACCTTGCTATTCATTTTTAATTGCCAGCTCAACGGACCTTACGAACTCGTTGCGTCAAAGCGCTTGGGGACGACTCCGACCTCTTCAGCATGTGCTCAAGGGTTCTTACTGTAGCAAGACTGCACGAGCACGGCTCTTGCAGATAACCCTTGCTGAAAGATGGCTTATCACTCGAAAGAGCTCGGCACAAATACCTGGCGTACCTACAAGATAGTAACACCATCTTGATTACATGCCGAGACAGTCCAACATCCTCACTGGGGCCAAAACATTGCGTCCCTAAGCTTAGTGTAAATAAACATATGTGGAAGTAGCAAAGAAGCGTAGCCAAACAGCAAGGCCAGAACACTACGGTGTCCCAGAGGGTACTCTGTGTGTTGATAGGCTGAGTAGTTCCTCGTAATTCATGAGAAGTTAACTTCATAACGAGTTTGTTATGTGATGTGTTATGCTCGGCTCTAACTCGATTCTTCCACTTTGAGCAGCAGTTCCCTGGAGAGATACGAATGATGCTCAGAGTGGCCACAGATCAGGAGATCAGACCCCCTCCGGGGCCAGGACCTGCAGGCATCGATGAATACCACAGTCCTACAAGCCATGGAGCTTAGCATAGGGAAGGAGTACTGGACTGCAAGTGCTGCCAAGCAACATACGTTGATACTCGACGTGCCCCTTTCATATCCCTGTGGCCCACAATGATATACTATGTCAGGCGAGGCCATGTTGGAATTCTCGTACCACATGAACAAAAGATCGGCCACCCTGACACGCAAGAGCTCACCTAGTAAAGCAGGGGCTTTGGTAAGTTAATAGTACGTAGCTATTAGTGCTATCACTCTTCTTCGCTCCAGAATCGAAGCCGTCACATTCAACAATAAGCCCCAATTCTAAGGCACCACGTGTTGTGTGAAAGGGGGCTCTATCTCTTCGATAATATAGTAAGTGAAGACCGTAATAACTTGGGCGATCTTGAAATGGTGGGCTGATACAAGGACGCTGGCGACCACCTACCAGATGAGAATCTGGGCTTGTGGAGTCTCTAGGAAAGGCAATCGATCTGGATCGAATAACAAACTTTCCGGCATAATGTTTGGATACTTCATCCCGACAAGACTATAGAAGTGCCGAACACGCTATTCCGCTAACATAGGTCTTGACACCATGGCTGCGGCTGGAGCCTACCTCGATTTTCTGCCGTCGACTATTCAAGTGAATAGCTTCATCTAGCATGGCGCCCGATCACCCCGCGTCGTGCTAACCTGGTCTTGTATAATTTTCACTACAGTTGCCACGGTATTTTACATTAGAACAGCTGGAGCTCAAGTTCAATTTGATGAGTAGGGTCTGGCCTGGAGATATGGACACCATTTCGGGCCCATAGTTTGCAAGGAGACTACCGCCGGGTTGGCTGACGAACTTAGTCAGAGCAGTTAAACCCACGTGGTCCTCCGTCGCGGAGGCCTAGATTCATCATTGAGGTCTTGTCATGACGTTCTTAGCTTACCGCCTCAATTCCGAGGTAGTGTCGGACGGCACCAAGCTGGTCGCCAAGACGACCTCAACGGCGTCGGCCTTGTCGTCGAGACCGTCACCGACGTCATGGACACTGTGAGCAAGATCCCCTGGCTGTTGGCGGTGGGGTTTCTTCCGCCGGTGCAGCCGCCCCGACCATTCCTGTCGTTAGCACCATTATAGGTTTGGAGCTTTGGGGAGGTGGGAATTGTTACGATGGCAGTTGGAATGGCTATATAAGATATGACTGTTTTCGCGTGAATAATAGCGAAGAATATGAGGAACTATGTATGATGGTTGGGATAGTGAACACAAATCTGAATTTACAGAAATTTCGGGCTGCTTTCTCTCGTAAGGAAATAAAATAAGAGTAGAATTGATTAGCTAGAGAACATATAAGGGGCTGAATATCTGACCTCTCACCCCTTTCCCCATTCTCTTTGCTATAATCATATCAAACCGAAAACCGGTTCCTCTTCGATAATCACTGTCCACTGGGGGAATTTAGGATCCGGGAAGAAAACATCAACGATAACCCCATAGGGCGAGCTGTGGCCTTATAAGGATTCCTATAGCATTCGGAATAAACCTACAGAGGCGCATATCGTATAACACCGCCCTATACGTCTATACGCCCGCCTCAGAAGACCAGCAAGGTATTTGCACAGCGCATCCATCCACCTACCCCCTCCTCCCTCTTCACTCCTCCGCCTTCCCCCTCTTCGCATCCTCAACCAGCCTATCCACGATCTTACCGTGTATCCCCTTCCAATTATCATCCACCTGCGCCTTAACAATCCCCAGCAAAAGCTTCGAGCAGCTAATATCCACATCCTCCACCAACTCCAACCCGCCCTCCTCCTCCTCCTGCTCTCCCCCCGCCCCGCTCCGTTCCCGTATCGTCCACTTCGTCTCCATGACGACGGCCAGCGGGCTGCGGATGCGCACCCACAGGCCGTCCCTGAAGTCGACGAACTCCTCCTTGCTCACCACGCTGGAGCTCCACACCGGGTTCGGCACGTGGTCGACGACCTCGTACAGCTTGACGGCGGGCGAGCCGAGCGGCTCGAGCCCGGGCGGGAGCTGGTACGCCCGCTTGGCGGCGCTCGCGTCGACGTTGGCGTCGGGCTGCTGGGGCGCGAGCGTGCGGTGCGAGACGTAGTGCGGCTCGCACTTGAGGAAGAAGTCGTGGTCGTGCAGCAGCGCGACGGCGGCCTCCTTCGTGATCTTGTGTCCGCCTGCCTCGCCCGGGATCGGCGACGTGTTGACCATCTTGGCCGTTCCCGTGAAGACTGTTTTCTCCGGCCTGGCGTTAGCAGTTCCACCTTTCTACCTACGTTGTGCCTTGCGTGTTGCAAATGAGAGTAACAATACAAACACCCATGCGTGTATAGGTATCGAAGGTAGTTGAGATCCTGGATTTCTAGATACGCTGCGGGGGAAAAGAACAATAGGAGAGACTTACACGACATCTTGACCGACTCAGCTCTACCGTATTCTCCTCTATGCCGTTCACAGAAACGAAGTCGTGCCAGCGACTCTCTTCCTCAACAGAAAAGAAAAGAAAGCAAAATTGTATAGCGTTAGCCTCAAAAGCAAGGCGGTCCGTAGATCGGTGCTCACAAAAAAACACAACTCGTCCGTCGAATGCAATGGGAGTCGGCAATTGCTCAATCGACGAACGGCAGCCAAGTTGTCACAAGCCCCAAAACCCCCCTGACATCATCAAGCCAAAGGGGGAATTCCGCGCGCGCCTATCTGCTCCCGATGTTGCATCTGTCGTACCTGGATTAGGCATAACCTACAGGAGCTACAGGGCCCCCCTACAGCACGGTCCGGCGGCTGCGAAACCGCTCTAAGCAAGCTATTCAGAACCCGGCCGCGTTTCAACCCGAAAAGGGGTAGTACGCCCTTCTTCAGCATGGACAGACAAATAGTTATATCCACAATGACACGCACACGAACGAAACAACACAGATAGCTACGGAAAACAGCACGTACTAATATCATTACTAATAGTTTCATTGCAGCCTTAAGGTAGGCCGGTGGAGGATAGATGTACTCTCTCTCCGTTTGCCTATACCTATGCTTCTTTTCTCCTAAGGGTATCTCAAGTAAGGCCAACGTCCCCAATGCGCATCACATTCTTTCTTTAAAACTTTTTCGTGCCGTATACCTGCCATAGTCCCGCACCCTGTCTGATTCCTAGTCGTCCAAAACCACAACTTGCCCCGTCTGCGGTTGCGGTCGAGGCCTACTTGCTGCCATCTGCTTATGATACATAGTTTGCGCTTGGCTCTTGAGCTGTGCCTGCCCCTTAGGCTGAGTCTGCTTCAAGACTGTTGGGGATTGCATGGCGAGCCGTCTGACTGCCTCGTCGACAGCCCTAATCAAGTCTCCCACCCGCTGATCGGTCTTACTCGAAGCGGAATCGACCAAAGATCGCCACACCCTGCCTTCAGCATTATATACCTTTTCCAGCGCCTGCTTGAACTCGTCGTCGGGTTTCTTGACTGGTCCAGGCTCCTCGCGGGTTAATTCCCATTCGACACCCTCACGACGGCGGCGAAGCCTAATCTGAAGTGTTAGACGTCGCAAAGCGTTGGGGTTCCTATTTGGTCCAGGAAGAGTATAGCGGATATCGAACCAATCCAGATGCGCTACGAAGACTTCAACCCGGCCGCGGTCATTCATTGCCAGGTCCCCCCAAGCATCCTCAACCGAATCTAACGCACGATGGATTGGTAGAGTGCTCGATAAGTAGAACGGTAGCTTCTCGCAACGGAGGTCTGAGTTGATAAGCTCTCGGAAGGAGTCCAACGCACGCAGTTGAGGGTTGCCACGCTCGAAAAACAGTTTGATCTTATCCGGACTCAGTAGCAACGTTGCCTTCCAGCGATTGGCATTCGGTTGCGCTGCCACTTCGTCTTCCGTCTTTTTACGATCAGTGTAAGTGACCACAACCTTGTTAAGAGTGATCTCCTCGCATTGAATATCCCTATCGCTTCGGCGTATTGCGTCGACGCAGTCAGCTAGTTTGTCGATGGCTTGCAGACGATGAGAGAGTGTTTCCAATACGGTGCTCCCAACTTTCACTTCCAAACGAAGCGCAAATAGGCCGAGTGCTCTACTAAAAGCCACATCACGCTCAACGTGGCCCTTAAGAAGCCCGAATCTATCGGGATCAGACACTTTAAGACGGGCGTCCAGAACCGCATGCAGTGACTCTTTAGGTGGCTCTGGACCATCCCCAGGCTCCTTGGTTCCGTTGTTGGTGGTGGTCTTATCACGGTCCAATATCTGCGGCCTTGTAGCCGGGTTGCGTGTGCCCCTAAACATAATCTCCACGAAATCGTGCGCCCAACTCGCAATTCGCTTGTTTGGCTTACCCGATTGTGAACGCCCCAAGATGTCCGAAAGTCTTATAAATATCGAAGGCACCTTCATGTTCGCGGGAAGTGAGTAGTTAACTCCATTGTGTGGAACGTGCTTTATCCGTCGCTTGTGTAATGTCCTCAGATCTACGATATGTGAGATCATGGCGGCAGTGAACATGGTGAAATTAGTGAAGAATTTATCTTCAAAATTCGGCACGTGAGAGCTGAGCGGGAGCTTGGCAAAAGACATTATATGTGCCTCCCCGTTGGGTTGACTGTTACTGTCACAAATTTGTTAGTTGTGCTTCAGATGAAGGAGGAGTCCAGAACTTACACTTCCAACAAGAACCATTTGTCCCCGCTCAAGCTCAGGCTCACCATGACATACCACTGCTCTGCCCAGCCGCGTCGTTTGAGCCACATCAGTTGACCCGTTTCTCGTAAGCTTAATACCTGTTTGACAGTGTCCAATTTGGCGGGCACCTTGCAAACGACCCAGCCTGTGCTTCTTCCGCGTCGAATGACTTCGTCTACGACGTAGTGGCATCTGAGAACTTCCAGACAAGTAAACCCGTCTTGAATAGGGTCCTTCGAGAGGTAGTTCAGCCTCTGCTCTCCTTTCCAAGTCATACTTGACTGTGGCTTCATTGCGAACATGCCAGTGGTGGCACTGATCCCGATGGTCACATGATAAGCGTGACCTAACTGCATCCTGAGCGATGAGCGTGTTGGATCTTCTAACTGGATGTCCAAAGCGAGGCCAGCTTCCCGCTTAGTGAACCGGCCGTTCGATTTTAACTTCGAGTAGATGGAGCCGAGGATATGTGCGATGTGTCTACCGATAACGTGATTCAGGAGATCCTCTGTCGAGATATCCACAGAATTGAATGGTAAGTCCACGTCCTTCACTTCTTTACTGTCCCTGAACCAACGCAATGTGAGATAGCTTGTTGATTTCGGGTCCTCCGGGGCGCCTGCTTTCTTGCCGCTATTAACACCTAAAATAATCCAGCTCTTCGGCCCTTCTGGAGGGTATCGCCCAACCCAATACTGGATAGACATGGCCCGATTGAGTCGTTCCACCTTGAGCGTGTCAACCCAACGACCCCTACTTAGTTCGATTGCTTGGCGGACGTATTCGGTAATCTTATGAGTTAGTACTAGCTCGTGAAGGAATTTATAACATCCAGCTAAGCCTTCCTTCTCCAACGCCTCGTTCACCCTACTTTCCAAATGCATTCTTAATGCCTCCGACAGTTCAGGAGGGGCTGGTGTAAAATCGAATCGAAAGTCGATGAACCAGAACTGCTTGCTGAGGTCTTCGTCTGCTATTGTAAGGTCTACCTCAAACTCGCCGGGAACCTTGAAGGTGACGCGGCCAGAATCGATTGTGTAGTTCTGGAAGTGGTACGGGAGAGTGTCGTAGTCCTCCAAGTTGAGACGGATCGAAAGCAGAGTATTCAGGTTTTCAATCCACTGCAGTTGCTCTTTAGGGGTTAGGGGAGGTGGAAGGATGTAGTTGAAATCCGGCATCCAGGGGGCAGTGCCGGTAGACAGTACCTGAAGCGCGGTGCGCAGGTCGGGATTCGGGAGTCGTGCTAGGGTCGAAGAGTACCTAATACCCGCCATAGTATGTATAACATTTTGGTACTTCTCCTGTTGTTGGCGCAGTAGCCAGACCAGGTCGATCAGCTTGCTGACAGATTGGGCATTCCTGCTCCATCTCGCAATCACCGCCGCCTTAACCCATTCGGCGTGTCTCTCTTGGACAAAGTTCAGCAATTTCGTCTTCTTGGCGAGGTTCTCGGTTGAAGTGTCGTCTATCGCAGCGCCAGCGTGTGTCGAGTTGCCATTGACGGCGGGCGCCGGCACCGGCATCTTAGCCAAGGTGACGATCTCATCTACAAGCTGATTATGGGTTTTCTGCGCGAGGCGCGAGAGCAGAAGGCCCAAAGGGACAAACCCTTCTGTAATGTGTTTTATCTCGTCAGGAAGGTCGTTCATACGCGATGAATTATGCGGCTGCGCTGGTTGCGCGCCATCGCCGGCCTCGTTTCCATTCGCCATAGTGTTCGCTCCGTTGCTGGCCCCATTCCCGGGACCTGCGAGAGTGCCGTTCGATTGAGGTGCGAGAATACCATTGCCATTGAAAACCTGGTCGTTATCTCTGTCATGATTTGTGGGTAGAGGTTCCCGAACACCGTTCTCCATCATGATGACACCAGGCATCATACGCCTCGAACCCCCTTCCGCCGGCGCGGCGCGAGACTGGAATTGGGTTCACCAGAACTTTTGCGGCGTTGGGCGATGGGCAAGGGAGACAGATTGTTGCGACAATACTCTGAGGCATGTGTATACGAGGCGGTCGGTGAGAAAACGCTAAGGATGTCGGGTTCAATTTGGCTTTGCTAGTGACTGCGTCTTGTTCGCATGGGGCAGTTCGGTTTGGAAAGTAGGTCGCGGTAACAAAATCGAAGAATACGAGGGATACGGGATAATGCCTCTTTTCCGTAGTCAATGAATGGTATTCGTAGTGCGAGACAGTGCAGATGCGCAAAGAGACGGTGAGTATTGTCGTGTGTGGTGTAAAGAGAATGACGAGACGCGATGCTAGGGAAATGGTACTGGTACAAAGAATGGCGAGAGGTGGAATGAGTTCATGCGTAGTAAAGAAATCGTCGAGGCGAGGCAAGGCAAGGCAAAGGCGGGTACGGATGACGGACAGAACAACGGCGACCGGTTCGTTCTTGCCTGAATGCGATCTTGGCGTGACCTGGTCGAGCTTGGACCTGCCCGCGTAGATACCCTGTGGGTACCTAACTTTCATCCAACACTAGCCACATTTGGTACCGTGGTTTCTGCTTGCAAGTACCTCCTGCCCCCAGCACGGACAACGCACAGCAGCCACAACTCGATAGTGGGCAGTCTCTATCATCGATCAATTGTAGGACGATAAGGCACCAACCCCACAGTACCCTTGGTGTAGGTACCTGCCACAATTAGACGGCCTTTCAGAGGCTGCGTTACGACTTCCGTCTTCCCCAATGCGCAGGAAAGTACCGCTATTTCTATTTCACAGACCTCCAGCTCCTGTCACTCTAGCAAACAATATAATCCATGACCTTACATACTTCTTGCCCTTTATCGATTTTCCCTGTAAGATGAACACGTATGAAATTAGTGACTCACTTAAGCAGCCACCTACGCTGTCTACAGCTATCACTTTTAGCTAACTCTAGTCACAAGAGACTCGTCTTCTTCCGTGTCATGTCTTACTTTTGGTAGTACCGCCTGCGAAATTGTACTCTCCGCAGGCCTTCTTTATTCCTTCTGTTCTGACTACATACATGTCAGTATGATATATCATGACCTTCCTCCCCGTCGTTGGGTGCTGGTTACAGTGGTATTGCCGACCAACGGAGGTGGCTCTCAAGCGCCCTATAGGAATCCTCCCGGGACCGGAAGCACATGGCTACGTATCGAAGTCTGAATTCTCACTATATTTCTCTACTACTCGTTGTCAGTATGTCTAGTCACGCTTAAGCACTAGGCTTGAATTAGCAGACATCAATGATTGATCCTCCGCAGACAACAAGCATGTTTGATAAGTTTGGACGAAGCATGCTTCTAATTTTTACAAGACGTACCTTGCTTACACTAGGTAGTCTGACCCTGACATGACGAAGAGCATCTACCGAGATAATCACTCTTCTGAGAGACTAACTTGCGGATTCTTTGTGAAGCAATATGCGGCATGCAGGATATTCAACTGAGGCGCGAACTCCTCAATGTCTGGTAGCTATCATTTACTAAAATCCGAGTACGGAGATAGAAGAAATTTTGGGTGGTATCGTATAATTGAGGTGGGCATACTTACTGATATAAGGAGGTGGTCAACGGAAATGAATGCGCTGCCTTACCACTTAACCAAAGAAAACTATATTACCAAACCACCCCTCGGACTTAATCCATATGATTATCGAACGGTATACCTACCTTACTAATGTACATACCGGGATTCAGTTTCCTTTCGGTTTTAGTTATGCCTTGCAGCAAGCTACTGCTGTCCTTATAGGTAAAACGGAAGCAACTGCCTTCCGGCGTCTTCCGGGCGAGTGGGGCCGCAAAGCGGGATAGGTAGAGGTGACGTCGAAGTTGGATGACATAAGGGTAATTGTGCGAGTACATAGAGAAGCTAGTCGAATTAACTTCTTAAAAACCCCGAGATATAGATTCAAGAACCTCAATAGCAGAAACTCAGTCTTCGCCGGTCGAAGGGGCACACAATACACACACCATGTCATCAACCAATTTCTCACTGGCCAGCAAGGTCAAGGTATGTACCTACCAATTTCTCTACAATACAGACCATGGCCGGCCTCACTCACCTCAGCTGACGTTATATCGCCTAGCTGTCAAATGGCAAGCTCATGCCCCAGATCCAGCTGGGGCTCTATATGATGAGCGGTAGGGAGGCTAAGGCTGCCGTGCGGTGGGCGCTTGCTGCGGGCTATCGGGGCTTTGATAGTGCTCAGATGTACCGGAATGAAAGGGAGGCGGGCCAAGCCATTCGTGACTACCTCTCCAGCAATACCGAGGGCATAACGCGCGCGGATGTCTTCTATACCTCCAAGCTAGCGAGCAACAGCACTTCTTACCAGACCGTGCGCCGGTCTATTCGACAGTCAGTCGAAGCTTGCGGGCTTGGATACATTGACCTATTCCTCCTGCACAGCCCGTATGGCGGCCCTGAGGCGCGTCTGGTCAGCTGGAGGGCCCTTGAGGATGCAATTTCAGATGGAGAAGTCAAGTCGGGAGGAGTGAGCAACTATGGGGTTCGCCATGTTAGTCGCAAATCGTAGTCGAAAGAAGTTGCATTTGTTTAGCTAATCATTTGACTGGTCTAGATAGAAGAGCTCATGGCGTCAAAGCCGAGGATTGCCCCGACCGTCAACCAAATCGAGGTCCATCCCTTTAATACGCAAACGGATATCCGAGCAGCGTGCGCTAAGTATGGAATTGTCGTCGAAGCTTATGCGCCGCTGGCTCGAGCCATGCGCATGAGACATCCGACCATCGTCGAGCTGTCCAAGAAGTATTCGTGCACCCCTGCGCAGCTACTTGTCCGGTGAGTTAGCTTTATGGCGGTAAAACAATCATCGCATTGGCTGTCTCATATTGACACTCCTCATAGGTGGTCTCTTCAGCATGGACTCGTCCCATTGCCAAAGAGCGCTAAGCGTGAACGTCTACTGGAGAACGTGCAAGTAGGCGGGTTCGAAATTTCAGATGCTGACATGGAGAAGATGGATGCACTCGACGAGAAACTGGTCACTGATTGGTAGGTTATACTTGTCCGGCACCTCGTAGGTGCCCATCCATAATCTGTACTGACACGAGACGTAGGGATCCTACTGATGCGCCTTGAGCCTAATATAATTGCCAACTTTTTCGAAACTTATTAGATGCAGGTCAAATTCATTGAAAAATTCTCATAAAGACGAATATATACCAGCAACTACTATCCTATCTGATTTTCTGGGAGCATGCGTCCAACACAAGCTCCTCTATTGTTTCTTGACACATGACCTAAGACCAAGTAACGTCACAATAGTAAATATTATACCGATGACTTGTAACCAGTTTTCTTCCTTCCATATCCTGCTTTGTTGAAGCTAGCTGGTCATGGTGAGATCGATGATTCAGAACATAGGGTGAAGTCGGACAAAGCGCAAAATAAAGGAGTTGGAACACCTACATTGTCCTTCATTACCTAACCGTTATATGAAGCATCAACATGATGTTTCCAGGCGAAACCACCTCTTAGTTTACATGGTCTATTTTATAAAGGTGGTATGTTCTTGAACTCGACTGTTTATGCTGGCAAGGGAAACTTCTGGAGGGAGATATGGTGCAGCAGCAGAACATCAAAGCCTTAGTATCGTAGCAATAATCATCACTTCCTGAAAGGAGTATCTAATAAGACTACCTACATTCATAAAGTCTTCCAGTACCCAGTACTTGCCATCGTAGCTATAGATCGTGGAGAAGTTCCGCGACAAAGACAGTTACACCTCAGAACAGATACCTACACCAGAGGGGAGCGTCAGCACTATCACCATAGTCACATTCGGAGACACGCCTCAGTTCCCACTTCTGTCTAATCACCGTTACTGGGAAGCCAATACAGATTCCGGATCTAGATAGCGAAGCCTCCAGTTCTCCCTCTCCGAAGCCTTTCTACTTAGATACTACTGACCCCGATCCCGGCGCCATAATCCCTTTGCTGCTCCTTTGTATGGCAAGAAGGACCTTAAGAGTATCCTCTGTCTCGTATCTTTATCGGAACTATGCAAGCTCCTCCATTGGAGACGCCTACGGAGCCACAAGGTACCGCCCCCTTGCGCGTCGAGGATGACCGTCCCCCATTGACACCTACACAGGCGGCGCCGCCGAATTGTAGCCAAGCTGAAATGGACGATAATGCGGTCCTAGAGCCGACCGTCGATAAGGGAGAGGAGGTAGTTTACGACAGTGCCGAGACCGAACGTGGTCTCTCGGGCCGGACCAATGGCACCATGAACGACGGGATGGCCAAAGTAAACTACCGTACACTGAGGGAATTTCGCAAATGGATCACCAAGAGCTTCAGAAAGCGTTGGGACGCTGAAGATACGTAAAGGGGGAGGCGACGCCTGAAATCATAGCTCTGTAGGCCAAGGATCCACTTGCAATTGTTCGCATATGCTCATAAATGCCATTGATTTTACATGTCTTACGTTTATAACCCAACATGGAGTGATGTACACCTAATATAAAAGGCTCTATACGCCTCGCCTCGGGCCTCTCTCTAAACGGCCTGACTGTATCCGCCCAACCGTTTACGCCCATATTTGTACCATTTCCTCGCCTCGTCGACCCAGAACACCGAGCTCGCCAACACGACCAACCTGATAAGATCGAATAATCCCAGGGCCTCCGTCTGAAACACCTCTTGGAGCCAGGGAAAGTAAATAACAAGTAATTGGCCGGCCAAGCTTAATGACACTGCCCAATTAAACAGTTTATTGGAGAACAAGCCCACTTCGCCCCTGAAGACGGATTTGCTCTCTGACCGGCAAGTCAACGCGTTGAACATATCGAATAATACGAAACAAGTGAACGTCATCGTCGTGTCGCGCCTGGAAACTTCACCATCTAACATCTCATGCGTATATACAATCATTGTCCCAGCCATGATGATCATGGCAGAGGTAAAAACGCGCTGAAGAAGTGCTCTCGTAAGAACCGGCTCGCTTCGGGAACGTGGTGGACGTGACATCACATCGGGATCGACTCGTTCCACGCCTAGAGATTGGGCTGGTGGGCCATCCATGATGATATCTTTGAATTCAAAGTTAGAGAGTAATTCAGATTAGTGGGAAGGGCGTATGCTTACTAATCCAGAGAATCTGCATGGCGTTCAAGGGAGTTCTGAACCCCATGCAGGTACAGAGGAGGACCAGGATTAAACTTGCTACGCTGGTGCTAAGCTGGAATGTGATAAAATTCTGGATGTTGTTGAATATTCCTTTGCCTTCTTCAATGGCGCGAAGGATTGTAGAAAAGTCATCGTCCGTTAGAATCATGTCTGAGGCTTCCTTGGCTACATCAGTTCCATGTAACCCCATAGAAATGCCAATATCGGCCTTTTTCAATGCGGGCGCATCATTGACTCCATCTCCAGTCATTGCAACAATATCTCCACGAGATTGAAGCGCTTTAATGATCTTCATTTTGTGATCTGGGTTGGTTCGTGCAAATATAGTCGTGTTCTGTATCGCGGATGCAAGGTCGTCGTCGCTCATTGCATCAAGTTCCTCGCCAGTGAGTACGGGTTTCACAGCGACCTGGTTTGATGAGTGCTCTCGGGGTGTAGCAATTTGCATGCCAAGCTCTTTTCCGATGGCCAGAGCCGTGGTAGGGGAGTCACCGGTAATCATGATGACCTTCACGCCGCCTCGCATCAATTTCCGGATAGAACGAGATACCCCAGGTCGCGGAGGGTCGCTCATCCCCACCAATCCTGCGAAAGTCAAGCCTCTGTACAATTCCTCATGATAAGGTAACCCCGGGCTTGGGCTTCCATCCGCGCTAAGGGGCGTCGTGCTTCGAGGAGGAACATGCCCAGATCTGCCTCGTCCAGGTTTGGTCACTGGTCCGCTCGCAAAAGCTAACACCCTAAGTCCCCTTTCAGCCATTTTCTCGGCTGCCTGTAATGCTTCCTGTCGTCGCACAGAGTCCATGAGGATCTCGCGGCCATCAGCAGTGAGATAAGTGTCGCAAGCGTTCAGGACTCTGTCTATAGCACCCTTCATATAAGCGTATTCCTTGTCGCTGTTACCAGGCTGTGCACCAATCACAACCCCCATCCACTTCCTTTCTGAGCTGAAAGGGGTTTCAGCTGTTCGAGGACCGATAGAATCTCTCACGTCGTGCTCCTTGAATCGGTCAAGCAAATCAAGCATTGCGACATCAGTTGGCTGCCCAACCCATCGCGTATATGGCGCAAATTCCCTGCCCTGAGAATCCGGCAGAACCGATTTGGCGGAATGAGCAAGACGCCCATTGTTCGCAATATTGCCGATTCGCAGAATCTTCAATGCCGCAACATCGGGTGCCCTTTCTGTTGCTTGGTCATCCGAATCAACGTCGATTGGTTCTTTCGAGCCAAAGTACCACATTTTGGCGGTTGTCATATGGTTCATGGTCAGTGTTCCTGTCTTGTCAGAGCAGACAACGTTAACGGAGCCCAACGTTTCAACGCTCGGCATTCTCCGAACGATAGCATTGTGCTTTGCCATTCGATGGACGCCAAGAGCCAATGTGACCGTTACTATAATAGGCAACCCTTCAGGAATTGCCGCAACAGCAAGCGAAATGGAAATGGTGAAGATCTCGAGAATCTTCTTGCCTTGCAGCAACCCAACCAATGATATTAGGGCGATGATTCCGAACGATATCTGACTGAGCTGCTTTCCTAGCTGGTCCATACTCAGTTGAAGTGGAGAACGGGGGCTTTCAGTGCCAGATACGCTCGTAGCGATGGTACCGAAATGGGTGTTACCACCCGTAGCAAACACAATGCCTTGTCCATGGCCAGACTTGACTAGAGTTCCCATATATGCAATGTTATTAATTCCGTGATTGCGCGCGTCTTCTTTGGGGTTTCCATTATACGAGGGAGCAGACAAGGCGGACGGGCTAGGGAGCCGTAATGCACCTTGGTCGAATGGAGAAGGCGTGCTGCGAACTCTTGACTCGGCCGTCATTCTCAGGGGTTCGTTCTCCCCGGTAAGATTCGATGCGTCAATTGTTAGATCCGCAGCCTTCGTAATCCGTATATCCGCCGGTATACGATCGCCCGTTGTGAAGAGAACTAAATCTCCGGGTACCAGCTGACTAGCCATAACCTTCGTCGAAGTAGCTTCCATCAATTCCTCGTCTGGTGTATCTGAATCGGATTTCTCTTCTGGGTCAGTGATAGCCGGCGGCCACGTCGGATTCTTAATACCTGACGCAGACCGCGTAGGCTGCGCTCTGACTAGATGAGCATGGTTGGGAACCAGATGATTGAGAGCTTCGATGGACTGTTCAGATCGATATTCCTGCACAAACCCAACCGTAACGACTATCGTCACAGCGATCGTAATACTAATAGCATCATCCATATTCCCCACGAAGATCGAGAGGAATGCGGATACGAGAAGCAGGACGATCAAAGGTTCCCGGAATTGCATTAGGAATCGCAGCCAGAGCGGGTCTGGGGGGTCGTGAGGGATCTCATTCGGGCCAAAATCTCGTAACCGCGAGAGGGCTTCAGTAGGTGTAAGGCCATGTGTTAAGGAGGTCCGAAGCTGAGACGCCGTCTCTGCGGGAGTTAGGAAGGAATACCCGTCGGCTACGGACTATTATAATGAATTATATTAGTGGTGTATCTTAGATTGGTGAAGTGCTTGGTCTACTATTCGAGGCGCTCTGCGAGGAAATCTTACCCGTGACTGAGCAGATGTGGTTCGGACGTGTCCCGACCTTCGAGTTGTAGATCGCGAACGGTCGACAAGCTCGTCTTCATTTTGATTATAATCTTGATCTACTCCATTGATGCTGGGAACCGATAGTGGAAGCAGGGACTCGCCGTTGGACTCGCGATCGCGCCACGGCCATGGCATTTTCGAAGGGGGTCGACAGGCGGACCACAGGAACGCAGTGCCGCATGGAGGAAGTCAAGGAACATCAACGGCCGGGCCAGCACTGATAAAATAAAACAATATCTACTCGATGAACCATGAAGCAGTGGAAGAATGTATATCAAGGAAACAGGGCGGAATCAGAGTGACGTGTTTGGTAATGGGTTTGAGGAAAATCAAACTTGGCGACTTTTGGCCAAATGCGCATCTGGAAGAAGTGGATCCGCAGAGAGCTTAGCGGGATAGCATTAAGCTACATAGTATGTACACCGTTACACAGGTACCGAATTGACCCTATTTATGCGATACGACTTCCTAGGAAGTTCAAATGTTATTATGAAAGCTTAAGACTTTCTAGATACAATATCTGAACACCCCACCTGAACACCTACTTAAGCTAGATTTCTTTCAAGGACTGCTGTCGTCAGGAATAATAAATACTAGCTAAATCGTCAACTAATTCAGTATCTAATTATCCATTTCATAGTTGACTTAGGATCAAGTTCCCCTAAGCCGTTTGAAGTTGAAGAGTTCCACCTCTTCTCCCCGCCAGGAATATCATTCCGATTCACGTCCCAATAAAAGCCTTACGCAAGCTGTGAACTCAATAGGGCTATTATGGTAGAGGAGGGTATGATCTATAACCTATGAGCTGCATTGAGACGGTGGACTATACGTGGGGAAGTCTGCCACTTCAATAGAATCCTTCTTAGAACGCCTGGCCGCTCCATATTGTCGAATACTTTTCGTGTTTCTCGTGTTAAAGAAGCCTCCCCCTAATCCGAACGGTGTCTGGCAGCTCGGTTGGTTGGTTTCTACTTTCATTTAATTTCTGGACGCATTGTGCTTATTCACACACCAACGAACACGTTCTGAAAGACGTCTTGCGTATATATTTTCTCATGAGCGTCGCAACAGATTGCCCAACATGTAAAAGCTGGGCATTCCCTAGATGTTGCTGATAGCGTCAGTCCTCATAATAATTCGCAGCCTTGTTCCAGGCGACGTATATCGAATATATTGTCGCCGTAATACACTTCTGGCAGATTGTTATAGAGTCGTGTAGCGAAACCAAGATCAGTAGCTTAAAGGACCCGTTTCGTGGTTCCGTTTTCCTATGTAATTGCCAAGGTAGCACTCGCAGTACATCGCACATCCTAGCGCGCTAAAGCAAGATCCTGACCCCTGTCATAAGAGGCCTGTGGCTGCATTACATACTGTCAACCTTCTGATTTGTGTCATTAATTTTGCCAAGTTTTACGAGAGCTATCGTGTCGACATGAGACCTTACTGTTAAAGTCGTTAGTGAGCCTTCCTATCACATTATTCTTGATAGCTCCAGAGTTGAACAGAAAATGTCTGTATACAACTGAAATTGGTAGAGAAATTTTGTCAAAATTCTTAGCGAGAGAAAGGGACAAGAACATCTCAAGTTTCTAAGCCACAGTCATATCCACCAGCCACAGATAACTATACAAGGGTCACACAGACCACCTGTACTGAACCGCTGGTTTTACGTACTTTCCAGCCACTTGAATTTTTAGCAGGGGGAAAGCGGATTTTTTCCAGTCGCCCTCTTCAGCAACAAGCAATCGCTTGCGGCGTGTGGACGGTCCAATGCCGCTCTACTTTTCCATTCGCAGTTCCCCCGAGATTCCCCCTCCACCTCTAATTTCATTCTTTCATTCAACTCATTTGTTCTCTCCCCGACCGTGCAGAAACATCCGTCATCCTCATTATATACTTGCTGTTGCTCTTAGCTTTTAATCCCATTTTAAGCGCACCACAGCCAGATCGCGCATCGTGTATGCGCGCTAATTGAATTGCGGGTTGCAATTTGGTGAAAGTCGGTGGAAGCGCTGGTTTTGACTCTACGCGGTCTGCGCCCAAAACAACGCGCTCCTATCCTCTTGTTTACACCACCGAAACCTCCCACCTTTCGTCATCACCTCTTACAAAGGGACTGCCTCGAACGCGTTGCCGTATCTCCCGAAATAGGCGACATTGCTTTCATGTCACAATAATCTAGCGCTGTCTTTCCATTGCTCCATCGCCCCGATCTCCTGCTCTTGCTCCTTTAAGCTATCTCGTCATCGCTGTCGCGATGTTCTACTCTGAGACTTTGCTGCAGAAGACAGGGCCTCTGGCTCGAGTCTGGCTGTCGGCGAATTTAGAACGCAAACTCTCCAAGACTCACATCTTGCAATCAAATCTTCCCGACAGTGTCGATGCTATCATCACACCGAATCAAGCGCCGATGGCGCTCCGGTTGAGCGGTCAGCTCTTGCTAGGTGTTGTCAGAATTTACAGTCGAAAAGCCCGTTACCTTTTGGATGATTGCAATGAGGCCTTGCTAAAGATAAAAATGGTTTGTCGACTTCCTAATGGCTTCGTATGCCATTCAACTAATTGTTGCCGCAGGCTTTTCGTTCCACTGGAAACAATGATATTCCCGAGAATCTCAATATGCCAAATCGGGAGGCATTAATGCTTCCTGATCGTATCACGCCTGCCGATAACCTCAACATCTTGCCACCGCCGGACGCCAACTGGCTTCTAGGACAGATGGAAGACGTGAACTCCACTCCGGTCAGCTCGGGTACTCGGGGCCGGGGTCGACCTAGCAATCGCGATATCAACTTGCAAGAAGATTTCAACAACAGTCAGTTCTTGCAAGATGACAATATGGACCAAGACGAAGTTGCGCTTGCGCCCATGGATGATTTGGAGTTAGATCTGGACTTTGGAATGGATATCGACGAACGACCACGAATGGATAAGAGCATCGAGATGGGTCGAGACGCGCCAGCTCCTAGAGCAGTCGAGGACGATATATTTAGTGAGCTGGATGTTGCGCCGCCGGCTAAGGGTGCCGATCGTGAGCCGTCGTTAAATCTCGACTTTGGAGACGACACTGTCAGGATTGCAGACGGAGATGGTGACATACAAATGGACGATGATTTCCAATTCAATATCGGCGACCAGTCGGTAGTGCCTGAAATGGGTGGCGCCCCTGGTCTGGACCGGGCCCGCATCTCAGAGTCGCCCCTTTCAGATATCGACGAGAACATAGCGCGAGATGTGGAAGAGTGGACGCGTCTGAACAACACCAGCATTTACGAACCTGGTCAGGAGCCCGAGGAGTCCGAACCACTCCCTCAGAAGAAGTCGAAGAAGCGCAGGGTTTTTGGTTTAGATCCAGCTACCCAGCTGACAAGCGCCCACATCAAAGAACAACAGCAGAACCACGAGAATATTCTTAAGGAGCCCACCTTCATCTCACGAGATCCGTACTTCCTCACATTGATTGAGCTGAAAAATAGCGGTAGCTTCGTTTCTAGTATCATGGGCGACGGCCGTAGTAAAGGCTGGGCCCCTGAGCTCAGAGGATTGCTATCTCTCGAATCGATAAGACCAATCAATGACCTTAAGCGCAAAAGAGATAGTGGAATTGCTGAAGTCGGCGAAGAAGAGGAGCATGGTGCATCTAAATCGCCTCGTTTGGACTTGGGCGATGATGATGGTTTAGTTATGCCTGATGCAGGCTTGGGTGACCAAAGCGTTGCCCAAGATGGCACGATCCTGGAGATTCCCGCCGATGATACTGTCATACACCACGATGACGATGATCATCATGCCCGCGAAGGAAGCCCGATGCCGGCGTTCGACGAGACTACAGCGCCTTTGGTACATCCCGCCGACAGTGGCCCCGTCTCCCTCGGCACCAAACATGCGGTCCATGTGCTTCGAGATCTATTTGGTTCCGATGCAGCTACTGATGAAGAGAAGCGGAAGAAGTCAGTAGTGTTTCAAGACCTCCTACCTGAAGGAAGAACATCCAAAGCGGACGCCACCAAGATGTTCTTCGAATGTCTTGTCCTGGCAACCAAGGATGCCATCAAAGTTGAACAGAAGGAAGGTGTACTCGGCGGCCCTATTCGAGTCCGAGGAAAGCGTGGTCTCTGGGGTGCTTGGGCAGAGACAGAAGCCGGCGGAGAAATCGCCAACCAAGATCAACAAGCGCCTCAACCTGATCAACCAGAGCCTGCCATTGCGACACCTTCGAGAGCTGTGGCTGCTGCGGCATGATTGCCTATTCTTGGGTAATTAGGAGGAATTGCAATAGCGGGACGAAGTAACGGTTCATGTATAAACTTTCTTCGGCACTTGATGGACACTCTCGCGAGTCCAGATCACATGGTCTAATGGCGTCACGGCGTACGGCGGAAACGGAGGCAAGGGAGATACCAATAGCTGCGGGTATTTTGGTTGTCAAAATCATGATTGGGGGGTTTTTGTTTTGTTCAAGAACGGTCGATTGCATTCGTGGTATGGCCTATTTTAGATGATTGTCATGAGGCAGTGCCTGACAGACGGTGGTATAGTGACATAATACATCGTCAGGCCCTGTTCTCAACAAGAATTGAAACTATTCCGATGCTTGAACATTGAATCCCTAATTGGATTTTTCTATTGCGAATGATATGTTAAGGTGGCCAAGACTTGAAATCCTCGCTGTACTCTGAACTGCTCTGGTAGCCTAAACGAGTTTTGCAGCCTCGTTCATTTGTTACCTAAAAGATGCTGTATTTCTGCCTCTTCTGTGTCATGCGCAGTCCAGTATCACTATTAGGTTCAGAATACCGTACTGCTTACTATACACTGTGACCAAGTTTGGCACAGATAATAGTGTTGATACATCTGACATGATGACTCCTATGTACCTACATACTTAGGTTGAAGCAGAATGGAGCCGACTCAGCAATAGAATAACCTATATGTATAATTCAAAGGCTTGTTTTATACGGTGATTTATCCCTTTTGTTACTGTATTCTTAAAACGCATAACAAATCAAATGGGTCATGCCGTAAAATACTATAAACTGGATCCGCAGGGCCACCAAACAAAAGCTAGTATCGCAGATCAGTGACCCACGTGTCAGCCTCAAGCGCAACTTCCTAACTACAACTTCACCTTGAGTCTTTATATGAAGCATACTAACAATGCGTTGGCTATCAAACAGAGCCACTTTCTTGGTCTTAAAGTATAATATTACCAAATTGTATAGTGCACATTTACCGCCATCGATACCGTGTTCCAAAATTGGCAGGCGGCGGCTGCTCTTTCCCGATAAACTCGATTCACCTGGATGATTGAATGATTTGACAGACGGCGACTGCCACAACTCCTAACGGTCATAACGCGGCAATCCACAGGAGAAGAAGTTGCACACCTGGGTACATTTGTCACAGACACCTGTCTATTTTTACCTTTCGAGTTTCTTCCTCATCCTCGTCCTCATCGGGGTAGATGTCCACAGGCGTCTGAGTACTTGAATGACTCAGAAGCAACTGCCCGCCGACGACAACAGTCACCATCTTCCGACGATACGCTGAAACTCTGAGGCATCGATTTACTAATCTTACCAACGAAGCGGCTGAGACCCCACCTCGCTCTCAACATTAATCCTTTACGATCCAAGTACGTGTTCGTCTCACGTCGCCAACGCCCAACAACGCTCTTCGGACTCGGCGACAGTCTACGATTGCGAACTAGCTCGAAGCAATTCATTCAATTAGGCGACATCAATACGTCACTCCCTTTCCATTGTGACGCGGTATCCAAGGCACGATGGTCAAATCATTAGTGGATCTCTGCACTGCTGTGTGCATCAAGAACATTCGAGGTAATTAGTTCCAGTCACTCTCCCTTCTCGCTCGCGCTTTTCACGTACTTCATGCCTTTTTGCAGTGGCAGCCCGCTTTCTATACACTGACTTGACCTGTTTCCGAATACCGTTGTTTGCATCTTCCTTCGAGACTATTCATTGGACCCATTTATGCCTTCTATTACTTCTCTTGCCTGCCTGTCTTGCAGATAGCGCTAACATTATGGGCTCCTCTCTAGACATACGGGATGTCGGTGGACTTCCTTACTGGGTCATTCGTCCGGTCCTCTTAAAGATCGAAAGTCCTGTGCAACTGAAGGAAGTGGAAGAGAGATCACCCAACCTGAAGGTCGACACAGGCGAATGCTGGCAGCGCCTCATCAACCGCGACTTTCCGCTTCTTGTCCGCAAACACAACTTCGAACCTCGCAACCCTGCTCTGTGGGGCAAAGTTTACCTGAAATACAAGGAGCTCGATACCAAGATGAAAAAGGAGGCCGCAGCGAAGTTGAATAATGGCTTCAATGCACTGAAGAAGGAGAAGCAGGCCAAGGCTGTTCCAGTTATGAACTTCAACGCCAGGGTCCACGGTCGCATTCCGGGTCAGCGCAGGGCCTTCCACGGAAATTCCTTCGGCGCTCCTCGACCTAAGGTGACATCAGCTCAGAGCATCATCCAAAAGGCCCGACGAGAAGCTAAGGAGATGGGTCGTCGATTGAAACTGTCAACTCCGACTGGCCAGCTTGCGGTTCCGCAAGGACAGATCCCCCGTGCTCCGCCGGGCATGGTGGAGGAACACAAGAATAAGTCGAGGCCATTTGCCAGAGCTATCCAACCACCCGCTCGACCTGTTGGAGCCCGTTATGAGCGCGAGCAGAAGGAACGCGAGGCGCGGCTACTTAGGGCGAAGAGCGGAGTCGGTACGAAGGAAACAACGATGGTCTCAGATGAGGATTTACTGGATCAAGAGGACGTAGACTCCGATTTCGATTCGGATGGTGAGACAGGAGGCTTAACTATCGACGATCTAGAGGGCACGCTGGACGAAGAGAAGTCCAGCGCGCCCGCTTCTAATAAACCTTCCAAGGGTCCCCTAATGCAACCCCAGGGCAATGGCGCCTCTTCAGCAGCATCAACCTCGCCTTCTAAAGTCAAACCTGGCTTGTCGAACCTGTCGGGTCTGGCTCAGATGAAGAGAGGACTCTCGTGGAAGAACAGGCCTATGAGGCTTGAGCCTATCGAGACGCCTCCATCGAAACCAAGTTCGAAGTCGCCGACTTCTCCTTCGACAGCAGCGAAGCGTAACACTGCGTTCAGCCCGCCGCCACAACCTTCGAAGGCACAGAAGCAGACCTCGGCGCATTCACCCCCTGGAACTGGAGCTGTAACTAGTACTGCGGGCAGCCCGAGCGCTGTACCAAAGTCGAAGCCCAGGCCGATGGTGATAGGACAGAAGCGCAAGGAGCCGCCTAGCGTCTTCATGAAGCCAAAGAACAAGGCTCGACGGATGTCTTAGAAAACTCAAGCTGGACGCTGCGCATCTGGCATGTGCAGCACACTCTTCTGGGACCAGGCTGAAGCCAAACATGCAAGTTATAACCGCAAATGATGGATTTGGACTCGCCACTATGATACCCCCTTTTACGACCACGATCTCGACCTAGCTCGTAGAAAAAAGTACGGTTGAACTCGACGGCTAATTTATACTTCTAATTGGACTTCTACATACGACATATACGACACGCTCACGATTCTTTTCTTTGTACCACTTTGAGAGCCATTTAATCTCTCGTAACTGAAGGGATGGAGGCTCAATTACGGAATTTGGCTCCTTACCCTATGGCATTTTAGTTCAGGGGAAGCGATGCTTCGCATATTTAACATGATCATGCACGAGGGGCGTTACAGGGAATGGCGCGGAACAATTGCATTCTAACGGACTTACTTGAGATGCCCTGTTACAGGGGCACAGGCAGAGGCCTTACATATTGCGATATCACGCTGACTTGTTTGTAAGCACTAGGAATTTAATAGCGATGAGGCAACCTACGCACTGAGTCAACAGCTGCGGACTTACTGCTAGGGTATACCTACCTAGGCTAGGCACGGTCTCATAGTTAAGGTAGCCTTAGGTCTATAATGGCATGTGTCTTCTGCAGAAACTTGTAATCATCTTCCTGTCGTTGACATATCACTTAGTCAAATTGACGACGTAAATCTAGAAGCTATAATAGCAGTAGGTAACACCATGAGGCATGAGGCAGCTCATTTCTTATCCCAGCGCGCCCCCCCCCCCCCAAAATCGTATCAAGCCAGGACTAAATATTACTTGACCGGGAAGGTTCATACACTCACTAGGTAAGTCGTCGTAGGGGGAATTCTTCGCAACTCGGTGAGGCCCTATGAGGATGCCATTGGTACGGACACGTTGGTTTACTTGGGTCAGCGAAGGATATCGTTATACTTCGGTAGAACTTGCAATCAAATACACGGTTGAGTTCATAAAGATTTGTCTGACTTTAGGGAGCTACTAAAAGGGTGTTCCAGTCGGCTACGGATGGGTCTTCGCAATGCAAGGTCTATCGAGAGGAAAATAAAAACAATTAAGAATTCTCCCTCCTTACTGTAGATGGTTGTTAGGGAGAGAACCCATGCCATGCAGTATCCTCCGGAGTTCGTATTACCACTGTTCCCTTCGCTCCTTTGCGAGCACCGTTTCCCGAGCGCATGTTGCCTTGCCATGCGTTGTCGTCGGTATTAAGGTGGTGTGGTAGCGTGGAATATTCAAACTTTGATAAGCGGTGTGGTCGATCGATGTCGTGAGGCGCGGACGAGTGTACGATGAGGGGCCGAGTTCGCGGGTCGGGAGGCGTCTAGCAGCGGCCGCCTCGGAGGGTGAGGACCAGATGGAGGGTCGCGTCCGGGACGATGCCAGCATCAGTCATTGTCAACTGATCTTGCCTGAATGGGTTGGTTCACGTTAGCTATGGCTGTTCGCGTGTATGACGATGTGCGGGTTGACAGGGGAGGACGAACAGTTGCTTGCCGCCGTAGATGAGTCGCTGCTGGTCGGGCGTGATGCCCTCCTTCTCCTCGACCTTCTTCTTGACGTCCTCGATCTGTAGAAGGAGATTGTTAGCACTCGAATCTAGGTATTTGGTTGTTTGCTTGCTTGGTCTTAAGTGGGAGCGTTGCGATGCGACATGACCGCATGCTGACTCTCAAAGATGAGTGAAGATAGGAACGAGAGGGATGTACCTTGGATGTCGGTTCAACATCGAGCGAGATCAACTTGCCCGTGAGGGTTCGCACTCTGGTCCATCTGTCAGCTTGTGATCTCCATCAACCCGATCTCGTAGACGCGCCGACATGGCTGCCATGGCGGGGTACTGGGAGAATGACGACTGACTTTATCATCATCTTGGCGGTATTGCTGTTGGTAGACGTGAGAGGTGTTTAAGACTTTGGTAACGTAGTTCCAGTAAAAGAAGAGAACTATTGTGAGAGAAGACGGATCAGAATAGTGTTGGTGATAATGTTTGCAAGTCGACGATCGTTTAATATTGAGACTGATTACATTCACGAGATACACTCACTGGGTACCTGAAGCTTGGTGGGGGCTACCTAGCGGGGTTGAAGGCAGCACCTGTGCAGCTCAAATAGCTTCCCACCTACCGTAAGCACATCCTTGTACGTAGATTAGGAGCTAAACCTTCTTAGGTAAATGACGGATAGCCCACGTTTCCCTCTGTCTTTCAGCCACATTGAGCCAATCCTGACTGAGCAGATGGCGGATGCCGGCTTAAATTCCTCGGGCCGCCTCCGCCTGGGAGTGGGAAACATATCGTCCGTTTCGATCGGACATCGTATCCCAGCATGGCTCACTTTTCCGGGCACAGCCCGAGTTGTAACTTCTCATTACCTACAGTCGTGGCTAGCCGGGCTGCCTAAAAAGCTTTCGAACAGCCGGCCATCTCTTGCTATGAGACCATCAGCGGCTACCGCTTCGGCGTGATGACCAAGAAACCTGTACCAATTAGCCCACCTTAACCATTCAGCTCTTTGAAGATTACGTGCTTACAGTAGATAGCTTTGTTCAATAAAATCAAACATGTTCCTAGCCAGCGCCATTTATAAGTTTACAGAGTCAATTTTTGCTGGCTCACGCTCAATATAGGCGCAACTTTGTATCTATCATCCATAATTACCTACGGTATTTGACCAGCATGACGGGAGACGTACCAGCTTTCAATTTATGTAACCAACACGCATCGGCAGGTGTATTTCCAGCCGTCTGGCTTCTAACCTTGTAGGACGTTTTACCATAGATTTAGATTTGTTGTGTATTGATTCCTCATCAAAATTTCAACTCCTTATTTTCAAAATATAACAGTATGATAGACGATGAGTCCAAGTATTATTCCCTGAGTGGCGACATCCCGGTCGGCGGCCCGAGCACCTGGCATGTTACCGACTGGGATCAGAGGCGGACGATTTCCGTAACTATGGACGGGGAGCAGGACGACGAGAGCATTGCCATTGAGCATCTCAGCCGTTATAGCGACCAGCTCTCCCCGGATATTCACAGGATCTATATATCGCAAAATGGCGAGATTATCTCGACGTATACCGATGCCAAAAATGACCAGACACAATGTGCACACTACCCTTTTCTTCGTGAAATTGTCCTTCCAGAAGGAGTTGAGACTATACGGCGAGATGAACTTGAAGAGCTCGACAGGCTTGGTCCCGACGTTGATCTTGTCACATATCCCGTATGTTCTAAGGGGTGTGCTAAAAAGGTAAATCCGGATCGCGAATCTTAGATCGCATGATCCTCTAAGTTAACTCTCAAGTAGGTCGTATTGAAATACTATTTCTTGTGGCAATATGCACAGAAGTCCTGGAAGGAAATGAGCCTATGGATGCGTCTACCTCGCCATCCAAACATCGTCCCTTTCGACCGGGTCGTCATCGACGAGCTCGAGGGTCGTGTAGTCGGATTCACCAACAACTACATATCCGGCGGTAGCCTGGAGGAAAACAAATCCCGCCTTTTCAAGCTAAAGTGGCTCCGGCAGCTCACACAAGCTGTGGACGACTTAAATCTCCGGTACGGTATCTCACACCAAGACGTTGCTCCGCGGAACCTCCTAGTCGACGAGTCGACAGACTCCATCATGCTTTTCGACTTTAACTTTGCCGCCCGAATCAGGAATCCTTTGCAAAATGAGGGCGAGTGCTATTACGAGGACCGGAACGACGTTAAAGGTGTCATGTTTACCATCTACGAGATCATCACGCGGGACGATAGTCTCCGCAGGAAGCCCCACGAGAAGCAGAACCTCAACGAGCTCCAAACAGAGTGGGTGAAGCACCCACAAGTTAAGCTAGATCATCCAGTCGAGGCGTACCGGCGTGTGTTGCAGGAGTGGCAGGAGCGGAGGGCAGCAAACTTGGTAGACGACCCTCCGGAAGCTATCGACTGGCCTTCCCGGCCTAAGCCGCCGCAGAGGACCGTTCATTTATGGGATATACATGGGCAGCCATCCTCCGTTACCGCGGAGGAGTGGTACGAGATGCGACGGGATGTACTGGCTAGGGGGGGCAAGGTCTTAAACTGGGAACGGCCGCCGCAGAGGCTTTTGAACGACGGGACTCGGGTGCTTTCCTCTGGTCAAATAATCTATTGTTAAAGATTTCCTTAACCACCACTACTAGCGTTATGCACCAGGACATGTCCTTCATCCGTATATCGAGCTGCTGATAAGCTGATTCAAAGGAGTGGGACGTGGTGGTCCGGGATTCGTATTTTACAATGATTAATTCATAAACATACAGTGGAGATTTTGTCCCTCCTGACACCTTGTGCTCACTGCTTTTTAGAGTCATCGCCGAATACATTCAACCCCAGTCCTTCCGAGTCCAGGAGCAGCTTGTTTCTGCCTCCGGCTTCCTGTAATTGAGAGGCAATTATTCTTGCGTTCTCAATCTTCTTCAACTCGACGTAGGCCTTGCTCTTCTTGATGGCGTCTCCGATGAGCTCGGCTGATCGGGCCTCACCCTGTGCCTTGACGACCATGGCCTGCTTCTCCTGTCTTGCCTTGTCGACGACAAAGGCTGCTCGCTGGGCCTCCTGCTGTGCCACTTGCTTGGCTTCAACTGCGGCCGTGAATTCGGGGGAGAAAGCAAGATGCTAGGAGAAGGTATGAACAAACGGTCACACTATTTATGAGGGGATAATCGTAACATACCGTGAGGGAAACATCATCTAATAAGATGTTAAATCTTGCCGCTCGTCTCGACAGGTTATCCCGGACTAGTCTGGCAACGTTCTCTCGCTGCGTGATCAACTGGCTGGCATTGAACTGCGCTACCACGCTCTTCAGCACCTCGTTCACAATGGAGGGTAAGACACGTTCATCGTAATCCTGTCCTAGCGTTCTGTAGATCTGTGGAAGAGCAGTGATGTTGGGTCGAGAGAGCACACGGCATGTGATGTTGACCATCTGCAAGTCCTTGGTGCCTGTGAGAGAGGAGACGTTTCTCGGCTTCGCTCGCACATCGTAAGTGATCGGGGTTTCGAACCAAGGGATCATAAAGTGAGTTCCTGCGCATAGTCGTGTGAGCATGCATCTGGTATGCGACGGAGGATCGAGGCCCCTCCGGACGAGTCGGGCTCACCTTCAGTATAGATCTCTTTGCTGACACCGCTGACTCTTCGGTATTTAATAGCCCTGTGACCACCGTCGACGTTGAATAGGGAGTTCTGCAGGAGGATAAATCCACCACCGAGGAGACCGATAGCTACCGCTGCCATGCCGACTCCGTTAGGTGGACGACCACCAGGGAACCCACCTCCAGGGAATCCGCCTCGGTTCTGGCGCACCATCGCACGCATGCGCTGATAGTAATCGTCCATTGGAGAGCGCGACATCTTGGGCGACGGCAGAAGGACGAAGGTGGAGGCCGATGTTTGTGGTGTTGCGGCGGAGGGCGGTTGACTCCAGCAAATGGTGATCCGTCTTTTTTCGTGGTACCGCAGGCTTTAGGTATCGGTCTGATCGGAACAAGCCTGCGATTGGTGGACTGGTGGAGGTGCAGAATGGCTGAATGGACTTGAACGGTCAGCTAGGTACATAGGTACCCACTGTATTTTTGGGATGTGGTCCATGCACGCATTGTATTTCCGGTCGCGACTTTCAATGTTCTTTTAAGCTTTCGAGCTCTATCGATATCAACGGCTACCGGGCTAGCATAAAAAGCAACATTGAAGGGAACAGCGACGGGACCACCGCAACACAGACTCATGTGCGTTTCTGCAACAACCTGCAGCCAACATACTTCTGCCCCTCATTTGTTTCCTTCCCGTTGCTGCCGACACAATCATGTCAACAAAACCCCCGTCACGCGTGGTCTTCGTCGGCAACATTCCCTATGGCCTCTCTGAGGAACAGATCACCGACATCTTCAGTACTGCCGGCAAAGTATTGAACTTCCGTCTCGTCTACGATAGGGAAACTGGTCGGCCCAAGGGATTCGGCTTTGCAGAGTATCCAGACGCGGGTAAGTCTCTCTAACTGGTTCTAACTGGTGTTTCCCGTCGGCAATGGCACGTGTACTCATTACTTTACCTGTCTAGATTCTGCAGCATCCGCCGTGCGAAACTTGAACGACTACGAAATCATGGGACGCAAACTCCGCGTCGACTATAGTACGGAAGGCCGAGTTGACGGTGATGATGCTAACAATTCATCTACCATGACCACTCAGCCTACGAATGGTGCTTCGCATGCCGCCGCCCAATCTGCGCCTGCGGGCTCGCTACCTCCCCTCCCACCCGGCAAAGAGCTACCTCCTGGCGTGACCGCTACCGATGCCATCTCTAGAACCCTCAACACACTTCCTCCAAGTCAACTCCTGGACATCTTGGCTCAGATGAAGTCGTTTGCGACGACTGATCCTGCCCGTGCGACCGAGCTGCTGCAACAGGCGCCGCAGCTTTCCTACGCCATCTTCCAGGCCCTCCTCCTGATGGGTCTCGTCTCTCCCGACGCGATACATTCCGTAGTCGACACTTCGGCTGCCCCTCCTGCACCCCAACAACCTCCGGCTGGCTATCCCCCTGCGGCCCCTGCCTACACCGGTGCTACGACAGTTACGCCACCGGTTGCCGCACCATACGCGCCGCCTGTCACAGCAGCTCCGCAGGCTAGCTATGTGCCCCCTGCTGCCAGTGCACCCGTCGCAGCGGCACCGCAGGATCCGGATGCCCTGATGCAAGCGGTCATGAGCTTGCCACAAGAAACCATCGACCAATTACCCGACGCGGAACGCCAGCAGATCCTGGCTCTAAGAGCTAGTTTCATGGCCCAGAGACGCTAGGGCATGACCTGGCAGCTCTTGAGGCGTGGTTTTTCTATTCGGTTCGTTAACTCATACCCCAGCGAATGGTTGGAAGTTGGCGTTTAGGTTACGGTTCAGGAACAAAAGCATTAGGGGTATACACATGGCATCAAGGTTCAATCTCGAGTTCGTAGGGACTACCTAGGTCTGACCACTGAAAAAAAGATAGTTTTGAAGAGGTTTCTATCTCTCACGTTCCTCAAGCGCATTTTGCATGTTTCTGCCGTGAGGATGAAAGTTTGACTCCTATTGATTTTAAGGGGGAGTAGTGTAATGTGCTTCGACACAGGCACCGCTCTCACTTCTTTGGTAGATGTTCATAGTACCACTCAATTGCCTTAAAATACACACTATTCCATTACACAAGTCCATGTTGGACAACATATCGGGAGCTTACCTAAGGTAGCCGGACCTTTGAATTTACCTTACCCACAATGAGCTTTTTTGATGGAAATGGGGAATTTACCTACATACATGCTTATTACATTAATGTACTTGGTAAGGCCGCATCTACGTCACACCTTTTGTTATACAAAGTCCCACTCCTTGCAACGTTGGACCTTTCAATAATGGCGCTGGACCAAAAGGAGTTTTCAATTTGAATGTTCAGGATGGCTGGAGTATCTCCATGAACTTACTTCCCCAACCTACATACCTAGTGTATCTACCTAAGGTATATACAACATTGAACGGGTCCCCGAAAGCGACGCTCGAGCTAGTATCTCGATCCGAATTCCGCCTGGCCTTGCATTAGTCCCCACATAGGTACACGTAGGTACCCACCTATCCCCATTGACCCATTGACATCACCACATAGAGGGCTCCCATAAGATAAGCTATACACTAGAGAGCCTACACTGGAGCTAGCTCAACTCTAAGCTTAAACCTCATTTATCAATTGCGCCCTGCCTCTCGGAAGAAACAAAAAACTTAGTCTTGAATTCCCTCCTCCGAATTTAAACAGAACTACAAGAACTGGTTTCTACGAGTATGGTTATCCGTCGTCATGGCTAGCAACCAGTTTTCTGTTCTTGGCTCATCTCGTGTGCCGGATCCCCCAGCGCCTTCCAATGCGACGGGATCCAGCACTCCAGCAGCCAAGAAAAAGCATCGCGCAGGGCGAAAACACAAGAAGCCGAGGCGGAAATCCTTCGCTGCTCCTTCAGGGGATGCCCAGGGCGAGGACTTACCTCCATCTAGCCACTCCGGCAACAGGTCTGGTTTCTATATGCACGGGAGGAATCTGAGTAATACGAGCATCGACAGCGAGGCGCTTCTCGACCACAGGTGCGCTGTGAGCCCAATCCATATCAGCCATGACAAAAGTGGCTAATTCCAATGTAGGGAGCACCGATATCCGCGACCACGACGACCCTCGACGCTGGCAGCCTCCCTTCACTTGCCTTCATCGACAAGCCGGCCTCGTACACTACAGGGAGTTCAGAGCCATGACTACAACGAGGAAGAGGAGACGAACGAGTCGGCCCCTTTATTATCAAGTTCTTCGCGACAGGATCTTAATTCTTCGCGGGGTTATGGCTCGAGTGATGGACGACGAAGAAACGATACATCTTCTAGCCGCCCTAATTCTAGCGACCGGAAGACTCAACTGGGGCCCATGACACCATCTGATAGGTACAATGTCAATTACCCGCCGTCTGTACCTGGCACGCCTACATTGGGACCTTCTGACCGGCTGGACATGAGCTTCGGGGATGTTATGATGAGAGACGAGCTTGCCGAAAGTACCTCTCGACCAGGCAGCGTGCTCGAGACGGACAACGATCGGCTTCGCGACCAGTCTCCCTTTGGCAGACGTCATACTATTCCGTTTCAAGCCCAGGAGGATGTCTGCTTCCCTCAAGAGGGGATGTCGGAGTTAGCCGAGGAGGACGCCCAACAGGCTCGCGACACTCGCAGCATACGAACCCGGCGTCGAAGACGAATCAAGTGGCCGGACTTAGCCATCCTTGAAGAGTGGTCGAGACTCGAGAGAGAGAATCGGAGCGAAGAGAGGCGAATGAAGAAGATCACAGAGCCACAATTGGTGAATGGTCGCTTGCGACCTGTCCATAAGGGATGGTACCGCATAGAGGAAGACGCTCCGTATCGATTCACCTACTTCAACGAGGAATTTCAAAGCACTATTCACAGCCAATCCATATCGGAGCTGGTACAGCCGGATACTAGCTTCAAGGATCTTTTCCTTCCAGACCCACCGATCCTATCCGATTCGTCTGATGAAGAAGACGACGATGAGCCTACTATTCCGGTAGCCAATTCGGCCAGGAATGGTGACGTACCTTCTAGGGGTCCAACTCGGCAATCGTCTTTGACACCAAATAACATATCACACGAAGGCAATTCCGATACCACCCCAAGACGAGAGTCTGGAACCTCCGCGGCTCCCTCTAGAAACCATTCAGGGGACGCAAGTCCAATGCGGGCTAAGTCTCCACTTCCTGGTATGAAGTCGCCGCCCGTGGCTGAGCAGAAACAGCCACGATACGGCGAACGACCTGTTTGGTGGTTGGATGTACTGAGTCCCACGGAGGCAGAAATGAAGGTGCTCGCCAAAGCTTTCGGAATCCACCCCTTAACATCCGAGGATATCATGCTCCAGGAACAACGTGAAAAGGTTGAACTCTTCCGGCACTACTATTTTGTCAATTACCGATCATTTGATCAGGACGCTGAATCGGAGAATCACCTGGAACCGGTCAACATGTACGTCGTGGTGTTCCGCGAAGGTGTCATCTCCTTCCACTTCAGTCAGACTCCGCATCCCGCCAACGTACGGCGAAGGATCCGCCAGCTCAAGGATTACATGATTCTGAGCGCTGATTGGATTAGTTATGCAATCATCGACGACATCACCGACGTCTACCTACCTCTCATCCAGACAATCGAAGACGAAGTAGATGCTATTGATGACAGCATTCTACAACTCCATTCCTCCTCGGATCCGGCTTCGCCAAATTCCGACCAGAAGAAGCAGAACGACAACGAAAAGGGCACGGAAGCAAACGCGGAAAACGGCGGAGATATGCTACGCCGCGTAGGCGACTGCCGGAAGAGGGTCATGACTCTATATCGACTACTCGGAAATAAGGCGGACGTCATCAAGGGATTCGCGAAGCGCTGCAATGAACACTGGCAAGTTGCTCCACGGTCCGAGATAGGGCTGTATCTTGGCGACATCCAGGATCATATCGTGACTATGACTGCCAACCTTAGTCACTATGAAGTGTGAGTTACGCTAAGTCGACCTCGGGCATGAATATGCAGCTGACTTGAATAGGATCCTCGCTCGGTGCCATGCAAACTACATAGCACAGATCAATATTCGCATGAACGAACGGCAGGAGCAAACTGCGGATGTCCTGGGTAAGCTAACCGTGCTTGGTACCATAGTGCTGCCGATGAACATCATTACGGGTCTCTGGGGTATGAACGTCTGGGTTCCCGGCCAAGAATACGAAGGCGACCTGAAGTGGTTCTTCGCGATCACTGCGGGACTGCTCATATTTGGGCTAGCCTGCTTTATCATTGCCAAGAGGGTATATAACATCGTTTAGACGAAGACATACGCATATTTGGGTATCGTATATACGCGTACACATTCGGCAGTGGGTATATGTTTAATAAAGCAAGCCGTCTTGGTTTACCAAGACAGGCGGGGAACGCTGCCTAGGTATATATCTGACGAAACACGTACTTGCTCGGTGACGCCCCAGTGCCACCGGCCCAGCAAGGTACTCGGTTTTTCTCTTTTCGTGGCCGCTCACATGGCCAGCTTTGTTCCAGTTATGTTATTCGTGCATGAAAGCACCAGATTTTGGCGCCCTCTTCATAAAGTAGAACACGAGCCGCGAAGCACACTTCATTGAGTATAGCAGAGGCGCCTCGGGATGGGAAACTTAAGGAGTTGAGTATTTCAACTGGATGGATAGTTTGCTCGAAATTTTGACTTAATTTATGTAATGAGCTAATATATTCAATGGCACCAACACCTTTCGTTCTTCATGTCTGTGTAGACTGAGATATAATAATCTGGCTGAGGGTGCCGGTTGGACAGGTATGTAAATAGGGGCCTGGTTTGGAAGGTAGAGCGATACAAGTTGATATATGTTCAGTGGGAATGCCCGTGCGTTACAGGATCAAGTGATACAAGTGTATGCGAGACTTGAGAGAACATAGTACAATAATCTCTTTTTCGGACTCTCATCACAAGACCGTTGAGGGTGTAGTGTATCACAGCACTCTCATCGTAGCTAGAAAAAGGGCTGCTTACCTAGATGAATAACCCCGTTAATGGTCATCTCGGGGAACTAACTGTGGCTGACCAATCTCCAGCTTTTGGAATGTGGCGGTGGAAACATCTAGATGTGGCGAATATCCCGCAGTAGTTCAAGCTACAACGCGAACGATTGGCCAGCCTTGAGTGCCAAGCCTACGGAAGAAAACAAGTACTTTGTATCAGTCAGCAAGTTTCCTTCAGCCTCTCAACCTTATTTTTCCCATTGCTTCCCTTCGACATTTTGAATTTCGCCTCCCAATTACAAGACCAAACAACTTCCAATATCGAGTGAAGATTGCACGGAAAATCGCGATTGCAATTCAATCCCGATCGATCACAAACTTTTATAGACGTCATTGCGAGTATCGTCAAACAAACAACCATCGCGACATTCGCCTGAAAGGAAGAACGCGACAGGAGGAATTCCATTTCCTCAGTTAGATATCCCATCAATCCGAACTTCACACCTTCATCAACACACATCATGGCCAACTTCCTAGCCTCCATCTTCGGCACGGAGCAGGACAAGGTCAACTGCTCCTTCTACTACAAGATCGGCGCGTGCCGGCACGGCGACCGGTGCTCGCGCAAGCACGTGAAGCCGAGCTACTCGCAGACGATCCTGCTGCCGAGCCTGTACCAGAACCCGGCGCACGACGCCAGGGCGCGGCTGACGCCGGAGCAGTGCGCGAACCACTTCGACGCCTTCTACGAGGACCTCTGGTGCGAGCTGTGCCGGTACGGCGAGCTCGAGGAGCTCGTCGTGTGCGACAACACCAACGACCACCTCGTCGGCAACGTCTACGCCCGCTTCAAGTACGAGGACGCCGCCCAGGCCGCCTGCGACGCCCTCAACTCCCGCTGGTACGCCGGCCGCCCCGTCTACTGCGAGCTCAGCCCCGTCACCGACTTCCGCGAGGCCTGCTGCCGCCTCAACTCGGGCGAGGGCTGCGTCCGCGGCGGCTTCTGCAACTTCATCCACCGCAAGAACCCCTCCCCCGAGCTCGAGCGCGAGCTCGCCCTCAGCACCAAGAAGTGGCTCAAGATGCGCGGCCGCGACGAGAAGAGCGTCAGCAGGAGCCCGAGCCCCGAGCCCACGCGGAAGCGGTATTAGAAGAAGGAGAAGAAGTAGGGGAGCAAATGTGTGGCGAAAAGTTCGTCGTCGACGGGGTTATTATTGCTATTATTTGATTCCGCTACGCAGGGAGGGGAGGAATAATGTAGGCTTTCCAGCAATGACACACAGCTGAATATATGGTCCTTAGATAGGCTGGCTTGGGGCTATCTATCATAAGGATCGAGAACGATGACCACGACGCATTAGCGAAGCTACCTTGATAAAAGGGAAAGCACAGGAAATCTCCATTAACGGGGGTTTGAAACGAGACGAAAGTAGACAGGACGTGAAGAAGGAGCACAAGAAAAAACAACGATGTGCGCAAAAGGCATGGAGTCAATTGCGCAGAAAAAAACCACACAAAATACGGGATACCCTTACATTGTTCATCTGTTTACTACGTTAATCTCGGAGAGAAAGGAACGCGACGAGTGGACAAGCAGGCCACTTCAATCTCCTCATCTAGGGCACTCTGGCCATCTCGCACCATGTCGGTATGAAGCACGTCTGAAGTTCGTCTGGAGCGCAGGGTAACCGGAAGCGCGTACTTGGGACTCGGTATCAGGCGTGGCGTCGACTAACAAGAATAGGTGACTGCCGCACTAAACTTCTCAGTTGGCAAGTTTGCCCACTCAAGAGCAATCAGTCTATGGATACGAATAGTTTCTCCTATAGGAAAGCTCAGGGAAGAGATCAAATCAAAAGGTTCACGCCTGTTTTCATTAACCATGTTTGTTCGTGCTATGTGTTATGTGCCATGTGCTTTAAACCGTAAACACCATCTAGTTGCCACATACCCAGACTCTTGACCTCAGTTTAGCACCATCTCCACCAAGGTAACACGTCGGAGACATCATCAACGCTACTAAGAGTTTTGATTCAAATCAAAGTTTCATTAATTCCGATGCTGCAACGTACAATGATTACTGACTGCCCGAGGAGGGCCCATCGATGCATCTATCCCGTTTCCGTTTATGCTTCTTTCTGCTCTCTGCTCTGATTCTTGGCTCCGAGGTCTGCCACTATTACTGCTAGAAAGGAAGATGCTCCTACGCTATGAAACATTCGTCTGCCACAATCGAGACTTGGTAGAGAATAGCCAGAACAGAGTCCTTATGCAAATGTAGGTAGGTATGCGAGGAATTAACTCCTATTCCCTGAGTGGAGAAACACAAGATCTGATTAGCGGATTGGACGAACGCTTGAGCTGAGAGAGCTGCTCGTTTCCCGCAAAACACGGAAGACGAAACAGGACGCCTCATTAACGTGGAATTTCCCCTTTTCTACTCCACACGGCCATCCTCGGCGTCGCCTGTCTCGCCTTCACGCATAGCCCGGTCATCCCTCAGCGTCGAAGAAATCATCGTTGCTCCCAGCCGTATCTTGCTTCTTCAGGCCCGGAGTCTGATTGTTCTTTGGCAGCTCCTTCTTCATGTCGCCCGTAAAGTCGATTAGCGGCCCTTCAGGTTCGCGACCCGTCGATTTTAGCATGGATGAGATTTCGTCGCTTTCCTTTCTTGCGGGTTGTGCAGGCTGGGCCGGCGCATCGTTCTGGCCGAAATCGATCAAATCCCCGCCCTTATTTCCAGGGGCTGAATTGCCAGTCGTGTGCGGGTGCGGCGGGGGTATGTCGAAGTCTCTCGGCTTCTGCCCAGGTAATATCGGGTAGATGGCCAAGATCTGCTGGGCTTGCTTTTCCGGGGTTGTAGAGGTATCACTACGTCTTAAGTTAGCAGGTTGCGTCGGCATGGAGTGATGTCCTTAGAGATGCTACTCACATGTGTGCGTTGATAATCCACTCCAAATGTTCCATATCTTCGCTCGTGCCGCCGTACTCCTTGTCCACTCTCCTGAATAGTCGCGGATGCCATTCCACACCAGCTGCTGCTCTACTCGCTGCCTCATCTCTCTGCCGGTCCTCGACCTTGGTTTTCTCATCGGTCGCCAACTCGTGATTTCTGTCCTTCACAGCCTGCGCCGTCTTCAGCCACAATTTCTGCGATTCTCGCTCGTCCTGCTCCTCTAGCGGCCTCACTTGGGGTAGCGACGGCTTTGCTTTTCGTGCGTCGAAGAACATCTCCTTGTGCCCATTCTAGATAATCCCGTTAGCCAGGGGCGAAGCACTAGGAGCTGCGAATTTACCCACCCTGAGGTCCTTAATGAACATCTCCTCGCTCCATAAGCCGGATAGTTCGAACAGGGTCTGCCCGGTGCGGTCGTCCTTTATCGTGCCCCCGATGGCATTGTACGTCCCGCTGACCCATCCCTTCGTCTTGAAGTCGACGTCGGCTGTCAGACCCAACTCGGGACATCGCACTACGCTATGGTCGCCCAACTCGTACTTCATGTTACCGAACAGGATCCCTCTCGCGTACATATTAGGCTGTGTCAACCAACTGGAAATATGGTCGGTCAGTCCTCGCTCATATAATATATAAGTCTTACACATCTCACATACTATCTTTCTCCTTGTTTCTTATTCTTCCCCCTATTTGTCAAAGTGAGCACGGCGATTCCCTCCATCAAACTGGCAGCCGAGTTGCCCAAGAACTTGCTCCTCGGCTTCAGGGTACCGTCTATGCGAATATGGTGATCTGGCGCCATGTAGAAGTAGCTCGACTTCGGCGGATGGTGAGATGTCTGTTCGGAGATGTAGTAGGCGCGGCTCTTATCAGGGAGATCCCAATAGCAGGAGAATATCTCGCCGAGGATGGGGTTGAGCGGCTTCTTGACACCCCTGTGGTCATGCGTCAGCCAACGTTGTGTAACCCACGGTGCAGAGTATAGGGGATGCCATACGGTGGTCTGATATGCCAGCCGCTCAGATAGAACTTGACGACGGAGACGAAGCGCAGGACCGGGTCGTCGATATCGGGAATGGGAAGAAGCATCTCCGGATGGCACATAAAGCTGAAGTTGACCCACGTAAGCCCTTGCATACACAAGCAGTTGTCACACAATGATTCAGAAGTACGCACTTGGTGATCCGCTCTAGCATGCTCCGGGGTTCCAGAATGAAGGTAGGCAAGACAACTCGGCTGAGGTCGGCGCCGGGCCTCAGCTGCGAAATGATGTGTGTGAGCACTGCTCGCGCATTAGCTACGACTACCGTAGTTCAGGGGTGCGAATTCGAGCAGCACTCACCGTTGCCCTGTTCGGGCTCGATGATGGAGGTGTCATCGTCGTCGGCGCCGTCCGCAGACGATTTGCTGCCTGAGTAGAGCCACATAAGTGTCAGCAAGCAGGAAGCCTTGAGATGGGAATAATGCTACAACTTTAATGCGGCGATAAAGGGGGGTAGCTGGTTATAGGTAAAAGGTAAAGGTTGTCCGATGTCGTAATCCTAATGTCTTTTTTCTTCTTTTTAAGGTTCATGTTACATACTAGCATTCGAAACTGTCCGGCGACGGCGGCCCAGGCCCGACGTGATCTTGCCTCCGTGCATCCTCTCTGTCGTGTCGGCTCGGATCGAAACGCCTGATTGAATTAGGTAGGTAACCTCTAGAGAGGGTCTTGTCAACGAGGACGAAAGCTGAAAAAAGCGTCGCAAGAACTGAAGCGTAGCCTGCACCTTCTATCTAAAGTCCGGCGTGGCTGTGTACACTACATGTACGTAGGTCCTGTACGTCTGGTAAGGTATAATGATGTACCCCTCCCCACGTTCTGCGGATTCTCGGGTCGTTATCGATTAGAACCTACCCCTAATTAGAGGGGCTCGCCTATGACCTCACTACCTAGGGCTGCTAGATAACGTCAACCCCAACAAAGATGTCCTGTATGTGGTATTCCGTACAAGTCGAAGTGGGAAACGAGAAGGAAGTTCGAAACGAGGTTCGCGACTGTAAATTCTATCCTCTTATTAAAATAGGAATACAGTGTGGTTGCGTCTGTAACAATGAAAACCAGAAACCAAGTAAGTTGGTAGCAGCCAGCTTCGTAAGAGGTAGGTATGCAAATAAATATCGGTGCCTATTCTATGGAAAGCAAGGGGTCAACAAGCACGCATGGGAGCAGTTCATGTTACTACCCAAATGACCAGTGGGAGATCTTGGACGTTAGGGCAGTTACGTAGTGGGCTGCTGCAAGGTAATGTAGCAATTTACGTATCAACTGCTTCTTAAAGGGGGGACACCAGGTTAAACGCCACGAGGGTCAAGGGACCGATGACGTACGTCGAACGCTTCTGGATGCGCCATTCACTTGGACAAGACCTGAATAGAACACTTAGATAGGGAGGCAGGTAACTATTGGTTGACTTAAATTGTTAAAATTCAGCTCCCTTTCGAGCCTCGAATTCTAGCTTGACAGGCAATTTGTAGTTCGAAATCGCCTCAACAACAAGTAAAGTCAGTTGTAAGATTGTTTGTCGGCCAGGCAATTGTATCCCGTTTCACTGTGCTCCTTGGGAAGCGTCTAGCCTTCTGATTCCTCGACTTGTGACGCCCAATCTCTTGCTCGAATAACCACTGGGGTATCTTGACAATAGCAGTGCTGTAGGGTCGCAGTGCCCATCAGCTAAAAAGTTATGCAGACCATCTGCACGAATCATGCTCTCATTCAATCGTGGCGCTCCCTTCATTTCCCCCTACTTAATCGCGACCCTTTGACAGGCGCCGGTAGAACCGCGCAGAGCCTATCTCTCTCTAGAGGTCCGTTGGTCAATAATTCAACGACCGATGACTAAAAGGAGCAAAAACTTACCAAAAGTGTCATCAAACAATATCGTTATGTCATCATGCTCGCCAGCAAAATCAGGCATGTCCAGACACAAGAACGCCGTATCATCCATATCAGCGCCGCCTTCGCGTGGCACTTTCGGTAGCGGGAACTTGGCGTCCGCCAGCTTCAAGCCCGCTTTCCCATTTCGGCCAAATGACTCAAAAACATCAGTCCCCTTGAGCACGAACCCCATGCACTGCCCGTGATGCCAATCCTCAAAAAAGGCTAGCAACTGTACGGTTTTGTCCTGTTGTACCACTTGAACTCGTGTGGTGCCGGCTTCCCACTTCTTGTGGATAGGCACCACCATCCTCCGCCGTGAGATGTTCAGGCTTGCGGCAATGCCGTCGAAGAGTACAGAGTACCCTGTGAGCCCAGCCTGGAACGAATGCAAGTCCCTGAAGCTTGGAAACCTGTAGGTCCGGACTGTCTGGCCGCGTTGGATCGTGTTCTGCAGACCTGCAAACTCACGATGCGAATCACGAGGCACATGTGTTTCTAGTATGGAGACTGTCAGGTCAACCTGCGGCTGCCGCAGAACATGCAACGTCAGGATATCCTTCGTGCCAAGCCTAAGCTTCAACTCTCCCGGTGCGACATTGACTCGGTCCGTGATAGTGCTAACCACACCAACTCCGTTCTTATCCAACGACTCGATCTCGACTCTGAGCTTTTCTGCCAATACAGTCTGGGGAATTTCTGCATATTTGTCATTAATGACGCGTGCACGCTGCCAAGGTAGTCGCTGGATAGCCGGGAAGCCTCCCTTTGTATCACCAACTCCATCTGACATATTCATGCCTTCTAATGGTACCTCCGCAACGATTTCCTCATCTTGGTGAATATACGTTCCGGTGATCATCTTCAACAGCTTTTCGCGCTCTCGGTCGTCGTCGAACGTCATCATCATCCGTCCCTTGTCTTTTCCGTCGTTGAAATCCAACTGGAGGACGGGCGCACGTTGGTCGCCACGCAACAGAGCAAATTGGACAGGAAGCTGAGGTGGGAACAGATGCGTTATTCCGCTGAGCGTTCTGATCCTCGGACCGGTGACGACGGCAAGCCGGAAACCTCGGTGGAACGTTCTGGGTCCGGTTGGGCTACTCTCCTTCAGGAGTTTCTCGAATAAAGCTATTTGGCACTGTCCGACTGGTTCCTTGGGGAAGGTCCTTCCTTGCGGGTTCGAATCTAGGTAATGAAGGCCACGAAGTGTGGTACTATGCTTGACGACTTCATCCTTTCGTGGATATAGGTAAGACTGGACTTTGGAACTGAAATCGTACATGCTCCACAGCAACTTGAAGTCTTTCTCCGAGCACTCGATCGCGAGCATGAATCCCCTGGGTAGCCTGAGCTCGAGTCGGCACGCATCCGGCCTCCACCTGACATCTTGCCATGTCGGACCTGCATTCTTATCTGCTTGTATGCGCAGCGAGACGGAGCAGTTCTGACTTGCGAGAACGAAGTTCAAATTCGGGTCTGTTTGTGATCGAACGATTGACAACATGCAGGGAAAACGAGTTTGCCTCGACTCTACGCCCTGTTCCATGAAGAAAACGTCGGCCATTACCCGTCCGTAATTGAATTGCTTCGTCGTATCTCCAATAGGTAAAGCTTCTAGCGCTTCCATAGAACGAGTTGGCTGCTGTGTAGCGGCGACACCCCATATTCCATTGAGAAGGGCAACGATATCCTGGCTCACTGACGGGTATTCTATGAAGATGAACTTATCCATTGTCTGCGGAAGAAAAGGTTCTTCCGGTGGTAGGAATCCATTTCGCTTCATAGACCCAGACAGCTTCTTTAAGTTAGATATCAAGACTTGCCGGACTTCGCCCAACTCGCCGTCCACGGGGCTATATTTGCCTTCCGCTACTTCGGGAAGTGCTTGCTCCATTAGCCAGTATCCCTTTGCTAGATCTGTGTAAGCTTGGTATCTAGCCATCAGCAATCGGGGTTCCTCTGGGTCAGCTGGACGACTTCTAATAATCGTCTCCAGCGATGTTCTCCCTTTCAGGAACCACCACAATGCAGCTCGGCACATGTCCTCAGGTCGTGCTGTTCCCAGCGGCCTATATTGCTCCGCATGAAGGCGGAACAGCTCATACAGATGCTTCGTGCGAGAAATGAACGCCTCTAATGCTTCATCGCTAGACGAAACCACAGCGTCATGAAGGCTTCGGTTAGTCTTCTCCGGTGAGGGTGGGAGGAATCCACGTGAAGCAGGATTCTGAGTAACTGGTGTGGCTTTGTGAGAGAGGTCAGAAGTCGAATGGATAGAGTTCGAATATAGAGATGAGGGGCTGTCGCCTGTGTGGTCTGTGTTGATTCGTAATTCATCCGGCGACATAGGTCGCTGTGACATGGAGGGCACCATGTCAAAATCGGGGACCTCGTCCTGAGGAGGCAAAGGCGGTAAAGGAGACCTATTAGACGAAGAGGTAGGCTGTGGTGACCTCATAGAAGGGCTCTTCATTGATCCTTGCTGTATTGGCGAGGGCCGTAGGGGAGATCTGGTAGATTGAGTCCGTAATACCGAAGAAATAGAATCCTGCAGCGATGGCGTTGTTGATGACACCCGGTGAGACATGGATCTTTCTGGGGGAGGGGTCGGCTCTTGCATCTTTGGTAGCGGCATTGGTTTTTGGCGTGAGGCTTCTCGAACTGGCTCGGGAGAAGAGGTTTGGTCGTCCCAATCGTGGTGCGAATTGGCACTGGCGGATCTCATTGCCTCCGCAAAAGCCATACCCTCTGCCTGTCGCTGCTGCTGTTGTTGAATCTCAATGAAGGAGCGACGGTTTTCGTCTTTCTGATGGTTAATACCCAGGAAACGGGATTGGGCAGGTTCCCCGGCAGGGAGAGTACGGGGCTTAGGGGGCTCGGGAGACTGAATATGAGCCGGGCCCGGACCTTCCATCCTGAAATCTGAGATCGTGCTCAATCCTGTCTGCGTCCGTCGTATAGGACCTGGCACAAATCCGCCATCGTCTCTCTTTGAGACGTCCTGGAATGCCCCCACTTGCCTAGCATATTGATGGCCCTCCCTCGTTGGCGGGATTGGTGCCGAGATTGGTGCCGATCTAGATCTTTTCCTTCTACCGATCTCAGCCACGATGGTCTCGCACTCATCACCACCTTCTCCAATGATCTCGGGGTAGGTGTCGACGAAACGAACAACAAGCCCTTTGTGTTTTCTCGGTCGAGGTGGACTGTGTGACCGTGCCCGCTGAGCTAAGCTCTGGGACGATTTGTTTTCGACATCAAGAGCTTGCGGGAATCGGCTGACTTTGGACGTGTCGAGAGCGAGTGCTGGTGGGCCTCTCGGGGCTGTAGGTGGCGGTGGAGGAAGAGGATGGGCGACCGCTAGTCGGTCTGAGCGGCCAAGGAAGTCGGAGATCTCGTTTGCAGTTTCTTCGTTGGTCATTTTCCTCTCTCTAGTATTGCCACCAAACAGCTTTCCCATAATACGATCCCTTCGTCGGGCGCCTTCAGTGGGTGCATCGTGCTCCATCGTCGTCCGTGATTTGGCGGGGTACAACAACATATGCCTTGGGAAACCATCAATCTCCCGTGCTTTCAGCGGCCGGAACTGAGTAGTTGCTTGTAAATGGTTTCGTGGGTTGGAGAAAAGCTCAATTGGGCGAAGGTGAAAAGATTGGCGAGGCCCTGTAGCTGTCGCGTGTCCGTCGGGGGCAGCACAAGAGAGCTGTCCGAAATTTAGTTTGAAGATCAGGAGTTGCTGTGGAAGTGTGTCTTGTTTACTTGTGTGTACCCAGTTGTCCGACCCAGTCCGTTCGAGATAGCGAGATTGTAATGTTAATTAGTTTGGCTGGGATCGTCGACCACCAAGGGGGGGGTGAATATGTAACGAGATAGGTACACCACCACGCATTCACAAGCAGCCAGGCAAGTTTATTTGGTCGGCTCAGTTGCCCACTATAAACTCCCCAAGGGGTAGTGGCGGTGGAATGCGACTTTCCACAATCAACGATATATTTTCGGATGCACAATTACCTATAGTGGCCGGGGTGAAAAGGTAAGGGCGGAAGGAAACCAGAGTCAATACGGCTGTTGGCTTTGTTGAAATTGGATGAAGTGTGTCGTGTGTCACCCAGTTTACCTTGCTGTTTTATTCTGAAGTAGAGGTGCCAGTCGTGCAGTTCCTCAGTTAGTGTAGTCGTATGAATTGGTCGTGCAGATCGGCCAGTTTCAGGTACAGATACTGGAACTATCTTGGCAGAACCCGCATTTTTCGAAGACTCGACGTTCCAATTCCTCGACACAGGCAACGTGAGAAGAAACCAGATCTGACGAAGAAATGCAGGTCGGGTCAGGTCAGGTATTGACCTGTGTAAACGCTGGTCCAATAAGGGGTCCCCCAATCTATCGTTGTTAGTTACGTGTATGTATGAGACCAGTTGTATCAATTACATAGTTGTAGGTTGAACGCATCGTGGGTACACCTGGCAAGCCTAGCACTTAATCAGGATGGATCCATTTAGGAACGAATCAGGATCAGGCCCTGGCGTTGGACCCTCGGGCCCCATTGAGGGCTCCCGCCTATCGCGGTCCAGGGACCACCCTTAAATTCTTGGCGCCACCGTTACGAAGCTCTAGGCTAAGGCAAGACTAACCGCGAAAGGTAGCTCTGTATCACAGCATGCTGCTGGGGCCTGGCGATAGGGCTTATCAAATAGCGTCAGCCCAATATAGGGACTTTTCTTCCCCAAAAGTGCTAAAAATGCACTTCTCCCTTCCTCGACTGCCTCCATTAGGAACTACATACATCCATGGACGTAGTACTAAGCCAAAAATAATCACAGCCTGAGCAAATTCCGGCCGTTGAGCTACAGTACATATGTAAGGGCGCGGGGCTTTGGAGATCAGCAGCCACCTGCTAGACATTGCGCATAAGGTACCCGTACCCGCCGGTCTGGATTGGTCTCTTTGCTCGGTTCTACTGAAGATGATAGCGTGGATGTTACCTACATCTGTGCCGTCCCTAAGTTACCTTGTAGATGTCAGATGAGTAACCCATGCCCATACTGTAGTCTCACCTTATATCCATTTATATACCAACACCCGAAATATCTATTTAGGTCCTGGTCTAGACACCTGCCGGTTCTCCCTTTCTAACTTGCTCACAACGTCAAGTCATACCCGCTGTTTTGCTCAGAGGTTGAACGCGGAGAAGTCTTACGGGTTCTTCGTCACAGTTTACTAAACCACAGACACTATGCGGAACATAGATCTCGACCGCCAGTACCGGTCCACCTACAACGGAAGGCATACTTTGTCTCCTGAAATGTATCCTTAGCCGCAATGGCGGTAAAGCGTGAAACCCAATTTCGGTACGTAGTTGGTTGGTAAGGCTAGCTAGGCGCCTCAATTAAGACATATAGTAAGGCTACCTTGGGTAGCATCAAAATTGGGGGCTGCAAGATGGCTCGATCTGATGGTGCTGGGCTGACTGGTAAGATTGGACACGAGGGACGTGCAGTCAGCGGACGTAAATGATACGACCAATCTAGGTAAGCCTACCGTGATAGCCCAACATATTATCGTAACGTCCCGTCAGCCCCGTTGTACACCCACGAGGGGCCGCTTTCGGTCTCACCAGATACTTCACACACCTACTTACATCCGGTCAAATCCACGGCCCGTGAAGCCATATCGGGAATAGAATGCCACGCTCGGCAATCGACTTCGTCTTTCAGCCTATCTAGAAGAAAGGCGTCATTCCGCTACAGCTCGTCTAGCCTCACCCTCGCGCATCTTTCTCAGCAAATGGATTTTCGGCTTCATCCTCGGGCCAATCCACCAACCTCCAGTTAACGCTCTAGTAGCGTCCTTGACTTTCCTTACGAGAGCTCCTCTGCCGAACACTCTGTCTTGGCCGCTTTCGACATCGCTCTTTGACGATGCACTCGGCCTGATTAGTTCGATCCCGGCAAAGCCTTGCACCACTCCGACCGTCTCCCATGGGCCGATGACTTTAGTCGGATCCTCGGCGAGTACATAGTCGAACTTCTCCCAGAACGATGGATTCCGTAACGTATTTTCATCTTCAGTTTTGTCGTAATTGAACGTTATCTCGTTAGCGGGGCGTGGATCATTGGGCGGGTAGCGATGCTGTCCGAAGAGCGTCACCCCCGTCATACACGATAGCACGTCCGTGTGAATCGTAACGGTTTGCAGATCCGAAGAGGAAGTCGAAGTAACGAGTTGCCGGAGCTCCGAGAGCGCTTCACCACCTGGGTAATTAAGAGAAGATACGACAAGCATGGCAGTACTGATGCCGAACGAGACAAGTACCGAGCCAGCAATGGTGACGGAAGCGAGTAAGAAAGCGCCAGACTTCGCGCGCCTTGTAAAGATGTAATTTGCGGCCAAGGCCGCTGTTGCCGTCAACGGTGGCGCAACGTAGAAGATGAAGCGGGCTTCCTTGTGCGGCTGTAGGGAGTATATCGCGACGTAAAGGAGGCTAGGTATCACCAACGGTTGAGCCTGTTTTCTTGTGCTCGGGTTCCAAAGGGCATATGGGATAAGCGCAACGGTACTCAACGGGTTCATAAGAATCTTTGGTAAGGCGGATGTGAAATAATAGTGCCAGGGAGAGACGCCCCATTCGGAAGAAGAGCCAAGGATGGCGTTGTAATAAAAACCCCATAGTTCCGGCCACAACGGCTTCTGCCAGAAGTAGGAGTCAATCGGTATCGTTATCAACAGCGAAGTCGTGAAGAAGATGAGGAAAGTAGGAATAACCACGCCCAATGATAGTTGGGAGTAAGCCAGGCCGTGGAGGGTGATGGCTACAAGGAGAATAGCCAGCTCGGATCTGAATATTGCAGTAGCCATAGTGAGAGTCCCAATGGCTAGCCTATAGCGCCAGACCTGCGTCCGTTCATTAGGATGGCCCACCAACTGCGAAAATGCCAGCGTTGCTACCGGGAGTTAGTCTGGTACGCTTTTCGAAGCACAAAAGTGAAGACGTACTCAAGCCAAAGGCGAACATGTTAGGCAACGTTCTAGAAGCGTAGAATATGACGTGAAATTGGCTGAGTTGCAGTAACGCATACCACCTCGCAGTCGACCTTCCAAAGGCTGATTCCACATTCCGCTTGAACACCAGCAGCGCAGCAGCATTGAAGAGGCCCAAGAGCCCTCTTACAATAAGTTGCGCATACTGAAAGCCCACCAAAGCGATGATAGGCTGGCCAATCCCAGCCAGGAGAACTGGCCCAACGAAGGTCCGAGGGACAGCACCAGGGAAGTCGAAGTGATCATATTGAGACGCGAGCCGTTGATACACGTTCTCGGTAGGTGTTCCATAGACAAGAAGGTCGTGAGTCGCTTGAATGTTAAAAGACTCTTCGACTTTGGTATAAGGTGCTACCAAGAGATGTACCAAGATCAAAGCCGGTATTGCCAGCGACAGAAGAACGTCTTTGCTTGTTCGTTAGCATAACGGCTCACCAGTAGCAGAATACATGATATTATTGTCGTACCGATAGCAGCCATTGAAAATGTGTATCTGAGAGAAGTCTTCAAACATTCATGAATCGTAATGCGAAAGTTGAATTCATTGGATAAATGAGCGACACAAGCTTGGTTTAGACTTTCAACGGCATATTGTTGACAGACCTGCTGTTGTAACTTCAAACGTCGCCGATTTCAAGTCTGTTGATCTTCCAGAGTGGTTGCTGAGTATACATCCCAGGTATATGTTGCACCTAAAGCTTGGCACTGCATGCACAGCCACAGCCCACTACTTGGGGAGCTCTAGCCTCTTGCCAGCCAGCTCAAGCAACCCCGGCGCCGCGCCGTTGACACCTGTCTTACATTCGAGACCATTGACTGGACAACATTTCCAAGGTCACCCTTACGTACGTCCTTCACACAGCAATCGCAAGCTTCCAAACCAAGCCAAATCACCACATGACCCTCGCCTGAAGCCCACCAAAATGCTGCTCCTCGGGAACCTCCTTTACGGTATAACACACTGGACAATCACACCTCTTCCACGGCAGCACTGGCTAACGCGACAACAGTCTCGATCCTACTGGTGAATGCGATCGCGATCCTATCCGAAGACCGGTTCCTAGCACGCAGTATGCGCCCGCTCAACTGCACCATCCCACAGCCCAAAGAGTCGTACTAACGCATCGGATCTACTTGCTAGTAAACCTCTCCTCTGCCTCCTACGATCCAGCCTTTGGCGCCGGCCCTGATTCCCAAAGCGTTAAGGCGAAGGTCATTAACCTGATTGCCAGTGTACGAACATTGATGAGGAGTACGTGTTCGCCTCGTTTTCTTTCCAAGGCGCATCATATGAGACTGAACAAGCGAGCTGACGGGAAGCATAGTTCCGCTAATAGCCATCAACACGTTAATAATAATCTATGAGCTGGTCTTGGGCTAGAAGGGGAGTAGGCAGCACGAAGTAAGATGAGGATATAAGGGCATGCATTCGAATTCAACCCGGCGTTTAGGTGCACACACACTTTGGTTTGGTGGGACAAGGTCAAAATATCATGGGAGAGTAAAGGGCCCTGTCATGCATAGGGCTTGAATCATAATGCCAGTAAAACCACATTAAAATTAGGACCAAGATGTTGGACAATCAAGTTTTTACACTTTATCATGCCCCTGCGGCCAACAGGGACTTGAGCTCTTGCGTATGACCTTATTATACATGACATCCATACGGGTATGAGCAACGCCTAGCTCTCGTGGTATACGGGAATCAGACACTGCCGCCATACAAGCGGCCCTCGCTCTACAGAGTATCCAAACTGACTTTTCAGCTTTGGTGCTCCTTCTCCGTAAATGCTCAAGATCCGTCGTATTTATTTTTGATGCTCCCAGAACTCCATATATGCCATCCCCCTTCACGCCGCTCTTCCATGGCGATGAGGGTAACTATTCCTTTGGATGAGAATTCCCTAACTCCAGCTAATGACCATCCTCACGAGAGGTTGCTGTGGCTTTTCTTCCGGCCGAGACTGAAGCTAAAGCTCTTTTTAAGCTTGAACTGGGGCTCTGGCTTGTCATGGTTATGAGCCGCGCTCTCGCCGTTCTGTCCATTTTCGGATACTTCCGAGCTATCCCGTTTTGACCTGTCCTTGTTGAGAAATCCGAAACTCTTCCTAGACATGGATTTGCTACCCCTGTGTGGTCGGTGCAAGGATGGGACGTTATCCTCTTTCTCTTTGCGCTTAGCCTCTTCTTCTTCGGCTATCTTTTTGCTTGCCTCGAGAGCTTTCTTCAAGTCTTCTTGCTCCGCCTTACGAGCTTCACGTAGCCGCGCTTCGTTCTCCTTGCGTTGCTTTTCTCTAGCCTTAAGCTCTTCTTTCTCCGCCACCTTCCGTGCCTTTTCTTGAGCCTTGGCTTCTTTCTTTTCCCGGTTTTTCTCCTCTTTCGACTTTGACTCTCCCTTGATTGTATTTACTCTTGTCGGAAGTAGAGGGACGGGCGGTATTGCTCCGTCAAGTTGAGGTGATAACGCTGGCGAAGGTGTTGGGTTGGTGACCATATCCGGAGCTGTGGCGGCGTGATCCAGGGTGGTCAGTCCCTCGGGATCCTCGTGTGGCCGAACCGGCTGCGTTAGTTGTCTTGATAGTCCAGGTACATGACCGTTTGGTTGGCCATCCTCTTGAGCAACTCCAGCCTTCTCACTGGCTATCCTAACTTCCTCAAGCCCTTCTGCTTCTTGCTCAGCTCGTACCTTTTCCAGTGTCGTCTCTTGGTAGAACAACACATACGCGCAAGCCATACCCGGCTTGTCCCCAAAGAAATTTCGAACATAGTGTTTGTCCACCGGCTCAACCATCTCGTCATCGAATAGTAGCCAACCTCGGTCTTCTGTCTTAATCACTGAAACATAATGTCCATGGTATGCGTTGCCGCCAATGTGAATGACAACTGCGTAGAGTTCGTAGAGTCGATCAGGGTCTTCCGCGTCCTCGGTTGTATTAAACATCCTCAACTGGTACGGGTAAACTACCCGATGGAACAATTTTTGTAATCGACTATAATCTTCCGTGTACTTGAACCGTTTCAGATGTAACGCCAGCACCTTTGGTAATCGCTTGATCTTCATGCGCTTCTCGGCTTCTTGCAAGCCTCCGCAATGATCGCAGTGAAACTTGTTCCTCTCGCAAAGCATCTCTTCGGCGGAGAACTTCTGTAAACAGGCAGTAACTGAGGTATGCTCTTCCAAGTCAATCGATAAATCCAAGAACGTCTCGTCCCGTTGGGAGGCGGTTTCACAAGTCAGGCACTTTGTCTCTGATGTTAATACACCCTCAAAAATATCATGTACCCAACCCGTTCCAGGAGAATTTGTGCCGTTCGAAGAAGTCCTAGCAACCGCCCCTAAGGCGGCTTTTAGCGATTCTTCGATACCGTCCTCATTGCGGGTTGATTGTTCGTTGAGTAATCGCTTGGCGGTACTTTCAACATTTGATATTATGTCGTTTAGTACAAGCCCATAGAATTCGTGCGCATCCTGGTGCATCGAATTTCGGAACATTTCGTTGTCCCGCTTAAAGATCTCGAGAAAGCGCTGCGGACTAAGAACGCCTGTTCGAACGGAACTATCGACAAGCGCCATGAAGATATCTCTGAGGCCCGTGAATGTGCACTCATCCATACCGAAAGTCTCGTTGCTCTCCTGCGCGAGTTCTAATATGGGACCCTTCAACATTGCTTGCTTTTTCTTATACTCGGGTGTGTCGGGTTTGTCCTCTGGCCGAACTGGTTGGGCTTGCCCCGAGTTGATCTGCTTCCTTTTCTCTATCGCATCCGCTGCGCTGATAACCTTCTTCCCATTAGCGCCTCCATGTGCAGCTCCGTTCGTCACTGGCGCTCTGATTTGGACGTTGACCCTTGGTCGAGTGCCGTTCGGGGTGTCTGACGGCGATAAGGGTGGAAACTTGAGGACTTGTTCTCGAAATGGTACAGTATAGTAGAGGGCCTGAACGATGGAGTTACAATAGCTACGTTTTGGTCAGAGGAGTCGTCTCAGATCTTAGAGTGAACAGTCTTTACCAAGTATTTCCAAACTACAAAATTAAGGTAAGCAGCCATGCGAGATGAAGTGAATAACCCATGGGGTGGCTTACATTTTCCATACCAAAGAACTTGTCGCTCCCGTCTTGTCGAAGCGCGCCAGCATTTTGAAGCATCTTTTCCAACGGCGTGACCTCTGGCGTGGCCTCCTCTTTCTTCTTTTGCGCGTCTTTGCCTGCCGAGCTGGCGGCCGCCTGGTATTGCGTCAGCATACTTGACAATTGGCGTGTTCGCAGCTCGAGACACTGGCATAAGCATGCCCGCCTCCTTCGGTAGCTGGTATTGGAAAACTTACTGCGCTGCCCGTTTTCCATTTGTTCAAGAAACTCGCCATTGTAACTATACAAGGAATTAAACAGCGGCAAGAGCGCGAGTTTGGTTGGAACGAGCCAGCGTCGGAGCGCGGCGGGAGGTCAGCAAGATCGTACGGAATCGATGGCGACAGTCATCCGAAGAGCTATTTTTTGGACAATGAATGATAGTAAAATCCAAAGAATTGTAATAATGTACTTTATGATGCACGTCGGCGATTCTAAGCTCTGTCCTCTGCGCCGGAGATGCGTTGTATCTCGAGGTATTGTCGTGGAGTCCCAAGTCCCTCGATATCGTCAATCCGGTAGCTTCGATAACAAAATAGAAGGCTATTCGTCTTATACGGCCCGGCAACTTTTCTTTGTAATAAGTGCAGGTATAGGCCCGAATCAGACAGGCAGAAATAGGCGAGATGGCAGATGATTTGTCCAGAGAGACAATAGAGAAACTGTAGCGCGCAGTTGCAAAAAATAATCGCCAGCGAAGAATCGAAGGAGGAAGCGAGTGACAGTTGCTGGTTCGATCAGGGAAGGATTCGATCGGTCGGGAATGCGTGGACTGGAAGGAGCCGGGAAGTATGGCCGGGTGGTCGTGCCGCTGACGGTTACCAGTGCTGCGTGTGAGGGCTGTGAGGGTGCCCCTGCGCACCCTCGATTTTAGCACTAAGGAAAAGCCTGGAGATTTGAAAAGATGGGGTAATAGCGCTGAGCCCTAGCGCCTTTCGGACTAACGCCCAGCGATTATCTCCACTGACCGAGGCACCTGCAGTGGTTCTTTTAATTCCAAGGTTCAGCTGCAAGTTTTATTAAGCGCGGTTTTCGTGTAACTGCTGTCGTAACTTCCAAGTCATTACCTGCAGACAGCGAATTGAGTTGCACTTTTATCCATTAGTCCAGATTACAACCAGTAGAGTTCGTCGGATTGAAGATCTGCTGCATGTAGGTACCAACTCAATCTCCAAATTCACAAAATATCTGAACTCTAAATGTCAAAATAATCTTACGTTTCCTTTAGACATTTAGCTCTTTAAACTCCTTGAGCTTGGACTGTGACGACAACCAGTCGGACATTTGATCTAATTCCGAAAAGGGTAGTTTTCCCACAAAGTGATTCGTCATCCGGTGTGTACCTACCTTATTCTACTATCACGTATTTTTGAAGATCTCGGAGCTACGAGTTATATCCTTCTCCTATTCTGGATCTAAGGCTCAACAATTCCAACTTCACCAAGTTGTCCTTAGCTCGGAGCTCAACAACTTCAACCCGCGCAGTAATCGGAACTTTCTATTTCGCATTGCGACGTTGAATATTGGAATCTATCAAGTCTATGTTACAATTAAAAAGAAGCGAGATCACCGAAGTGGGGGGAGCCGGGGGAATCAGTCGCAGGAGGTTCTTGGGAGCTTTTCACTGCACGTCTCACCAACTCCACTTGCCACGCTCTCGGGCAAAGCCAAGCGACAGAACCGCGTTGTGGTTCGACAGTTCGACTAGTTCTAGACTTGAATGAGCAGGTGATCACCGCGACGCTATCATGTAGGAACAGCCGTCCCGATGCTACGGATACAAGACGAGAACAATACGGTTCCATCCTTTTCGTATTCCTCTCACAGTCCCAGTATCAATGACAAAAGCTCCTCACGGGGTCGAAGAATGCTATTCAGAACATTGACGCGGCAGTGTCACTATGTTCTACGCTAGCAGCCCAGTCATACTCTTCTGTATGTAGTGCTGCCTGCCACCGCCTTCAATGACAGCGGTCTGTATGACGGTGACACACATTTCGCTGCTGCATATCATATCAGGCGTCTTCTCCGCAAGGCATCGGTCCCCTGCCCGCTTTAAGTGTGGTAACCACTAGTGTAACTTGGGACAATCTGGTTATCGAATTTGTGGGGTTATTACCCGTCAACGATGGTGGTGATGGACATGCAGAAGGCAAACTTGCCCAATAACGGGTATAGTTCGCAAACCGGGATCATAGCTCACTAACGAGCCCCTCGCTTTGAGATCCCGGATGCGGTCCTGCAAGTGACCTCTAATGGCCAAGGCTGACGAACACATTCGGCCGAGATTCCTCTCTTGATTACGGAAGGCGAATACATACCACGAGACGCATATCTATTACTTGTTAACGTCAAGTACGCCCAGCTCTGTTCCGCCCCCTCCCGCCCCGTAACCGTCAAATGAGGAAATCCTCAACACCAGATGTAAACGTCAGCCCAGACAGCAACCAACGGGGAAACCAGAAGGGCTGCAGCTTGATTAACGCTCCATAGTAGCAATCATGTTCCGCTAATGCTACTACAGTATGTAGATAGCTTCTTCGAGTCACCCACGCACTCTTGGCCTCATTCCCAGAGGATCTACACGCATACTGAACCGAGGAAGGGCCGCCTTGCATTTCGGAGCAACCAACGAGCAAACCTGTCACGAGCGAGGTGCAGCAGTGTGGGTGTGCAGCTTCGCGGGAAACGCCCTATGACGGCATGCGAGAGCGTGGCGTGACCAATCCCCTTCACCGTCATGGCTTAAGCCCATGTGGCAGGCCTGCTGCAAGGGCTGAACGGGCTGGATCGCTTTCATAAGGCGCCTTCTAGAAGGTTGGTGATCATATATATACCCGCCTGCATGCGAGCCTATAGACCGATGCGGTTGAGGCCTTTTTATTAAAGGCCCGTCTTGATACATAGAGCTATATCGGGTATATCCCATTCCAACCCCACTTTACCGAAAACTCCCCGCTATCGCTATAAGTCTTCTATTAACCCCTCTATGTAATCGCCGTGGACGAGAATTCTCCAGTTATGGGATGTTGCAATCACTACCTGATTACTGACCTAGGACGAGTATACATCTTCGACTCATGCATACCGACATCCATAGCGATGATGTTCCTGATTAAAGGATAGCAAATATTAACATAAGCTTCTACTAAGTTTCAGGAAGGCCACGAATATCTCTTAAACCCGAGTAGGATGAATTGAGAATACTGCTATTTACTCTGCGATCCATTTGTAAAGTACCTGGGTAGATCAGGTACACAGATATCGTACCTGTACCACGGGGATCATATCACGAGGCGAGGCAAGTACCTCGCAACTAGACTAGAAAGCATCTCACCTCTAAATAAAACCTCCTCCCTGTGGAAAGAGGACCAATACATGCTCGTAGTTATAAGAAGTTCAAGACAGTCTATCTTAGATGTTCATAATAGGTATGTAAATGCGTAGACTTGGTACTAGCATCCATCTATTCATTAGTCCACTTAGCAGCGTCAAGTCCTACAAGGCGCAATCCGAAGTGGGACTTTTTTTTCCTCCCGCGAGCTATATATAATCGGACCATACCTGCTTAACCTTACATATGAACTTGTCGGTATTGAGTCGAAACTTACGCTTTTAAGGGACTAGCTAATTATATACGTTAGTACAATAATCCGTATGTCGACATCCATCTTCAATGGCCAAAGTACCTAGTACAGCAATGGTTAAACATCATAAAACTTCTGAGGTGAATACAGCTTCAGCATTTTTGAACGATGAAAGAAACTTGCTAAGAAAAAACATCTATATACGTTAGGTAAGATAGGTATTCATTACAAACGCATAGACCCAGAGCCTGACCCTGCGTTTAGTTGGCAGTCGAGATATGCCGGGACACGCGAAGGAACCAGAAGTGAGCGGTTAAAATGTCAACCTATCCACCCGTATCCGGATCCCTTATACCACCACACTCTACAGATTCTTCTTGTTCTCGGGAGGCGCCGCTCCACCCGTCGTCGGGAAACCCATAAACATCTTGAAGTAGTCCTATTGCATTGTCAGTATAACGTCCACCCTGGGCCAGCGGCGAAAGACCCCTGGTAGGAAGAGATGTTAGGAACTTACATAGATCATCCACTGGAGACCAGTAAGGGTACCAATCATGACGATTCTGACCGGCAGGCCGTTCCACAAGCCCATGAAGCCCGTGTCCTTGTAGTTGCGGGCAACAGCAGCTCCGAAGGCCTCGCCCGGCTTTCGGTTAGCATTCAGCTTAGAGACCAGGACGTCGGCCGGATGCGACACGATGGCGCAGAGAATACCAGCCAGGTATCCACCGGTGAAAGAGACAGCCGTCTGCGCGCCCTTGCCATAGTCGCTCTTCTTGCCCGGTAGGCGCTCGTAAATCTTCTCGACGATGGTCTCGAAGGAAGCGAACTTCATCATGGTGTACGGGATCTGGCGACCCCAAAGCGGGTACAGGCCCTTATACAAACCTCCAACGCCCTCAGCGGCCGTGATCTTGCTAATACCGTCGAAGGTCCCTTTGTACGGCGGTGGCATCGTGGTCTGCATGCGCACCTTGACGGCCTCGAAGGGGCACAGTGCGATGTCGGCCAGGAACTCGGCCGAGGCCGAGGCGCTCAGGTACAGGATGGTCTTGTACTTGTATGCGTTTTCGGGCCCCGCCAAGTCAGAGTACTTCTTCTTGAAGTACTCGTACCAGCCATATTTGAATGCACCTTGAGCTGAATATCCGAAGAGCGTCGGGCTCCATCCAGTAAAGATGCCCCGGACCCCTTCTTGTCGGAGGATCAAGCCCCAGGCCTGGAAGTTGCCTTTGTAGAGCGAGGAATCTACTTGCCGGCGGCACTTGACGAGATCTAGGGGAGTGACCGCGGTATGGGTTAGGCCCTGTGATATCGATGTAAGACGCGATTCAGCGAATCCAAAAGTTGGCGTGTCTGTAAGGTAAATTCACTTACACATGCGAGAAGACCACCAAATGTGGCTGCGGCGTAGAATGTAGGGGTGTAGAGTTCCAGCTGTTTCTTGCCAGTTGCGCCCTTAGCTGCATCGCTAGCCTTGTCGAACTCCTTCTGCGCTTCGGAGCTGAGTTGCTGAGCTTTGTTTTTTGCATCATCGACGACCGAGTAAGCCGCGTAAAGTTCCGGGCGGGCCTGCAACGGGGTAGGTTTGCTTGCCGGGCTAATCCGGGCCCGTTGGTTTAACGGTGAGCCGAAGGTCTGATGAAGGGCGTGTTGGCTGGGGAATAAGTGAGACATCGTGACTAATCCCGATTATGTCTATGATATGGGAATCAGCATTGTAATTGATAGGTATCATCTCGAAGTCTAATGCTGGCCTGCGTGATATCTATACAAGCTTTGGACGTAGTTCCATGAGAGACATACCGGTTTCTAGGCGTTCACACTTAAGATGCTATCAATTGAGGTCGGTCGCAAAGTCCAGTACTCTGGTATCAACCACGCTGCCGGAATGGAGATGGTAGAACCCGTCGAAGGACAGATACAATTGCCGCTACACGAAGGGTAGGCGATCAAAAGACGTTGCAAGAGGCTCAAAAGCGTTATCAGGGAAAAAGGGAAGAGGAGTGGAAGCTCCGGAGATAAGGTTGCTTAATACCCTGATGAACCAATGGCCAATAACCAAGGTCCAATCCTCTGCCTTCTACAAACGTAAGACATCTCGTGTTAGTGACGTCGGAGGGGCCGGCAGGGCTGAGTGCCAGGAGCTATCTCGGCAGCAGAACAGCATCGAAGCTTAGCCACCAATGAATGAACCGAGTTTCCGAATAAGTGGACCTGAGAGTTTTACTTCAGTACATAATATAGAAGGTAAGCACTTGAAGAGAATCACTGCCGAATAATTCACGCAGTTTCCGAACTGGGAAGTAAGTTTTATAGGAGTATGACACTGGCAGTCATGCGAACAGCTTCATCTTTTTTTCTTGTCCAATTAAACAACTTCGATGGTCCGTTACGTCTAAAATCTTACATACGTAGAAGACAGAAATACAAAAAATTACGATTGATGCTGTTTTCAAGTCAAGGAGACGGGACTATCTTCCATATATTCCCAAGATGACGCTTAACTGGTTCGTAAGTACAGGTGGCTTTGAAGGGCGGCTATAAGCGCTGTGGGGAGTTGTTAGGTGAGTAATGCCCCACCTGAATGACCTATCTCTTGAAGATCGTCCGTCATCCTTAGCTCCACCAAAACCATTTAAGAAAATAAATCTATTACGATAGCTGAATCTCGTTTATAGTACGCGCGAGACGACTTTTAACACTGCGAAGTTATCCACGGACGAGAATACTTAGCGGATATAAACGAAGCGGCTCTATCATACTACAACAAGACCAGGGCTTCCCAATTGGGCCGTTTAGCTGACACCTTGGTATCTGAGTAAAGCGCAGCATACCACAACCTAAACCCCTGCAGCACTTTGACGTTTGTGATTATACGGATATGGCGCAGACGATCAAGACTTCGGCGCATGTTGGCCCATCCCCTCTAGGCGGCAAGCCGTTCGTGTCGAAATGGTCGTCGCGGTACAGAGGAGTAAGCGCCATCTTTATTAACGACCTCTTACGTTGTATTTAATAGCCACAATGTGCCAGTCTCTTTATCGTCTTCACCTAATTCGTATATACTAGTAAGACTGACGAGAATGATGAATACCTAGGCAACAGTCCAAGACCTCGAGCCACCAGCCGCCCTCTCCCTCAACCCCACGGACCCCATCTCCCTCGCCCTAATCTCGGCCTTTGAGCGCGACTACACGCACCTGACCATCGTGGACTCCGAAACTAGAGCACTGCTAGGCTACATTTCGATACCGGTCCTTCAAGCACAACTCGACACGGGCAAGGTAAAGCCCGAGGATCCCCTCTCGAAATCCATGGCCCGTTTCGAGCGCAAAGGCAAGAAGTACAAGGTTATCACCATGGCGACCCCGCTAGAGGAGCTCGAAGAGTTCTTCGAAGGGGGCGCCACCGGGGGCCAGAAGCAGGAGTTCGCTGTGGTGACGGACGAGGATAGGAGGTTTGTCCTGGGAGTGGCTACTAGGAGCGACTTGGAAGAGTTCGTCAAGAGGCGGCCTGCGTGAACCATTGACGAGTTGGTATTGCCCGGGAGTATGTCGTAATTACTTCAGCATCGTTCAGCATATGAGGGTTTGCTAAGCGGATAACCAAGGTCGGGGCATCTAGGGATAATGGCGCTAAGGGAGAGGGTGCTTTGTTACACTGGGATTCAACCCCTCTGACTGGATGGGCCAATTGGGCTTCGTGAGCCACATTCAACAAGAAATGAAGACAAGAGTCAAAGATAGCCCCAAATTGCAGGGTGGACGTAATGTACTCTAGACTGCGGATCAATCATATAAAACAAAATTCATGCCAACCGTAAAATATACCCCCTCTAGTTTACCTACCTTCAGTCCCACCAATTCCATATGAACACTCGCATCCTCTCGTAACAGACCCATTGTCTGGATGAGAAGCCTTCTACAGTAAAAGACGCACCTCCCCTCCCCTCACCCTCACCCTCGCTCGCTCACTTGTCCTCCGGGATCCAATCGTAAATCATCTTGAACTCGACAAACTTGTCGCCCTTGGCGACAACGATATTCCTCGTGTACCTCCGCTCGCCCCCGATATCCTGGAAGCCCCAGACCTGCAGCGCGGTCCAGCCGTTATCCAGGCTCTGCACGTGGTTCAGGATGTGCGTCTCGCCGTCGGGGCCGCCCTTCTCGGCGTCGCCCTCGAGCCAGTCGCGCGCGACGAAGTCGTCCTTGGCCCAGCCGCCCTTGACGGCCTCGCCGTCGGGCGCGACCAGCGCGGCCAGGTCCGCGGCGCCGATCCACCGGCTGCGGCCCTGCACGCGCCCGAAGATCCAGTCGCTGTGCTCGCGGAACACGTAGTCCAGGCACCGGTTCTCCGTCGTGCCCTTGATGCCCGAGGCCACCTGGTCGATGTCGATGCGCGTCACGAGCGCGGCGCCGTCGCCGGCCGCGGCGGGCGGCGACGGGGGGCCCTGGTACTGCTTCACGTGCAGCGTCACCGACGTCGTGTTGATCGTCTTGCGCGTGAGCCAGCCGACGCCTTGGAGCGCGAGCGCGGGCTCCACGCTGTCGGAGAGGCTCTTGTTCTGTTTGTTTAATTCTCGTCAGCATGTCGCCTAGGAGCGGGCGGTTGGGGGAAGAGCGGAGGTTCAGCTGGGCCTTACCAGAAGCCACCTGCCGTTCAGGTCTCCGATTGTCTTGGTCGCCGGGGCCGCCATGGCGCTTCGATGTCTCAGAACGTTCGGGCTAGCTGTTCTAGAAGGGAAAGATTCTACGAGTGGCTTATATAGCTCCGCAGCTAGGTATGAGGCAAGTATACGTATAGGTAACTTGGCAAAGTAACCCGCGGCGTCGTCGTATTTAAGTTGAGTTTCGGAGAGCAACAACAGCAGGAAGATCAGATTACGAGGAGGAAATAGAACAGCAATTCGGGCGAGAGACGAGAAAACCGTGAGGAAACCAGGTAATTAAGATCCTTTGCTTACGGCTTAGGTGCTATTCTGGGTCATCAGATGCTTCGTGCCGTCGCGAAATCGATCTGGGTTAGGGATCCGAGGCATGACGCATCTGGGTTGCAGTTCCTATTCGGGGTTCGAGCGATAAAAGCATCCACTTCTGGAGGGGTCGAACTTCATTTCCTAAACGGGAAAGGAGAGCACCGAGACGGGCTTCCTACCTGGGTAGCTTGGTACCGTGTGCGGGGTACGCTAGCACGTAAGCGGGCATCGTTGAATAAGGTGAAGAAGAAGCCCGCTAGTGTATCGATTCCATTGACATCGTTTTAGGCCTCACAGTCCGGTGGACGAAAGTGTGACACTGATATCTTCTGATAATCGCGTGGTAAGTTCCAAGGTTATTTAACTTATCAACTCGACCCCTATTCACACACTTATGAGTTCGCCTGTGGTTTTGATGTCTAGTAGGACTACACGTATGATGTATCCCACATTCGTCAATCATATCCCATCTAATATGGATGTATTCATCGTCGACTTGTATGCCGTTATAGCTTTGTTCTTCACAGTCTTCTACTGAAATTTCCATAATGTCAGCACTTATAAACTTATCTGAATTTTCAACTGTATCTCATACATCCAACCAAGTTAGTTCGGCATGATGGACAATTCAGTAGCGAATAGAAAGGAAAGACACCGAGCCCGTGAGGAGTTAGAATATCCATGAAACTCTCACATAATTCCTCCACTTCCCCGAGGCCCGTTCGCAACTCGGGTCTACTAGTTCTCATGTGATGTAACGCGGACTATGCAGTCCTAACCAACAGGATGGGATGGTACGCGTACATCTTGAAACGTTACTCGTCGATGGCACGTTCAGGATTGTGCTCTAAGCGTGTTCTTATTAAGGATAATTAGGTCCCAGGACTATTAAGGTAAACCTGGGCACCTGGGGATTTTATACATACATACTTCGTGGTTTGACGAATGGGGGAAAAAGGATATCCTACTCATACAATGTTCACCGTCTTCCGCTCTTGGTACACCGAAATTTTTCGAGACGACAAGCCTACCATCGCTTACCAATTCAAATCCATCATCGACCCGTTATCATGGAGTCATCACTGGCAACCAGCTACTTTCCTCCAAGGCTCGGAGATATTTGAGATCGCCATCGCCGTTTGGCTGCTTGCTTGTACATACGCTCGTCCCTAAAAGGCGAGCATCTTGGGTATGCCAAGTTATCACCAACAATGGCCGGTTAGGTCAAGGCCACCATTTCATTCGCTTATAGCTTTCGATCACCTCCTCGACCAATTCCTTGGTGATCGTCGGCTTTTGGTACTGGAACCCGACTACCGTCTCAAGCCGGCTACCGTCCATACTGAGGTCCGTATCCTTCAGCAGCTCCTTTTCCATAAAGGGAGTTAAAGGACCCGGTCTCGTTATTCCGGCATCAGCGAGAAGGTCTGCCCAGGGTCCAAGAACATCGTCGTTGACGTCGTCCACGACGCTGTCCATATTGAGACGGGCTAGGTTGCTCATAAGCTGGCCTTGGAATCCCGTCTCTATTCCGAACACTTGGCCGATAATGTCGGCCACCACACCCTGACTCGTGCTACCTTTGTCGACAACGTTGAATATCGGCGTCGAGCCCATGGTCTTCTCGTCCCAATTGGCCTTGCCTGCGTCGTACCAAGTGGCGATGGCCCACAAAGCCCGTGTAACGTCGTCAATGTGGGCTGTGTTCGTGCGCAAATCTTTGGTCCATAAAAATTTCATCTCTTCGCCAAGTGCTTGGTAGACGCGCGCCATGCACAGCGCCGTCGCTACCCATTGAGATGCATACGGGCCGTATACATGGGGTAGGCGCACGATGACGAGGTTTAAGCTATCCAAAGCAGCTCTTAATCAGACCCAAGTTGTTCACGATGAGATCGTTGGGCGGCGCGACTTACCCTTCAATCTTGGCAAGCTCTTCCTCTGCTTGAAGCTTGAAGACTGCAATCTTGCTCCAAGGTTTCAGTTTGTCGCCCTCTTTGCTCGGTGCCGAATTCGCTTTGTAAACCATGCCTGTGCTCAACTCCACAAAGCATTTGACCTTTCGCTTCGCCGCCTCTCGGCCAACCGCTAACGACAGGCCTAGAGATCGCACTTTGTATACTTCATCCTCCTGAGAATATCTCGTCTCGCCACCGCAGTTGAATACATAGTCCCATTGCTTGCCGTCGGGCCGGTCGAATATCCGCGGCAGAGCCTCTAATAGAGAACTTGGAATTAGCAAGATGGGAAAACTGAAAGCTAGGTAGAACTCGTTGCGACATACGCTCTTTACTCGCATCCGCTTGGATGAATTTGTCTACAGAGCATGCTTTCTCAAACTCGGGCGCCAGCCAGGCAAGTTGCGGCAGTACTTTGTCCACCAAACGAATATCAGAAGCGAGTTCGTTCTCGTGTATGTACCGAGCCAAGAATCGTCCGATATAACCTAGGCCGCCGATGATGAGCACTGACGGTTTTTCTGTCGCCATTGTATGCGCTGCTGCAACCCGATGGGGTTGCGGATGGTCAAAAAGGAATAGGATAAGAGAAGAATCGAAGCGCAGCACTGGCGCGGGGCTCAACGTCGGAGGGGTCGCGGTCGGGAGTAGAAGGCAGACAAGGCTATTGTATGCGATAGTATGAGAAAGCTCCCGTTTGGATACTCTTGAGCTGAACTTGAATAAGCTCTAGAGCACCGACACGATGGGTTATGTACTAAAGACCCAAGGGAATGCCTGTATTGTCTAGGTGGAGCAAGGGGGTATCCGTTCTACTCCGTCGAAGATTGTGTCAGCTGCCCGAAGCTAGTGGTATTGGTTCATTTCGTGGTTAGCGGTTTAGGGGGGATGAGCGGATCCGGTCCAAGCGAGGAGGCCAGCCCTATATAGACGGGACAAGAAGCTATGTATGTAGTGTACTGCAATGGGACCCAGGAAGGAATCAGATTTATTTGACTGTTCGATACTTCGATGTCTAGTGCAACCCCAACTGGAGATGGGAAAAAATAGCGTGCCGTATGTGCAATGTGACGCAGGGGAGGCTTGGTTTATCATGTACGTACGAATTGTTATGGGCATGAACATCTACACAGAACAGTGAAAGTTATTTAGGTCTGATGGAAAAAAAGAAAATCGCAAGAGAATATGTAACCCGCTGGTACTGTAGATCGGTACGCATGGGGGAGGCCGCCACCGCAGCCAGTCCAGGTTATGTATGGATTAGTATGGGTTATGGTATGGTCTTGAATGGTCTTGTGTGGTCCTGTGTGGTCTTGTATGGGTATGGTCGCTGGAGACCATCAGGAGAAGCTGGTGGAGACCCGGCGGGTTGCTCCTTGTGGTTCATTTTATGCACCAAGTGATTGCGGTAACCGCTAAAAGAGCACCTTGGGCTGCTTGGTTGCAACCCCCTTGTCAGGTACGCAAGATGGCGGACGGATCGCCGGGGGGGCGCACGGGCTGGGAAAGGCTTGGTTGACCAAGTCTCAAAGCAACTTGGGCAGTGCACCGAAATCATACTTCATGATATTGAAAGGCCCTTCTCATTAACGAGAACCAGAGATCCCGCGTATGTACCTACATATCTTAGACAGACGGCCAAGGTGGTGTAGGTGCGTATCGGGCTCAACACCATGTACATGACCATGCAGGTGTGCAGATGGGCGCCACCGCCTCGTAACGCACGTAGTGACAATTATAGCAACCATGCGATGTAACTCAAAGGGTGTCAAAAAGACGTAGATGTTGATACGATATTATTAATCGATGAGACCATGTGTCTTAGACTGAGTATTGAAGTGCCGGTGGGCAGAGGAGAGGCGAAGGTGGAAGGAGGTAAAGGGAAAAGAATCCCGACTTAAGAAAGAAAAGAAGGAAAAAAACCACATTCATCAGTTTTAACTCTCACCATTGAATGCGAGAGTCGGGACTTCCATCTTCCTCGTACCAACGTTTGAATCTGGAAGGAATTACCTACATACATAAAGGTTGTAGGTATATGTCGGTAAGTACAAACTTTATTGTGATTAAGGACCCTTTATGGTTAGACGCCAATGTAAATTCAAAACTCCCACTGGCGAATTTCTTGACAGCTGAGGCAAAACACCTCACTTACAAACTCCCTACCTAAGGTCCTAATAATAAATCTGAAACACATAAACGATTCCAAGCTCTGCAATATCTCATATATGCCAATACTTTCGAGATCAGATCAATATAAAAACGACGAGTGTGGACTTTTGCCGTCACCACCGCACTCACTCAGCCACCCATGCCGCTTTTAAGTCCTCCAGGGCTGGACTTCTGGACTTCGATGGGTATTAGGTGTTGGTGACGACACGGCCGATGACTGGGTTCCATCCTCATGGGCGATAAACCCGATATGCATCGACTCTGTACAGTAGGTGCAGTATATGTGTGTAAATTGCTCGTGGCCGCGCTGATTGTTTGGTCTTAGATCCATACCATATGTAGGTACATACCACATAGAGCACGTATTTCCGAGACCCCCAATCCCATCTCGCCGCGAGTCCATCCATCAGCTAACCTTGGGTCTATACTAGTCCTAGTCTCGTATCAAACAATTGGTCTTAACTTTCCAGCGATCTAACCCACTCCTACGACAGGAAGGGTTTCGACGCCTTACATGTTATCATGATGGTAAAGAGGCTCTCCCACGGAAGACTTCGTCTGATGTACGACCTGACCAGTCTCCATCCGTCATCTCAAGTCGACATCAAACGTCCCCGGACTTATAGGATCGCCTGTATCAGATATCCGCTTCAGGTCCCTGGCACTCTTCAAACCCACATACTTTAGATAAAGTACCGTCGGGGACCCACGCAAAACCCACGATGTTAGGAATTCCTGGCAATCCACCCAGTCCACCCTCGCAGCATATTCCGCTCTCGCTCTTCACAGTCGTTTGGCTCACGTTACGTATTGCCTGGGTTGCGCGTATTACCAACCACGGCGCCGATGCCACATAATGACACCACCCTCCCAGGGCGCCCCCATAAGCACTACTCACCCGAATATTCCACGTTTGTTTTAGCAGAGTACCGAAACCGTCCTGTTGTGTACCTGAGCTTCACATTGATGCCACAGGTCTCATCTTATTTGTCGCGCTGATTCAGTGCCACCCCGTCAATCGAAAATTCTCCTCTGCAGCGAAACCTTGCGGAAGGCAGAGACTCGTGCGCCATCCGCAGCAGCCCAGCTGCAGGTCTACGAATCTTCGAGGCAGGGATGGCCGCGCGCAAAAGCTCCAACGCTGTTGGTCCAAATTTGATCGCGTCCGTGCAGTATGCACATAGACTCGCAAGGGATTTACCTACATAAGGTATGTACAGTATGTGCAATACATAGTGTACTTCCAACCAGTGGATCACCTGTCTGACATCTGGGCTTCTGCCACCTTTGAAAGGTGAGGCCCCTATTGGAAGTTCCCGGACCCTTGTTCTAGCCATACCCTGGCCCGGTGGATGGATAGAACTGCCTTCTAGAAACATTCCATGCAGTGCACATCATTTAAGGTATTGTCGACCAACAACATGATCATGTTTGCTTCTGTTGTGTCTTGGCCTGCTCCGAGCATGCCGCTTCTCAGACCACAGGCTATTTCAAAATGCCTACCGATATGCAGGAGAAGCACGCAAAGTAAGTACAATTTCCGATGCGTCGCGCGACGCAGGGCCAATCTGTCCTTATACATAGCGACTCCTTATACCTGCACCGGGTAGACTCCCCGCCGAGAGCGCGTGGGTATACGTAAGGTGATTTCGGTAGAGATTTGAGTCTCTAGGATTCTCCAAAAAGAGATTTGCCTCTCTAAAATCAATATTTTAAGAATATCTACCTAATATTCCTCGTACTTCCTTCCAGAACCCCAACGGAAGCTCATATTCTTTGCCAAGGCAGTTCAATGAAGAATTACGTCTTTCCAAGGAGCTCTAACCTTTGACGGTTACATTCAAAGCATGACGGATAGATTAACTTGAAGATGGCCGCCAATCCCAGGGGCCACCTAACGCTTATCGTAATAGTGTCTCTTCGGCGGTACGGATCGAGGAATTCTATCCTCTCCCGGGTGTCTTATAACGCCCGGGCGGTTCTTAGTTGGCATTAGCGGCTCATTTAACAGGTCTACGTTGCTCTATGTCGCTCTATATCGCAAACTGTTTCCTGCATCTGTCCGAGCCTAGATCTAGCCGACTTCTTTTTTCCTTACTTGAGCCGGCCTATACTCCTGTTTTCTCTCTGGATCATTGCCAGGTAAATTACTGGGCAGGTATCCTCTTCTGCAGCTAACCTATTCGAAGTGATCGTCTGAGTCCTTGTCTTTAACAAGCTCCCCCTACGTCCTGTTGAGGATTCGAAGACAGCCACGCGACGTGACTGCATCCGCTCAACAGAAACCTAAAAGCCCACTCCTTCTAGAAAGGAAAGAAAAGGGATCTTCGCTCAGCAGGCACAAGGATTGTTGGAGAATGGCTTTGACCCTTTTTCTTTTGTTTTCCCTTTTCCTGCTTTTCTTTCCCAAGGGTCCAAGGTCTACACTAAGAACCCGCCCCATGTACTCGACGCAGAAACGTGGTAATGTTCCATTGCATCCCGCATGAGGTGTGGAAGAAAAGAAGCAAGAAAACAGGAAACGACCTACCAACTACCACCTTCAAGTCCCCTATTCCCCTCTCCTCTTGCTGCCCCCTTCTCACCTGCCTAGTAATGTAGCCAACGGCATTGATTCCATAAGACCGCGAAGCAAAAAGCGAGAAGGGGTATCGGAGACTAACAAATAATAGCACCCGCAACGGTCGACGGGCAGCCTGGCCGGGTTAGGTATGCAAGTCATTCATTCGGCTCGCGTCCAGTGGCTCCAGTGGCTCCCGTGGCAATCCCCATCATCCAATATCCCAAATATCGCAGAGAAACCCATGGATGCGGCATCGTCCTTGAAACAATGAAACCGCAGACGCGGGAAAATCTCCTCCTGGCTTCCCACGGTATGTGCCTCCCAGCCCCCCTTATCTCAGACACATGCGCACGCACGCGCGCACGCACGTACACGACGCACAACCACGCGCTTCTCATACACCATACTTCGTTCCGAATGATTTTCTTTTTGCTACATACATACACACTATACTACTACTCCCGCTGCCTCTGATACTTGCTGCGGTGCTTGTCTCAATGCGACTGTACGCCTCCCGCAGCGACCGGAAATCGCATCCGCGTACGCAAGGGGTGGGTGCTCGTCTACATATGTCGCCGATCCCTTCTCCGCCTCGTTCTCGAACCTCGCGAAACAGGAAGGCCAGCTCAGCGTCAACGAAGTTACTGCGTAGGTACGCATACATGAATATGGCACATATAGTAGCCACGTACTTAAACAATCTCTCATCTACTATCCTACATCTCGGTTCGGAAACGAGATTTGCAAAAGTGACTGGTTAAAATTGGATGCCTGTATCGATCGATCTCATGGAACCCTATAGCCGAGGCCAGTTATTACCATCATCATCTGCTACCTTCTCCGTGCTATGAGGCTGGTTGTTTGGAAAAAAAATTTAATCGTACGATCGAAAGGATCTTGCGCGGTCCCCTTAGATCTATCTATCTCTCAGATGTCTGGTAGACACAAAGCCTCACGTCTAATCTAAGGTAGTAGTATATTTCCCCTGGACCGTACACGAAGCTGCCAGGTCTCAGACATATCTCCCGAGACTTTTCGACTGGCCCCCATCATTCCGATCCGTTGCTGCTGTGCAACTTTTCGTCATCGCCGTATTCGCGATATTTCCACGGCAGGGACGGATATCATTCCCCTGTCATCATCACTTCGGAATGTCAACTTGACGGGATCGATGGCAACCCATCATCGTATCATGCTTCCAATGAGCTCCTTCTGCGTCTCCCTATCTCTTGCGTCTTGGCTCAGGCTGCCCACGCTCCTCAGGTCGCCAACCACGTCCTTAGCTTTGCCAAAGTAAACTTCCTGCAGCAGATTCCGCATTTTCAGCTCCATGTCCTCGACGAGCTTCCCGATGTTCGCAATCTGCTGCTCTTCACTCTCGGCGGGGAGTTCGATCTCGATCTGGCGGGTCATGTTGCCCGAGAGGTCCATGTCCCCGAGACTGTTCGAGTTTGAAGACAACGACAGGATGACGGTAGAAGTGAGATTGTATTGGGTGAAGCGGGCCCGGTCAATAGCCTCGAAGACGTGGATCGAGTCCCAGGTACCCTCGCTGGCGCTACCCGGCTTGGCCTCTGATATAGCCACATGTCAGCCCGCATGAAGCTCGTATCCAATAGAGATGAGGAAGTAAATATATGACCGATGATATTGCATCGTCTGTACTCGGCCATGGTCGGTAAATATTGCTTCGGGGTCTCAGATGTGGGATGTCAGATCCGTAACCGTAAAGCCCGACTCTAGACATGAGCTCTTATTTTTTATATTATATCTCAGATCCAATGTCTTGAATCTAGATTGACGGGTGGAAAAGAGCACCTGAAAATCCAAAAATAGCATAGTGCCCGATCCAGCCCCGACAGTCATCCCCAGCGTCACTTCAGGTATAGTAATAGTACCTGTCAGGTCGCTGAATGACAGCGCCCCAACCAGGAGTAAAGAAGCATGCCCAACCACGCCATGCAAACTAAGAAAAAGAAAAAGAGGAACTTATAAACCACTTACCCTTCTTCAGCAGCACAACTCCGGCGAACCCGTCGTCCAGGTTCCAAAAGTACACGCTGCTCACGCCGCCCTCGTAGTACAGGTCGCGGTAGACGTCGAAGGCCTCGTTGGCGCGGACCTCCATGCGGCGGACCTTCTCGCTGGGCAGGCTGGCGGCGGAGCCGGGGCCGCCCTCGAGCGGGGGGTCGAACTCGTTGCTCCAGGGCGAGCGGTAGCTGTCGCCGTCGCGGTTGTAGTCGCACAGCAGGTAGTCGCGGCCCGTCTGCCGGCAGCGGCGGACGGACAGGGGCTGGTCCACGGACGAGAGGAGGTCCTCGGTCAGGTCGGGCGCGATGTTGATGAGGGAGTTGAGGTGCGCGGAGGTGTGCTTGGGGTTTAGGCGTCGGAGGAGGTCGCTGGTGCGGGTGGGTTGTTAGTATTACGTTGTTCAGGTACCATGCATACCTACGCAGGTAGGTAGGAGGGAGTAAGGCAGCAAGAGGTAGGTAGACAGATACAAGACCGGGGAGAGTAAGAAGGGGGGGGGTGATCACGTACAGGGCCGAGTCGAAGGGGTCGACGGACGCCATCGTGGAGACCGGCTGAGGCTGGCTAGTATTTGCAGTTACGTCGGGTGCGTCCGCCGTGTAATGATGCCACAAGGTGTGCAGACAACCCAGCAGGGTGGTGGGAGCGGCTGATGAGATGGATAGTCTTTTCAGGTGTTGGAGGGGGAACATCTGGTGGTGGAAGTTCGAACCCAAACGTTTCAATCGATGGTGGGGTTTGGACTGAAAAGTGGGTCTATACCTTGCAGGGTAGGTACCTGAGCTTAACTCTGGACTAACCTTACAGCTCTAAGAGAAGCTTCCGCTTATGTACTGCCCTTTCCGCTAATTCTCTGTTTACGAGACCCAGATCCACGGAGTTGGGCAGCTTCGAGGTCGATGGTGGTCCGTAAGCGTCACGGGGTTGAAAGTCAGAAAGTAAACAGACTCTAAGCTAGCTAGGGTGCTGAGACTAGCAGTGCCATGTAACTAAGACATTTACATAGCGTTCGGAGGTCTTTCCGCATAGGTGGTAAGCTCTATGGGCATTTCTCTCCTTAGGTCCGGAGTCTTATAGGTTACAATTCGAGGCTCCATCTACACTGTATGTATATGGATACTTGGCCTTGACTCGGTCGACTATCCTAAACGGACCTGAGTCGAAAGAAGAACCCACTTACTATGTATGATGCAAGTCGGAGTGTGGGCAAGTTGGGAGATCGAGAATCATCTCACGAAAAGAGTTGCAGTTTTGAATCTCAGGGGTCCAGCTAGCTCCTTGTGATCCCTCCTCTCATTCTTGGCAATAGAATACTGAGGGCTATTCATAGATTCTATATACAGATAAACCCCAGACTCGTCCAACCGGTAACCACTCTATCTACATCAGATCGAAGGGGACTCGATCGCTGGATCAATTATCATAGTAGAATAATGCCAAAAACGTTCACTTGTTCACCCATTCCACACTGGCATGGGCTCCCCAAGTTTTCTGCCACTCTCTCAACTTTTTTTTAGTCTTGCCATCCCACTTCTTCAGTCTCCTCCAGGCCGCCACAACCCAACCGTCTCCCAAATAAAGCGTAGATACATGAAAGCAATCGCCCCGCAAGAAGGTGCAGGGTATACCACAAGTTACTCCCTAGAACGCCAAGCGGGAAAGGATAAAGCTCACTGGGAATAAGCAACGCAGGTATATACTTGTCGAAACTCTAGACAACCTGCGTTGTCTCGCAACGACGCGCTCACTGGATCTCGTGACCGCAGATGAGGCATTGAAGAGGCTCCGTCCACGACTTATCCCCACCGCTGACGTTTCCTCTAAGATCGCTGATCTCAAGCACCGGCGGGCTGATGTCACTATGTATGACGGCCTCGAAAAATCCCAAGTACGGCTTGGCCGCAGCCTGGTCGGCAATTTCTGACTTGCGCGGTCGCCCTCTCCGCTTCGGCTCCGCGACGGAGACGCTCGAACTCTCGGCTTTGATGGCAGGAAGCGCCTTTTCGACGTCGGCGAGTTTTATCGTCTGCTGCTGCTCTTCTGGTTTGACATCGATCGATTGCTCGGCGGTTTGCGCCGCGCCCGACTCGCTAGGACTCAGAGGTCGCTTCGCGTCCTCCCCGGCGTCCTCCTGTTTAACCGGCGTGGGCTTATGGGGTTTATCGGTTCCCAGGCGCTTAAACGTCTTTAGGAGCGCCTCGTGGATCAGGCATTCGTCATGGAGCCATTTCCTGCAGTCCTCGTTCGAGCAACCAAATAATCGCTTGTCTGGGTTCTCGGGGCGGTTACACTTGCAGCGCAGTTCGGCAGACTGTGTCTTGTTAGCTGATGTATGCCGTAGATTTAGAGGTGTCAGACTTACGGAGAGTTCCATGCTACGCACATCGAACGCCTGGCGCCAATAGAGCGCTTGCTGGACGTCGTCCTCATTAGTCTCGTCCCATTGGTTGACAGTTGCTGCGGCGGTAACGCTAACTACGTTGATGACATCCACTATAGCTTGTTAGAGAAGCTCTGCAAACACGGAAGGCTGTAGGTAATGCGTACTATGGTTGGAGGCGATCAGCTCGTTCGCGCCGTGGTACCATTGCCTGCCCTGAATGATCTTCTTCCCATCTTGCGTGCCCGGCGGCAGCTCATCCGGCCAGTACATCCAGTATACGCGTGCGTAGACGTGATGCTCGTCGCTCGCTCGAATTTCAAGGATCCTGGCGACCCAGTCGTCATCCGACTTCTTTCTAGGCTGCGAGACTTCGCCTAGGTTCTTTTGGCGTTCGATGGTCGAGCTGTTGGCGACGAATATGAAGCCTTCGCTCCAGTACTTGACCCCGTTAACTAATGCCTTTCTGTCAGTAGAGTGCATAGATATAGCCAGAATGGAAAGCGCACGTACGAACAAAGCTATTGTAGCGCGTCATGTCCATCCACTTCTGATACGGCTGGACTTGATAATGCCGGTCCATGGTATTATTAGGATCTTTGAATTTGCCCATGGGCGAGAAGGGCGAGGCTTGAAGCAAGATCTTATGCTGGGGGTGGTCTTCAGATTCTTGTCGTCTGCGTTTCGTCTTCTTCGCCTTCTCGTTCGGGTCGGGGTGGATGACGCTAAAGGGGCATTCCGCCTGGCTCTCCTCAACTACATCTGGTCGCGGGCGCTTACGAGCAGTCGCCATTGTCGTGGAAGTTCGGCGAAGCTTTGGTGCTGTGCGAGGATAGGCGCGAACTTTGTGCAATATCTTCTAATAGGAGGGTACAAGAATCTACACTAGGGTGAGTTGCGCCTAAGGGGAAAAGAAATTGTTTGGATCTGCGCGCAATCTGCAACAGTCAAGCACAAATGAAAGCTGCCAAGCAAATCCGGTGTATCCAAAAAGGCGTAATTCCAACGATATCGAGGCCAATGCTATCCAGCTAACTGCTGGCAGGAAGCTCGCAGCTTTCGATGAGCTTCGGTGGTTGCGACTGGGAAAGTCGTAAGCCGGCACCGGGTGTGGCGGGGAAGGGGGGAATTATGTGGTAGCTTGGCGCGTCTGCTATCAACTATCAAGATCCTACAGGTATGCCAATGCCGTGTATGCGGTGCCGCAGGGCTAGATTCATGACATGATAATCTCAGTTAAGTCCTAGAACGTCTGAGGCGCAAGATGCCTGACGAGAAAAGAAGAAGGTTCCAAGTGATGCAGACGCCTCCACGAGGACGTTACAGACCCGACTGAGGGCGATAGCTACGAGGTATTATGGGTTAACCAAGAAAGGAAGACAAGGGGGAGAATAGTATTGTAATTATTGGTGGTGAATTATTACAATGGCGCGTTTCAATCTGAAGGCTCCGATTTAGCCACCTTTAGCACGGCACCAGCTCGACAATGCGCATCTGGTGGTTGGAGAATACGGGATCAGAAACGGAGATTGGTCCTTTACACTAGTGTAGATGCCCCCATGTTGAAAATACTGGACCCAGAGCTGCAGACACAACTTCGCCGGTGCCCTAAACTCAGTTGGGAATAACTTATAACACATCTGTCCGGTAACTGATAAGCCTAAACCGTTCCAATGCCATGGGGTGGGAAAGGAGCTACGTATGTACACTGTTCGGCTATGACGATCATCCATTTTACATGTACATATCTCAAGTGCTTAGCTTATGTTCTTTTCTTCTCCTATGTATTCACATTCATATGTTCGATACGTTGCCCCGTATTCATTGTCTTCATCATGTCTCACTCCAGCCCAACACATCTGCATGCAAGACAACATTCAACCAGATTTTGCATGTATAACCCGCATGGTGATGAAGTAGATGTGAGCAGCGGGAGTATTGTATAAATCTTCTTGCATGCGTTTCATTCCCAGTCATTGGCTCTGGGGGCCGTAAGTAGGCTCCACGACACAGTGGCATTGACCAGTTTCGGTATCAAGTCCCGAACAACATGCCAGACAGAAACCATTGGCTGCAATATCATTGGCATTTAATTAAATTAGGTCCCAAAGTTGGAGTTAGGTAGGTATGTACCTGGAAGCCGCGTCTATTCAAGCTTCCATTTGTAGCGAATAGCCCAGTATACTCAACGCCGCCGCTATGCAAGATGGATAGATAGACCCTTATAACCCCGAACGAATTTGCTAGCCTCATAGCCTTGCGAGGCCATTGGTCTCATTATCATCGCTGTCGTAAGAAGCAAGCATCCTGGTACTCTCGGTGTCATCTCCAGACGCAGTTGCTTGGGTATCATCTCTGCTCTTAAACCCCTCTATCACCTCTGCTAATTTCTCTCCCTCGAATTTGCCGCGTTCGACATTGACGAAGTATATGATTGGTGCCGGGATACTGACTAATGCTGCCAGAAACCAGAATGCCGGACGGATCTCACCAGACGCATCGATGATAGCTCCGACTATGACGGGACCGAATATGCTCGAGCCCTTGTCGGTGATAGCATACAGAGCATAGAACGCGGCTTCGGAACCAGGGGGTATCAGTTCTCCATATAGTGACCGACAGTAAGAACTAAGTCCACCGAGGGCGAAGCCATAGACCGCAGCTAGCGGGTACATCTCCCACGGTCGTTGGAGCCCGATGACCCCCCATCGTTGAATAAAAGGCAGATAACCCAGCAGACCGTAGATAGGTATGATTTCAAAGAGGGCAATGCAGCCCAATACGGTTTGATGCGGCTTCAACTTGAAATGTCTAGAGATGAACGACCAACTGAAAGCGCCAAAAATACCCGTAGTCGTAGAAATAACGTTGATCATCCCCAATGCCCACGGTTTCATGCCCAGTTGCGTCTTGGCAAACAGGATCGCCGTCGAGGACGTTGTGGCGATGGCGTCAGAAATCAGAAACCAGCTAGCCAGGAACAAAACGATGTCGACCAAGTGACGCGCCAGCTTGATGGTACGAAATAGATTCTTCCAGGAGAAGGCAATATATGCCAGCCACGCACGAGAGCCTCGGTATCGACTTTGTGCTAGAGGAGGCCCAGGTCTGGGTCTAAGCCACATAGCTGCCGGTATGGTAAAAATAGCCCACCAAGCTCCGATGAAAAAGAGGACTACTCGTTGCGACCAAGTAGAGCTGCCCATCCCCACGAGAATCAAGATTGAAGCGCATTGCACGAACAGGGCAGCGCCATAACCAATCCCAATACCTTTTGCGGATATCTGACTAGAGAGCTGAAGCTCAATAGACGTGAGCTCTTCATGCGTCGGTATGCGTCGTAATTCGTGGAGATCGTCGTTTCGCGGTAGTAAGGCAGTTGTCGAATTGCTCAAGGGGTCCTCAGCAAGAGTATGAGATGTCGATAAGGACTGAGTCTCGACTGCTGTGTCTGATTGTGCGTCGGCGTCTTCTGGTATCCCTGCCACTGACTCCTGTACTTTCGGATGATGACGGACGAGAAGGGGGAGGAAAGAGTTCAAGAGAACGAAGGAGGCTCCGAACGACGTATTAGAGATGACGGCCAGCAACGCGCCGAGGATATATATCTCCTTGAAAATGAAGATGTAGAACATGACGCAAAAGCTCCCCGTCCAGGCGAATATCAATAATAAACGTTTCCGATAATTGCCATGGTCCGCCGCGCAACTGATACTAACTACTAGCAATGCTTGGAGCAGGACACTTATACTGAAGGTATACATAGCAAAGCTAGCCGTATTAATTTCGATGCCGAGGACGGTGACGATACATTGTCCATTGGAGTTGTCGCCGCACGGCGTTTCCCGATCGGATAAGAGGACGCCATTTTCCCTCGCTAAGCTTTCTAATAGAATCGGAATGAAGGAAGCTATTCGCGACCGGTGAGCTTGGGTTTAATAAGGTTATATTTATGTGTTTGTATGTATTCGCGATGGGCTTTGTCAAGCTGTTTTCGAACGCAGCCAACGTTGGAGCTATCTTGGGTAATGCTAAGGAGACGCGGCTACTCACAGATGGCTAGTGATCGTCAGCAATGATCTTCGTGATATCCAGTAGATGACAGAAGGAATAAGCATAGAGTAGGGAAACTAACCGCATATCACGTAGGTCTCAGCGGCAAAGGCATACATGTACCAACCGGCGAGCTCCTTGGGGCTGGTTGGACGGGTGTCTTCGCCATGATAACGGCCGGGCGGCTGACCGTTTTCGATGCTAGGTGTTGGGGTCATTCTGCCTGACTCAGAAGACGTCGACCGCTCATCGTCGGCTTCGAAGGAAGAAGAGTGAGAGCGAAAGGAGTACTTGGACACTATGGACTGGACTGACAGTAAGCGTGGGTTCGGAGGCGGGCGAGAAGCGGCTCGTAGCTGTTCTTCGTTCCGAGGGACCATTATTGGACGGAGACGGGGATTTGATTAGGTCAGGTAGGTAGAATTTAGGGGTGTCGAAATAGCGCTGTGTCACCCTGAGCTCCTGAGCTCCAGGCTGCCAGTGGAGGAGTTCCAGTTTGTCTTGGTCTTTTAGGCGCCCTAACTTGCCGAGCTAAACCTTAAACCTTAGAGGTAGGTACCAAAGTCAGCAGTAAGCTCTGGTTCTGGCAAGCTCCAATCGGCGCAAACCCAATGATCAGAATGGGAAAGCAGAAATACGTACTCGCAGCTAGTTGAACCTTCAAATCGATCAAAGCTTGGGTCAATTAATTACGGCAAAGGCATCCGTGATCTGTTCCTGGGTCACGATGGATCTCTCAACCAAAACTGTCCCTCCAAGCTTCTGACCGGTCAAAAACACGCGACCGCCTGGCGATGAAACCTGACCTCCTTTTCCTCTCCGCTCATGTAGTTGACCTATTGAATGCGCTGCGGGATCTATTCAGTGGGCTGACTCGAGCCCTATCATGATCGATGCAGGGACTCCCGCCCAACGTGAGGCTGCCAAATTGTGACAAGGATTTTCTTATCGACGGCGGGTTATGCTCTCGATAGCTGCTACGGCAACCTCAAGACAAGGCTACTGAGATTAGAAAGAGATGAATGGATGATGAGTGGGTGACGAAGGAGAAGAAATGCACAACGGCCATCTCTTACCAAAGAAAAAAGAATGCGCTTCTGATACCAAACAGGAGAAAGGTACCCTACCCTACTTACGTACCTACCTACCTATCTAACCTACAATAGGTGCACCAGACTAGAAAGGTAGTAGGCCGCTTCCCACCTTACTCGCTACCCCTCGTTCATGGCCTGATGGTTCACAAACGGCATTGGAGATCCCATGACGTTGCGGGGAAAGGGGAAATGCTGCGAGCAAGGGTCGTCACTAAACCCCATGGGACCACAATGGGAGTTTCACGAGCAGAGTCCCAAACTTTTCGATGTCTGCATTTGCCTTATGATTGCAGTCATCGACCTATCCAACCAAAATAGAGTGAGCTTTGAAGGATGCTCCTGATATATGTTCTAGAAAAAGTTGCCAAGCGATATCATTCTCCACAGGATCAATCTGAGTGGACTACCCCGGGTTCCGTTCATTGACTACCAATTCTACCGCGGATCCCTCTGTTGAGGATGTTCAGGCCATTTCACGCAAACTAGATTCTACGTCCTACCCAGGCTAGATTATACACTTTTACTATGAGGTCAACGTATCCGTCAAACCGTCCTAAATCAGGGAAGCATCCCGTAACCGGTGTCCAGCTCAGGTAAAGTCCAGTATGACTAAGCTTTTTAGTATACCTAGCATCTACCTGATCTCGACTTAGCGGTTCGATATACTTATGCGCCAAGCATGATTAGACCTATCCCACTATCCCTAGATCTGGTATGTATCAACGGTCTCACTCTATCGTGTCCTTACTGCTATCTCGAGGAACCACAAACACATAAGTAGCCTCGACTAATCTCAGTCACAGCATAGGCAACGAAGGCGTAGATTAGCGAATGCTACGCTTCCAAGTCTTTGAATATTCTCTCAAGGCTATCAGTAGCCCCAGTCTTAAGAGTACATGAAGCCCCCTTTAGCCTGTAATCAATATGAGATACTACATCATTTGTTTCATTTAATCCATGCCACTCTATACCACGTGTAAGTCACAATTCGATTCCCTCACATATGTCTGGACACCGCAGCTGCGATGACATGAGCCGTTCGAGGTCTTGAAGTACAGAATAGCCTCATGTGTGACTTCTAAGTACCGGACCAAAGATTGTCCACCAACCAACATCATACCCCTATACTTTTCCCCATTTCCGATTGGCTCTGAGCGTGTACCGCTCACATGAGGCTATCTCGCACTTCGAGACACCCATGTCGCTGGATTTGGACTACCTACATCAAATTGGTATACTAGACGAGTTGGCATCCCATGATTAATGGGACCTTACCGAAAGTATTCATATAAACGCGCTTTGACTTGTTCATGCTCGTACAAACTTATCAGTTCTAGACGGTCGCGTACGTTACAGGAAGAGCTAGCTATGACAGTAGCCCATAGCATAGAGCTCTGGGATTTTGCAAGCCTTACTACGGAGCCCTGGCGCCGAGCTTTTTTCTATAAATACGCCGATCGAGCATCATACAATATAACGGGCACATATATAATTCGATACCAGCATTAGTTTTTAGGCTATTATGTCGTAATGCGCCCCACGTTTCCCCTTTTTGGGGAACCGCCTGAGCTGTTCATCGAGATGACAGCATATCTGTGAGCCGGGTCTTCAACCTTGTCATATGGTCCTTGTTGATATTTGTGGTCCGTTGTCACCAAACTCCCCCTCAATCTGCTATAGACGATGCAGGGGAAAATAAGGGGGCTCTAGAGAGGCGATATTTCCGCCTTGGGGTATCAATGGCCACCTATCCCATTTTACCGCCGCCAAGTCTCCAAATATTACTTTGGGAGATGTGCCCATAAGATCCGGGTCTAGCCTTACCTACCACGGGCGCCATCTTCCGTTATATCTGAGTCAACAAGTATAAAGCCTGGGGGATGCGATCGTTACGCCGTCCTCACCTCCCGCTCCGACCACTTACCGCAAAGTCTAGTTGCTAAGTCGTATCAACAAACCCGTAGCTATGAAGTCAACTCTCCTGTACCTGTTCGCTCCTTTGGCAGCGTGGGCTGCTCCCGCCGAGCTCGCCGAACGACAGGCCGCCGACAGCATCGACCAGCTGATCAAGGCAAAGGGCAAGTTGTACTATGGAACATGCGCCGACCAAAACCGTCTCTCGACCGGCAAATCTGCTGACGTGATCAAGGCGGACTTCGGTCAGGTGACTCCCGAAAACAGCATGAAGTGGGATGCTACCGAATCCTCCGAGGGGAACTTCAACTTCGCCGGCGCCGACTACCTTGTCGACTGGGCTACGACGAACAACAAGACCATCCGCGGGCACACCCTCTGCTGGCACTCGCAACTGCCCGGCTGGGTTTCCAACATCAGGGACAAGACGAAGCTGACCCAGGTCCTCGAGAACCACGTCACTACCCTGGTCACCCGGTACAAGGGCAAGATCTACGCCTGGGTTCGTTACACCTCCACCACGTGAAATATTGCCTGTCAGTTTTAGACTAATATTGCTATACAGGACGTTGTGAACGAAATATTCAACGAGGATGGCTCTCTCCGTCAGTCCGTCTGGTCTCAGGTCCTGGGTGAGGACTTTGTCCGCATCGCCTTTGAGGCTGCCCGCAAGGCAGACCCTGACGCTAAGCTGTACATTAACGACTACAACCTCGACCAGCCTAACTAGTACGTATACCCTACACCTCTGCCCTGTATATGGGGCATACATTATTTCATATGAATAGGTAATTGCTGACTTGTAACACACCGCAGCGCTAAGCTCACCACGGGTATGGTCGCCCACGTCAAGAAGTGGATCGCCGCCGGTGTCCCGATCGACGGTATCGGATCGCAGGCGCATTTGACCGCTGGTCTTGCCAGCCAAGCCGGTGCCGCCATCAAGGCGCTCGCCGCTTCCGGTGTTAGCGAGGTCGCCTTTACCGAGGTCGACATCCAGACCGCTCCCGCTAATGACTACGCCGCCGTCACCAAGGCCTGTCTCGACGAGCCTAAGTGCGTCGGTATCACCGTCTGGGGTGTCCGGGATCCCGTAAGAAATCTCCTCCTTTTTACCTAATAAACTTCGTATTTGAGTAGAGGGGCATGCTAACGAGAGACGAAACAGGACTCCTGGAGAGCCAGCACTAACCCTCTCCTTTTCGACGGCAGCTTCAACCCTAAGCCCGCGTACACGGCTGTTGTCAACGCTCTTAAAGGATGAGCTTGCAATGCCTATTCGTACCACCAGGGCTCGGTAGAATTTAAGGGGAAATGGAGGACCTGTTGCCTATGATCTAACTGTATATATTGCACGACCTTATATATAAGCACCACCACTTGACTTGAGCGGCCGGGTTGTATATACTTATCTATGTATATAAAGCCTTATAGCTTCCCTCACAATCATCCATTGACCTGATAAACAAACCCCAATGTTCAAGTGCATTGGACTTACTCGCACACAGAAGTCTAATGGACACTAGTTGGCAGGACGGGATTAGTAGACTGTGGGATATCATTAAATTCAAGTTGAAACATGGACTGGCAGCTTTTGAGTTGCCAGCTGGGATATTAAACTGCAATGAGGAGACGAATATGTCCGGCCTCCTTTTCGTGATGTCCATCGCAAGTCAAAACGCACTCCTACTATCTCCACAAAGATTGCTTCCCCGCGTCTCTAGCTGCTGTACCCTCGCGCACCAATACATTATGGCAAGCACGCACGCACGCTGCTCTCCCACCTCCGTCTACTTCTTGAAAGCGTGGAAGATCTTGTGCTTGAGCTTGTCGGCGAGCCCCTGGTGCTGCTTCGCGGATCCGGACGCGGTCGTCGGGCTGTCGACGACCTTGGCGCCGTGGTGGTGGTGGTGCTTGGTCTCGTGCTTCTGCTGGTCCTGGGCCGACAGGTGCACGTTGGCGGCGCCGCCGCGCCCGACGTGGAAGCTCTCGTTGTCGGTGGAGGGCCGCGTGGCCTCCTCCGGCACGATGTCCCGGTCCGCGCGGATGGAGGACGGGGGTTTGTCGGCGTCGGCGATGTTGGCTGCGCCTGTGTTTGGGGGGGAAGGTGGTGTTAGCAGGGTTCGCGATCAATTGGGTTGTGTGTAGGGTGATGAAATATGATTTGCGTTCTGGAAAACGAGGATGGAAGAGGTAGGTAGGTTAGATAGTTTTAGACTTGCCTCCTCGTCCGGTGCTAAATGCGCCGTCGCCGTGACTGCCTTCCGGGCCCGCGCGCACGATCTCGCCGTCGACGTACTGGGTGTTGTCCGGGGTGATGTTGCCGGCGCCGCCTCGGCCGTGGGATACTTCCGGCGTAGTCATTGCGGGATCGGGACTGCGACAAGGACAGGTCTCAGTGTGTGCGATTCAGAGATGGGGGGAGTTGCTGTTGTTTTAGGCAGTCGAAATGATGATGTCTCGGGAGAGGTTTTGATTTTTTGGAAAAGGAAAAAAGAAACCTAACCCATCACGCCTTCTCGTCACACATGACACATTGTTAGGTACGTAGGTGGCTGAGGGATATATTATGTAGGTACCGTGCAATGACTGACTTGGACGTTGCTCAATGGGACGTAGGCGTTGAGGAATTACATACCGGTATTATGTACTTTCTACAGTCGAAGTTGGGGAAATGAGGAATCAGGAAGCTCCAGGTCGGGTATGATACAATGAGAGGTTACACGTGCGAATGAGATGCGATTGTCGATTACCTAGCCGCAAACCTTTTTCCAATGCGAAGTAAGTCCCGGTTTTCCCTTCCTCAGCTCCTCCTGCTATCCAGCGTTTTCCATTTATATCCCTGGCTCATGCCACGCCCTATCAGTGCCAATACTCGTTCCATGTTCTGGCTCCAAGCCTAGCCAGCCTGGATGCCAGCCTCTCCAGATATCCGTATCGGCATCAGGAAATCTACCTATCACCACTGCACCGGGAACAACAAAGCTACTGCAGCGCCCAATGATAACGATATTAAAGCCTTCTTTCAGGCTTCTAGAAGACGTTGGCAGTAAAAGACTGATATAGCACATCCACCAATTGTTCCTATTTCCCCCCAACCATCAGCGATTCAGCCGTTCCCAGCTTCGAAGTAGATTCCGACTTATCAGTTACCTGACGTAATTCCAGCTTCTCATCCAGCGATAAGATGGAAGGTTATTACTGGTCGGTTATGACCCCCGCAGGAGATTGCCCAGGGGCGCTGATCAATGCCAAGATGCGTAGCGCCAGCTTCGGGGCGATATGGGCTGATAGCTTTATAAGGGAGGTCCAAGCTTTCTACCTAACTGCAGCTTGTGTGGAGCCTTCTATCTTCCTTTATTCTTCCGAGAACTTCGCTGCTTGGTCAGGCGTGAGAATAATCGATCGCTACCTACGTCCGTAGATATATATTTCTTGGGTGAGGCGACAAAGTGGAAAGATCACGGATCTGATAGCTTGATTGAAGCCTTGTTACGCTGGATTACGGGTGTTGAGGGTCGGTGCCGAACTTACTAGTTGAGATTTGTACGCCGACGGCGGAAGAGATCTTTCCCCACGAGACTTATCTTGCTAACCGAACATCCAGCCATTTGTGCCTCACATCGATAATTATCTGCGGATTTTACCAGAAAACTTATCCTCGAACTGTTGCGAGGGAGTCCGCCCCCAAGCATCGATGGCGAGCCTGCTTGGATGCTGCTATGAGGGGGCTAGCTGAGAATATGCAGTGCTACGCCTCCAGACGCTCGACTTTAAGGCATAGAACTGTCGATGTACTCCTGTTGCGCCTTCCTTGGCTAGTACCAGTGCTTCGTCACCTGGATACGCGTCTCCACGGACAAGCAGGTAGATGTGCAACCTATTGACTAACGGCTGGTCTAGAGATGCTAGATCGACCTGTCAAAGTGTCAAGATCATGTCATTGATCCTGTCATTGGGTAGCATCGGTATCGGTTGGGTGAATGACTAGAACTTCTATGAGCATATCGAAGATAGTCTCGGTGCAACTCTTGGGTGTAAGTACGTCAAACAAATAATGTTTGCCTCTTTTATGAGGTTGAATAGTGGGCTTCTGTCTATCCGATGAGCAGCGTGCTCTCTTGTCCTTAGACTCGGTGAAAAAGGTCCTGTTAGATGCTGGCGGAGTTGAAAAGGGCCAGCTCATGACCTAGAAGTCTCATCAGTCTTGTCAAGACAGGCGTATCCAAATGGGAATGGTTGTTTGCTCGCTGCAACCTTCTAAACCCGGCATCATAATACCTACTTGCTTTGCTTGTCATGAGGCAGGTTTTGGGAGCCCAACACAGACAATTTACGTCGTCAGCTGTGTCTATCTTGTGCCTCACATTTCACAGTAACGTCGGTCATGATGTCTCCTTGGTAAGCATGAGACTGGTCCTTGAATTGGAAACAGACTCGTCTAGGCCTTGATGTCGTTCGTTAATGCTACCCTTATAAGTCATTGGCAGCCTTCTAAAATTGTTATTATTGAGCGTGTGAATATGATTGGTGGATCTTGTAATATGCAAGCCACCATCTGCAGGACTTTCACAGTATCCTCCATGGCGTCCTATGACACCGAATCAGGAGATGGTCATCTCATGCCGACTTAAGGGGATACATTTAATCAAACAAGCTGCAGCGCTAAGGTAAGTGATGTGTATCCTGCTTAACTCTACAGCCCTAGCCTTATAGCCGCGGAAGGATATCTCATCATGAACTATGTACAGCTTCCAATACCTACTATATGCCTACCTAGGTAAGTTAGCAGTAAGAGGTAGGCACATGGATAGAATATATGCTGTATCTACCATTGGCCGTGATCTGTGCATGGGACCCGTAGTTAAGCAGGGGTGTTTGTGTTTGTACAGAACTAAAGAATACTGGGGTTACCGAAGATATAATCTGGGGTATACCGACGAAAGGTGTATAGGGAAGGTGCCTGGGCGGTCGTTCTAGACTCAGCATGTGCCAAGAACAGGAGGCTCAGAAAGCGCTTCTCGTGAAGCTCCCGTATTCTAAAATGACCGTAGTTGAGGACATATTCCCCGACAGCCCTGGAGCCAGACAATCATGCAGCCCCTTATGCCAGAACCCTGCTGATAGGTTTTCTGATCATATGTGGTGTATAATTCAGGATTGTGGTGGTTGCCGAATTAATTTCCTGACAACTTGTATGTGGCCGCTTCTTCTATAAGAATGGACAGCTAATATGCATGGCCAGCGTATCGAGCAAGAATTCGAGCGGTAGATGGTGTGCTGCAGCACGTTTAAGTCGAGAAATCTGACGCGAGAACTCAAAAGGGGTGAGGACTGAGATAAGCGCACGGCAAGGCACCGAGCAAACAACCAATCAATCTGTGGTCAGAACTAAGTACGGAGTAGCGCCCCCAGGAAGGCAGGTGAATGCAAGATATATGTATGCGTAGAAAGGGGGTCATGTGAGGTCCCTCTCATCTATTAGCCCGGCGAGTCTAGCGAAATGTAATCTTGGTATCAGAAGGTAGGAAACACAAAGAAATGGTAGGCATCACGGCGCCTAATATGCCTAACGCAAAAGTGGCTATGGGGTGCCGAGCTTAGCGGAATACCAATCGGACCTTCACGTCTGATATATTGTGCAATAGGTCAGTTCGCTTGGGCACCGTCCTCGCGAAACTCGCACGCGTTCCGATCTAAGATGACCTTGGGTAGCATAGCATGGGAATCCCGGACTGTCTGGATGCCATTCGGTGGTACCTATTGGGAATCCCGGTCCATCTCATCTTCTTTTCCCCCGTCCCCCCTGCCCCCATGGCGATTCCCCGCGAATCAGCCAATCCGAATGCCGAAGCTAAGGCACGGCTTTAATGCTCACCTATGACATAACCCCCCTAACCCTTCCCCCCCGGCACCCCGGACCCGCCCTGACAGCCATGGATGGCAGCTGCGTCGGTTTTTGGAGTTATGGAGTCGTGTGGGGAAGACGTGGGGTCACCGGCGCTTTTTTTCTTTCAACATGTTGGATCCAACAATGTCCAACATGTCAGATTCTTGTCGGCAGCTATGGAATTATTGTAGATTACGATGGCTGCTCCGGATGTAGGCCTCTATCATATGATCTATGGTATCAGTCCAAATTCCTCGAGGAAGAGTCGGGAATCAGGATGTGAGCGCATGGATGCCTATTTTCGAGGGCGCAGCACGTGTAACTACCAACACATACATGCGATCTTCAGGGGAAACTGTTCGATTAGGTACCACGAGTTTTCCAAAATTTCTTTGAAGGCGCGGACTCGGGCCCAATCAAGCCCGAGGACTCCTCTTCTTTATTTCCCCCCTAAAGAAATTATTCCCTGCTTGCGTGACTCTTGTCACGCGTGGCATGCGCCAAGGGCCCGAACGGCTGCTGAGGGGAAGCTGCCATGCCGCACCAGGAACGCACGCTAAAAATTGGAGAAGGCGCATTGTCTCTGCTCGACTGCCGCGTGATGTTACCTACGTACATGTATCTACCAGGTAGGTACCGTACCTACGACTTATCAAAGGCCTCCCTGCGCCTGCAACCTGCAACCTGCACCCGCACGCGCCGTCCGCGAGGGACAGGAGAAGATGGGTTCGAATTTTCAGATTTCCTGCATACATGTAGCCCAGGTACATATATTCCGCAATGGGCCACCTGCGACCTGTTCGTTGGCGTACCAGTACCCTCTGGACAGCCAGTCGTCCCATCCGGATGGGTGAGAATAAGTAGGTAATATACCTTTTTGTTTGTGTGTGGATCTTCGCGTCCATGCGACATTCTTTGCTTTTTCTACTGCGCTAGAGAGAATACCCCTTCCCGTCCTTGCCGCGTTTCTTTGACCGGTATTATATTGTATAGGAGTTTCCTCCCTGGTTTCGTAGATTAGGTACTTATATGAGCTGGCGTCGTCGCTGTCCTACCCCCTAGCTCTTATCCCTAGCTTCCTCGGATCGCCCATGCTACCTCGAGCACCTCTGTTCAGATGGCTACCTCAGTTATAACGAAGGCGCTCACCGCCTCGCTGCTCATCACGACTGGCCTCACTCTGCCGCACGACACGCTCAATGGGAGATCTGTTCAAAGAAGAACCAGCTCTGACCGTAGGTCTACTCGACATCCAAGTAGGTACAGGTCCTAGTTAACGCGTAAGCAGTGGTACAGCCGGTACACCAGTCCTTCCCCCTCGGTACAATCAAGCCCAGGGGCTGGTTCAAAGACCAGCTTACATTGGAGGCCGATGGGTTGGCAGGTAACCTGTACGATTTCTACCGCTTCGTCCACGACTCCATGTGGATAGGCGGCTCGTCCGAGTACTCCAATCTTCATGAATCCTCCCCGTATTGGTTCAATGGTCTCGTGCCTCTGGCTTTCGGGCTGGACGACAACAGACTGAAGGGCCAAGTTTATTCGTATATGAACTACGTGCTTGAGCACCAACAGGACGATGGCTGGCTTGGCCCTGAGACCGATCCTTCGACCCGCAGCTTATGGGCTCGTTGCTATTTCTTGGTAGGGTTGATGGTATGTTTCGTCCGCAGCGATTATATTGCTGTTGTCCTGAGGTTCTCCTAGGAGTTGTCCGGCTAATTCTCGTAGCAATATGCCCAAGCGGATCCTTCCCAAGAGGATAGAATCGTGGATGCTATGCACAGATATATTCCGCTCGCTCACAGTATGCTGAAGGATAACTTCACTGGGCTCATAGAGAAACCGGGAGAAGATTATGACGGAGATGGATTCGGTGCTATGAGGGCCCACGAGATGCATATTCCACTGCAGTGGCTATATGAAAACCACCCCCGAAATAACTCCCAGTTAATTTGGGAGACTATGGAGCTCATGATAGATGGAAGCGTGGCAGCCGCTAGCGACTGGAGAACATACTGGGTAAAGGGCGTATACCCAGAAGTCACCTACACTCCCAGAAATGAGCCCTTTAAGAGTCTGTTCAACCATGGTGTTAACATGGCAGAAGGTAAGGCTTGAATACAAGGTTGACTCATTGGAGAAGGCTAATTCACTGACGTGACCAGGTCTACGATACCCTCTGGCCATATACCGCATGACCCACGATGAAGCGTTGAAAACGCAGACCAGGACGGCGGTAGATTTGTTATCGCAATATCACAAGTCTTTAGCTGGAACGATTATTGGGGATGAATTCATCACAGATCTCAATCCAATTAGGGGAGCCGAATTATGCACCGCTGCAGAGATGACTTTCTCCATGGCGTGGATCTATCAGTACCTTGGCGATAACGACTTGGCCGACTGGGCAGAGCAAGTCGCATTCAATGCTGTACCCGGATCCATATTCCCAGATTGGTGGTCACATCAATACGTCCAGCAGGAAAATCAAGTAAGTTGACAATTTGGAAGGCTTTCGAGATATACTAACCGTGGGTGCCTAGCCTTGGTCACGCAATCTGACGGTTTCCCCCCAAATGTGGGTAAACGTGGGATCTTACGGCAACGTATTTGGCTTGGAACCCAACTATGTCAGTTATAACTATCCTTCGCGGCGCTAGAAATGATCACTAAACTTCTTAATAGCCCTGCTGTACGGTAAACCATGGCCAGGCATATCCTAAATTCCTCGCGAACTCTTTCACGGTCACCGAAGATGGAGGAATTGCTCACGTTTTGCTTATTCCTGGAAGTATCAGCACTTCCTTGGGTAACAATAAAGTGACCATCCAGGCCGATACCAACTATCCTTTTGGTATGAATCTGAACTACTTGGTTACGTCTGATTCAGACTTCACGTTCTACGTTCGGATTCCCGGCTGGGCGGACAGTTCGAGCACCATCACAACACCAGACGGCAAAACCAACCAGGTTTCTCCGTCAGATCAGGGCCTCCAGAAGGTTGAGCTTAGCCATGGTACCAGCCATATCAGTATCAATCTCGAGACGGAGCCACGTGTAGTCACGAGGGCCAACAACACGGCCGCCATCTACTATGGACCTCTGCTGTACAGTCTCCATATCGATGCTGAAGTTTCGGACGTCCAGTCTATCGCATTCACAGGCGACTCAATACCAACCACAAGCACTACGAGCCATACACATGATCATATTGTCGTGCCCAAGAGCATATGGAATGTTGCCATCGATCCTTCACAGATCAGAGTGGTACAAGCAGATGTGTCAACATTATCGAATCCTATCTGGGACCTCAATGCGCCACCTATTGAGCTTCGCGTAGCCGCCGTGGAGATCGACTGGCCGACCGAATTCGACACTGCAGCAAATCCTCCTCTTGAGCCTCACATTACCGGCAAGCCTTTTAGCGCGCGGTTCGTGCCATTTGGAAGCGCTAAGATACACATGGCGCATCTACCCGTCGTAGACTTGGCTAAGGTAGACCTATCGAATTGATAGAAGCACGGTCTAGACGGAAGAATACGTCGCTTGGGTATAATATAGAGTATACGAGTTTATAGGTATATCTTCTTGTATTGACTCCAATAAAGTATAAATTGAATTCTTCTCTATTACTGACTATATGCGCCAAACGTGAGAGTGGGCGCTTTTTACACGAGGGTTATGGACTAAGCGGTTAGCGTAAAGGGGTAAATTTACTTAGCGTTCTCCAAGATCCAAAAGGGGGGTGGTAGGTGTCTATTAAACCGACTATTAGCTACACCTTCGCTCACCCATTTTTGCCCTCCCGCATCTCCCCCTTGCGCTAAAATTTTGTGAAATCCATGCAATCCAACCATCAAAGTGTAAGCCCCTCGCCCCCCTATTTAGCTTCGATAGCGCCAAGTGTCCCACTAGTGCGAGCCGCCCGACCAGTCCAACCTACTTCTGAGCGGGGACGTCAGCCTCCGCCTCGACCTCCGCAGCGTCCAGGGGCAGCTCGTCGGCGCCAGGCTCCCGGGGCCCGTTGTCGCCGTCGAGGAGGTTGTGGCGGCCGTAGGTCTTGCGCCAGCGGCGGATGCGGATGTCGCCGCCGCTGCTGGCGGGGGCGGCGGGGCAGTAGAGGTCGAGCTCGCGCATGGCCTCGAGCAGCTCGGGGGCGCAGGTGGGGTTGGGGCCGCCGGAGGAGCAGGCGGCGACGGCGACCTTGCCGTGGACGAGGGCCTTGCAGGACTTGGGCGGCAGCCAGCCGGCGTCGGGGCCGGTCTCGATCCAGTCGACGAACTTGGCCAGCGCGGCCGCGTAGTCTTCTCGGTCGATGCGGCGGCGGCGGCAGTCCGTGGTTCGGGTTGGTAGCTGGGGGACGCAGCGGCCGGGTAGGCGGCGCGGGGCTATGGTGGTGGTGGTGATTTTGGTGTTGGTGGTGGTGGTGTTGATGGTGGGCGGGATGAGGAGGTAGTCGTCTCGCACGGCGCTCGCGAAGTCCATGGCGTTGTTGACGAGGGGGATGGTGTACACTGGTGGGATGAGAGTTAGTGTTGTGGATGGGAAGAAGCGACGTCTTCTCTTCGTGGAATGCGACTGGTACGGGGGTTGTTGCAGAGGAGTCGACTTACTGCCGTTGCTCAGGTCAGCAAAGGACGTGGGGACTTTGGTGGTGTTGGCGGCGCTGGCGGCGCCGACGAGACCGAGAAGAGCGGACGTAACCCTCATTTTGTGCGTGTAAGTGTGCGTGTAAGTGTGCGTGTGTAAGTGTGCGTGTGTGAGTGAGTGTGTATCCTTCTGCGACTTGTTCTGGGTCAATGGTTAAGGGGGGAAAGTTTCTAGTTGCATGCTGGTGGGAGTAGGTTTCGTATTTATATTCGTCGCCCGCGGTGGAAAGTCCAAACTACGGTATCTTTCGGAGATGTATCACCCTCTTTTATATTAGCTGAAAGTATATTCTTGGAAATGGTTATAATTTTCCTCAAAATTAGATCGATTAGTCTCGTGGTTAGGCAGATACATGTGGTAAAGCATCATGTGCATTGAGGGTATAGGCCCTGTCGTGAATATTGATGCCTCAGCGTCTATTTTATAGTAAGTTAAGCGTGCTTATGTCTAGGGAAGCTATTGAACTAAAATGCCAATACTCGGAGATGAACACACCACCCCCTTTTCACGGTGGAACTAGTTCCTCGCTCCTAGCGTCGTCCTCACCGTCGCCCGATTCCCCGGTATTTTCATCTTGTTCACCTCGTTCGTCTTCAGAATAACTATCTATCGACAGCAGCCATCTTCTTACGCGCGTGTTAGTATCCAATTCGTCGCTTGCACCCTCCATGTCCCGTTTCGACTTAGGTTTGAGCGACTTCTCCCAGTGGAGCTGCTTCTCTATGAGGGACGGCTGGACGAGCACCCTTTTGCCGCTTTGGCTGAGGCGGATGATGTAGTTACTGAAGTTGTTGGAGCGGACCGGGTTGAGCTTATTCCTTTGGTCGGGCGTCAACTTCTCGATGGCTTTCCGAGCCCGCCTGCTGGCGCTCTTACTGATGAATTCCCCGGGACAGTCATCCGCGAGCAGCGCGACCATAGTACCGTTGTCAAGCCCCCAATTCCTGATTTCGGATAAGATGAGGCGGTGGAGGCTCAAGAACAGGGGCCCGTGGCCGTCGTCCGCGACACCAACAGTGTTGAGGGCGTCTTTACTGCACGACGGGCAATCGCATGCGAAGAGCTGAAAGTATGCGTGGACCATCTCGTGCATGAGTTGGCCTAAAATGGCGTCAAGCTTGTACAATCTTCCTTTGGAGCCGATGTTGATGTTGATCTGAATGTAGACGAGGTTGCGCGACTTGCAGGGAAACGTCTCCCCTTCGATTCTCTCGTCAATGCTTAGTGGATCGCCTCCCACTACATCGAGGCCGCTTTTGACTCGGACCCGAGGCCCTAAGAGCTTGAAGAAGAAGAACTCGTCAAGACAGTCGAAGAAGTACAAAACATCGTCTTTAAACCTTGCCAAGGAAGCGTTGGGTCTCGACTTGCCACCGTACGCTTTCTTCCGACCTGCGAACCTCGCAAGAAAACTGGTATATGCTTCGATCTGCGACTCGCTAAGCTCGGCATGCTCTCGATCGTAAAACGCTCTGACGGCGAAGTTCAGAAGGTCCCGGGGCTTATACGCGCGTGTGTATAGTTGCACGTTCGTGTATTCTCCAAAGGGAGCATATTTGGGAACTTGGTAGTGTCTGACGTTTCTGCCGTTCATGTCTCTGACAGGTTCGGCTAGAGGTCCGTCTTCCATAACAGTAGGAGACATGGCATATGCTCTCAAAGGCAGACCAATTTCTAAGTTAATGACAATCAAAATTGCGACTGGTATATTTTAGTCAGTATGTAGCGGTCTCTGCGGTTGGTACGTTATCATTGCTTTCGAGTTGGTAATCACCTACCTGTATATATACCTAATCCGGTATGAGTAGGGTTACCTGGCCTCTCTATGCTGGCGGTAATAGGACGTAGGGCATCTAGAGGTTTCGGGGAATTTCGAAACCTGCAGACAACTATTGTCTTGAATTTGCTTTGGGGCCTGGAATCATTAGTTCAGCCGCTGGGAAGAATCAGGAACAATGTCCTTAGGTACACTGTCATAATAGAGGCTAGTAGACATGTCTCGCTCGAAGCCGTAAGGGTCAGTGAGAATATTGTAAAAACATCCAAAGCCATGCTCCCCAGTCCAAAACAGATCGTCGTGTGTCACAGCTTACCTTATGTAGGTACCTAAGTGCCGGCTTATAAGTGCCTCAGAGGAGACTCGCCAATTCAAGCAGCCCACTTGTTTCCCGCAAATCAATAATAATCAACGGAACTTCTAAGGGGCTTGGCTTCGAAGTATACTATTCCTAGCATATATCTTAGCTATTAATACGTTGGGGCGCTGATATTAGTACAAGTCGACATTGGCTATTACAGTATGCTGATACCATCGCGCTCAAGCAACTCCATCTGCTATACACGTCGAGAGGCGTTTCTACCTCCTCGTTTCAAAATATATTTATCATTACTGTATGGATTGGCTAACCGTCGTCAAAATTAGTAAATCTACTTTTTGGTAACAAAAACTCCGCGGATGGAACTGCTCCTTAACCAGTTCTCGCATTATATAACCTTAGCCCCGCAGCGCCCAATACATAGAGCCTGCATTTCAAGACTATGCAGGCGTTCCCTCTCGGCTTGTCCTGGCTTCCTTCTTACTGAGGAAACTCCTCCGCAAGCCACTAGAATTGCCACGACTAGGGCTTGGGCTTTCTGCACTGTGCTCCACGAATGTACTCTTGAGAACCACCGTTCCAGGACCGACCTTGATCTCCTTTTCGCCACCACCGCTCTCGTCGACGAAATATAGCGCTTCGCCAAGATCATCGTCGCTGCCAAAAGTGTGGTGACCCTTAACCTCAATACGGAACTGCGTCTCAGCAGTGCAAGTGTGCTTAAACGTTTCGTCGAATCGTACTATTCCAGCAGGAGACTCATGGTGTTTCGTCTTGCCAATGGTCCTTTCCTTAGGCGTTAGCTGTCGGATTAGGACGTAAATGTCTGACGACGCAGGGTATCCCGACGCCGAGACCACAGTAAAAGTGGCTGTTCCGGCGCCGGCACTGCCCGGGGCTAAACTGTGAATAGAGACTCCGCCCAAGCTGGGGTTGCGTCCGTGACCCTTTGAGCCGTTGGTCGTGGGTGTCACAGGGCGAGCGGCTTCACCATCAACGCTTATTCCTGTCGAACGCCTAAGACCGGGGCCAGGCGGGGGAGCCTCTGGACTATTGGTTATGATTGTAGGAATCTCCGAGTTGCTGGACGTCAAGACCAAACCGTTGCCCTCCTCGTCCTTCTTGCCTCGGAATCCCCGCTTGATAAAGCTAGCACCTTTTCCAACTCCGTGGCCAACAGCACCAGCTACTGCAACACCACCTTTAACAGGAGCACCAACAACACCAGTTACGATCCTGCCAGGGCCACCAAACGTACCCGAGAATGTGCCGGTACCTAGCCGAGTGCGTGTGACGTAGTCGGGTCTAAACAGTAATCGCAGTCTAATGGAGCCAGATTTTCCATCTAATAGCAGCTTGAGCTCCTTAGCCTTGAATGGATCAAGCTGCTCAAGATTGATGTCGGCTCCGCCCAAGTAGTCGGGCTTGTCCGCAAAGTCATAATCGTAAACTTTGCAGGTGAATTTCGCCGCGGTCCGGGACGGTACGGCAACCTCAAAGAATTCGTTCCAAACGGGATTGAGCGTCTTCTTCTGTGTCTTGGTCTTGAATACGTCCTGTCCGTTAAGCTCGAACTTGACATAGGGGTCACTCTTGCCGTTCGAATCTGCCGCTGGGAGGTCGGCGGCATCCAGCACATCAACTCGAAGGTTACCCATATTGTTGATGCTCTCGCTCGGATCAAGTTGCATCTGGACAGGTATGTATTTCAAGCTGATCTTGACCGTAGCCGTTCTATTTTCCTCGTCTTTAAGCCTCAAGACAGTGGGGTTGTTCTACAATGGTTAGCAACATAATGACTGTTGTGCATATGATGACTTACCAGGCATTGTTTTAGAGTATCTAGCGTATTCCCCGTCAAACGGGCCACAGTGTGTTCTTCATCACGCTCTTCGCCTGGTTTCTCGCGCTTTTCTCTCACCTTGAGAGTCAGTCGCGAAAACTCTAACTCACGGATAAAGCAGTCGCCGATCTCGTCAAATTTGAAGTTTTTGGACTTAGCAGTGCCCGAAATGTAAGAGGGATAAAGCATGTCGTCCACGTAGATCTCGAGATGCGTTCCACTTTTCGGCATTTCCGCCTCCATAAGTTTGAAGATGAGGAATCCAGACTCGTATTTCAGTAGCTCCTGAGGACTTAGGTGGATCTTCGGGCGCTCTCTTTCTCGAGACTTCCGTCCTGATGTAGTTGACCTAGGAGAAACCGGAGATAAGGGAATACTTGGTGAAGTTGGTGTGGTTGGTTCCCTAAGGCTTTCCTTTCTCTCTAGAGTAGAGATCTTTCCAGCTTCTGATGATCGAGGGACGTCAAGAGATGGTTTCAGTGCTTCTGAACTTGCTTCATTGTCATTTGCTTCTGCCTCTTCCTCCTCCTCTTCGGGATCCGCGACGTTGAGGCATGGGAAAAACGAAACGGTGTAGACCAACGTTCCCTTCGCGATGCCCTTTCCATGCAACCGGAGGCCACCCTCCTGTATCTTCTTTGCATCGTGGACCAGGTACTCACCGGTCTCCTCGTCCTGTGCTATGTAGTCGCCGGCGAAAACCTCGACCAAGCCTAAGCTCCGATCCTTGCCCATCTTCTCAGCGTCCATGACTTCAAGTGTTAGACGGTCTCTAGATGAGTGCATAGGCACGTAAATAACCTCATCCCACTCAGGGCTCAGAGTGTTACGATGCGTTACGGTTCGACCTTTCTCAATGCCTGAGAGGAGCACGCGGACGTAAGGATCCGATTTACCCATAGTTTCGAAATTGCGGAGATCACGAGCACTCTTGAAATGGAGACGCATGACACCGATTGGGGTCTGGTAACCTCCAGTGCCTGCTAGCACACCAGATAGGGCCACGGGCTTCCATTGTGCTGTTAACTTCGCTCGCCCGGTTTTTACTCCCGACAGATTGTACCACTCGTGGCCCTTTTCCATCATCTCAAGTATATCCTCGAGCTTGATCTGGTACGTTCCAATAAGCTGATCTCCAGCAAGTTCCCGGTCGTCTTTGATAGCAAGACCCAACTTGGCGTTCTTTCGATCGGTAATGAGAATCTCCTTAGACCCATCGTCCCAAATAGGATTATTGGTACGCTTGAGTTTCTTGGTCTGGTGGACTTCTTTACCATTGAGTAGCAACACGGCGTATGGATTAAGCAAGCCAACCAGACTCTTGGTTCCATCAAGATCCTTTGCCTGCTCGATGGTGTACCGTAGGATACCGGTGTTAGTCTCCGGTGGTGGCTCCAGCTTGCCTTCGTGTTCTGTGGGTTCTAGAACGGGGAAAAAGCGAACATCGGCGTTGATTACACCCCGAGCTTTGCCATGTGCGACGACTTCAAGGCGCTCGTTCTCGTACACGTCAAACTCCTCTAGCCGGTCGAGCGGGAAAGACGCAACGCCGAGTTCCTTGTCCTTGCGGAAATCGTTGTAATCGTATATGATAAGATCGAGCGAGTCGTTGAACGAAGTAATGATGACATAATGTGTCTCGTTCCATCTGGGATTCGGGGTATCCTTGACGATCTTGGTCTGAGCGAGAGGCGCCCGCTTGTTCAACGTGACCACGGTGTATGGATCGGGATTACCAGCAAAATTGTCAGGGTTCTTGAGACCTTGAGCTCCATGAATCGTAACCGCAACTACGCCAATGGCTTGGTCGACAGGGGAACCTGCAAGCATCTTGGCGACCTCAATGGGGAAAACGTTCGGAGCATACATCATTGGAGCTAGGTTCCCGTGAATCTGTTCTTGAATGAAACTTTCCAAGCCAGGAATGAAGTTGATGTCAAAACCAAAGGTCTCACCACCAAGGGGCTTGCATTTGTAGTCAATAGTCGGGCGCTCAAGGAAGCACATCTCGACTTTCTCAATGTGTGGGAAAGGAAACTGGAGCTTGATCTTTAAACGCATGAGGCCTTCGAAGGACATGTCCTCTACGATGACGTCGAGGCCCTTGCTAATCATGGCTTTCCCTATGCGAATCTCGAGGACGACCTTGGGATTGATCTTGTTTTGGATTTGGCGATACGTCATGTCCTCTGTATCATTTGGCGTGAAGCTAAACTTCCAATCCATAAGGATAGTGTCGTCCTCCGCCTTGGGATAAGTCTTGACATGGTCCATCCTCGGGGGTTTGGATCCCAGCGTGAAAGTCTTCAGCCGCAGACTGTCGAGAAAAGAAGGAGTTGCAGAGCTCAACACTTGATCAACTGAGTTGATGACGGTCTGGGCAAGGACTGGTTGGTAGATGGGCCAAAATTTAACCAGGAATGAGTTGATCCATTCGACGGGTTCGTGGTCGGTCTCGAGTTTCTTCAGCGCCATCTCTCGGGTAATGTCGTCGCGGAAGTTTCTTCGAACTCGTCTGATCGACGTACGGTAGTAAGTAGAGCAAGCGACCATAATAATGATGACCCAACCTAAACCACCTCCAAGCACCGCGACCAACCACGACGAAATGCAGGCGAAGATGATGACGGCAGCGTTGTGATACCATTCTGCAGAGCGGATTGTTATTAGCGAATACCATCTAAGGGACACCTTGTAATCAGGGCAACTAACCTCCGAAGTACTGGTCAGGAATTGTTTCTTCTAACCAAGTGGAATGATCTAACAGGCTCTCTCCTTCCATGACACTGTCCTCAGGCCAGCCGAACCGCTGAGTCCATCCAACCTTAGCAGCCAAGTCCTCCTCTTCCTCTAGTGTGTTCCCATCCGTAATCAGCCTCCCATCCTTGTCTTTAGGAGCCTCAACAGCACCAGCCTTAGAGGGTGTGGGAAGATCGTAATCGGCCTTGGTTCCATCGTCGACATCCGTAGCGATAGCTATGGCTTTGGGTTTTCGTGAATGGCGAAGCTCACTGGGAATGGCCTAGAACAGAATGGCTCAATTAGAGCGTACTTCAATAAAGGAGGGTGGTATCCGGACAACGTACAGCTTTGGCCTGAGCCCTCTTCTCTTCCGGACTCGCATCCGGGTCGAATGTGAAAGCAGCGACGCCTGCATTTTTGCTCTCCTCAACTAACTGTTTCTGGGCATCGTCGGAAGTGACAGCAGATTCGGGATCACGAGAAGCCTCAAGAGCCCCTTGCGTCTTGAGCTCGCTAGCTTCCCGTTCCGTGGCCATGATGATTTCTGGTGCTGCCAATGCTGCTGAAGCAGCTCAAACGCGCAAAAATGGCGGCCGGTCGGTGGTTGTGTGGTGTAGCATATGTACTTGTCGATTGTGTCACGATCAGGGCGAAAATATTCGGAAAAAGAAAAGGGTATGGTTCAAAGGAATGGCTAGCTCTCTGGAAGTGGCTGGGAGTGTGACACGGCAGGCTAGTTGGTATTGGTTGGTATTGAGCGTCGGACGAAGGAGTAGCTAAAAGATACTAGTGAGCCTAGAGAGGTAGGTATTAGTTAAGGAGACGTAAGGGCGAACGGGTAAGCCAGTGATAGTTCATATGGCTACTTCCAATCGCAGAGAGTCATTGCTTGAGAAGGATAAAAAATGATGGAAAAAGAAGAGGAGAAAGGGTGAAAAGGAATGGCTGTCAGATCGAGATGTTTGACAAGAAGTTTGGAGTTGGCGATGGTTACGAAGGTAAGCTTAGCAAATGAGGAAGACACGCAGCGGCCTTGTTTCTCAGAGTTTAAAGTGGTTCAACCTTGAACTTACGGGCTCGGCTACCTCCCTGATGTAACCGGGGACCCAGATTTCCCAGATTCGTGGCTCCAAAGTGGGCTCAAAAACGACGTAATCATCAGGGATCTGTCCTCCAAGCATGCGCTAGTTGGCTTGCTCTAGCCAATAGGAGAAGCCATTCGAACCCAACACTGCACAAATCTAGACAGGCCTTTCTTCCCCTCCACAAGTACCTAGTTGTATAACCCTACCTCATAATCGCATCCATCTTCAATGTTCCTAATGACATACAACTAGTCGCAGCTCATAATATAAAGTTTGCTAACATTGATTTTTAGATGCTCAGCACATTATACTTCCTTCTTGTAACGCGGAACACTATGAGAACGAGTCCAAAGCAGGCCTGGAGGTTTTGGAGCGAGAGCAAGATTCACTTCTAGTAGGACCCCTTTTACCTACATGTAGGCAGGCAGTAAAGAAGATTTGTCCTCAGCTGTGCAGTTGCTAAGCCATCCTTACCACCTTACACTACTTTTGAGTTCCCTGCTGTTGGATCGCTGCATCGATCTTTTCCAAGAGACCCAGACTGCCAGAGATCAACCAGCCGCCGTTGTTTTCAGCTGATCCCTTCTACACTAATTCGACAACCTTGCATGCGAATGCAACGACGCTACATAGTAGTAGGTACGATTGTGACAATAATAGCATCATCGTCCCGGTTTTCCTCCGCGGAATGCCTGGCCGATCGGGATAACGGCACCACCATGACTACCAGCGGTTCATAAGCCAACGACATTTGAATGTCGCTACTTAAGCTTCTTCATAATCACCGGTGCAGACGCCTACCCTTAACGAAGCTATGCCGGTATCCGGCGCCACGGGCCACCGGACGGCCGCTCGGTCCAATTTGCGGGTGTGATCTTCGCCGCTTAAATGTGGAATTTTCCACAGTTAATTGCGAAGCCGAGATTTTGCTGCTCCATAAGGGTCCTACGCGCAAATTACTCATCCAGTGGATGCTCTTCACCAGCGTACTTCATTAGAGGAACATTGGATATTGTGAAGAGGGCACTGCAGGATTCACACGTGTTTTGAAAACGTGTTTTGGAAGTCTTACTATGCAAGCGGCTACGTATTCGCCAAATAACTTGTACACTGCACGCAACACAACCAGCCTACCCTACTACCCCTGGCTTAGTTCTTGGTTGCCCAAGGCGCCGAGTAGCCGGCCATGGCTGACAAGCGCCTCACACGTGGGACATACATGTATGCGTATGTGAAGCATATGAGCGCTACAATCCCTGAGGTTGTGGTGGGTTGCAACCACGACACCGTTTGGTATTTGAGCCCGAAGCATTGAGGTTTGCGTTTAATTGGTCGGCATTATGAGTCAAATCTCGCCAAACCTCTCACAATAGCCTGTGATTATGAAGAGCACCTCCGCGTTAAAATGAACATGGTAGCAGCAATTCAACTGCATTTTGAGCGACAAACGACATTGGCATACTCCGAGCCAAAATGAGCTCTCTCGTTCTATCGCAATGCCAGTTGGATCAATGTTTAACTTGATTTATAGGAATATTTGAGCAAACTAACGCGGACTTACTCATCTAGCAGCCTGTAGATTCTTATGCCCTGATTTGACTGCTACTGAGACAGCGGGAGAGACATTCCTAGTGGCGTTGGAGCTGAGCTAAGACAGGTATCTCTTTGAAAATCTATTTTCCTCGACCGCCAATAAACTATTTATTGAAACGACCTTCACTTCACGAGCCAACTTCAGGGGCCAACGTAAGAAGAGGGGGGGAAACAACGCAAGGGAACAACTACCTATCTTACGGGAGCTATCAGAAACCAAGCAGTCACATCATTGATGAGTCTTAAAGGCATGTTGTCCTTCTATCCCTTTATTCTCACTATCTATCTTTCGATACCGGTCTTCCGTCCTGAATTCCTTACCCTCGCCATACAGCATGTCTCCTCTTATCCGGACGCTCGCCTCCTGAAGTCTACGGCAAGACTTATGACTATGTCATTGCAGGATGCCAACCAAAGCTCTGCAGCACCGAAGGCGACAGAGACAAGACAACGATTGCAGATGATCTGGGAGCCGCGCGCGACGGGTACCAGGAGTCCGAATACTGACGTCGAAACTACCTTGACTGCTGGATATTGCCGTCATGGGACTTCCAAGCGTGCGGAGTTGCGAAGATGTAAGGCTGTCTTCGTTGGTCAACTCATTTACTCCAAGACACATGCGCCCAACCAAGAAAACTCCTCTCTAGCCGTATATGCTCAGCGCAGCCATGAGCTCCAGAGCCGACTAGATCAGAATCCAGCTGTCGATTAAATATCCGTGGTTGTTGTAGACACTGGCGTGATGGTCGCCGATATCGTTCGTCATAGCCCTGGTTTGTCCGGGTATTCGTAGGTACGTTGGCCCGTCTAAGGGTACGACTCTTCCCCAATGATATGCGGCGCATCTTACAGGAGTCTATAGGGCAGACCGTATTCTCGCCGCTGATTTTGGCTGTGGTCCACCACCACTTTCCGAGTGACCCAGTGAGCTGCGTCTCAATAGTTCGGAGCCTAGAGAACACATATCTAAGGCAAAAGATCCCAAGAAGGGGCGGATAATATGCAAAGGCAGTGTTCGTCTCGCGCGGCTGAAGGGAAACGAGATTCTCCTTCGTAACTGGCAGCGATAACTTTTCAGCCCTGCAAAGTAACAGTATCTCTGTTTTCACCAAGCCAATTGCCTTGGCTCTAAGAATGCGCATCGACCAAACGTATTATTTATTACATGTCGAATCAGACTTTCGACAGTCTCCCATTGAACTCTTCCACGCGTCTAAGGACACTAGATTCGTTCCACGTTTCTTTAGAGAGCCAAGAATCAGGGGCAAGAGATGGAACGCTAAACTGCTCTAAGGCGTAACTCGATGCCACGGAACCACGAATCGATGCTTCTCTCGGGTCGTGGGTCTCAAGTAAAGAGACAGTAAACCCTCCCAAGAAGGCGTTACCTACACCGGTAGGGTCCACCACCTTAGAACACAGTCGGTCGTAATATGGAGGTAACCATTCAGCCCCTAGGCTAGACATAGTTAGAACACCGTGCTCGCCACAGCGGATAACAACAATGCCTGGTTTACCGTTTCCAACGCCGGAGTCCAGAAACTTCCTGGCAGATAGCTCAACGGCCGACTTGGAAAATTCAGGGTCTTTTGCAAGCTTCCCATCTACCAGGTAGCCTAGTTCTAGGTGGTTTGGCGAAAACACGTCCACAAGCGCACACGCACGTAAATGGCATGCGAGGTTGACAAAGTCGCAGCCATAAGGAGCAGGCTCCCAGACAATCATGGGCCGCTCGGTAATCCCATGTTGTTCCCGCAAACCAAGGAGGGCACCGAGTTGCACCTCAAGATCCTCTGGTGGCGCGAGAAAATGAAACGATCTACTCCAGAGAAGATCGCAGTGCTCGATGTGAGCAGGCAGCGGTTGCAGCGGCGGGTTCACATAAGTGAAAGATTTGCCTCATGCATTATCAGCCGCCCGCAGTTCGACGATGGCTCGGGACTACTTACGACCAAAGGCGTCATCCTCGTACTCCAAAAGCCCCCTGGTAGATGGCTTCCCCGACATTTCATGGACTGCTAAGGTTATTCCCCAGCTCTGGAGCCGGCGCAGCAAGTTTTCGGGAAAGTCACATCCAGCCAACACGACGCAGCCTACTCTGGCTGAACGCATTCCTGTTTCGAAAAGGCGAGAACCGAAGGTGGCTGCCTATTTATTAGCTCGGGGGCGCACCACAAGGCTAGAGGAAGATGAAATAGTGTTGCTTACCATACAGGCCTGAGCCCCCTGGAACATCATATAGAGTATGGCTGGAAGCAAACCGTATCTCATCAAGGACAATCATACCTAGAGAAACAAAGACGGGGTACTCGCCCTGAGTTCCTCTGGACTCGTGGTGGCTTGCCATGCTGGCAAAGTTGTAAGTAGGCGCAACGATCGCTGGCTGGTGGGTTCCTGTGAGATACCCTTATGGTACTAATCGCGCTTAGTTGGATTAAGAGCCATGCATTCTAGCATATGCCGTGTAATCGACTAAGATATACTGAATGTCCGCAATTTTAGAGAATAAATTCAGCTATCCGGGAATGATATGCAATAGATCGGAGCGGGGAGAGAAGGCGAAGATGATGAATTTGTTTACATCCGTGGAAGTACAGACCATATACCTACCGAGGTACCTTATATGATAAAACTACCTAATCTAAGCAGTGAACTTCCTAGATCACCTTTTTTCAAGTCGCTCGCCATTATTCCCTTTCCCTTTTCCCTTCAAGATGGCGGCCGTCACGTGCTTATCGAATGACAAGTTGATAAGTGTTCTTTGATATCGTTCCACGCACACGGCTCAAGGAGAGTAAATACCCAGGCCATCACTAAAGTACTGGCTATCTGGTCTATCGCGCTCACCTTACCTACATATGTACCTAGTGCCAACATTAGGTACTTAGCGGCAGCTTGACTGACCACAGCTTAATGTCAGGGGTAAAAGTGGATCTACATCAGGTGGCTTATAGAAGGGGTCGAGAAGGGGGTCAGCACTAATACTCTGCGTCATTGAATAGGTACCTAAGTACTTAGTTGTGAGCTATAGATCGCTCTGGATATGACTCATCTCCTAGGACTATCTATCTTCCCCGACACTCAGGATTATCATGGTGTATGGGGAGGAGAATTGAGTTAGGTAAATAAGCTTGAAGAGAGTGGTTCAGCTCGCGAATGGGTAGAATGGCTTTAGTAATCGAAAGGTTGAAAGGGTCAGTATAAAGGGATGGGATGCTATGAAAAAGCTGAATCTGTAATGACATTAAGGCAGCCTATGTCAGTCAACCAGAAAAGCTTCATTTGCAGGCTTTACTTATTGGTTACAGCGGTTGCCTCATGCGGGAATTCCGAGGTAGTAAGTCGACCTTCCTCTAGTAGTAGAATTAAGAAAAGAATGCTGTTTGGGTGGTAATCGTATAACTTTGCGTAGATTTACCAACGTGTTCACGGCTGTTTGTCAGGTTGACTCGGTCACGCAGGGGTCATCCTGTGAGCAAACCCTACATCAGATTCCAAGGTGGCGAGTAGACACCTAATCAGAAGTTCGAGGTGTACAAACCCTTAAGCATGTCAGCGTCACAGTACGCCGAAGTAATTGCACTTCTCCAGAGCTATACATAAGCATGAATACCTGTAAACCCCTCAGTATCTATTTAATAATGAACTGAAGTTAAGCATTCCATCATTCCGAATGTCTAAAGAATCGGGATCCTCTACAAAACCAACGTACGATATCGAGACTAGATACCTAAGTGGCCTAGCACTCTTTCAGGTCGATATCTTTCTTCGCGCAAGCTTCCACGACGACTTTCCATCACGGCGAGGATCTGAAAAGATCACATCATGATGAATACCACCAGGATATCCCTCGGTGGACATGTCCTCAGACGCGGGGACCTTATCAGCATTAAATTCTTGACGGATGAAGAGATCGAGACAAGAAATGAGTCACCCTACCTTCGAATCTGCGATGGACACTGCAATAAGTGGTCACACGAGAACCCCAAAGCCCGAGTCGAGTTCCGTTGCGGTAGTTGGGAGGTCGCCGCAAATGTGTGCTCTGCTTGCTATGTCCACTGTATGAATCTTTGGAGCTAGCATTCGTAGGAATCAGGAATATGATATTCGATTTGATTTCCATGGCGTTCTGGTCTTTTTCATTGCCACTACTCTCAGGATGACCTTTATCTTGGGGCGCATTATGAAAGCTGCAATCCTCTTACCTAGCAAGTGGATGGCATCCTCACCGGTTGTCACGAGGCCGACTAAGCAGGAAGGGAAAAGCAACGTTGTTCCGTAAGGAACTATGAACCTATCTAAGGGGAGGAGTCCTCCGTACATATGGTGAGGCGCTCTTTGTCATACTGTCTCAAATCCCTGACACTGGTTCTAGAGCCAAGTGTCGGGGGACCGACCTGGACGGGTGGCTTGGAGGGACCTGGAAGATTAGGTCTAGGACAGCCAGGACACAGAGTAGTCCCAAGCACAGAAACGGCGATTTATGGGTAGATAGTCCATAACTCCTTGCGGGACAACGCTGTTAGTACCCTTATGCTAGGTCGGTTGCGAGACAGTGTACACGTTTGATAGGGGTCTTAAGTTTAGGCAGTCTATCCATTGAACATTGAAACCTACGCGGGAATATTGAAGAGCAGCACAAATAATGTGAAGGCTAAAACCTCTAGTTGGACTGTAATCCTTTTCTGCTATTTCTAAGACATGTTAATGATAATCTCGATACCTGAGTCCCAGTATTATCCTTTCTCAAGGATTATGCGACATATCTAGGCCATAGTCTTTGATAAGGGGCCCGGGTTGGCTTCTAAAGTATCTGTAACCAGACACGAAGACGTCCCTATACGGAATAACCAAGATGTTTAGGTATATATATTAAACAAATGTTTTTAGGGTTAAAAGTATTAATCTTTTCAACGATTTAAGATTTAAAATGACATTTTCTGCTTAATTTAGACCTAGTAATATGCCATGGCACCGCCCCCCAATGTTGATCTGCTCAGTTAAACCAGGAGAAACCGTTAGAACCGGCACCGAGCCAGCCTCGCAGGCGGCATCCAAAACGTCGGCGTCAGTCCGGTCGAGCCTGTTTCACTCAAACTGAGAGGCACCGTGCTGCCAGTTCAGCTCCGCCTTGAGTTCCCTGACTAGGACTTCCTCCTCTTCCAAGTTACCGGCCCTTCGCTCCCAGGAGTCGCTCCTCGTGCCACTGCCTTCCCCCTTATCAGCCGCATCAAAAAAGACCACGCTGAGACCCACTTCTCGCCTCGCCCCATCTTCCGCCACCCACTCCTCAAGCCCTCTCCTCACGATCACCAGCGCCCTCCGCCAAGCACCCCGGGCGACATCGTATCGCTGTATGTACCAGTCCTTGTCCTCAGACCGGGCAGCGATCTCGCGTCTTTGATGCTCTATGCACGCATTTACCACGTCTTCTTCCGATCCTAGGAGTGGCATCCCATACACATCCAACCGGTCGCACTCGGCAGGGTCCCTTCCCTCGTGGCGTCCAGAGAGAATGTTCGCCTCCAGGGTACGAGCGGCCAATTCCAGGTATGCGGGGTCGTTGGCGTCAGGCGCTATGTAGTATACTTGAAGTGAAGGGCGTGGGCGTGGCGCGCCGTGTTGTTGACCATGACGCCATGTAGCTGACGAGAAGACGCTGACGAGGGGTATAGATGGGTCGCTATGAGAAGCAAGGCGTGTGATGTCGAGGGGCTCATTTCCGCGGACCTGCGCGGTGCCACCGAGTGATTTAGGCATTGTGGACGGAGAATGAGGCCTTGGAGGAGGGCCATCGATGAAACGAGGAGACAAATAACGGAAAGCTCAAATGGCCGATGTCTGGCTTAAGGGCAGATGACATCTTTAAGTCATAGCAACACAGCCCGCGAAGACTCACAAAATATGTGATAAACTGTGTCGATTTATATGAAAAAAAAGGAGAGTATTCATAAACCGTTAAATATTAACTACCTAACGGTTAAGGTGTTGACGGTTTTAACGATATGGTATTTTGAAAGAGGGATTCATATAAGATTTCAGGTTGACATAATAGTCTTCATAGAACTCCGGTATCATGAATGACTAAGAGATTACCTAATCAGCCAGATTCTACTGTGAAGTTCAAATCCTGAGCCCGAATATCCTAAGAGTTATGAATGGAAGCTACTGAACTCTTCGTCAGCTTTCGCCTCAACCTCACAGCAGCCGTCCCAAACTCAAAGTTTTCCATGTGCGCTCTTCTTACCAGTTCTGCCGACTTGGCGCATTGACTATCCCTAGGCTCTCTAGTCATGCGGCAGGATGTATACGAATTACCCAAGAGAGTAACCTGTCAGAACCTTTGTTCGTGCTCGGCAGTCGATGTAGCGAAGTCGGCTACACTGGAAGGCGGACCTGGCAGCCTGGATAAGCATCCGGGAGGGCTGAGACGATCCCGCGCACCCGCGTCCCAAAAAGGGGGGCGGCAGCTGAGCGGCAAGCGAGACATACCGGTTCGCCGGCAACTGTCAACCAATCTGCCTAACAGGAAGGGAGCAGCCCATGCATGCCACTTACTGTCTTTTCATGATCGGCTACCGCTGCCGCGAGGCTTTGATATCGTCGCAGGCCGATGTAACGACGATCCGCCCACGGTGGCCGTGTCCGTAGCGACGCGAAGTTATCCCCGTGACATGATCTTGGCCGGCGATATTGAACCGAACAATCCCACTCACACCTTGCACACGGAAACTATTTATATTCATGTACAACTCGGAAGTCGGAAGATTTGAGCGCGATTCGCTGTCTTGGCTTCACTGGAAGTTGGGTTCCGGTTCGGTATATTATGATAGGATTACTTGATTGAATTCGTACAATGCCCTCGCGTTTCCTCCACGTCCCCAGTCTTGTATCTGCCGGGCAAGGTATCTAGAGAACTTGGTCTTGTGTATATGTCCTAAAACCGCCTGATGGGATGTGCGGATGCGCACGATAATTTAATCTCCACGTTGTCGTACCCATTTGTACATCGGCAGACAACGGGTAGCGTCCAAATGGCCTCAGGCCAAGGTAACCTCGCTTTTCGATACCGAGGTCAAAGGGTCTAATAAGCAATTATCGTGTCGCAACTGACAGAATCATCTCTCGTAGGGTTCTGGGATGTTTTTAAACCAAGTCCAAATTACACCCAACAGCGTGGAAAGAGTAAAGGAAGATTATAAGGGGCTCTGCTTCCCAAAAGGTCTTCCTCTCATAGAATAAGCTGCTCTGGTTAGATATGATGAGTTTAGTGACTGGCTGCTCCGAGGTACTTTCTCCTATCCTAGATCTTCTACGGTACCGGCCTTACTTGATTGGTTCTTCTAAGTTCTCAATGGGTTGCACCTCGAAGAGAAATTGTGCGTTGCGACTGGATTGGCAGTTCTGCAGCTACTGATGAAGAACCTCATGGCTTTCTTCCCGTTTTGCTATCTCGTCAGCTAGCTTCAGCCGTGTATGTGTTGACGGGCCGAGTGTATTTTACGACAGTCCCTGAAGTGGGAGGTGGCTTGCGAATACCATCGCCATCGCTTGGACTCGAAGTGTTCATTCGGCACGCACCCCGCGAGAACTGGAGCTCATAATCTTGTCGCTGTTTCAATACATCCTAGACTTCTCGTAATCATACGCCTGACAAATACCTAAGATTTCTTCGGCAATTTCAGCGTCAGCGAGCTTGGTCGCTGGGACACCGTTGAACTCGATATCCTGGGTTGAGCAATCCCTGCTGATATCGAACATTTCGCCTTTGACGTTGAATATCTTCATTGCGAAATCCCGTGGTCGGGCCCTGCAGTCCTGTTGACCATAGTAGATTTCATTGTCGGGTGCTCACGTTTCTGACGGGCTGCATCAAAAACTAGATCTCGGACCAGAGGCGTGATTGCGGGCGACAAAGTAGTCCTTGGCGTCTTTACACGGCTAAGACTGCGTCAAATGTCCACCTGGGTAGATCTCCTCGCACACGACATTGCGACTTACATGTTTTCTTCATGCAATGAGATCTTCTCCGCCCCTATAGCCCCATTGGAGATAGCTTCCTAATTGCCAAGTCGGGACATTGAGTTAAAGCCATCGTGATAACCTCGTTGGTAGTTAGCACAGAATTTGATGTAATTACTTGGTTTCCAGAGTGCGGTTAATTGGTCGAACTTTTCCATCGTAAAATTCTAAGTCTGCCTCGACGGCAGGACTTGAACGTTGGAATGCGCGGGCTCGATCATGACCGAAGCCAGGCAAAGTCATGATACATATACGATGATATCTTTCATGCGCTCAGAGACTATAAGTTCGGCGTGCCGGCCGGCAACATTAGTCTACAATGAATTTTGCGTGAAGTGTTCCCGATGATTTATTATCCATTGCCGAGGTTAATTGGCCATGACTGCGTAGAGTGCATTAAGTGAAATAGGAGTCTCTGTATGTCATCGGAATTCGAAGGCAAGGCATGGCATCAACGGCAGACAAAAATAGACCATCGCAAGCCTGCAAGTGTAGAGGCCATAATAGTCCAAGCCACGTTTGTTTCCATTGGCGGCAGTTGAGTTTCAGGACCTGGGTGAAAGCACTCGTCGGATCCCGTATCCACTCTTGAACTTCAAAAACAGCCTTACCCAAGGCATAAGGTGCATGGGTAGTTCCTGATGGAACCGAATCCTCAACCCAATTTGATGCTCGCACCCTTCTAGAAGTCGCCATACCTGACGGCTTCGTGCGCTAACACGTGAAGGAGGGTACCGGACACGGGGACACGGTGGAGTCGTGCTTCAAAGCCCAACTTACTCTGTTAGGTATTCCACTGATATGCACGATCTGTTAGGCAGGCCGGCGTTGTAGGAGGCAATCAGTCCCGCGCTTTGCCATTCTTCAGTTCGCGAACTGCATTGCTGATCAGGGCAAATTGTCGCCTGCTGATCGCACCGCTCCTGTTTCGCAAGTAGAAGAGATCCACGATGACCATCGCCCAGACCCTCTTGTAACCTTTCGTGATACTGTCTAAGGAATGTTCCTACCGCGTCACGCAAGCTTTAGTTGATAAGCTTGTGGCATATCAACTGAACAAGAAGAACCGAAATTTGAACGAGGCTCTGATGAATTTCCACTTTCGATAGAGCTAGGAAGAGGAAGACCCACGACTACATAAGCAAGCGTGGTGTGAGTACAAGTGATCGTCGCACACTGCCTGACGCGGGGGCTTTTACCATCTCATAGTCGTGTGAACTAGAATCAGACGGCGTTGGCGCTTGGCCCCAGCAACCCAGCAATTGCGAGTTATGCTGATCTGACTGTTGTCAAGCTGGCGACCAGTTCTACCCGTCTATGGAGCCTAACAAGCTCGTAACAACGTTGTGACTCCAGTAAGAGTTACACATCTGGCCGACAATGTGGTTACGGCATGGCCACGGAGTAGGCTTGGACAGCGTCGAGGATATTGGACCGGGCCAGCATCTGATAAGCAAGCCAGAGAGTGGAGTATGACAATGCGCCTTACCACAACTCAAGCCCCGCTTACTATGGGCGGACCATGCAAGCCGTCGAGAGGCGACGGCTCATGCTGCACGTGGCACGGTGCAGAGATCGAGAAGTCCCTCGTGATATGAATTTTGGGGGTGAGCAAACTGGGAGGCGAGAATGCTCCGACAACGAGACTTGGCCCCAACGGCCGACGATCTCTGGAACTAGGACTTGGAGAGGATGCCCGTCTCTATACCATCTGATTGGTCGGACACGTCGGACAGGCGACGCGGGAGCAGAGGATCGGCACTTCGAGGCAGTTTCTTGTCGGTGAGCTCTCTCTTTTCCTTTCTTGTTTTCGATGAGATGTTCAGGACTCCGCGGTGCAGCATAAGGTACGCTTCTGTATTAATAGACTGAAAGGTGGAGGCGCTTGTGCTGTGGATTATTATATGGAGCGAGAATCTGCCTATTGCCTTTGAACACCTCTTTAGTTAAAGGCCGGGAGAGGATTCAGGCAACTGCATTACGTGGTTATAGATGACACCGGGCCACAATATAATGGCTGAGTGGACTGACAGTTGTAGTAGAGCAATGACGGCGTAGCAGAACAAGGTGAGACTTGCAGATTCGGCCCTTCGAAAATTGGACTTCGGGACGAGAGCGGGCACTAATCAGAACGATACGTAAGTGCAATTAGGTAGCAGAAGACTTTATCGGGTATAATTATGACCAGTGAGGACTTAGGCGCGTCAATGTACGGCACAATGGGTACGGTGCATTACAGTATAAGCCCGCATTAGCGTATGTACATATACACGTCCATCCTCTCATTTACATGTAGCTGTGCTGGTTTACTGCATGCGCTTTGCAAATGTGGGTGCATCCGTGGCCTAATGTACATACATGTATGTAGGCAGACGTAATAAAATATCTCACATGAGTTTCGAAGGAACTTTAACGGGATGACATTGAAACGTCCAATGAGGGGAAGTTGGAAGGTTCGCTGTCTCCTTTCAAGGGGTGAATGACGGAGGAACTAAGTATGTGATGTCATTGCCGTTCCACAACATAAGCATAAGCAGAGGGAAAGCGGCTAGCAGCAGGAGATCGCATAAGGGGATTCGAGATATGACGAAGCGCGGAAGGGGTCAGAGGGGTCTGTGGAGGGGGCTGAGATTAAAGGGTCTCAGGTTTGTATGTACTCGCGATGGTGCAGTGGCTGATACGCACAATGGCTTAAACGGAACAAACGACCTATGTTATGTAAATATAATTAACCCAAGTTTGTATGTACACCAGGCGTTCATACCAGTGGAGGCAATATATCTCGTATGTGTTTGGGACACATGTCGTCACCGCCCACAGGTCTGGCAGTCAGCCACATGGAATGCCACGAGGCTTCGTTAAGGCACGGCCGAACGCGAACTCGAAAGGATCCAAGGAAGGAAACCATTGTATTGAAGAAAGCGAGAATGATAAAGACGGGGCGATCGGGGCCTCTTAATACAATCACTGTCAATTGCCTGGCTCAAATGAGGATTGACTAATCCACCTTCCCATGGAGGCAATGATAAGACGGTCAATTGGGTAAAGGCATGTACATTGGAGCACGAGCGTCTCCCGGAGCTTCTTTAGCTGTTTGAGTACATAGCTACATGTATGTACTTAAAGCAGCTGAGTATGTACCTTATGTACCTACACTAACAACACAAGGGCTGTGCGTATAGGGATATATTTTGGGGATGCCTTACCAAATACCTTACATTTGGATCGTCGTCTTGTCATTCGACCGTCTCTTCCTGTATCCATCCCAGTGGGCTGCCCTAACTCCAGTCCCTAACGAGCATAACTTCGATGCTGTCGTCCTGTCTTCCAGAATAACCAAGACCCATGGTCAAGGACACAAAATGCAGGGGCATATCCTGCTACGTACATAGCACTTAGTCGGCCGCGTTGAAACGGCCACGAATAGACAATCATATATTTTTACTCTGAGATGACATCACAACGAGTTTCCCCGTCTTACGCCGGGGGGTGGAAAGGCCCCGCATTCGGTTTAGACCGCAGCGTTAAAGTACCGACAGTTACTTACCGCGAGATACCTACCATACTGTATCATTGACTGTGTAATTGAAGGAAGCCCAGCTCTGCCTCAGCTCAAATGCCCCATATATGCGGGTAGTGAGGTATGTACCTACACTACTGTACATCTGCCCTGTTAAAACCGTCATCTTCCGGGTACCGCTCTAGCGCTGGGTCATTGAACCGTGCAGAAAAGACCCGAGAACATACCGATTACGCCATCTCCGTGTCGTCTCGAAGATTCTTGTTTCCGTTTGCTTGATCTACCGAAATGTTCCAGGGGTTCTTCAAATCAATCAGTGCGCGTAGAGAACGAGGCAACAAGGCTCTGCTGAATTGAATGGGCCGGTGATGACAGAATAGCCAGTGGTATTCTTGCCATCTCAATGGGGTTTTGACGGATGGCAATTCGCATTTTGCCGAACTTGCATCCTGCAAAATCCCAAAGACGCCTTTTAGGGGTCTTTCTCCCATCCTCTGAAATTGGCGCCGGAAGAACAACTTTGATCTGCGCTAAGGTGTGTTAGTTAGACCAGTCATATGCCGGACTCGCCCTCCGGGTCGGATTTTTTGCTTCATTTGAATTATCTTTTTTGACGCCGCCGATAATATCTTCAACATACACTAGATAGTTGCCATCTTACTTCGTATAACCATTTATGAGAATGCTGTCTCCATTATGATGGTTTGTAGTAAAGCTCATCAAACATGAGGTCTTTAGGGCGTCGCTCCGACCGCTATGTAGATTGTGCGAGTTTTCTAAGCATCATAATGGGCCGTTAAACGGAGCCCTTTGCTTATCATTTACTGAAAGCGTCGTCGTGAAGCAGGCTTTCTAAGATCAGTTGCTCATCACAAGAGCCCCTTAGAAACGGCTCAAGCTTTCCGTGCTCCATCAACCTCACTCGCTGGCCGACGAGCGCGAGCACGGTCATTGGTCCAATTCTCGTTAGCCAAGCCCGAGAGGAATCCATCAGAAATCCCATTCCTCGTTACCACGCCTGTCCATTCCCCATACAAGGGACCACTTCTTGTCAAACCTTCCAATCATGAGCGATTTGTTGGAGTCACAAAGTCGACGATCAGCGCGACTGGGGTACTCTACACTATGTGGATGCCCTTCAGTGGTACACTAGGTATGCCTGGTATGTAGTGTAGTTCCGCACAAGAATATGTATTATGTAGTGTATGAGCAGTTGGTGGCCTTCTCTCTCGGACTGCAGTACCGAAAACTATTAGGAGGAGAGTACGGAACTGATAGTCTTTCTGAGACAGCCTTTCTCCCCTCGCTGCTGCTGTCGTGTCTCAAGTCTTTGAAGCCGCAAGGCACCACGTAAGGGATATAATCAGGTTTGCGATTTGGCTGAATTGAAGGAGATCTTTATGAGCTGATATAGGCCTAGGCGTGACTATAGTTTAGAATTGCCTAGTAAGGAGGCTATAATAATGAATGCTGTATACCACGGAGGTATATGATGAGTTGTATAACCTAAGGCATATTAAAATGAGCCTCGGTGCGATGGGTCGCGGAGGGTGGTACGTTGTTGTTTAATTCAACTATCGCAAAGGCGCTCACTTCAATCAATGCCATCTTACCCGCATGTACATAGCTGTCTCCCTAATACATATAGGTTCTTTAGTGGTGTTTCTCTTCGGTAAGGCGTAAACCTTCTTTCATACATGGAACATGGAATGCATGGAAAGGATGGGTAAAAAACATACTATGTACAGGGCAGGCAACTGCATCGACCCAAATGACCTCAATGAGGAAGCCCCCTTCCCTCGTTGATCGAGCAAGGTGCGTCGTACCTTACGTAGGATGGTTGTACGATGATGTACGTACCGAAAAGGTACCTGGGTGTACGTAGCCGGGGCAAGTGCAGGGTGGATACGTACCGAGAAGCGCACCGTATTAGCTTTACTGTGTCTATGTCACTCGTCCATTTTCGCCCATGTCCCCTGCGCCGTGCCGTAATCTCAGTCACATCAGAGGCCAAACAAAAAACGTCGTCTTTCCCGTCCTTTGAACATTTTTGTACCGATCGACAACGACCCACGAGCTCGCTGACCACACAAACTCTCCCATACTCGGCCAGCGCAAAAACCCAACCACGCTCTCCCAGTCACCCCCCAAAACAACCTGCTGCACCCCCGTCCAGAGTCCTGAGGTTTGGACTGACGATCACTTCAACCTATGTCGAATTGGTTCCCCCCCGCCCATCCCCGATTCGCAAACACTAGGCCCGTTCGACCTTTTCTGCTCCTCCCTTATTACCCAAAGTCCATCCGTCTTCTTTCTACTACCTTAGCTTGACCGACTTCATACAACCCACCATCCTCCCACGAAGCAATCATATTAGAAAAAAAGCCGATGTATCCTTCTTGCAGGAATTAGCCAAGCCAGCCTTCCGCGCCCCTTCTCTCGTTACTTGCGCTTCAGGCCTGTTGCACATTACAACGCACGCACGTATCTGTTCTACCCGCTCCTCGACAACGGCGCACCTATACTGAATGGTGGCAATCCCTTTGAGGCTTGGGCGACGGGAGGATACGGGCGTAAACGTTGACGGCATAGAGCCAGCCTTAATCCTTTATAATACTACGGCTTGACGTCTTTCGCTTTTACCCAACTCGATACTTCATTTCGACACACTACTTCATCGGTCCGGACCAGATAATACGATTCTAAACATACAACGCGTTCACAATGAGCAGTGAACCTACCTCTACGAAACCTAATCCTCCCGAGCGGTCGGACTCTTCTTCCTCTTCCTCTGCGGAGACGCAGGAGATTCACAGCCCCGTCCCGATTCGACCGCGCTTGCCTAATAGAAAGAGCAGCGGCACACTTATAGTTCCTCGGGATTCCTCTCAAGTTGGACCTCTTGAGCCGGAGCTTGAGCCAGATGACGTTAGGGCGATGAGCCCGCGAAGAACAAGCGAAGATATAGAAGTTATGGGACGTGAGGCACGGGAAGAACTTCATAAGTAAGGCGGTTCCTATTCCCCCCCCCCCCCATACAGCTGGAAGTTGAGGCTAACAGTGTCAGGCATGCACGAGCATTGCAAGATTCTCTCTTAATGATCTTCAATCGAATAGAGGCCGTTAGAGAAGAACACGACAAACTGGATAACCATAATAAATTTTTGCAAAAGTATATAGGCGATCTAATGAGCACGAGCAAGATCACCTCCACCACTAGGGGCAGAAAGTGAGCTATCACTATGATTTCTGCAATGGGGAGGAGTTCAGCTTGACTGCGGAGGTCGCTGTGTCGCGAACACTGGCGACTATGATACCCATATCGACCTGGCGGTTTTAAATCGCATACGGCACCGATAACGGAACTGAACGGACTATACGATATTTCATCGCCAGCGAAGTTCACTCGGTAGCCATTGGTCGCTTCTTTTTACTAGTTCGCCTAAGCCGAATGTCTGAGCCGACTCATTTGGGGACTTCGATTCTGAGTGTGTTATCATCAGCAGTGCTACGCAATGAGGGCGATGAGATGTACTGTGATATTATACCAAGACAGGGAATCCGGTGTTGAAAAAGAGTTTATATACCACTGCCGTTTCATGACTTACAACACCAGCATCAGGACTACCATTGGCTCACGGAGGGTGGGTTGAAACGGAATTTGGCATCAAACGGCGTTTGCAAACGATTATTTTTGATTTCGGCAGTCAATCAGGGGCGGTTGACCTCGTTTGACAACATTACATGTACGTAGGCGTTGCTCATCATTGGGGCATATCAATGGACAATGATTCGCGAATAGTATATTGTAACCTGGCAGGGGGTGGGCTTCCGGATCTGGGTCCAGCGCCAGTTGTGCGATGCTGGGAGGCTTACAGTTACTTCCTTGTTGTCCAATGTGCTTCACATTCTCGCCGTCTATTACGTCGTGCCTATATCGCCGAAGACGGCTACAGGTTCATCTCAACTACAAAGTCGAGGCAGACGTCGGCTCGATAGGAACAATTCGTCCGGGCGCCATTCACTCATTACTACCATGTCATGGCCTACAAGACGTACACAATCGTGTTTGGGCAACGATAAGGTCGATAACTGAGCTATAATACATTTCCAAAAGAGAGAGCGAATGCATAGGATGCTGCCACAATGTGTTGCCGGAGAAGGGGTCTAGGACTTACCGGTTCGCTGGGTGCTTCAGCAGTACAGATGCTGTGGTTCCCGTTATTCAGGGGATAAATGGAATAGATGGTATTTGGGTTTACCGCACAGGAATTCTATGCAATGTAGAAAGACTCATCGGGTGGCGGTGATGGTGGAGTTGCCGGCCGGTCAGAATATGTAGATAGGGGGCCTCAATGGGATCTGCTTATCCTTCCGACCAACCCCTTTCCCCCGGGCCATTCCCGCCGGTCGTCATGACGGTGCTAGAGGCCGATCGCTCACTCGGCGTCAGCCGTACATAGCCCTTCGCTTCTAACGGGTTTAACTCTCACTGTACGTAGGGCCCTGGGAGGAAGCAGGTCGTATATCGCGAGGGAAAGGGGAAAACCCTAGGACGATCAGTTTATTCATGATGCATGCGCAATTGAAAATCCCATAGAGCCGGGTGCTTGAGTCGAACCGTGAGGGAGAAAAAGCCCTTCTGTGTAACCACACCTGACCGTTGCGCCAGAAAGACGAACAACATCCTTTTCTACTTTGTTTTCCTTTCCTCTTGTCTATTTCCTCTCGTTTCAGGGGACCTATCACATACAGTACAACTGCCACCCCACGGCTTAGGCGGACGAGTGTTGGTGATTTGATGAGGATCACATAGCAGCATTTCCAGATATTTGCTTGGCATCCAACGTGAGGATTTCACTTTGCTGTTGGTTACATAGAGATTCATTCTCCTGGGCTTCGTTAATTCTGCCTTGTATTTTGCCTAGGTAATGCTCGTAGGAAGTTGAGAGAAGGTGAAAATGAGGCTGTTAGTCATCGCGCCTCGCTAGGCATTGTCACGAAGTGGCGAACAGGGTCCTCGTTTTTGACAGGATCCACCGCGCGGGGGCGCATGAACAGGGGTTATGCACGAGGGCAAGGAGGTAGGAGGTACTGTAGACATTTTTCCTTACTCATCCACTACCGCCATACCACTTAGGTATGCATTATAAGAGGCAGCTTTCGGTGAGCGACGACGTCAGCTGGTTTCGGTATACCTACCATCCTGTTGCTTTGAGTTTGTTGCATTCTGTAATCGTCAAATGGCAGATCTCGTTTTCCGGCGTGGAGGTCTCACCGGCCTTCTCTCGGTGGGTGGGCTGCGGCCCCTTGCGAGTTATTTCTCCCGCGGCGTGTCGTGGCGGCGGGCACGTGGGATGGCTGGATGGACGGATGGAGAAAAACGAATTGCATCTTTTCTTTCACCGCTTTCTGTTCCCTACACGCCATTTCTATGTATGTACGATACTGTACCGTATCAAAATCTGCGAGATACCGAATCCCGACACTTGTAGCTGTGTCCAGGCGATAGATACCCAGTCTGTAATAGTCCGTCGAGCTTGTGGGCTGATGCGACACGTGAGCAATGACTCCCCCCTCGTCACTCGCCCTTCGCAACCCTTGGCTAGTTCAGTCGTGCCTTTTGACTCCTGTTCTTCATCGACTTATCTAGCTAGGCAGATACCTGCCTAAGTAGGATGTGTTGGCTGCCTTCATTGAGATAGACGCCTACTGTACATAGATCAGCGAGAGCTGAAGCCTTCGGTTATATGCGGCTGGACCCTGATAACCCGAAGTCGTGGCACCGGTCCAAGATAGTCGTAGCAGAGGCAACGGTGCGCGAGCATGACATATATGCCTGTATACGATAGGCACATGGATGCGTATTCGGGTGGCTCCCTATTCGAAGTCGAAGCACATGAGCCTCATGCATGGAAATTCGGGAAGCATTCCTCTTAGGGTATCATCACGGAGACGTATAGCGAGGTAAGCGACAGCAGAGTTATTAGACGCACTACGCTGCTCCACAGGCCCGGGGGGAAGATAAAACGCATATTTCCCACGGCAGAATGCGTCGATATTTATAGACGGCCATTGCCCATCATTCGTTGTACGAATAAGCTGCAGGCTGCCTGTTCAGCTTGTTGCCCGATGCGACGAACACCAACCGCCTGTGCTAGGCATCGAAGCGGATGGCCGACAAAATCGACAGATTGAAAACAGCACATAGATCTTGAGAAACGGAAATGAACTTGCTTGACAGTGGTTTAGGCCTTTTCAATGCATGCCTCTTTTTACCAAACTCTAGCTGCCTCCGGTGACATCGTACCGTTTTGCGGGTAAACGGAATTGAGGTCTCGGGTACCTAAAGTTCGCCGAAAGAAGTTGCAATTCACATGCCATCTCCCCTCGACTGCGGCACGGAGAACTCTCCGCTCTACAGCAGGACAGCGCAAGCGCACATGGCCTGCAGGTCTAACAATACAATGGGGCGGTGGCAATTATCTCCTTAAAGGTGGCTTGGAGGCTTCGCGGCTGTTCAACAACCCTCTCAAATGGGCGAGGCCTCAATACACTATATGCCGGTTGAGCAAGCCTATCTCAGTCCCTCTATGTATGACTGGTTCTCGACGACTTCTGACCAGTATGGTGTGAGATTGGTATAAAAATATTCAAGGTTATAGTAAATCTAGGTCGAGTCCGGAGCTTGGATGTCTCAAATCTACGTAAGCCTTCCTGGTAACAAGAATGGTCTTAATCCACCGTTGACGGTAGAAAGCTCGTCTATACGAACTACCAGCACACGACGAGGGCCACGGCCACGAGCCTAAGCTACATATTTAAGTGGCTCGTGGCAAGGCTCGGTGTCGCCTCCATAGACAAGGACGTGCGGAAGGTCGTCCCCAGCGGCCTCTGCCAAGGCCGGGACGCGACCCAACCCACGAAGCCGCCGTGTGTATGGGCCGTGCGATAACGCGAGTCCGGACGAAAGCGTGCGGAGCTCATCCGGACGTACGGCCGTGCTGCCGCTATGCGTGGATACGGACAGAGTAGAAGGGGACCTCGTCACACAGTGCCAATGCCAGCTCGCCAACATCCCCTCAAGTTGCTCCGGGCAAACCCACCCAGCCTAAGCCCCGAGGCAGGCCAAGATAGGGGTCGGACTGTCAAGTCCCTAGCTGCGTGGCTGGTATCCCTTGGCGCCGACTCCGTAACGTCATGCCGAGCCCTAAAACGGCGTCTAAGTCGCACCACGTACGTGACAGGTCATGTTGGATCAGGTGGAGTGCCTATGGGGTGCGCAGGTTGACAGGCGCTGGGAGCTTGGGAAATCTCGATCTCGGGAGCCGAAGCTAGACTAAAAAGGCCAAGGTGGAGTACCGAGTACAGTAGTGTATAACACCGTGGCAGTCGCAAGTCGGTGAGGTCCCAGGTCGACGTCTGGACTAATATGAACCCTGTAAGTGCGGCCCACGGGATACCACAAGCTTCCCATACTACATACTATCGAGCTAGAGTGAAAAACAGCGAGCCCGAGACGTGGTTGAATCATAGTGGTATGATGCTGGGAAACTAGCTGGCATCAGGGGTCTAGACATCCCATGTAAGAAATGTCCACACCACTATACCTTACCTAATCACGTCACCGAGTAGCACTCCGGAGATGAATACCTACTTAACATTTATAAGAAATAGGTATATATATATCTATCTATCCAAGCGCTAAAGGAGCACAGCCAGACGCCAAACTCCGAACTATGTAGTGACGTAGGGCCACATGCATCTAGGGAAAGAAAAGACCCGGCGCTGAACTTTGGGAAATGCAGACTGTAAAGAAAGTGAAGAGCGTAGGGCCATGCTACGACACCAACCTCCAGTTGCCAACTATTCTCTCATTCATACGGCTAGAGGAAGGGAGGTGATATAAGTACAAGAAGACGGGACTCAAAGCTCTGCTCGCGGCAATGAGCAATAGACGCGTACAGACGGAGTATGTTCATCAGTGTCTGATTAATAGCCAAAACTATCATGTTGGTGAACTGGACATCGCCCGGGGTGGTCAACAAACCATGCGGTGATACAGGAGCGGTGGAAGCGGCATAAACACTCCAAGCGGGCCATCGGAACGCCCACCTCGAACTCTTCGAGGCAGATGGTACACTCCGCAGAATCGACGCAATCCTTTTCCGTCGCTAGATACGGAAACATTCCAGTTCTTCGAGTAGCCCGAGGCGGCGGCGTCCCATGGTTGCCAGACCTCCCGGATACATCTCGACTCGGACTGTATGTGCTATGAGCTATGATACATGATTCGATATGTGACTCTCGACAAGCCTCGAAGTTGGGTAATTCCCTCGAAGGCAGCTCGCGGTGACATATCGGGCATTCGTCCTCCTCTGGGATTTGTGGCGGTGGTGGTAAGGGGCGATTCATCGCAGCAGACGAGGATGAAGAAGAGGGGCCGGCAAGATCTATGAGAGAAGATCCAGGGAAGCGATGGCCGAGCAGAGAAGAAGGGTGACGATGTGTGGAGTATGGATGGGGATAGTATGCTGGAGGTGTTCCAGACATAATACGGATCTGAGGTGGTAAGTAGTTACTATTCGTAGATCTTGATGGACCCGGACCAGAATGCTATGATGGCGTTAGTACAGTCCATGTAAGATACGTGGTTAAAATACCAACCATAGTGACGCTTCTACTCCTAGGATAAGCATCAGGAGGTACGTTCGGCGACATCAAGTACGGCGAGTAGCGGTTTGTATTGCTATCGGCATTGAAATTACCGCTAGAACTGCTCTGAGACCGCTGGTGTGGTGATCTCGGCGAGAACTGACTCGTTGAATGCTGAGTTTGTGGTGGAGTGGTATTCGGGTCCGGGACACACGGGTTACAGAGCCGGACCTGCTCACCACCCCCGAGGGTACTGAAGTCGGCTATGCTGCCTTCGTCCCCGAGGAACGAATAGCGGTGAAATGATCGTTCGCCAGGTGGCCGCACAATATATTGGTGTGGTATAGTGATCTTGTGCGGCGAGCATGCGTTGCACACAACTCTTCCACATTTCCTGTCTCGCTTATCAGCTTCTGCGAATTTGTCACCGTTCCCCAAATGCAATAGCTTACCGGCAATGATGCTTCCTAACAAAAAAGCTGAATTGTGTATGACATATCGGGCAGTAGGTTACCTCGCTGTCCGGCTGCCATCTTGGGAGTGCAATCTCTTGTGGAGACCTCCTTTCTGGCCGTGGGGAGAATGCCGGTGCTATCGGGTTCAATCTCGAAGTCGACTGTTGGTTCTCTGGGGGAACTGACGGTGCTGTTCCATTTTGACTAGCATTCCTGGGGTGTGGCGGCCTTGGTTCAGGTATAGAACTAGACGGTATGCTATTCTCAAGGGATAGTCCGTTGAGAGATTCGGTTGTTTGACGCAAAGCTTCCCTGAGAGTAATGCCCTCCTCTTGTGCAACAGAGGCTTGTTCTCTTTGCGATCCCGATTGTAGTGCGGAATTCGTCTGTTCCGGTGAAGAATTGTTCACGAAAACCGACAACGGAGGTGTATCTGTAGCCTGAGTTTGTTCCGGTATTGATGCGCCCGCTTGATTTGCTTCAGCGCCCGAGCCTTCCGCAGTCGCTGCGTCTTCCACTGTGCCGTTAGCTTGTGGCAGCGTGACCTCCTGCAGGTTATGTCGACTGCTTGTTTCAATCGGCCGAGTTTCGGCAGTAGCCTCATCTACAGAATTTCTCTCGATCATGTGCGTTGGGCAGTCGTGATAACGGGAGCATTCTTGGCCGAAGAATTCGGCGGTTTGGTATGGACAGGCGGGAGTATCTGGGGCACCACTTCCAATAACTGAACTTCCTGATTCTGTGTCGCTTATCATCTGAGCACCGTCCTCAGATGAATAAGGCGCGGTAGCCCCATTATCAATGGCAGACATCCTGCGGTCTGGAGTCGCTTAAGCCGGAGGGGGCGCCGAAAGGGAGGTCATGGAAGCACCGAAGATGGGGAAGCCTCTCCGACGTATCTCTCTAGTAGTCGGGCCAGGTTATGAATACAAAAGTTTCGGGGATGATTACGGATTGATGAAGGACTGTGAGGGAGTAAGTTAGCAAATGTCGAGTCACGCCGGGTAACGATGCCATGCTACATCATGTGTTGAGGGGCTGAGGTCTCGACTATATACACAGACCTTGATTGTCCAAACTTACAAGTTGAGGAGGCGCTCAAGCCTTACAGTATATATCAAACAAAGTTTATGGGAGTTAAAAAGAGAAAGCGCAGTGCTGATGAGGGTTTCGCCGCGACAAGGCGGGATGCATGTGGTAAGAGAGGTACAAGATACGACACACGATGCGATGTTCAATGTTGCTCGAGCGGGAGTTCAAATTACACAATCGCCAAGCAACTTCCATGTGCTTCCTTATCTTATCGGCTAGCTCGGGGTTACTATCCAGCTATTGTATCCACTTGGGAGATAGCCGCGGCGGGGGGCAATTAGTGGGGCTAGTGGGGGATGGAAATTGGTATTCCGTAGCACATCTTGGATCTCAAGTCAGGTAAGGTTGTCATTGCTTAGCTGCTTGTCAGGTGCGATCTAAGTGACGTAGTGTTTGTAGCCCGAGTCACCACAGTTGGATACTATTAAATATTTGCATGCTTTCATAAATCCTTTCCTGTCACATTATGAATTTACCTCCTCGATCATATCCACGAGGCCCTTCTAAGCGGTTGATAGCAATGCGCGTTACCCCACTTCGGCTGATATCATGTGACACCCGACAAGAGCTCTTCACTCTTTTCTTGCCCCTTGTGAACTGTATATGTGTCCTATCTAGTTGCCCACAATAAGCTATATGGCTCCTTTGCCATGTACTGCCAACCGAGAAAAGGGTGCGCCTAAAGAGCTATTTGGTCTGTAATACTCCATGCTGAACCGTTAAACCACACTTCTTTCACTAGGCCCCCGCTCATGAAAAAGCACCTGTTCATGTCCTGCTCTCTAGATATCTCTATATTTGCAGCATCGTATGTTCCAGGCGTCAAGCAGGCAATATCAGTTCCTAGATCGGCCCCTTTGAGAGCGTCATATGTTTCAGGCCCTTTCCACGCATCATCATCCTGCCACACTACCTGTATCGTGCCATCATCATCCTGGTAGAGTATATATGTGTTGACTTGATTGTTGTTGTCGTAAGGGCGCCCAACAGAAAAGGCACCGATGGAGGCGTTGGACGGGATTTCCTTCGACAGAGCCCCTTTCCTCCAAGCTACTTCTTCATTGCTTGGGTCTGATTCATCGTGGATTTTGACTGATAGCATGCCTTCGGCCGAACGGTATACGACGCCTCCCGCGTTCCGCACATTCTGAGCGATGGGAAGAACCACCATACCACCCCCTTTAGACGCTTTTACGTCCCATTCAGTATCGTTCACCCACCACGGGGCCGAAAGATTACTGGCATTTTGCCCATGCATCACGGTCCAACGTATCGAATTGTCGGCATCTTGTGATACTAAATATGGGAAGAATGATGAAATCTTCGTGTTCCCAGCAATCTGGAGGGGGTAGAAATTAATACTCCCACCTTCACCCTTCAAGGGGATCGTTCCGTTCTCAAACTCGAAATTGAAATTCTGGCCCCGAACAATACCATCTTTATCCTCGTAGAAGAATTCAATTTTTGGCTACTCAGTCAGCAGTCAGCAGTGCGCAAATAGCAATGTTGAAATGGGGGGAACTTACTGCTGGGTCGTCGAATAAATATGAGCCCGCCGCAATTGATCCATTTATTTTCGGTTGGTAGGGTAAATTGTCTAAAACCGTAGCTTTTGACTCGGTCCAATTAGCGCTGGCGCTCTCCTTATCCACAAATCGTAGCTGGTTGTCTTTGTCTTGGTAGAAGAGACGAATGCTGTAGTCCGTCTTGGTCCTATAACCAGTCACAGCTAATCTGGAGCCCGCCCTAATGGATTTAACTGGCGATGACGCTGGTGTTGAGCTTGGCGTATCCGGGATAGTCCCATTAGATGTCGTATTTGCAACGACTGCTGGATGGCTATATCTTCCTGCTCGGGATCCCAAAACACCACCTAAAACAGCGCCCGCACCAATCAGAAGCAAGACCGCACCGCCAACAGCCCATAACACCCAGCGCCTTCGTTTACCATCTTTTCTCACTTGAGTCCGATGTTCATCCTTAACCCATGACGAACTGGGGCTGGTTGTAGCATAGGGATTAAGATATTGATTTTCGGGAGAGCCGTACGTCGGATTGTCGGTGGAATAACCAGAGATTTGGGACGATGGCAGAGTCTGAAATGATTGGCCGTAGTGTTGATATGCGGCCGATTCGGGCCATTGATTTTGCGAATGCGTCTGCGATGGAAATTGCGGTTGTGATCGTGGTAATGCGTCTGGTTCCAGAGGCGGGATGGCTTGCAAGCCTTGCGATGTCAATTCGTCGGCGTGCGCTGTCCCATGGGTTCTGTACGGTGGCGCGCCATTAACTAATGCTCCTCGAGTGTTGACCGCGTACTTCTGCTCATCGTGCAGCACAGGCTGCAATCCGGGTGCGCTGCTTTGCTCGTCTCGCTCTTGCGCGACCTCCAGGCCAGGCTGCTTAGGACCTGGATGCGCTAGTGCGTCAAGGGGGAAATGATACTTGCGATTGTCGAAAAGTTCATCTTCAGGGTGGTTCTGCATTGCTGCCGCAATACAGAAACGCACTCACTATGCAACGTACTCATGGTATCAACAATATGTCAAGGCATTCAAGAGAAAACTGCCGAAAGCTTTATTGAGCGCTACAATACAACGAAAGAAGAACTGTGCTGCGCCGCAAATCGCGGAGATCAACCGGTACTTTGGAGTTCTCCACCCCCTGAATTTTGGGCTGAGCCTGGATGACACTGGCCGCCGTCAGCCCGCTACGACGTCGAATTTATATTTGGAAGGTGGACGTCGTGTTGATTGGTGGTAAAGTCAACCCGGAGAACTTGGTAGGGCTTCGTTAAGTACATCGACACCTCTGAGTGTACATCCGCAGTAACCCCAATGGCCAAGACTCGTAGGATTCTAAACCCTGCTGGTCTTAACCCCTGACCCCCAAAGGCCCAAAGGCCCTAACTACCCCTTGAGTTCAAGTTCAACGAAGGCGTCTTGATAACATGTGTTCAACACTTGAGATATAAACCAAAGTTTTTGCGCCTGTTCGGGCGATAACCATCCGGAGGTAAAGATGCAACGTCGATCAGAATTGGATTTCACCTTCCATTTATCATGTTATATTATGTAGAAGTAACAAATGTCCCATCATAAAGCTTAACCTCATCATAACCTGTAAAACTCTAAGTCATACAGACACCATATGCGATCCCATAAGCTTCAGGGAAGGAGCCATATAAATCGGATCCGAGTGGGGAAACCGGATCCGTAAAAGTGGGGCCGATAGTGGGGCTAAGAAACTCAAAGTCCACCCACACCGGCTAGTGAATAGTGTAACCCCTATGCATAGACGTATGGATCTCATATCACGTAGGTAGTATAGCCTATTGATTCTATGGTATATATACTTGTGAATATCAATTATGTGTATGTTAAGTTCCTCGGGTGCTTATTTGTATTAGACCTAGGTAGTCATGCGTCTTCCACCAAATATATGCTGTTCGAATTTGGAACTACCACGACGAAAATGTATACCTAAGGTAAGTGACAATCAGGTATACATGTATGTAAGGTATATTAAGGTTAAGAGTAGTCTTAACGGCCTCGCGACTTCTAGCAGCGATGACCATGCTCATTATACTATGAGACGAGCACATAACGCTCTTTGTAAAGAACACATAGGGGCGACGCTAAAAGGCCACTCCTTCACCTCTATTTGAATTGCGTCTGCTTGAGGTATAACTGTGGTTTCACTTACCCATTCGTGCTCTGACATCCTTGGATAATGAAGGAAGGCAGCAATCGAGTCCATCTCATGTAATTTTGCCACCCTGACTCACGAGGGAGGGGGAAGATAGAGTTGAGACGATCATCCTGATCTGGGGTTTGCTTCGTTAAATTGAAGCTGCGCGTGGGAAAACTGCATATCGTATGATTTCCGGCCATTGGCCAGCTTGCACCTACCCAGGTATATGTCATATTCATCATCCCACGATTTATAACGGGATGCTTAGATCCATCCACTTACACAGTCGTCATTGCCAGGAGTTGTCAGGACTGAGACAGCCCGGACAAACCTTGCTCTTTCACATACCTACCTATATACTGCGATGCCCAGATAGATAGGTCCATAGCTCCTTGTGGAATAATATTGTCCTCGCCCCCATGCCAGGTTGGCTGCGTGACAGTCACGATATGGTCTTTGCATAACGTCTCAGCTGCATTTTTGCTTAAGAGCTTAGGCATACCCCTGCGCATCAACATATATGAGGTGCCTCGTATATACCAGCCAAACATCATTTTTCTACACTGTCTCAGGCTCTGGGGGGGGGGGGGGGGGGGGGGGGGGGGGGGGGGGGGGGGGGGGGGGGGGGGGGGGGGGGGGGGGGGGGGGGGGGGGTGC